>JALIZH010032994.1:2867500-3532500 GCA_030522465.1 Rhipicephalus appendiculatus
AGGATATGTTATACACTTCTAGCATGCGCGCATGTTGCAGAAAGACGCATAGCCAATAATTTCCTCAACATCCTACTTCAATAGTATATGGTCACTCAGCTAAGTGATGTATACAAGCAAATGGATAGTCAGTCAGAATGTTATATTGCATGGTTGATGTGTTTATCCTTACCAACGCTCTGGTGTATTGGCCTCGAGGCCCACCACTGGAAACGCCGGCGCCACCATCGGCAGGATCACGCGGTCTCGGCGGCCGCGTCGGCTGCTTGCGGAGCGCTGCCGCGTGCTTTGTAAATGAGTTTCAAGGTCCCCCCTGCGCTGCGGTCGGTACGAATACGGAGGTTTTCTCGCATTCTGAACCCAACTGAACCCATTGTAACAGGAGTGGCTACCTCCGAAAGCGATGAACATGCTGCTATTAGGCTTGGTGCCGTAGTGCCGGACGTATACACGCAACGAAGTCCGGTGTAAGCCTGCACCGGTGCCCGTGGGACAAGAAACGGCGTGAAGAGTGCGTTGTGGTGCTAAGAACCGGCAAGCAGCTAACGGCTACCAGTCATGTGTACAACAAGCACTTCCGCGACGACGATTTTCGCTGCTGCGTCGGGGCTGTGATGTTGAGTGGCAGAAAGTGCGCACTGCGACGATTGTCCTCGCGCGCTTCCCGCCGGCTAATGGTGCTTATCTACCGCAGTATGGAAAAAGGCGCAGCCTTTTGCATCCCGCAATACCATCTCAGAACGTTCCTGTGCGACCTCTTGATCGCCGGCCCCGTGCTCATCGTCTAAAATATGGGCTGCAGATATACTTCAGCGACTGTTTAGATACGTTGGATTTAAACACTCGTAAGGTTCCTTGTACATTCCCCTTAGATGACCGGAAGGCGAAAGCCACCTTCTCCTTCTTGTCAGTCAATATATTGATTTTCCCCGCCCCGCTCCAAAAGACTTTGTGCACCTAACGAGGTTTTGCACTGCCTCCGTGATCGGTCCACCGATCACGGAGGCTGTGCAAAGCGACCATGTCATGTGAACACGTCATGATGTGACATGACGTTATGTGGCGTCATGGAGACGTCATGACGTCTTTACAAATTTGGGCAATCTGACGTCATGATGACGTCATCACGTGATGGTGATTTTTTTTTTTGCATTACTCGTGCCGACGCCGACGACGCGGGATGCCGACGGTCAATCTTCCCTTTTGATGAGACATCGAAGGTTTTCGCCTTCATAACCTATAGGCGACGTTTGCTGGTGGATGTACATAACGAGCGAGTCAAATGCTGCGGCTGATGTGTGCTGCATTTATGTTGGCAATAACATTCTTTCAGTCAGTCGTGCATTCTCATGACGCAAGCGCTACGTGCTAAAAAGCCCAAATTTACTTGTGCCACTCTCAAACTCAAGTTGGGCCTATCCAACCCCATGCATTTTTTTGGAGCCTTATTTATTTATGTGGAAAAGATGCCGCGCTGTTGGCGTTACACTCGACATACTTCCTTAATTGCAGGGCAACTCACCAAATAATGCTGGGCATTAAAATTTTGCATTTCACTCTTTACGTGTTGTTGTTACCTTGTTTTGCAGCTGCAGGTTGCTGCAATAACTTCCCTTTCTTTCACCACTATTTCAAGTTCAGGTAGGTCCTTGTTCACATCGACGTTTGCAGAACAAGTGCGGCGAACGTTACTGTATTTTCATTCGTTTCCTTGTCGTTGTATACTACTAAATGGCCTCGTAGACCACTTCTCCTTCCATCAGCAATCTCGAAGTGTTGAAGCTTTGGTCTTTGAATTTGTTGATGGCAGAGAGCGGCAAGTTCAGTGAAATGCAATGGAAACGAAAGTTAAGCAACATATTAAAAAGGGCATCGCATTTTCTCACGCTTTGTGCGACCACCAAACGAAACGAACACACTGAAACAACAGGAGGAGCGGCAATTGCTCGCTTAGAAGACCGATCTATATGCAGTGCGAGGCAACATGTCAAATGACATTGAAATATACATTAATTTTGACTGAAAAAAATACGAAAAAAAAAAAAAACGTTGAATCGTCGGGACGGGACATCATAAGTTGCCATAGGCGCGCCGAAGTGGTAGTTTTAACCAAAAAAAAAAAAAAAAAAAAGGAATAGCGACCGCGCAACAGTAGTTTTCGTGTACTCACAAATTCTCATATTTTGCTGCCTAAAGTTCACGGCACGGCGCCAAAACACGATCGTAGCGAAAGCGAAACCATGAGTACGAACATATACATGCAGACGCTCATACATGCAAAAGCTCCGTCGGTCGCCGCGAACCCGTGCGATCACTGGCTTGAGGCTTCTTTCTGTTATGCTCCATTTAGGTATACAGGCGTCGACTCTAACAAAATATTTCACATAGTTTGTACTCAACGACTGACTACATTTCACGCCAGAAGCCGGTTCAGGAATCTCATCGCGGTGACCGCGTGAAGCGGGCGCTTCGTTTTCTGCTGAGAGACAGCGACTGTAAACTATGTTGTGCTTTGTTTTCGTCGAAAATTATCATTTTAACACTACAGAACATATTTCGTTTCGAAAGTACGCACAGAATTGTCCTGGAGCGCTTCCTCGACGTGTTTTGTAGAGCGCCGACAGCAAATCTTATGGGGAGCGCGCGGCGGTATCCTGCCTAGCACGCAATCGAGGCGCGCCCGATAGAGGGCGACTCCGTAACTCCTCGAGGCCAATAATGGGCAATGGCAGTTATTTGATGTATTCGTTCTAGAGATGAATGCGAATTCTTCAGCACTGTGCGTTCGTCGTTGGGTCGCGATACGAGCAAAGTGAGCGTATTAGTTCTCTGTCTGTATTGAATTGCTTCAAAATGCCATGTCTATGTTCAATAAATACCACGGAAGAAAAAAAAAAAAAAAAAAAAAAAAAAAAAAAAAAAAAAAAAAAAAAACTAGATAGCTACTCTCGCCTTCAGATCGTGGATAGGCGGTGTCGAATCTCGCCTCGCCGAAAACATTTTGTAGCCAAGAATTTATCTCTTTCTCTATATCACTTCCTTTCGCTCTCTCTGTACTCGTTCTCTCGGCCCATCAGAGTTATTGCATCCCGCGCCGGAGAAATCGGCGCTCGTGTTCTGGGAGAGAAGCAGAAGAGGATGGCGATGACGAAGAGAGTACATGCCGGTTCACGGTGATGATAACTTTCTTTCTACCACAGATGGAAACCTCGAGCATAACATATCAGCTGTAAAAAATCAACTGTTCCTCCCGCACGTTGTCAGTCTCGGCGTCTTTCGCTTTCCTGCGCCCCCCGGCGGGAGCCTTGAAGTAAAATCCTGGATGCATCGTATTCACGTGATGGGCTAGCGCTACACTTTCGCGCCGCACATGGTCGCCCATCCGCCCAGTTCTGCATGATGTGCTGCGTGCGTGCGCCTGTTGAATGCCGTGGAACGTTTACAGAAGGAACGCCGTTCCCTCTACCGTTCCTGCTTAAACGTAACGAGTTACCGTTACAGTTCCACCAATCCTGAATGGAACGGTGGCGTTCCTCCGTTCCTGCCAAAAGGAACTAGTTCCTGGAACGTCGTTCCTTGGAACGCCGTTCCGTACAACACTGAATACAGAGCACAATAAAAACAGAGGACACAAGGAACAGAACCCTCTCTTCCATTTGTTTACATTGCGGTCTATTAAAATTTAAAGCATGCTCTAATGACAAAGCCAGTCGTGCACCCTTCTGTATATGTAGCGCCTGTGGTCAGCATAAAAGCACCTTGCCACAGCGAGAGAAATAAAGAAAGAAATCTAAATTCATTACGTTCTTGTAACTACACTAACCTAGACAAAATTATAATGAACCGCGCGCACCACGTGTACTTTTTGAAATACGTATAAGCTACCGAAAGGAAGAAACAAAATTGTCATAGCATTCTTTTCATTTATCACACCACTGCTAGTATATACACTATAGCATTTTTTTGTGGCATATTGTACTATCCGCGTCAAATGAAACGCGAACAGCGGCAAGCATTCGCAGTGGTATCGTCCTGTTATCACCACTGACAGGCGCGCGCATCCGGTTCGGCAGCACTTCGCATACATGCGCGCCTGTCCATAACTGGACGGCGCGCACTATACCACTGCGAATGCTTGCCGCTGTTCGGGTTTCATTTGACGCGGATAGTACAGCTTGTTTCTTCACATGTCAATGCACAAAAATCAACTTATCAAAAGATACCGGCTTTAAGCACGCCATGCGCTGTTGCATCACATATCCTGCCGCGCTAAAGTTTTTCGAACTGCTTGCACTAGCTGCAGGGGAGTACATCTGGGGTGCTATGCAGGATGACCCGAGCTTCTCGGGCACACCAGTTTGCTCCGAGCTCGCACTGCGGCGGTCATGGCACAAAGACAGAGCGGAGCGCGTGATAGCAGCATTGACAAAAACGGCTACATGAACGAGCGTGGCGTCAAAAACGCATGTGGGGCATCTGCGGCGGTAATCAAAGAAACACCGCGTGCGAACACGTCAGCGCAGCCACTCAGTCCACATTTCAACAGTGCAGCGACGTGAGCGTGATTGTCGCGCTATCTTTTTGTCAACTCAGCATTGCGCCTCCCGCAGGCGTGTTCGTGGGCGTTCTTCCACTTTCGGGCATGTTCTTTCGTTCCACCCGCAGCATGGAAATTTTCACTCTCGAAGGCAACAAGGGTGCACACGCTGCACTTTCGTGCAGCTCGTTTCGCTTCTATCAAATGTTGCGGATAAATATAGGGACAGGTTGTCACCAGGGCGCGCGCATCATTGCGGCAACGCGGCTGTGAGTGGTACGTCGTGAGCGCGGTGAAATTGAATGCGAGACATCGCAGCCACGTGGTGATATAACTTTTATTTCTTCGTGCGTGTGTGCACAGTCTTCGCGATAAAGCCGATAGATGAATCATGCCGCTCGCTGGCGTTGCGGCGTGAGCACTGCTCCTTGGAAAGCGCAAACGTGGTGGGTGGACCCGATCTTCGCCGCGGGCGTCTGTTAATCAAACTGATTGACGCGTGAACTCGGGTACAAACTCGTTGATTCTGAGAAGGCCCCAGTTCAACTCGTGACTGTCATGGTGCCGGTGTGACTGTCAAAGGTTTCATGCGGTGGACGCTAAGCAGCAGCTTCTTTGCATATAAAATAATTTGGTCAGCCTTCACTACTTGTGCAAGGCTGGAGCCATAGAGGAGCTTGTGATCACCGAGCTTCTTCCAGCGTTTTAAGTCGGTCGTGTACTCAGTCTGCTCGGTATACGCTTCGAAGTAAAGAACACATCAGCTACGTCTTAATTTTGAATATACTAATTAGGCAGGACTTAATTACCAAAATATTGAACAGTTTTGTCTTGATTGGTAAGGTTTTAATTAAAACGACAATAATTAACTCTGGTGGAATTAGCATGGTCTTGATTAGTATGCAGCTAATTAACATAAACTTAATTCGCATGATCTTGATTAGCATGATATTATAAAGGTCTGATTAGGATGACTTTACTTAGCGTGCTTATAATTAACGTCGCGTTAATTAGCCTGGTATTAGTTAGCATGGTCATAGCTTTACATGGCGTCATTAGCATGGTCTTAGTAAGGTATGGCTTCATTAGCTCGATCTTAGCATGCCTTCGCTTAATTAGCTTGTTCTTAGCATCTCCTGACTTATTTAGCTCGGTGTACCGCCCAGCCACTTAGCTAATCAGCCGGGCGCACGTCCTCGGGAAGCGAGCACACCATGAAGGGATGAAGAGGGCGCGCGCCAGTCGAGCAACGCGCAAGAATGTGCAGGATGACCATGATGATTGTACACGTGGCCTCGGGTTTAGCTACGGTCGCGATATTGTAAGGTGCTCGGCTGGAACTAATCTCAGAAGCCACCGTGCTAATTATTCAAAAGGATACTTAGTACAGACATTAAAAGCTTCAAAACGAATTAAAACAGCCCCTGCCTTTAAAAAATATCATCAGTAAACCTTTCTGGCACTTTTATTGCATGGGTGCACTTCTGCACTCAGTGGAACGACAAAACAATGAAAGAAGATGCCTCTGGTTTGAAAACACCGCCCAATTTTGTCGACCGTCCTTGACGTGACGCCGCGTTCCATCGTAACCAATGGAACGCAGCGCGCGCTGAAGGGTGGATCTGACCTTTTCGTACTGTTGGCTCGTTCAAAAGGGGGTGTCACTAGAGCTCGGAAAGATCCCGAGTTTCGCCAAGCTCGGGCCATCCTGTATAGCGCCCCTGCCTTGTGAATTGTGAAGGCGTCGCCAGTCTTTGTTTTAAAGACGATAGTCTTTCTTGGGATACCTAAACGAAGAAATTTTGGTCTGTCTGTCTGTCTGTCTGTTTCTCTGTTTGTCGGCACGTCGCACGATTTAGCTAGCTGGCCAAAGTTTAACCCCTTGTCTTCCGACCTCCAATCTTGACCGAACAGCATGTGTTCATACGGGTGAGCGTGGGCAATTAAAAATCAAATATTACGCATACCTGAGGCACAACATCAATACCTTAGTACTATTCACAGTGTTCCTTTAAAACAAAATCTATGGATACGTAATTATAAAGATCCTAGTGTTTATTACGCGGCGCTGAAAATGCGCCGCTGTGTACAAAACAAGTCTCCGCCCAGTGATTTAACTTCCACGCTGTGGTGCTGCCACCTGGCAGCAGCATAGTTCAACACAAGCCAATGTTCCCCGGTAGCGCTGTAGATGGCGTCCTCTTCTGTTTTATCAATGCCAGCCAGATGCGGCTGATTCATCGTAGAAGAGCGCTGTCTCAGGCAAGGCAAAACATATATGACCGCTTGATGAAATACGACCCACTCTACAAGACATGATCAGAGAACGCAGAGAAAAGACCGACGACCAAATTTCAGCGGAGAAACGCCGGCGTCCGTCTAAGCGTGCCCGGAAAACGTCCGAAAAACGAGCCCAGCGGCTAGCCCAGCTATTAAATTGTGGTACTCATGCCGCTCATGCAGTGCAGTTGGCACAAGACTATCGTCTTTCGACGACATTTGCAACGAAGCACGCAGATACGCGGCCAATTTTTTAACTTGCACCACTGGAGCAAATTGAGAATGTCTCGGCGGACTTCTGCACAATGAACATAGCTGTCCAGCTTATCGCTTCATTTCTTTCGCTCCCGAACGTCATGCCACTCTTCAATGTCATCTATAAAACTCTTCTTTGAGGGCTTCTCCTTGCAGTTTTCAGCAGTGTACGTTATGCATGTTTTGCACAGCGTTCTATTTTTTTTCGTTTTTTTTCTTCAAATTTTAATAGTGTACTCCTTCCTAACGATGTCGTACTGGTAGAAGGTCGTCATTGGACTATGCAGGCATACGGCTGACAGGAGGTGGACGAAGAGATCTCGATCTATTTTCGGGTTTTTTTTCCAGTTTGGTAATAATGACGCGAATAAGCTTTTCGACGCTTACTCAAAGGTTGCGAGGGGCATCAATCACATGCCACGGAATTCGTAATTCTCTTGTTTCAAGCCAGACATTTTGTAAGCAAATATACTTTGCCCGACGCCTTGTTTAACGGACCTATGCTATTCCTGCACATTCCAATGCTGTTTCGGCAGTAACATGTATCTCTGGCACTATATCGAGCAGGGGTCTCAAACACGCGCCCCGCGGCACGCACACGACTGCCTTCGTCCCATTTTTAACACGAAAGTGTTTTATGCCTGGGTCCACCAAGACTTCAGTGACGTATTTCCGTCACGTAAATGATATCGAAAAAGTACACATGATTAGAAGAGGAAGAAAAAAGTGCGTCAACGGGTGTCGAACCTACCAACACCATGGTCCGCGACAAGAGATGCCGGCTACGCTATCCACTGCGCCACGGTCACATACTGTGTAGGCTTTACAAATGCGCCTTTTATATCTACCACTGTCCTCGCACAGTGCGCTTGCTACAGTGAAGTAATGCATCATGACCGTGAAATACACGATTAGTTCCTTCGAAGCGTTGTTTCTACGCGTCCGTCCCAATCAGCGCGTTTCGAATAGGAAAGGTGAAATTTTTCCGGCGCATTAACACATTGCCAGGTGGCGACCTTACCCCCAGCGTCGGCCTCGCTCATAGGATCCACCCATACCAAAAATAGCGACGCGCGAGTGCTTCGCGTGGCTATGGTGGCTATGGCGTGGCCGTAACTCCGCGTTCCCAACTTACGATCGCCCCGCGAAAAATCGCAGCTGGCCAACGCGGAAGACAAGACGCGCGTTGCGTTTCCCTCTGGTAGATAAGTGGTGTTCAATGCCGCGAGTAGGCAACCTTAGCCCAAGTGCGGCGTCCAATCAGTTACACCCTTCCGGCTGTCACACCGATTTCTCTGATTCCGCTCTCACCGTACAGCTACCACTTCGGAGACAAGCATCTGTGATCTCAAGGGTTTGTTTAATCATTGATCATGGACGGTAGTCGCCGGGATACAGATGCACCACCAAGCGTCAAGTGGAGGCATCCACGTTAAATGGTGCTATGACTGTCGAACACCTATAGACATTGTGCAAGCTCTCTTTTATCAATGTGCAGTAAACATTCAACTACTTCTGAAAGGACACGTTTCACTTTCGTGTTATACCGATTCCTAAGACGACGGGATCAACCATGTTTTTTTATTATTATTATTTTCTTTATAAGTACGTCATTAAGCTACATAGGCATGAGAGATTTAGAGCGGTTTCTGCATCCACGATGCGTTGATACATAAGCGTGAAAGAAAAGGCTATATTTCAGAATCGGCGTCCAGATTTTAGTCATTTTGAAGATAGGTATAGATATGTTGTTGGAATCTCGCCACCAAATACCCTTCAGAAATGACCGATATATGAGATATGGGAAAGGCATTTCAAATGGCAAAATTAAGGGACATTTGGTACAACCTATTTCCCACCCCCACCCCCCTCTTACCCACCGTCCTGGCCCTTGCGAGAGTAAAGTTTCGTGAATGCGGACCGTTAACTCATGTGAGTTTGAGACCCCTGCTGCGGCGGAACAAGACGAAAGCTCAGACGCCAACAATGTGGGCTCACAAAGCAGGCTGTACATGTCCATCTCGCGTGACATCGCCACTGGGAGCCTTGACGGAGCCACGGCAAACAAATGTCTTTATAGGGATTCTATGTAACGAGATTCCGTGCAGTCCTTTCGTTTTAGTGGAGGGCTGGAATATTCAAGATCGGTTCCCAGCTTTAGAGCTCTGGCAATGATAAGTTTTAAATTTGTTATATTACTTTAATTACTGTGATCACAGAATAAAATTTGGGATATAAAACAATAAAGAATGCGAATAAAGACCAGAATAGCCAGATGTTAACTATATGTAAGCGTCTGGTCTATTTACTTTTAGCGCTCCCGTTTCAGATAAATCAAGTAGCCTCATATGCAAGAAGCAAATGAAGTTCAGTACTTATCCAACATAGAACTCCACAGCTTGCTCCACATAACAGAAGCATTTTTTCGAGATAAAATGTGAAACATATATGTATGCGCAACGTCATTGGAACAAACTTAAAGGGACACTAAAGAGAAGAATAATTTTTCTAGTATCAATAAACTCCTGTTTTACAATTCCAAAATAACCACGCTCGCCGGGACAAGACTCTTGGTAAGCGCGAAAATGAGGGTGGCGACGCCACCTTGAAATTCTCGCAGAAGAAGTCACTTCATAGATTCTTACGGCGTCTACTGGGGCCTACGTAGATCCTAATCGGCAAAAAATGAAGTAAATTGACCTCTGTGTGGCCCATAGACTTCACATGCCAAGTTTCAGGAAATTTTGAAGAGCCAGGGCCCCCCAAAATACGACGAATACAGCTTGAAATCCATGACGCCAGGCGCGGAGATTTCAGCGCGAAATTCTAAAATGGAACTTAGGCCTTGATTTTTTCCTGTGTTAATAAACTTATGGTAGTGAAAGGAATGATATTCAAGTTCTCCGAGTACACATTATCAGTCTAAACCGATTCAGTGTTTCACTTTAGTGTCCCTTTAAGAATAGAGGAAAGTCCAGGCCCGGCCCGAGCCCGCCACCTCAAACCCGGGCCCGGCCCTAAGCCCGGAGCTTCAGGCCCGAGCCCGGCCTGGGCCCGCCGTGAAACCTACTTTACCCGGCCCGGCCCGGCCCACGGGCCGGGCCCAGCTTTTTGGGTAGGCCCGAGCCCGTGCAGTGCTCTAAGAGAGGGTCGCTCTGCGCGCCGATGCCGCTAGGGGCGCTGCTGCAAGGGGCGCTGCAGTTCGTGGGCTGGAGCGCTAGAGGACGGACGTGTTTTTCGTGGGCTCCGGAATGACAGCGACAGATAAGTCTTTTCTGCATGATTCGAGCTTGCTTTTATTAGTTATTTGAGTACATAAGCCACTAGATTGAAGCTTAATTGGGGTTACAACTTTGTACTGTTTCTTGTGTGACAGTCGCCTGGCCTTTTTTTTTTTTTTTTTCGGCCACCACGTGGCTGAAGGGTACACAAGTGTTTGAAGCATACTGGCGGACTTTTGTGGTACCTTTTGGCTTTGAGTATATGTAATCCGAAGTGTGAACGATCTAGCCATGGTCAAAAAGACCGTAAAGTGTTCAGGGTGCGGAATGGGATGGAAAATAGAGGTTTGTGCGGATGACAAGACAGAACAAGCTGACGCCAAGTGTAAGCAATGTGAGTTAGAGGCGAAAATGGAAATAATGATGGCTTCCCAGAATGAGCTCAAGGTAAGAATCGCCGAGCTGGAAAATGCGTTGGCGACAGAGCGCGAAAAAACGATGGCTATGGGAGAAAGGCTTAAGTCAGCTTAGGAAGGGTTAGCGAAGGCAGTCATGGTGAACAAGGAAGCAAGCGACGGCGGGGACAGGGGGGGGCATCAACCCCATAGTGGGAGACGCGAAGGGGGAGACAGGTGCAGGGGTCACAGGACCCAGTTTCCGCGAGGTGGTTTTGGGGATGGGAGGGAGCAAAACAGCGGCGGTTGCGCGAGCTGGTGACCGAGGCAGTGGCCAGGTGCGGGACAGTCCAGCAGAAAAGTCGGAGCACGTGATAATGGCTGGGGACTCGAATTTAGCTAGATGCGCAGAAGCAGTCAAGGCAAGGGTGAGAGGCGACAAACGAGTTTTAATAGGGACGTTCCCGGGACATAGGCTGGGATCAGTGATGAGACAAGCTAGCGCAAAACTCGCAGCTAAAGCTAATGGACGTAACCTCGTGGTAATTGTGGGAGGTCTAAACGACGTCTTGAATGAAGAATCAGCCGAACTAGCGACCACATTGGCGAAAGGGGTCGATGACATGCGCGCCATTTCCCCTCAGGTGCAGATAGTGGTATGCACAATACCGGAGGTACCGGTGCGTGACGGCAACCTGCAAAGAGCGGTTGTCGACGCAAACAAAGAGATATGGCAGATGAGTCGAGAGAAAGGCATCGAGGTAGTGGAAATAAACAGAGAGGTGCACAGGTGGGGTGGTTTTCGAAGAGACGGAATACACTTCAATAGGAGGCTTGGTCACGAGGTGGGTTGGCGACTTGCAGGACGCGCAGTAGCTTTTTTGGGGGGGCACTCGGGCCCTTCGGTGTCCAGGGTAGCGTGTAATGAGGACAACAACCAGGGGGGACTCTGTGACAGGTGGTATAGCGAAAAACCAGAGGAAAGGTAAAAGAAGGGAGAAGGCGCGTGTCGCAATTGGTTACATTAACATGCAGGGTGGCAGAAAAAAGGCAATATGGTTAGAGATTGAGGGACAGTTAAACAAGGAACAGATAGGTGTTTATGCGGTTACAGAAACACACCTTAGAGACGTGGAAGAGCCACCACATATTGACAATTATATTTGGGAAGGATGCAACAGGATCATATCAGAAAGGAGAGGTGGGGGGTGTTGGAATGCTAATTCATAGCAGAGCAAAATGGGATAGAGTGAAGCAAACGTGTTCAGAGCACCTATGGGTTTCGGGCACAGTAGGTGGAAAGAAAACGTGGCTAGGTGTAGCTTACTTGTGGACAGGAAATAACTGCAGAGAAAAGAATCTGGAGATAGTGAAATGCATAAGCACCGATATTAAAGAATTTGGTCATGATGCCGAAATAATCCTTCTAGGGGACATGAATGCTCACATACATGACCTTGACGGATATTCAGACTCCAATGGCAAGTTATTGCTAGATCTCTGCGAGCATCATAGTCTTGAAATAGTTAACGCGGGGCCTAAGTGTGAGGGACAGATCACGTGGGAAGTCGGAAACAGGCAATCGAGCATTGATTATTGTCTCATGACCGAAGGAATCTATGACAAACTTAGAGAGATGAGAATAGACGAGGAAGGCATTAACAGCTTGGGTAGTGATCATAAACGCATAACATTACAAATGGGATATAAAACTGAAAATAAGAACCTAGAATCAAACATTGGCAGCTCGTATTTAAATGAGAAACAAATAACAAATATAGCCGCAAGAGTCGAGGAAGAAGTAGACAAACTGCAAGGCAAAGACTGGAAGTATAGTGAGCTGCTACATGTAATCACGAAAGAAATAGAAAAAGAGAAGAAAACTATTTCTTGGAAAGGAAAGAGAAAGCCAAAAAGTTGGTGGAACAAAGAAATCCGGGATGCGATCGAGAAGCGACGTGAGGCATCACGGCAGCACAGACAGGCAAAAAAGGAGAAGCGGCCACAGGATGAAGTCAACCAAGTATGGGAAATATATTTAGAGCGAAAATCCATTGTGCAGAAATTAGTCGAGGCAAAAATTAAAGGCGAAAGTGAACGCTGGATGACAGAGATTCGCGAAAAGAAGAACGGCGCGCCTAGGATATTTTGGAGCCACCTAAAAGCGCTAGGTAGGAAGTCTGTCACAATGCAACAACATATGGTAGATGAAGGAGGAAATAAATTGGAAGGGTATGAAGCGCTAGGTTACATCCGAAAGGTAACAGCCTATTCGTTTAAAAAGGTCGGCCAAGGGATTCCCCCGGTGAGTAAAAGTATGCAGAAGAGCACAACCGAGGAAGATGTAGTACTTGAGAATTTCAATTGGAAGAAGGCCGAAGGAAAAATTCCTAAGCGCACTACCCCGGGCTTAGATGGGGTTCCCGTCAGCCTCATTAACGAACTAGGACATAGCACTAAAGAAGCACTGCTGAAAGCCGTAGAAAAGTGCTTACAGGAGAGGGAAATACCAGACAGTTGGCGAAAAAGTAGAATGAACTTAATCTATAAAGGCAGGGGAGAAAAGGATAACATTCGCTCGTATAGACCGCTAACCATTACATCGGTGCTATACCGGTTGGCGATGCAGGCAGTAAAATTAAAAATAGAAACGCGGGTAGAGCAAAATGATATTTTGGGAGAACTCCAGAATGGATTCCGAATCGACAGGCGGTTAGACGATAACCTGTTTGTTCTTACACAGTGTATAGAAATATCAAAAATAGAAAACAGGCCCTTATACGTAGCTTATCTAGACATCACCGGGGCATATGACAACGTTAATCAGGAAATATAGTGGGATATATTGAAGGAAGTGGGCATAGGTGACGACTGTATACAGCTTTTGAGGGAAATATACCGAGAAAATACAGTTTGTGTAGAATGGGAAGGAATAAGCAGCAAGGACAGCGTTGACATTAGCAAGGGGCTGAGACAGGGATGTCCTTTGTCCCCGCTGTTATTCATGCTGTACATGGTGAGGATGGAAAAGGCGCTAGAAGGTAGCAACATTGGATTTAATTTGTCACACAAACAGGCCGGCGCGATGGTTGAGCAGAAGCTTCCAGGTCTATTTTACGCTGACGATATTGTCTTATTTGCGGACAGTCAAGATGATATACAGCGGCTGGCAGATATTTGCGGAAGGGAAGGTGAGGCTCTAGGACTAGGTTTTAGTGCAACAAAATGTGGATTGATGGTATTCAATGATCACGAAGACCATGCCGTCTTAATACAGGGCCAAGAAATACCGAGGGTAAGCGAGTACAAGTACCTCGGAGTGTGGGTAAATGAGGGGGGATAGATATATGGAGGTACAAGAGAAAGCATCGGTAACAAAGGGAAAGAGGAATGCTGCAATCATGAAGCACAGAGCGTTATGGGGATACAATAGGTACGAGGTGCTTCGAGGGCTATGGAAGGGTGTGATGGTTCCGGGGCTTACATTTTGGAACTCAGTGGTGCGCATGAAGTCAGAGGTGCAATCAGGAATGGATGTAAATCAAAGTACTGTGGGACGCCTCGCGTTGGGCGCTCACGGGAAGACGACAAATGGGGAAAAATAAGGTGATTCTGCCTTAAGAGGCAGAGAGATGGACCGTGAATTCGTATTTTTCTTTGCTATAATAACATAGATTTAATCAATGCAGATAAGGCATTAGGCCAACATAAAAAGAAAGTTTTTTTTTGGAGCCTGGTGGCAGACATGTCACCGCCCCGTTATAAAGGGGACGCTCATAGCATCCATTCATCCATCCTGCATGGGACAGCCGCCGCCGTCGCAGATTGCCCGAAGAAGCCTAGCGCTCGACAGCGCGGCGTCGTCGTTTTTTTTTTCAGCGTTTACGTGGTTTTTATTGTACGCGAATCATACATTTTTGAGCAGTGAGGACAATGCTCTATAAAACGACAAAGAAAATGGAAAAGTTTGAAAAGCTTGAATAACGAATCGAACGGTGTTCTATTCAATGCAGTATCCGAATCGTTATCACATATTCGGAATGCCGAGTATTTTTCGAGTAATTAGCATTGGCGGAAAAACCTCAAAGGAGCAACACATATTAGAACATCGAGGCAACATTTTTCTTGTTTTAATTGTTGGATTACGAAGATGCATATTCTATTTAAAACTTTAGTGTCATCCTCAATGTGCTATGCACGAAATTCATGATATTGATTCAGGAAACATATTGTTGATTTTTATTTTTATTTTACTTTATTTATACATACTGCAGGCCACATCAGGGCCCAAGCAGAAGTGGTGAGAAAAGAAAAAAAATAAACGATCATGTACATGAGTGGCATTTAAGAACACATGGACATATAGAAAAATAAAATAAGATTACGAAATACAACATTGTAAATCACAGAACGTTGCATTCCGAATACATAAGTTCGAAAAATAGAAAAGTATATCATACAGTGTTGCATTCCCAGCAGTTTACATACCAAAGTTGATGATTGCAATGATGCTAACAAATGAGTCTACTGAAGCAGAGGAAACAGCACTCTGAGGTAGTTTATTGTACTCGATGGCAGTTTTAAGCCTGTTTTATTTTAACAGTGGCGACAAAGTAACTCCTTGAATTCAGGATTAACCGCTGAATTTCAGCGCACAGTTAAAAAATTTTCTCATAGGTTGTCACTGCTTACACGAGCTTACCGCAGTTAACATAACAGTGGTATTTTTTCCCGGTTAAAGTTAATCGTAACGTTCCTTTGTTAATGTCTGCGACTATTTGTTCCAAATTAAATATTGTTGAAGCATAGAACTGTTTCGAAAATTGTTGCCTTACTATTCGAATAGTATTCAATTTGTATTCGATTCGTTGTCATTTATACTATTTCATTCGCATTCGATCCGGTTCTAAAATTGTATATTCGCACAGCCCTATAGGTACAGGTCTTCGACAGTAAAAGCATCTTTGTTCCGAGCACCGGCATACAAAGAGCTGTTTGAGACGTGGGCTCGTGTAACACCGAGAGTTGATGCTGAATAAATGGTGCCCGCCTCGCCTATTACATCGCCGGCTATGTGACAACAGAGCAGGTTATTTGCATTGATTGGGAACTATGCAAAGAAGCTTGCCTCAACATCAAAGAAAATGGCACCCCAAATCTGCTGACGGGGGGCAGTGGGACCATGGTGGTCTCCTTTACCTGTCAGACGGGCTGTACCACTTAATTCAGTCGCTTGAGAACAAGATGACCATTTTTATAAACAACTCGCCTCCACGCAGTCTGTTGCAGACATGTAGCAAAAGATTGGGCAAACGTCACAGGTCGGTTACAGTGAGCATGTCATTATGTTAACGCGACCCGTTACACGCTTTTATCGCTTAACTCGCTTCATTGATAAACGAAGTCAACCAAAAGGAGCAACAAATGAAATTCAAGCGGGCTAAGCCCTGTGTTCTGTCGACTGTTATTGCACAGATCAAAGAAACTTGCTTTGCGTACGAAGGCGTTTTCTTTTCGACTAATATATATTTTTTTCCTGCTGAAAAAACGTACACACGACGTTTTGACCAGCAGCCGGGGAATAACCATGGGTCCAAGAGAGCAGGCAAGTTTTTAACAATGTGAATAAGCATTGAATATGACTTCATTACATTGCAATGATGCATAATTGCAATTGGTACAATGGCACGACAGAAGGAAAAAAAAGAAACACGGCGCTTAAATTAAGTGGCATGCCCGATATGCGTCGAACGATATATGTTACTAGCGCGCAGTGCTACTTGGTATGCAGCCTGCTGCATTATAATGCATGCGAACGCTATTTTTCAAAGAACGGGATTAATGCAACCCCTTATTGTTGCACTCGCTGAGAAAAAAACGATTAACGTTGGAAAGTCTAGCACGCAAAATATTCGCACTGTCCGCGGCCTATAGGTGGCGCGCGAAGTAAACCAACATGGCGGTCCGGAGGAGGATAGCGAGCGAGTAGGAGGGCATGGAAGCGTGCTGTAGAACTTGTTTTGACAAATGTAATGACACCTTGCCGCTCTCATTTGGTGGCATCGCGTTCCACATTGAAATAGATTACAATTACGCGCAAAATCAGGGGGAAATGAGTACAAATTTGTAAAACAACCATCCATATGGTGGCGAAGACGAAACAGCCTCAGCATAATTTGCGAGCATCGAGTGCCTCTTCATTCTCGGCTGCACTGACCCGCTTGTGTCCGCTGATGTCGCGTCGATTTTCCGTGAATAAATGTTGCGATGAAAAGTGTCACGGGCAGTTTTCAAGTAAAGAAGGGGTTGAAACGCACCATCTATGCCATACACGACGCTTTGTCACTCGCGAAAACAAATTGCTTCAAGCTGTAATATGGTGAAGGAATTCGGTTATCTCTCGGCAATTGGAGATGTTTTTAAACTTGAATGAATTCGACCACGTGAATACGATGCTAGGATTTGCAAGGAAGTTTTTGCAGTCTTATTAGGAAAGATACATGTTTATTGGCTGAAGGGTGGAGCGGGTGGCGGAAATTAGGAAGCGCTCAGGAGATACTAACATATATAGGCTTATCTTAACAATACTACAACACATAAGATTCGGCCAAAATGGCTTCGTAACATCGTACAGCTGATTGCTGAATGATGCTCAGAACAGAAAAATTGCACTAAAACGTTGAAACGTAGCGCGCGCGCGCTGGTGTTTTCTATTTGCACGTGTTCAGTTCCTGCTTTCTTTTTCTCCCACCTCCGCTTCTTAGGATGGTATACAATCAATCGTAGTGAAGCGGTGCAGGCTTGCTTAGAGATTACCACACATCCGATCACCATGCATTTTACATTGGCATATATTTCACTAACAATATTTTTGCTGAGAACTTGGTTTGCGCACGGAGCACGGCGCCCGTATGTTGGATATTTCCACTCGAGCGCGGAAAAGGCTAACAGAAGCCCTCTACCTGCATGACAGCTGTTGGCAGGGGCTTTTCACACCTCCCCCTTCTAGCCACTCTGGATGGCACGTCCTTTGAACCCGTAGAGGATGGATCCAATGCTTCGGTGCTCAAAGCAGAATGTAAGCTTTGCGGAAAAGTAATTTCGGGTTCGCGGACATCGACGTCAAACTTCAAAGTCCAGCTCAAGGTAAGAAACGTGTATCTTTATCCCAGTTGTGTCTCTATAACTGCCATACGTTTCTTTGAGCTCGAATACGTTTTATTTATTCCCTGAGGGTACATCGAAATGGTGCATCAGAATATGAGCAGTACCTCAAGAGGCCCCGGAAGTGCAGTTCTGCACGCGAGAAAGCAAACGAACGAGAACGCACCAAGCAGCTAGAATCCACAGCAAGTTTGGACAGCTATTTTGGTTTAGCCAAAAACCGTCCAGGTCAAAAGAAGTTCGATGAGCTTCTGCAGAACTTGATTGTCAAGTCCATGCTCCCTCTGCAATTTGTGGAGGAAGATGCTTTTCAGCAGTTCGTCAAAGGTGAGGGACGTCGTTCTAGCTGGAACAGTTCTTGCTCTATTGGTGTGTTAGGCGAATAACGCTGCATGTCACATATTTTCAGGAACCCGCCCTGGTGTGGTGCTGATGTCTAGAAGGGCACTCGGGAGAAGGATAGATGACGCATTCGAAGACAAACTTCGCAGCATCAGAAGTGAGCTACAAGCGACGACACGTGTGTACCACTGCGGACGTGTGGTCTACTTCAACAAAAAGCTTCATGGGTGTAACAACACACTGGGTAACTAGGCAATTTCAATTATTTTGTAGGCCATTAGAGTTATGCAGTTTTGCACCTGCTATTGTACGCGGGCGTTCTTGCACCGTGCGCGACCCCGCACACGAGACAGAAAGCATAACTGTTGAAAGGGGTTGACCGACGCGTTGACTCAGAGTAAATTTCTAGCTTTTGGTGATTTTCTTGAAAGGCTCGAGTTGCACTGAACAAGACGATTCGCCGTAACAACCGTGCTCGGATTGGCAACAAATTCGACGTATCATTTGCCTCAAGGATTACTCAGTGCTGTTCATACCTAAAATTGCTGAGTCAGTGGATTCTGTAAATAACCCTGTGCAATTTACCCTGTCTTTTCAGATTGATTTCGACACGCTTGAACGCAAATCGACAGCTCTAGCTTGCAAACGTTCTCTTGGAACGCACTCATACGACCGTGTAGCAGTGCTGTTGTGCCACACCCTTGCCGGCTCCGACCACCGACTCCAGTCGTCGTTCTACGCGACTGCAAATCCACATTCCTGAGCGGGATGAGCGGGAGGAACAATAAAGCCCCGCGCACGTTGTTGTTGGGCCGCACCCTTGCCGACGCCATGCTGATTTCGCCAGGCCGGCCTTACCCCACCCTGTTGCGACAGGTGCTGTCAACAAGCCACCGACTCCCCAACAGGGTCACCAGAGCGGTCTATCCCCAGTCTCGTGGTCCTTTGTCATCAACCAGGTACTGACCCTTGGAGGCGCAGGCGTGGTCACTATTGTGCACCAGCAGGTGGTGCAGGATTGGCGGACTCTTGGCCACCGCGTGGAGAGGAGGATATGGGGGGTGGACCCCTGAAACGGCAAAAACAGCGCAGTAAAAAACGACGACGGAGGAAGGAACGAACACACACACGAAGCGCTGAACACACACACGAAGCGCTGGACCCCAACCTCCCAATTTAATCCGGCGCATCGAATAGCGCCCTGTTCACGAAGACCGTCAACATGTAAATACTGTACATAAAGTATTTTCCGTCTTCCAACTTGTCCTGATGACTGCTCCGAGCACGACTCCCGCACGCGTTCGCACCGGCCACGCAACCCCATTCGTAACAGTGGATGGCAGCTCGGTGGGATCGGCCAGCGTCAGCTACCCTGGTGTGGTGAGCGCCTGAAGTTTACCTCTCGTATTGCCAGACCTAGCTAGCGCTCTTTGATAGTAGGTTTTGATGTTGTAACTTTGTTTGGTCAGCCAAGAACTGGATGCCTTGACCACTAAGTTAAAGGAGAGGGTAAACGAGGCGGAGTGAAGTGTCACGATGGACAAGTTCAAAGTGCAGGACCTCCTTGAAATTTGCGAAGAGTTAGGGATTCGGGTTGGCTCCCCTAAGCGTAAACGACAGATCCTCCCGGTTATGGAGGCAGAGAAAGTGACTGTCGAGGAGGCCCAGGAAGCTCATGAGGATATTCGAGCTAGGAAAATCGCAATTCAGGAGAAAAGGGATAGAGAGAAAGCTGCCGAGAGGCAACATGAGCTGAAACTAAGAGAGATGGAACTTAGGATAACAGCCGCAAGGCGTCTTTCCGCTGTGAGGGAGCCGGTAAAGATGGAAGACCTTTTGCAGCCGTTCGAAGTTGGCAGGGACATCGCACTTTTTCTTGTCAATTTCCCTTTCTGTTTGCTTCCTTCCTTCCTTCCTTGAGAGAACGTGCGAAAAGGCAGGATTCTCCCTCGAAAGTTGGCCGCAGGAATTGCTAACACTTCTACCCTGCGAGGCCGCCGATGTAGTAGCTAAACTATGTAGACATGATGCTGAAGAGTATGACAAGGTCAAAGGGGCGCTATTGCGCAAATATAGCTTGTCAACAGAAGGCCGATGCTTTAGGCATACGTGCTACGCTGGGGAATCGGATCGGCGCACGCATGGGGGGAAGAGGGAAGATGAGTAACCGACACGTGGAGTACCTTAGACATGAGGAGGGGTCAGTTGCTAAGGGTCACGATACGTTGTTCAGCAACTTTGACAGTGATGGTTCGGCCGACTGCGAAAGCCAAGGAGAAGGGTCCATGTATGACAGTGATAGAGAATCGCTAATTGAGGACACTTCTCAGAGCAGGCTGACTAGCTTAGAAAGCGTCACAGATGTCGTCCAGTCACAGGTATCAACTGGCGATGACCGCGAGGATAGCTCAGTTCAGCAGTTTGGAGCTTTGACTCCACAAGTAGAGAGTTCCGTACCAGTGAGTACGAGTAATGAGGCTCTGTGCAATACGAGCCGTTCCGAGGGCAAAAGAAGGCGCCGAAAACGTGGTAAGGCTGAATCAAAGGAGAAGAGCAGCGTCAAGCGCACTAATGCAGCGAAAAAGCGCTATGACGTTGTCCACCGAGTAGCCAAACCCAATGAAATGCCTGCAAGCGCGAAAAAGCCCTCGAAGAAAATTCCGAAGCTGAAGCTTCCGATGAGATCAAAGTTAGGCACGACGCGCGTCGGGAAGGACAGCGTTTCAGAGAAATCTAGATCGCGAAGTGGCCGCTTTGTCTCATCTGTTTCACTGCACAAAGGATGCAGGAATGCCGCAAAGACTCGCGAAGTTATGAGTACGAGCAAAGGTCGATACCCTCCGTGGAGGAAGGGTGGTTGTTTGACGAGGAAGGGGTCAGTGATCATAAGAAACCGTTCACGGGCCGCCTTCTCGCGCAGTGGAGGTCAACAATCGGACCAATGGGCCTTTTTCAGGTCCGAACAGCGCCTCCAGTGGAGATCGCCGAAATCGAAACTGGGGGTCAGTGGACTCCGAAGTTGTCTCGGAGGCCTGGTATTTTTCGTGATATTTTGCAAATGTCGCCACCCAGTGACCCCCCAAAAAACATGGCGCGCGTGACGTCACCGCCGCTGCGCATGCGCAGACTGGTCTCCTGAAAAAGGCCCATTGCTCTGTCGGGCGGGTTAACCGCTCCTTCTTTTGTCGGGCTCGCAATTCACGAAAGCCGTGGAATGCGCGTCTCCCCAGAGTTCGTTCGAAAGGGCATGTTTGTGAAAACCCCGCGGTGACCTCTGTTTGGAAATTGATTGCCCGCACATTCAGTTTGATATTTTGAGATAGTTTCATCTGCTGATGTTTTGTGGCGGGTTTGTAATGGAGGACACTTTGAGGTATTACTGGACAGTTAATTTGTCATGATGACACTTTATTGAGTTCTTTTGTCATGCGTATGACTTTTGCGTCCACGTGTGTCGAGAACTGTCACTTTTGTGTTTACTGTAGCGTCAGTAATTTTGAGGTATGTAGTGTCGAGATTTTAGAGAATAACCTCCTGGCGTTGTGGTTGATAAGTATTTCAACTACGCTAGCTGTAGGTTGAGTTTTGTTTTGTTTTTGTACTAGTTAGCGTAAGCATTGGGGGTGAAGGGTAATTCAACGTTGTTTTATGTCGAGCGCGTAATCTTTAGTTTCACTTTTATTTCAGAATTAGCAGAACTGTGGTGTGTTAGGCGTTAACGAGAGCGTTAAGAGAGGGTTTAGCGAAGCCTTTGAGATTACGGGGCTTCCTTGATTGTTTACTTTTCCTGCCTAAGTAGCTATAGTACAATTCCAATTCTTATATTCTCTCGAAGTTGTTGTGTTATCAACACCAGATATTGAGGCCTGTTCTTGGGCTTGTCACCATGGGATACGCACTTCTCCTCGTTTTATTTAAGGGCGGGAACGCTAGTCGTCAGGTATGTTTTCTGTCATTCTGGTCTGGCATTCCGAGGGGTGTGCAGAGGGCACTTGCAGCGTTAGGTGTGGTTTGACAATTGTTGTCCTGTCGAGTTCGTCTTATCCAAGGGAACTATGAGTCCGTGAAAGCTGCGTGTTCGTGTTGAATGCCTGGAGAGACAGCTATGCTCCTGAGAGCTTCGCCTCGAGACCCACGGACGAGCCTGGTGTCCGGCCGCATCAATTCAGCCGAGCCGCGTGGAGTCGCACGCCCTCCTGATGCATTGTATGGTGGCGGGGGGAGCTGTTGTGCTACACCCTTGCCGACCCCGACCACCGACTCCAGTCGTCGTTCTACGCGACTGCAAATCCACATTCCTGAGCGGGATGAACGGGAGGAACAATAAAGCCCCGCGCACGTTGTTGTTGGGCCGCACCATTGCCGACGCCATGCTGATTTCGCCAGGCCGGCCTTACCCCACCCTGTTGCGACAGGTGCTGTCAACAAGCCACCGACTCCCCAACAGGGTCACCAGAGTGGACTATCCCCAGTCTCGTGGTCCTTTGTCATCAACCAGGTACTGACCCTTGGAGGCGCAGGCGTGGTCACTATTGTGCACCAGCAGGTGGTGCAGGATTGGCGGACTCTTGGCCACCGCGTGGAGAGGAGGATGTGGGGGGTGGACCCCAACCTCCCAATTTAATCCGGCGCATCGAAGAGCGCCGTGCCTGTTCACGAAGACCGTCAACATGTAAATACTGTACATTAAAGGGGCCCTGCGACGCTTTTTCGTCTGCATTCTGCAGCGCTGGAATTCGTGTAGTGCCGAATACTGAGAGGAACGCAAAAAGAATTATCGAAATCGGTACACGGTAACGGAAGTTATAAGCCGTTAAACTTCAAAACCCCAGCAGACGACGAGAAAAAACGTTCCCTTTCTCATTTAACTCTCCCACTGCCGTCAAAGGCCGCTTCCAATCACCGCGCGCCTCTTACAGAGACGTACCGGACGACTCGCCTCGTGGTGGCTTTAGTCGTGGCCGTTGTGCAGCGCTCCTAGCGTCGTTTGGCAATTGTTTTCAAATTTTCATATTTAAAAACAGAAATCCTTTTGTATCTGAGGAAGTATAAAGAGTGTTTTCATAATGTTTAGCGCACAATAGTGTGGTCAATCTGGGACCGTACGAATATTACGCGCGACTTGTCGCATCGAACCAATCAAAACGCACGGCCTATGTCGTCACTACCACGTGGTGAAGCGTCACTTCCGATCACAAAAATAGCCGCTGTATGCCGCTCCCGCCCGAAAACAGTGAGGTGTCTCCGTATAAATAAATTTATGACAGTGTGATGAAGTAAGTGAAATAATGCGGGCGTAGCAGACGACAGCGCTGCATCCCCTGGAAGACGATGAAAAAGAAGCAGTTCGAAAGCTCGCGCAGAAGAAAAAGAGAAAAAAAGGAGCTCGCGCAGAAGAGAGCAGTTGGAACGCCGGCAAGACGTGGCGAGAGAGCCCAGGGCGAACCCGCAACTACGCGCGAGGTTCGGAAGGCCGGGCTGCTCTTTTCGAGCCGGTGAAGTCCTCGGACCATGGCGTGACCTGGCGCGAGTTCTGGGGAGCCTGCTGCCGGACGTCGTCCAGACAGCGAGCGTGCTTGAGACGCCGGAACCACCAGCTACCACGTCTAGCGAGCGGCGGCTGCCTACTGCTGGCGACTTCGCCTGAGACTGGGGTCCATCGGCACCGGGACGTTCGCCTGTGCACACAAGCGACCGCCCACCCTGCAGCGAAGCAACGAGCCGCAACCCGCAAGGCACCGGACTCTGCACACGTGTGAGACTGCACTTGTTTGTTTTGTTCTCTGTTTGTCGCGTGCACGGGCCTGTGGTATTGTCCTTCATGTAATGCGTCTTGGTCGTCTAATATAACTGCCTTTTTGTGTCCGCACTGCCTCCATTCTCCTCGCGTCACACGCCTTGCGATGTGACGAACCTTAATCATCACAGACAGCATTGTTATTGGCGTTGCATTCCACAGTTCGAGAAGAAGCGATGAAAACGACACGCTGAATTTGTGTCGCAGGGCCCCTTTAAGTATTTTCAGTCTTCCAAATTGTCCTGATGACTGCTCCGAGCACGACACCCGCACGCGTTCGCACCGGCCACGCAACCCCATTCGTAACAGTGCCTACGCAGACTTCAGCCTGGAAACGAAGCAAGTCGTAGGCACAGTGACTGACAATGGAAGCAACTTTGTAAAGGCTTTCAAGGAATTTGGAATCGATGACACCACTGACGGTACGCATTATAGTCTCTCTTCGAATATTTTTCTCTAAGCTATTTCGCCTGATCGTGGTTGAAGAGTTCGTATAGTTAGTATTTGTTTTGGTGAAGGAGGGAACGGGAATTTGCTGACCCCTCTTGTTTCTTTAGAGATCGGGAAATCGATGTTACGTTTCCCCTTGAACTGTCGGGGTCATCGCTTCCTCATCATCTGCGGTGCGCCTGTCATACTTTAAGCCTCGTCGCCACGGCTGACGTCAAGAAAGCCCTCAACAGAAGTCCTACGTGCAGTCGTCTCCACGACAGTGCAATGGCGAAATGCGCTCATTATTGGGGCTCATCAAATCGGCCAAAGTCTGCAGAGTATCAGTTCTCGGAAGACAGCTGTCAACACCCTGCATCACGCGGTGGAGCTCTCTCTACCACGCATTGGACGTACTTCTCACGAACAAAAAGAAACTCAAGAAACTCTCAGAGAAGCTCGACCTACCATATATAAGTGACGCAGAGTTGGACTTTCTGGACGAATATCGCGGGATTCTCTACCCAATCGCTGCAGGTGAGGTACCTTTTTTTATAGATGTTTTCAAGAGTCGTCTGCGTTTATTAATTGCAAGTTACTTAAGATCACCATCACGGGAGAAAATCAAGCAACTTACGTTATGAAATATTTTTTTTAAGTAATCGATATCTTGCAGAAAAGCAGCTTCGGCTACTACGGAGAGCTTCTGCCAACACTTCTCACGGTAGAAAAGAAGCTAATTTCTATGAAGCAAAAATTTGGCACGGATCTATCATCTTAGACAGCTGTCTAACCGGTCTCCAAAAGCGCTTTTCTGCCTTTTTCAGTATGGAAAATTATGAGGCAATACTTGCATCCTGCTTACACCCATTCTTCACGATGCGGTGGACCTCAAGCGAAGTGGCTAAATCTTCAGACTTTGAGAGCTTGCTCGTGCGAGCGGCTGAGGCGCATGCACCGCTCCAAATGGACACGTGCGACGGGTCGTCGTCATCGGTGGTGATTAATGACGGTTTTTACGACTTTGAAGACTTCGGCATCTGAACGGTCAGAACAGACCCACGTGAGGACGGAAGTTTTACGGTATTTAGATGACCCGAGAAGGGATATCGCCATGCTGCAGGACCATCCGGCCATGAAGGCGGTATTTATCTGCTATAACACGAATTTGTGCTCCTCTGCCGCAGTAGAGAGACTTTTCTCGTTTGCGAGTCTGGTGTTGAGGCCGAACCGACGATATCTTGATGACGGCCTATTTGAGAAGCTCCTGTTGCTTAAGTGTAATTAACACACCAACCTTTTCAGCAAAATATTTCTTATGTGTTGAATAAATGTATACTTTTTTTTCCATTTAGTGGTGGTTAGTGATTCCGGCGATTTGCTTGAACTATGCTATTTCTGGCGTAGCTGATATTGTTGCCACCAAGTAGGTCCTTTCCGGTGTACAATGCGTGTTACTCTTGCGGTGATAAAATATAATTTTTTATTGCAACTGATACCTGTAAATACGTCGTTATTAACAATTGTGTACAGTGTAACCCTCTTTCGCAATGCCTTAAAGGGGCCCTGCGACACAGTTTGAGCATGTCTTTTCATCGGTTCTTCTGGTACTGTGGAATGCACCAATATCGTTGCGCAAGTCGCAACGCCGAAATCAAAGCTGTTATAATTTTAATTCACGGGATAAACTCCCTTGATTTCGGACTATGGCGACACACATCGGCTATTTCTGTTAGAGGAAGTGACGTCATGTCATGTGACAGTGACGACAAAGACCGTTAGTTTTTGATTGGCTTGACGCGACACGTGACGTGCAGTATTCATACGGTGGTAGCTAGGCCGTACGAGTGAATGCTAAAAACAATAAAAACTCTTTATATACTTTCTCAGAAAGAAATAACTTCTGTTTCTAAATGACCTATTTTCAGAACAACGAAACCAACACTAGGTGTCCTGTGCAACTAGGTGGGGGAGGGAGGTGGAGGACGATGCATTCCGGTGTTTTGCCTTTTGCGGTGTTGTCTTGGTGGTGTGCACTCGCTGATCGTTCATCGTACCTAAAATCTGCTGCTTGGCCTTTCGGCGAAAGTACATTGCAGTGTAGTGCCACACCCGTGTAATCGCCTGCGTGCGTGGAGTATGGTGCGCATTCGATGCGCAGTTGCTAGTTGCGCGAGCAGTGGCAACACTCCTGCTGGTGTATCGTTTCACCGGCTGCCAGAGAGCAATGAGCGACGGGAATTGTGGCTACAGGGGCTTGGTCTTGAAAGCGAAAAAAGTACATCAACTCGCAAAGTGTGCTCCTTGCACTTCACTGCTAGCGCCTAATCATGGTAACGACGCCGTCAAAAAGAGCAAGATACTGTGTGAAGGCCACCATGAGGTGACATTTCCGGTAGGTCTTTATGAGACGCGCGCGGTGATTGGAAACGGCCTTTGACGTCAGCGGGAGAGTGAAATGCGAAAGTGAACGTTTCTCGTCGTCGTCTGCTCGAGTTTTGAACTTTGAGGACTCATAACTTAACTTTTCGTGCACCAATTTGCATCATTCTTGTTGAATTTGTCTCGGCATTCATTACTATACGCGTTACGGTGCTAAATAAGGCGGTCGAAAAAGTGTCGCAGGGCCCCTTTAACGGCGCTCAGAGTACTGTGATAAATACATTGCAAGTTTCATAGCGCTGCAACATTTGCAATGTTATGCTGCACTTAATAAATGTTTTTTTTCGGAGTATGAACATCCCCGAAATAAAAAGTATTTCATTATTGCTGTATCTGTATTCCGGAATACTTTTTTCGCCTTTTTGCGAAAGTATCTCCAAAATATCTCAAAGACAAATGTATCTCAGTATCTGTATTTATGGCTTCCAAACCATGCATTTCGATATCTGTGTTCCGGAATACTTTTTCGAGTATCTCTGCCCAGCACTGCCTGGTACCTACCCCAATAAAGACAGTAATAGCAACTGATGCTTCCCAATGTGAAGAAAAATGTGGAATTGGTATTTTCTCTCTTGGCCTGGATTGGTCATTTTCTCTTCGCCTTCCAGATTTTGTACCAGTTGTTGTAGCAGAACTTTTAGCGATCATTCTATCGCTCCGGAAATTAACAGCATCAACAAGTTCCGCAGTAATTTTGACGAATTATTTATCGGTGTGTTCTTCCCTCATTGCAAATGAGGACTCACATGTTCTGAGTGCATTCAAATGATTAATTCTTCCACATATAAATTTGATTAGGTAGGTTTGGCTCCCAGGTCATAATTCTTATTTCTGAATGAAATGGCGGATGCGCTAGCAAAGTCATCTTTGAATGGCCCGTTTATTCATGTATTGCCGGCTTCCCGATTCATTATAGGTGCTAGAATAAGGAGAAAAATGATGTTGGACGAGTTTTCTGCACCGTCATTAACAGCCACATTAGAATTTCAGCACCTCAGTCACCATTGGAACACTAAAATTTGTCAAACACGATAACTTGAAGTCGCAATCGCTAGTCTACGTTGTCAGACTCCTTATCCAAATTTTTATTTACACAGAGCTGGTCTGGCAGCTTCCCCTAACTGTTCTTTTTGCGGAGTACATGAGGCAACAGAACATTATCTCATTTCCTGTAATAGGTACTCTATATTGCGCAAAAGTACTTTAGGTGCTGTCTTCCGACTCCTTAGACTAGATTTAAATGTACCAAATGTTCCTTCTTTCGGGGCTTTGTCCCTTGGCCTCAGTGTCGGGAAGGTTGTCGTAGCATAGGGGAAGTTTATTAAAGGTTCATCGTAGAATAAATTTATCCGCCTTCTTTATTTTCTAAACTGCTTTATATTTTTTAACACGAAAGTGTTTTATGCCGGGGTCCACCAAGACTTTCATGACGTATTTCCGTCACGGGAATACGTCAGCAAAATAAACGCGGTCAGACGGTAAAGAAAAAGACGTGAAGAAATTTTTTCCGTTGCTGGGAGTCGAACCCACGACCTCTCGGTCCACGACGACGGCTGGTCATGTGCAAGTGCCTAAGCGGCACCTGCACATGATCACAAAGCTTATCTGTTTTCTGTTCTCTTTTTTTTGTACCTCACCTTTATATTAGCATGTTTTTTCCTAATAAAATCAGTTGCGAGTTAGCGCCCGTGTTGTGCACCTTCTGTTCCTAGTCCTCGTCCCTCAGTGCGCTGCTAAAATCAAGATGAATCCGTACCAACTAGCTCAAGTTTCAATTCTCAGGCGTTTAACCCCCCTACGCCACTGCCAAAACCACCAAGGAGGCTACACGAAGGAGGTCGCACCGATTCGCTCGCTGGATTCCGTGCCTGACGGTTGGATCGTCCGCGATGCCCGCTCTTCGCCGCCCTCTCGCCGATCGGGGCCCCGTCCACGGACTTCAGTAACCGTTTCCCCCTTCTCTCCCGCTGGATTCCGTGCCTACGGCTGTCTCGTCCGCGATGCCCGCTTTTCGCCGACCTCTCGCCGATCGAGGCACCGTGCACGGTATTCAGCAACTTTCTCCCATTCTTTCACTTTTCTCCCATCTTTACTTTTCTCTCTATCTCTTTTAATCCCTCCTTATCTGCTGAGGTGTCGCACTTTGATGCAGACAGTTGCGGGGCCCCCCTTTTCATTCTTCCTACTTAGAATCACTTCCCCCCCCGTTCCGCGCTCGCCTTGTGTGAAATCACAGCCGAGCTAGAGGGAACACACAACGCGCTTCGCGTTTCTCTTCGCGTTTCACGACGCTTTCAAGGAGTGTATACCGAGTACCAGTGTTTATTACGTGCTTGTTTCTGCAGTCATTGCGCGGGATTCACCATATGTGGTGTCCAGGTATATGTTAACGACTTCAGCTACCGCAAAGGTTAAATTATGATCATGGGCGTTGTCATCGGGATGGAGATGCGCCGCTAGGTGTCAGCTTGGATGGGTCCACATCAAGCGGTGCTATATTTGCCAAACACCAATAGACATTGTACTAGCTCTCATATATGGATGCACCACAACCAACTACTTCTGTGAAGACACGTTTCACTTTCGTGTTGTACCGATTCCTATGACGGAGGGATCATCCATGTTTTTTTCCATCAAACTGCCCGCGTCAACATTTAAGTATTTTCATTCATCTGTTATTAATATTTGCAATTTTGGATTCATTGTAAACTCTTTTCATCTTTAAATAGACGACATCTAACCTATTATTTACGAATTTCCTTTTAAACTACCCGGCTCTTGGCCAATCCCCCAGCGTAGGTGTGTGCCACGGTCCAAAGGTTCTACTCTACTCTACTGTTCTCTCTTCGTTGCAATGGCGCAGTCGACGAAGTGCTACCTCTATTGCACATTACTTTTAGGAGCTTGCTCCTTATGCTTGCGCCTTGTCCGGTGGCGGCGACGGTGGCGGCGTGTACACTTCTCCGCTCAAGGCGCCGGCTTTCCGGTGATTTCAAGAATGGTCACTAGATGGCGGCGCCGCTCAAGGCGACGCACACCACTCTCGGTACGTGCGCTTCCTTTCTCTTCACCGGGAGTTCACGCAGTGAACACTGTTCGTTACCGCTCGGCCGCATGAACACCGCTGAAGCCAAGGCCGCAGCGCGGCGGGCTCGCAACGCGGCAGCAGCTCGGGCTCCCCGCCCGAGCGCCGCATGTAATGTATATATAACAACGTTGTCACGTCTATATATGATGGTAGGAGATGTGTACGGAGGATTCGCGGGTTACCCGATCATCTCCGAGCAAGCTCCTCTAACATCATTCACTTTGTGGATATGGCGGTGATTTTTTTGTCGCGTCGCAGATATTCACTTATTAGAACACGACTGCTCATTACTCCACTTTCAAAAATAGGCTTAAACTTAACTGAAGAAATTGTACTAAGCTTCGGTGCCTCAGGGTTGGGATTCGATGCCGTGTGTAATTTCATTCCAACCACTAAACGTGTACCATTTTAATCTTTCCTTAAAAAATAGTCGTTATTAAAATGCGTTAAAATCTAACCAATATCACCAAAAGTGTTCCGATCAGGTTAATACGGCAGTCTGGAATACGAGCTCCATAGCATAATTTTTGAAGTCTTAATTTGATGTGTTACTTATTATTGCCATTTCTTCTCTTCTTTTTTATTATTATTATTTTGTTAACCACTTAACATTCTTCGAATAACCTTTTAAGTTTCAACTACGCATTCTTGGCCCATCCCCCAGAGTGGGTACGTGCCATAGAACAGAAGGAAAAACAAACAAACAAATGATTCTTCGTCCATGGCACACGCCAACGTGCACTCGCAGTAAGTGCGGCTTGTGCGGCTTGAGGACGGTGTTTAGGCCTCCTCGGCAGCTGTTCACCTGCCGCCATTGCCACCACCGTTCGGGGACGGCGTCAAGGCCTCCTCGGCGGCTCTACACCACTTCACCGGCGCCGTGCTACCCGTTCACAACAAGGGACGCCGTCCACGCGTCCTTGACCATGGAACCAGCCTCCGTTAGCACCCGGATCGCCCGCGCACTCTGCGAACATCGCCCAGGGCTCGTCGGGAGTCTCAGCCTGCAACGGTGCGGAACTCGTGCGTGTGCTCACGGAACTAACTCGTCAACTCCACCGCGTGTCGTCGCTGAACTCCGGGTTCTCGCCTGCCTCTTCACCATCGTCGGCTGTTTGGGCAGTGCCGGTGTTCCGCGGCTTCCAGGACGACGTCTTCGGGTGGATTGAGACTGTCAACTCGCTCGGCACCTTCCACGCCTGGCCGGAATATCGAAAATGGCTAATTGCCATCGACTACCTTTGCGATGCGGCCAAGGCATGGCATGCCTACGAAGCCGTCAGGCAGCGTTCCTGGTCAGAGTGGTGTGCGAGGTTGACAAATGTTTTCCGCCCGCTTTTCAATGCTTGCGACCCCTTTGCTGCCGACCAAGTGCCTACCACTCATGAGAGCTGCGAGGAACACAATCTCGACGGCGCAGCTCGAGCGTTCACGAACCTGCCCTCCCTTTGAGATCGAGCTTGCAAGGCGCAGCTGCGCCCTGCGCCAACCAGCCCTCTTTTGCAGTCAGAGCTTGTGAAGGGCAGCACCTTGATTGTCCCTCTGTTTCCTGGAGTTTCTGCGCAGACATCATCGTGGACGCGGAATGCCACGCGCCCGACACGGATACCGGCCGTGAGAAGGACTCCACGCCACGTATTTCGTCCTCCGCGACGCCCCCCACCAGAACCCACCTCATCAGACAAGAACCCTACCCACACGACGCATCATATGGTGACGCGGCCTCCAAGCTCGGCAGTGCGTGAGCACGAGCATGTTCCAGATCTAGTGCCTAACACGCTCCAAGTCGAGGAACTGGGTAAGCCTACGCCACCCTTCAATGCACTCGCAGGCCCTTCATTGCAGCTCCAGCAGATGCGAGAGCAGGCACTGCCCGAATGCGCCGATAGTCACCGTGCCCTGGTCGGGACCAAGGAATCCAATACTACCAACACGACTAAAAACGTCAGAGACTTTCCCATACGTACTACGCCCCTCTCTGAGCCAAGAATACGAGAAGTATTGGGGCACACACGCCTCTCGCCATTGAGGAGCCATGAAACAATGAAGCCCCTGTTTCGGCAGCGCCGTACATTCTGCCGAGCTCGTGCGATCGGAGTTCATCGACGCGAAGCTGATTCACTCCTTCAAAGCTTCCGATACGCACCAGTCTACTGACGACACGGTCTGTCTGCAGCCACCGCGCACCAATTCAATCGTCCACCGTTCCTTGCAAATCATATGCGGCGCATTCGGAAATGCGACAGGCGGAGCGACAGCCGCAGCTACGACCATCCCGCAACAGCCAGTGTCGTCCACCAGAGTATCTGGCAGTTCAGCAGGACGGCTCGCGGCGAACACATGACCGACCACCATGGCACTCCCAGTGTCGCCCTCCAGAGACAATTCCGGCAGCTCCGCGCGCTCGCAGTCATGGCCGAGCGTAATGATAAAGAGCGGCAACGGAGCTTTGGCTCTCGCACTCGACTAGTGCGAGGGAGAGAAGGACGAGGACAATAAGAACAGCCGGCCCGCAGCAAGGGCTATCTATCTATCTATCTATCTATCTATCTATCTATCTATCTATCTATCTATCTATCTATCTATCTATCTATCTATCTATCTATCTATCTATCTATCTATCTATCTATCTATCTATCTAGCCGCCTACGACTTTGTGCTCTCCTGGCCGTATCGTTAATGGGATTTATACCAAATTTGGTATGGCATAACATGACTGTATGACGAACATAAATGGCTGGTCATATCATGAAAATCATGACTAACTTGTCATGAAAAGTATGATTTACATGCCACGCTCATGGCGCGTTCGCGGCCGTTTCGTTAGCTTGATATACACCAAATTTGGGATTGAGTGACATGACTGTATGACGAAGACAAATGACAAGTGGTAATATGGAAATCATGACTTGTCATGAGCGACATGACTTGCATTCCACGCTCATGGCGCGCTCGCGGCCGTTTCGTTAGCTTGATACACACCAAATTTGGTATTGAGTAACATGACTGTATGACGAACATAAATGACGAGTAATAATATGGGAATCATGACTTGTCATGTGCGACATGACTTGCATGCCACTCTCATGGCGCGCTCGTGGCCGTTTCGTTAGCTTGATATACACCAAACTTGGTATTGAGTGACATGACTGTATGACGAACATAAATGACAAGTGGTAATATGGAAATCATGACATGTCATGAGCGACATGACTTGCATTCCACGCTCATGGCGCGCTCGCGGCCGTTTCGTTAGCTTGATATACACCAAATTTGGGATTGAGTGACGTGACTGTATGACGAACATAAATGACAAGTGGTAATATGGAAATCATGACATGTCATGAGCGACATGACTTGCATTCCACGCTCATGGCGCGCTCGCGGCCGTTTCGTTAGCTTGATATACACCAAATTTGGTATTGAGTGACATGACTGTATGACGAACATAAATGACAAGTGGTAATATGGAAATCATGACATGTCATGAGCGACATGACTTGCATTCCACGCTCATGGCGCGCTCGCGGCCGTTTCGTTAGCTTGATATACACCAAATTTGGTATTGAGTGACATGACTGTATGACGAACATAAATGACAAGTGGTAATATGGAAATCATGACATGTCATGAGCGACATGACTTGCATTCCACGCTCATGGCGCGCTCGCGGCCGTTTCGTTAGCTTGATACACACCAAATTTGGTATTGAGTAACATGACTGTATGACGAACATAAATGACGAGTAATAATATGGGAATCATGACTTGTCATGTGCGACATGACTTGCATGCCACTCTCATGGCGCGCTCGTGGCCGTTTCGTTAGCTTGATATACACCAAATTTGGTATTGAGTGACATGACTGTATGACGAACATAAATGACAAGTGGTAATATGGAAATCATGACATGTCATGAGCGACATGACTTGCATTCCACGCTCATGGCGCGCTCGCGGCCGTTTCGTTAGCTTGATATACACCAAATTTGGTATTGAGTGACGTGACTGTATGACGAACATAAATGACAAGTGGCAATATGGAAATCATGACATGTAATGAGCGACATGACTTGCATTCCACGCTCATGGCGCACTCGCGGCCGTTTCGTTAGCTTGATATACACCAAATTTGGTATTGAGTGACATCTGTATGACGAACACAAATGACCAGTGGTAATATGGAAATCATTACGTATCATGTGCGACATGACTTGCATGCCACGCTCATGGCGCGCTCGCGGCCGTTTCGTTAGCTTGATATACACCAAACTTGCTAATGAGTGACGTGACTGTATGACGAACATAAATGACAGGTCCTAATATGTAAAACATGACATGTAAATTATGTAAAGCATGATTTGCTCCTTCCTGACTGCTTCGCATTACATCGATTCCCACAGTGTGTGGGATCTGCCGGCTTTTTTACCATGTCGAAAGGCTCGGCCGATGGCAGATCTTGAAGCAGTTGGCGCACATTTAATGACTTGACAGTCGAATGATAGCATTTCGCAATGTTTAGTTCTAGGTTACTTAGCTTGTAGCGTCTGCTTACTTTTCGTCCCCGTGTTTTCCGAGCTTTTTTCTACTGCTTAGGCTTCTCTGGATGAACAGAAAGCGGTTCTACTTCTTATAATAATTGTTGGGGTTTGGCGTCCAAAGAACGCGATATGAATTTGAGAGATGCCATAGTGGAGGGCCCCCGATAGTTAGACCACGTGGGGTTATTTAACGTGCACCTAAATCTGAGCACACGGGCTTCCTGCATATTGCATCCATCAAAATGCAGCCTCCTCGAACTAACATGGTCCTACCAAACGTGAGGTTCAAACTACAAAGTACGGCCGCGGCGGCGCATTTTCGATGGAGGCGAAAATGCTTGAGGCCCGTGTGCTTAGATTTAGGTGCACATTAAAGAATTCCCGGTGGTCGAAATTTTGAGAGCCCTCCACTGCGGCGTCTCTCGTCATACGGTCGTTTTGGGACGTTAGACCCCAAGAATTATTATGACTATTAAAGTACAAAGTAATCGTTCTAGAAGGTCTTGGCTCGCGGTACACACAAATCGGCGCATAGCACACATGATGACGCATGTGTGCTAGCGCTACAGATTTTCCGGTCACCGGCTCCAAAAACACTACCTAAATATCATCATTCGAACGCCCTCTGGTATGATTTTTTTTAATGAATGAAAATTAATAAGAATAATAATAGTAATATCTGGGGTTTTACGTGACAAGACCACGATATGATAATGAGGCCCGCGGTATAGGATAACTCCGGAAATTTTGATCATCTGGCGTTCTTTAAGGTGCTTTGACATCGCACAGTACATGCGGTCCTCTACCATTTCGCCTCCATTGAAATGCGACCACCGCGGCCGGGATCGAACCTGCGCCTTTCAGGTCACCAGCCGACCTCCATAGCCGCTATGCCGTCGCGGCGGCATATCTACAGTGTCTCCACAGCCACCATTGTCCCCCATGAAAAAAAAAAAGCATGGAATAAAATTCTAATAAAGAGTCTAAGGCAGGGAGCTACCATCTCTCCAATGCTATTCACCGCGTGTTAACAGAAGGTTTTCAGTGCGTTGGATTGCGGACAGCATGCGATAGCAGTTAAAGGAGAGTAGCTTAGTAACATGCGATACGCTTGTGATATTTCCATGTTTAGTAACTCGGGAAAACTATTGCAAATCATAATTACCGAATTAGACAGGGAAAGCAGAGCGGTGGGTCAGAAGATTAATATGCAGAAAAATAAAGCAATGTTCAGCAGTCTCCGAAGAGAAGAGTGGTTTGCGATGCCTATCAAAACACTGGAAGTGGTAAAGGAATACGTCTGTTTAGGGAAGGTAGTGACCGCAGATACGAACCATGAGAATGAAGTAACCAAAAGTATAAGAATGTTGTAGTGTGCATTTGGCACGTATTCTGAGATAATGATTGGCCGTTTACCACTAGCTCTCAAGAGAAAAGCGAATGGCAGTTTACCATTATCTCTCAAGGGAATTCAGCGAGAAGACAAGATAACTGGTGGCAATTGAAAGTAACAGCCTGCATTCTAACAGAAGGGCAAGCGCGCGAACGGGAGGCATCAAGTTAAATGAGCAGATGAGATTCAGAAGCTGCCGGCGCTAACGTGGGCGCAGCCTGCACAGGACCGGGTTGATTGGAAAAACATGGGAGTGGCAGATACCGTACAATTAGAGTAGTCACGATGATGATCACACACTTGTGAAGCGTGAATGCGAAAGTATCATTTCACGATTCGCACACGGTCGCAAATATATATATATGTATATATATATAAATTTATATATATATATATATATATATATATATATATATATATATATATATATATATATATATATATAAAATGTATTTTTACAGCGACAAAAAGTGGGTCAAGAGGCCAATCAGGTTTCGCCTTAGCGAAGTATATGGGGCAGCGCTAGCACGAATACAAGGACGAGAAAAAACAGGACATGCGCTGACAGGACACAGACAGCGCATGTCCTGTGTTTTCTCGTCCTGGTATTCGTTCTCGCGCTGCCCCATATACTGCACTATGAAACCTAACCAACTAGCCCACCTTTCCGTTATTCGCCTTAGCGGTTTTAGTGAGTGTAACACGTGCTTAGGTTTTATTTATTTATTTATTTATTTATCTCTAATGTGCTCAAGCGCTTGGGCATTCTAGAGGGGAGTACGGTACATGTGTACAACAATAAGAAGAATACCGATGTTTCAGCGAACACTTTCAAAAAAATTTAAAGGTTGGCTGTGAGGTATTGTACAATTCTAGCTCGTCAGCTGGTCTACGAAAAGAGGCTGAAATTACTACGCAAAAAATTGAAAGGCTTAGTCCACTAACTAACGAAAATTTACTAATTGTGATCTTAACTAATTGAATTATCGCCCACATTTCAATTCGCAATGTTTAGCCGTGGAGTTCTCAAGGCAACCTGGAACGAATTCCTATGATGCCACTAGTTTCGAGATATTACCTAATTCCTGAACATTACAGAGAAAGGCATTGCCATTCGAATTATATTCTTAACAAAACATCCCTTTATGTATTGAAGCCCAACGTTAAGTCTAACACGATGTATTTCTTCGACACTGATCTCCACGCTCCTTAGCCTAAGTGCGCATATCGTATGCCAGCCACCGTGCGTCGCAACATCGCACAAGAGACACGGCTCAACACGGCGTCATACAGACCTCGAACTGCCGATGGGTCTCACCGGTCGATATTGTATAAAAAAAAAAAAAGAAAAAAAAAAGAAAAAAAGAAAGAAAAAAGGAAGGAAAAAAAAAGAAAATAAAAAGATGGCTCAAGTACTTAGTTTTTGCGTAGACTATGACTTGCTGAACAAGATCACACGTAATGACATCTATCCCTAGCCACTAATAGACGATGCCGCGACTGCCGGCATGGAGCATAGTTTTTTTTTTCTTTTTTTTTTTTTTGTGTCTATTCGTTGGACCTGCGCTCCGGCTGCTTGCAGCCCCGATGGCTGAACTTGACCACCGCAAACCAGCCTTCGTTAGATCCGATGGCTTATATGAATTTATTGTGACGCGATTCGGGCTGTGCAACGCGCTTGAAACATTTGAACGCATGATCGGCATCTTTCGCGGCTTCAAGTGGCATATGAATCTCTACTACCTGGATGGTACTCTGATCTTTTCAGACGGCTTTGCGACACATCTACAAAAGGTCGAAGCTGTCGTCACTAGGATCACCTCTAATGGCATTGAGGTAAACTTAAAGATGTGTTGCTTTGGCGTATACGAAAGCTGCTTATTCTGGGCCGTCTTCTTCCGAGATGGCGTCCTTCCGGATCCCTCGACACTTCGTGCTGCTGCTACGTTTCCTAAACTGGCAATGAAATACCTTCGCAGCTCTCTATGCCTTTGATTTTATTTTACACGTTTCATTCGCAGCTTCCTCACAATTATAGCGCATTTGACTGACCTCCGCAGCGGCTGCGACCTTTGAGCGAAGTCACATGTGGCGATGCATCCAGAAAACTCCGATGGATTCTTACTTCGCCTCCAATATTGCGACATTTTGATTTGCTCGCCCCATATGAGAGACAGAAGTTTATTATGACAGAAAAGCTGAGAGCACCCAAAATGAAATTCACAAGGACACTAGCGGCGTTGTGTTCGGCGCTGTGCTTGCCCAGCAGGGGCGTAGCCAGAAATTTTTTTCGGGGGGGGGGGGGGGGGGGGTTCAACCATGCTTTATGTATGTTCGTGCGTGCGTTTGTATGTGTGCGTGTATATACACGCAAGCAAAACTCAAAAATTTCGGGGGGGGGGGGGGTTTGAACCCCCCCGACCCCCCCCCCCCCCCCCGTTGGCTACGCCACTGTTGCCCAGCGTAAAGGCGGATTTGATTTGACGAGTTAGTTGGTGCTTACAGTGTTGCCGTTGGTGGCTACTTTGAGTCAAATTGGCTACTTTTGGACCTCGTTGGCGACGAGAATTTCCAGTTGGTGCCATGGCTCTTTTTTCAACTTGTGGTTTTACTGATTCAAAATGGTTTTATTTATTCATCAATAGTTAAAAACTCTGTTGATAATACCGCTTCTGTTCCATTTAGCTAGACATTCGGCGATAATATCAAATGACATGGCTACTTTGGCTACTTTTGGCGTGAGTTCTGGCGCCTTTTGATGTCCACCCAACGGCAACCCTGGTTGCTTATGCCAGCCATGCACCTACTAAAGCACGCACGAGCATACATAAATTACGGTTGAACCCCGTACTTTATCTACCCGTATTTTACGAACCCAGTAAAGCCTCGTACTTGATCTACGGCGCCAAGCCACTTGAGCTGTCTTCTATTCTAGTAATCAACAATGTCGAGGCATGAGATTGCGCCATAGACCTAGGTGAGTCCACGAGAGATCGAACATGCATGTCCGGTCGACATCTGAGAGCCGCGATGAGGTAGACCAAGCATTTCTTGAGGAAGATGAAGTGATTAATCTTGGTGGGAATACCAGCAGAACCAAACAGAAAGCAGAAGGAACCGAGACAAGAAAAAGAGACAGGAAGAATGCTGGTATTCCCACCAAGACTATGTACCAACTTGCCCAACAAGCCACCCTAATGAAGCGATTAATATGTTGAACAGGTACGTCCACCTTTTATCTTATGTTTGTGGGCGAGGTTGCAGGCTGCAAGCTGTGCACGCGTAGCCCTTTAGAGAGCGGAATCAGCCCAACACCGCACATGGTAGAGACAAATAAAATCTGAGAATACATTTTTGCTGAAGACAGGCTACCAGAGTGAAATTTCGCTGCAGCAAAATAATTAGTACTGTAGATTTACGCACAAAACAAGCTAATAACAACCATCACAGGCACTGAAGTGAGAACACACAGCAAAGGTCACTTTGGCCCTTTATGTCTCTTTAACAAAGAAAATGAGGGTATTTGATGTTGAAACCGTGCATTGAATGAAATAAGCACTCTTCGGTAAATTGACACCGAGTTTTTTTTTTATTTTGTTTTTTGAAAATGGGCTTTTTTGAAAAACCTTGCTTTTTAAATTATTTCTTTCTTTTTTTACGCTGCTTGTAGGAAAGCGAACTCTCGCAGAAATATTTCAAATGCTTTTTTTTTCTGTATGTGATACACTTTTGAAGTGTCTGTGTAAAATAGCAAACGGGCGAAGACGCATCAAACTTAGCAAACATTTTCGATTTGGGCGTGTTTGCGATTTTTTTTTACATTTTTTCCCCTTGGAGGACAGCATCAAAAAAGCATGGATGTAATTCACAGTGTTCCCTATTTAAATCCACACAAAAATTTTCGACGCAACGTTTATAGATCGCATTTAATTCGGCTGCGAAATCCAAAAATATTGCGGTGAGCAAAACCAAGACGCCCGGGCCACCACCTTCAAATATTTTTTTCGCGCACTCGGAGCGTTTTTCGGAAATAAAATTTTCGGTTCCCTGCACTTTGAATGTGCCTGCACATCATATAAAAATCCCAGACAAAAGAAAAATATCGACCGGACATGCAGGTCCGATCTTTCGTGGAATGACACACCTGCTAAAGCCTTACTATCTCAGTGCCGTGGTATTCTGCCTGTAATTCGCCAGGATGGCTCTGTTTCGGAAGGGAAGTAAACAGAGTTTTAGAACACCGCACGCAAAGCTTGCGGGCGTTGCGGTTGTAGCGTTAGCGTTCGTCACTTAACGGGAGCCCGCAAGAGGCTAGCGTACGACGCATGCGCAACGCAAACGCAAAGCTTCGCGTACGCTGTTCTAAAATTCTCTAAAAGCGGCCCTGCTTGCAGAAGCAGAGAACGCTGCTGATGTAGAAAGAAAAGAAGACGATTCGGCAACGCAAGCTTTTCGCTGGTTCTACCATTGCTGATCAGTCTTCAATAGTATAGTGCTTATTTAAAAAGGCTTCATTACACTATCAATAGCTTATATCATGCTTTCCTTGTATTAAATATGTGTTGCCTTATTGAAGCTGTGGTTAACTGAAATAGGCCCTTGGTTCCCCTTCCTTTGTTGTTTAGATAATGGGTTGCGTAATAAGAAATACTTAAACATGATAACTTTACTTGCTCCATATCTAGAAGCGAAACCGGCTCTGTAGCAAAGATTCTGGGTGCAACGCTTTAGCGAAAAAACAAGAAACTAAATCTTCAGCAATGACGCACTAGTAATATTAATTGCTGGAACTTTACACGCCAAAACTACGATATGTTTATGAGGCGCGCCGTAGAGGAGGTCTGTACTGGAAAAACGATGTCCTACAGCACGCGCTTAGCGCTTAGCGGGCGTCTCCCATTCCCTGTCGCGGCAGAAGAGTGTGCCGGAAATTTCGACCCCCTGGGGTTCTTTAACGTGAATTTACATCTACGTACAGCATCAAAATCCAAGTACTAGTGGATTTTCACCTCGTTCGAAAACGCTAGAGCCGCGGCCACGATCAAACCGGTGCCCTTTGGGTCGGCAGCCGAGCACCGTAACCACTGACAGCAATTCTGTAAAAAAAAAAAAAAAAAAAAAAAAAAAAAAAAAAAAAAAAAAAAAAAGAAAAAAAAAAACACGAAAAAAAAAATTTCTGCGATTCGAACCCGTGCCGCATTCACCGCACGTGAGTCGCCAGAATAGGCGCTCAACCATCTAGGCCACAACGCACACCGGTCGCGGGGTGGTGAAATGGGTCTTATCAAGATACAGTGGTCGAAGACGACGCGAGTCGAAGACGCGACTGTGTTGTAGAAAACTTGATTTTGGAACGTGTTTTTCTTTACACAGACACATGATTGCGGCCGCAAATGAAAGCTTCGTCTCCGTACTACTCAGATCTCCGAGAAATTTGCAGGATTCCGTCTAGTTTTTTCAGACGGCCCGTTTTTGTCCCGAAAAACGAGGCGTGATTTCGGCCGCTTCCATAGGACCCCATTGTTTAAACTTTAGTCGTCGTGGGAACAGAATGTGAAGCCCCGATGTTAACGATGCTGCATTTGTTAAGTGTGGTACAGCTCCTAGAAGGTGCCCCTTTAAGAAGTTTTGGAAATTGCGCCTCTACGATTTTTTATCGTCGAAAAATGACCATGTCCCATTGAAAACGTGAGAGCTTCCAGCAGTGGCCGCTAGGAGCGCTGATCATGCAATGTCCCCGAAAGCTGGATCTGTTTTACTGTATTCGGTTTCCGCCCACAAAGACTATCAGCAGTACTCGGCGCAGGCCGCGCCGCTACCCCGTATTCACAAACGCTCCTTCACTCAACGCTTTTCCTCGACTTCGCCAAGCCAAGGCGAAGCGCCTTCCTTCACTCAAGGAGCCGCTGCGTTTCTTGAACGCTCCTCCGCACTCCCTTCCATTGTTGCGGAATGGGCGCCTCCATTCCATTCCAATTCCATTGTGAGGAATTAGAACTTGCCGCAATTCCATTCCTTTGAATTCCTCGGAATGAAAAAACTTAGCCCATTCCCACTCCGGGAATGGCCGGGAACTTCAATTCCATTCCTGCAATTCCTCAATGTAGGAAAGGCATCTTGATAGTTTTATCGAGTTAAGGCTGAATGCCCCATGAAGCTGATGCCATCAGATGCATTAAGAACTGCAAAAGTACGCAAAACACGTTACCAAGGTCGAGGGATAGTAGCTTGGTGATATATCTCGTGCAGAACAACCACCCTACTAATTCTCATGGGGGCAGTTATCCCGCTACCCGTACAATTTGCATGGTCAGCATGTTTGAACGAAGGGCGATGTTTTAATATTGTTTAAGCTTAAATGTGTTAATGCTAAAATGACTTCGCTCATTGAAACTATCACCACTTTATCGAAACCCCACTCGCACGCGCCCTCGCCGCACGGTAGCGCAGTGGCGTGGGCGGCCGCCCGATCTAAAGGGTACCATCCATCCATCCATCTATCCAAGGCAGCGAAGGGGCGAGGGTGCTTCTGCACGATGGAACAGCCGAAAACACACCTCCGTGCCTGCGTGCGTTGGAGAGCGCGCGCGCGTCCCCAGCCACGTGACCTTGAGAGAAGAACCAGTAGCGCGCGAGCAATCCCGGCAGATCCGCTGGCTGCCTCCTCGCTCTCTTTCTTTTCTCTCTCGCGTGCGCTGCTACTCCAGCATTTCAAAATACGCGACCGGGACACCTGCAGGTGCAAAGGCAGCGTTCAGGTGTTGGATCCATGAGAACGTCTACAGCCGCGTCGTCCCACGCTGTGCAACCCCAGTCAAGAAAGGTGTTGGATCCATGAGAACGTCAATAGCGGCGTAGTCCCACGCTGTGCCACCTCGCTCAAGAAAGGTGTGTTCGTGATCACTCTGTCCTGTTCCTCATAACCCGACCACAGCGAGCTGCCTGGCCCACCTTACACGGGTGCACAACACGCGTTGGACAATGCGAGGCTCCGTGCCTCCGCGACTAAGTGCCGATACCGGGGTAGAAAGCAGTCCGGCAGGCAGGTTCACGCACAATGGCGTCTGGCTCGAAGAACTCCAGGACCAAACGTAACAACACGCAGTGGAAGACGGACAGGGGCGCCAGATCGCCTCGACCTGTAGCCAGTGGCCGCTCTGGCGTTTCATTTCGTTCGTGCTCTCACTAGGGGGAGAGTACTGTGGTGAACTCTTAAGTGCGCCATGGCGCCACTGCGTAGCTTCGGCGCTACCAGCGTGTCGCAAAACGACATTCCTTTCCCTCCCTCTGCACTGCCAACAAAGGCGCGCAGAGGGAGAGGAACAGGAAACCGGTCCCCGAGTCCACCGAGTTGAACAATAAAGTTAGTTGGTATCGCGACTCGCAGCAACACGTTTCGTCTCTGCTTCGCTCACGCGTACCGACAGTCATCGTACTCACCTTTCCGCTGATCGCGGGGGGCGTGTATGCTGTTCGCAATAGCGCGCGGTGCGCGATAATGGACGCCTCTGTGGCATGCAAAAGGAGCATGATATTTTAAATAGGTAAGTCAGTGAACACACACATATAATGTTCAGGAAAACCAGAACGGCAACACTAAATCCGCGCGATAGATTACGACCTCAAGGCATTATAAACAACCAGTGTGCATTAACAGAGCATTACTCGGGACGTTCTCTCAGTACTTTTTGTTTGACTTGCGGCGCACCGCTGATGCACGTGTCCATGCCTTGTTTATTTCGAAAAACTACGACACACGTTGTTGCGAAGAGTGTAGAGATACCTGTGGCTAAAGAAACGAGTCGAGGAATGCAGCGCAGCGTTGCACAGGCCGCGTAGAAAGAACGTGGTTTCGATATTTGACGCTTGTTATTATCATCGCAGTGGGAAATAAAATGGAGGTGTATTGCTGTGCAAGGTTATCTGAGGAGTTCGAGAGTCATATCTCCTCTGCAATGAACACTATTCTTGAAAGCCTACCTCAGATCGGGACTTACGATAGTTTAGTTTGAAACCTTCTATGATATAGTATACACTCCGTGCACTGCGACTGGCGCGCCGCCGCGCGGCCGTCGGAGGAGACAGTCGTTGAGAGCCCGAGCAGAACCAAACGCTCTCCCACGCCCGCTAGCACGTAGTTTATCGTAATCAATGAACTGCTGCGTGGTCGACTGTACCAACAGGTACACTTCGTGTCCTGCGGGAACGACGTTTCACAGTTTCTCGACTCGTCTCTGCTTTATTGGGCAGCGACATAAGTGGATCACGGCTGTGCGACGAAAAAAACGTTTGGTTCCCGCTCCCTCAACCGTCTCGCGTTCTGCCGCTGCATCCTTGGAATTGGTCTGAGACACCACCTCTACAGGTGCAATGATCTTGCGTGATGTTCCTGCTGCCATACAGCTGGTGAGAAAAGAAACGTATGCAAGGCACTTTATAAAATGCCTTGCATACGTTCCATCAGTCTTGAGCTGAATTATAATTCGGCTAAAGACTGATGGAACATTTTAATGGATCTTATTACCTCGCCGTCTACCCTTTGCAGTTCTGGGGTATGCAATGCGAGGTCAATTAGTGCTTTGCTGGGTTGATAGGACCGTCAGTTAAGGGGCGAACTGAGTTACGTAGCATATTACCGTAAACACAACTAGCCGCCCAGCAGCGCTATGCGCACTCGGTAGGATCAAGCCCAGACGCAGAGTAGCAGAACTACAGGGTCTGTACGGAAAAACGAAGCTTTGCGAAGGCTGTAGCGACGGATGTGCATGTCAGTGTGTTTCGGAAGCAACATAAACAACGCAAGAGGTTGTAGTATGTAAATGACAGACGTGACGGTGGCCGAAGTGACCGTGCCGTCGTCGTCGCCACTTTACAAGGTGAAGCGAAAGACAAAACGGGGCTTCGGCGTCCTCTCTGGCCGGAATCGTAGCACGTTCTCTTTCTCGCCCGCGCCTAAAACTCTTAGCATAAGCAGCGCGAGCGGTGAGGTAAAGACTGTGATCATGATGAGCGATGATGATGCCGCGACAATTTCAGGCAAAGCGCTTTGCGAGACTCGGTGGCTGCAAATCACCGTGGCACGAAGCCGCAACAAAGGAGCACGCCGCCCGGCCACTCACCGTGATTTCTACGGCGAGTGTCCGTGGAGCCATCGATAATTCTAAATGCTCTGTGTATTCTGCAAGTACGCGGGTAGTGGACACGCACCAATAATATTCTAAGTGTCAAAGATTGACAACTTACCGCGACGGTTATAGAGTAAGCATCTTGCGTTACACACACCTGACGCAATCATTTACCCGTCAGTACTGACGACGCGCAGCAAGGCGCTCACTAACGTGGAAAACGTGGCCGCTTTCGTGCAGGTTTGCCTTTTATTGATGGTGGCATCGCGGCAGAATGACGATCTCTTTAAATCCAGCTCGAAGCACTAACGCGCCGGCTACGGGCGCTTGCACCACCATAGCTGTCAAAGCAATGAGGCGCTGCTGTCTGCTAAGATTCTCAACGTTGCACGCCCGCCGCACCACTCGCGGCGCTGCGCGCGGTTTTCAAGGCGCCCCCTATAGGTCCCAAACGGAGTGTATAGATGGAGTTCAAGCTGGGTTAATTTGAATATTTCAAGCTAGCATTATTTTTACGTTTTATGCAAAGGGTGTCTGTCTGACAGATATATGTTTTTTGCCGATCTTCACTACTAAAAAAACAAACAAGAAGGCGTTTGGAATGATTAAAAACCTTTAGCTTTCTTACTAAAAACAATGTTTCGGTGGAGACATTGAGTATGTAAAAGTTAAAGAGTTAAGAAGCAGCAAACAAGAATCGCCTGATATGGAGGACGCACATTTGCTCAGGGCAGGTGCTCGAGCATCAATTCATAATGGCTGCCATTGGATGCCTGAATTCAGACGGCCAGCGCCAAGCGCTCCTTGAGCCCTTGCGGATGGATGGAATTAAAGATGGCGGAGCACATGGTGTCATAGGTCGGCACTTTAAGGGAGTACTCACTCAAACTCACTCACCACAATTTGTTCAGCCTTCGCACTCACTCACGTTCACACTCACGTCCACTCACACTCATGAGTACTCACTCACGTTCACACTCACCTCCACTCACACTCATGAGTACTCACTCACGTTCACACTCACGTCCACTCACACTCATGAGTACTCACTCATACTCAACTCACCACGTTCAAATGAGTGTGAGTTGAGTACACTCATGAGTGAGTGTGCCGAGCTCCATAGGTCGGCACTTTAAGGGAGTACTCACTCAAACTCACTCACCACAATTTTTTCAGCCTTCGAACTCACTCACGTTCACACTCACGTCCACTCACACTCACGAGTACTCACTCACGTTCACACTCACGACCACTCACACTCATGAGTTCTCACTCACGTTCACACTCACGTCCACTCAAACGCATGAGTACTCACTCATACTCAACTCACCACGTTCAAATGAGTGTGAGTGAGTGTGAGTGGAGTGCACTCATGAGTGAGTGTGCCGAGCTATGCATGGTGTACGTCGTCATGGCAACTGGTACAGCAGCCGCGGGGCGCCTGCTGTCGCTCCTCCTCCCCGCACTCCTGCCGCGCTACCGCGTTTTTTTCTTTGCTTGTCGCGTCTTGTTTTGCGTGCGTGTACTAGTTAACCTCCCTACCTTTCCTTTATTCATTCTCTCTCTCTTTGTGTGTCTGTATGTGTGCGCCGCTACGGCGTGCATTGATATTGTTTGTGCACGGCGCGTGCGTTGTTTTTTTAGAGTGTTTGCATACACTCAGCCTTGTCCACAACTGCGCGCACATGTATGAATCAGAACAAGACGACATCGATCCCAAATATAATGCAACTAATAATGGTCGCACTTTATTGAGTCCATTTCCGGAAACGTTGATTTTTACGGTACTGGTGACGCTAAACGGTCAGAAAATCAACAGAAGTGATCGAAGGATTCATGCCATCTGTGAAATGCGCTTTTCAGTTCTTCAGCTTTTCCCTGGGCTAACCCAACAGCTTTGGTTTTCCGGAATACTTTAAAAAACGCTTCCGTCCCGAAGAAAAATGACAAGTGCCGATGAGATAAAGCGCGCACTCGACTCATGCAAAAGTGAACTCGTTTCTTTGTCTCAACACAGTAAAAATTTTCATACATCTACCTCTCAGAAACACGTTTTAAGCGATGGCGAGTGATTAGCCGAGAAAAGTGCAGATCATACATTCAAACGGTCGGCTCTATGAGAGTCGTAAAATTGAAACTGTAGTTACGTCTCATATGTCCGCTGCTTGTTGGTCTACCGGCAACATCTTTTCAAATCAGCCATTAAAAAAAAATTGACTGTTGCCAGAACAGACCATTCGTGTGGACGTGAAAGGCACAGTGAAAAGGGCGACGCGAACGGCTCGCTTACCTGTCGTTCTTTGGGAACAACCTTGCGGGACTTTTTCTGGAGGAGCAACTAAGCGCGATGCTCGTACTCTTCGAGCGAGCATTATGAAGCTGCCGACGACGGCACACCTTTGTGACGCACTTCGCCCATCCGAGAGGGACTCGCCCGATACTTTGGCGGCAATCAATAAGTCCCGTGGGATTCTTTCCCACCCTTGGTATCACTGTCCCTGCCTTGCAAATACTCTAAACTATTGTGCCGAACCGTGTCCGAAGAAGAATAAAAAAATCGCAGGAAGTAAGCCGCTGAAAGGCCACGCGCGGATAACCTATATATGTGCACCTTTGTATAGCAATGTTAATGTACACTCATCACACGAGGGCGTAAATACGCTGTTGCAAAGGATTTCTGAACGCTGCACTGTTGAAAGGAAGAGTGTGGCGCATGTAATTGAAGCACATTTATTTCACCCGTGGGAAAAAGGGTAATTTCGCAATAAAGTCGTCTATTTGATCTTGTCAGTGGTCCACGTATGACGGTGGTGTGGATCGATATGCTGTCGTGCTACATTCATGTAAGGCGTGAAATGTGGTCGACAGTACCAATTCATAAAACACAGATAAGGCCAAGTGCACAGACAAATCATTTGCTGATTCTCGCCGGTTCTCTTTCAATGCAGGGAATTGAAAATGAGAGAGACGCACGGTCTATGCATGAAACGCGGACCGACACTTGGCGTGCTCTCTGAGGGTCCAGCCGTGCGCTGGCGCTGGCGTCGCGCGGGCGTGCGCGGCATAGCGCCCAACGCGCTCCGGTATTCGAGATGCTGAACTCGAGCGGCGCGTGCGTCAGCTGCGCGCTGGAGTTCCCTCAATCCATCCAGACAGCAGCAACACTGGCCATCGCGCTGCTGCTGGTGTTGGGCACTGTGGGCAACTTGCTCGTTACAGTGGTGGTGTGCAAGACCAAAGACCTTCGGAACTCGACCAACCTGTTTTTGGTCAACCTGAGCGTGTCCGACCTGCTCGTGCTTCTAGTGTGCATGCCTACCGCCTTGGTCGAGCTACACTCCCAGCCGGAGGTCTGGCTGCTTGGAGCGGGAATGTGTGAGTGTGTTGAACCTTGAGTTAGGTAAGCTAGCAGATTAGATATTTGCGCATATTTGTTTCCTTTAGCGTGCATTACGGGGAGCTTCCGAACCGGTCTCTGCGCAGGAATATTTCTTGGATACAGGTAGCCTCTTCTAATGTCCGATATGTAAATATTTCCAACAGCTACATGATTTTCAGATTTCGTTTACATTAACTGGTGCCGTAATAGGTGAAAGAAAGCTATTTATTGCTACAACTAGAGCTCAAGCTTGCCTAAAAAAGGATTGCCAGGTCGAAAAGAAAAAATAGCCAAGGAATTTGAAAAAAACTAGCAAGAAAGGTAGCCAACTTGAGCCAAGGGCAGTAAAAGTTGCGAAAAGTAGCCACGCGTATGTGAAAACAAGTGCAACGTTTTTTATTTAAATGACTAAATGCAATAGTCTTTTGGCGGAAATGTAAAATAACTCTTCAAAATCATAATTGCTGAGATCAAGAGCACAAATTGTTGACTAAAGGAATGGTTTCGTGCAGGATGACGAAGTTCCTTGCGCTGGTGCAGAAGTAACACTCTCTCAATGTGTCTTGCATGACTTTTCTTAAAAGGACTAGAACTACCAGCCATGAGAAGACAATAAAAATGAGTGCTGCATGAGTGTGCTCAAAATCACAGTTGCTGTGATTCAAGCATAAATTTCAGTCACTTCGCAAACGCTTCTCGCGGGATGACGATGTCTGAGCAGATAACCCGATTAAACACATGTTTCCACAGGGCTGGTCTGCCGATATCACCCCTGTCTCAATCGTGCGTAGAAAAAGAAACCACCGAACAGCTGTTATGAGATCACAACAAGGGTCGTTTCTGAGCCGTAGTTGTCCGCCGCCATCGTATGAAATAAGAAAAAATAAAAAACACCTATGACAGAATGGGAATCGAACCTGGGTCCTCTGCGTGGCAGCCGTGCACGTGTAGTGGGTACATTCCACTATATCGTTAGCACGTGTAGTGGGTACATTCCACTATACTGGAACGCGCTTATTCTTCATGGTCATCAGGCGTCATCGTCATCTTTATCACGTGTAGTGGGTACATTCCACTATACTGGAACGCGCTTATACTTCATCGTTATCACGTGTAGTGGGTACATTCCACTATACCGCGTCATCGTCATCTTTATCACGTGGAGTGGGTACATTCCACTATACGTGGCTACCTACCTACCTACCTACCTACCTACCTACCTACCTACCTACCTACCTACCTACCTACCTACCTACCACTACTACTACTACTACTACTACTACTACTACTACTACTACTACTACAGAGGAAGGACAGACCCACACCCTAAGGAGCTTCGCCCCTAAAAAGGCTCTAGAAAGGCCGCTCTTCCAGCTTTCGCTGTGAATATGCTGCGCGTTCCGCGCAGGCCTGGCGGTTTGTGGTGCATATCAAGCTAGCGAAACGGCCGCGAGCGCGCCATGAGCGTGGCATGCGAATCATGTTGCTCATGACATGTCATGATTTCCATATTACCACTTGTCATTTATGCTCGTCATACAGTCACATCACTCAATACCAAATTCGGCGTATATCAACGGCCGCGAGCGTGCCATGAGCGTGGCATGCAAGTCATGTTGCACATGACATGTCATGATTTTTATCATGTGGCTGATATTGATTAAAAGACTTCTCGCTATTTCAGTTTTCCGAGATAGGGTTAAGCTTAAGTTGTGAAATCGTACTCAATTTTGGTCTTCGGTTCAGGAATATTACAACAGCAATGCCTTTGATAAGGTGTGTGATTTTATTCAAGTTACTAAACGTATACTGTTTTAATATTTACTTTTTAGAAATGCATTCGTAAAGTAATAAGTGAAATGTATTAAAATCTATTGTATATCGATTTTAAATTGGTCTGGTCAAAAGAATATATAAAAACATACAGCAATTATTGTGCTCGCACAATCGCACAGTGTTGTCTTTTATATATTCTGTTTTGTTTTCATTTGTTTTCAAAATCATTATGCATGATTCAAATTATTATCTAAATGTTCAGATGACGACACCTTCGCGAATTCCGCAAAGTTGCCATGTTGATGAGGAGAAAGAAACCTGTTCGCGAGTCGCAGTCGGTACCAAAATTTAAAAAAACAACACTGACAGTTGGTCGGATATCTCATTTCTAATGTCGATGAGTGCAGAGCATTCTGGACGCGGAGTGCTTTCGATTCTCCTGTTCGCGTCCAACTACAGTTTGAACTCGCATTCACCAATAGCCTGCTCTGCAAATGGAGGCCCTATGCAACAGTTATTCCCCGAGTTCCAGACACTATCCAAAAATCTTATTTTATGTAACGCGACAGCCAAATTGAATTGCGGGGGCTGGAAACACGCATTGGCCGCCATGTTTTGACACCGCATACGCCGGTTGTTCAAATCGAGGTAACCAGAAAGTAGCCAAAACTAGCCAAGTTGCCAAGGTGCTTTTTCGGCCGCCACCGGCCTAAAAAAAGTAGCCGAATGGGTGCAAAGTAGGCAAACCTGGCAACCCTGCCTACAAATTTTTTCTATTGTAGAAACTGCGAGCCATTCTGAAAATACATCTGAAACATTGTTATGACGGAAATACGCAAATTATAGTGACAGAACGTGATAGCAATTGCAGTGCATTGAAGAATTTTATTTTGAGATAACTGGGGCATCACATTGTATACAGGGTACAATATCTGGTAAAAATCTGCAACCGAGGCATGCCACCATCTGCATTTCTAAATGAGTCATTCGACACCAACTGTCCGAGCCGTGGCGCTCGCCAAAAATCAATTTCTATGAAAAAATCTGAGAAAACTACACAGATATAAACAGTACTTCTACAGAATTTTCCGAAAATATTTTGAGTGGCAAAAATTTTTTGTCGCTCACCATTTGAAAATCATGAAATGGTGGAAAACCAGGTATAAGAAGAAATTTTCATTCCCTATAAATCGACCCTTTCGCACATTCTTTCAACACCTGCTTTTTGCTTTTTTCGAGCATCGTTCTTTTATTTAGGACAGTTCCTTACGGTAGCTTTAAATTTTTCACTCCTTAGCGGGTAGGCAAAGTTCAGTAAATTGTAGCGTATGCGGGGATTTTCCTAGAAAAGACGGTTATTGATAATATGCATCAATTACTTTTGTCGAACTACTAATAAAACTTAATATTTCCTAATATTTTTGTTTTGTCTGTGTATGGCCCATGCCCTCTAAAATAAAATCCTAAACATGGCAAGAACGCAAGTTTGGCCTATTGGAGACGTCTGTATCACCCTAAGGTGGTACAAGATAATTTCAGCAGAAAGCCGCATGCAATTAAGAATCATAACAACTTTGTTCACGGTAAGTTTAATCGAAGTAATTTTTGCTTCAGTGAAAAAAAAATTTTTAAGTTTAGTTGACCATTGCATTTTTTTGCTATGGGGGGCAATACAAACTAGCTGAATTTGCTGCATAAAAGAGAGTGATAGTGTAATCGCAGTACATGGTTATAAGTTGTATTTTTTAGAACTTTTTTTTTGTATACTACATATCGAGGTGATAATAAACAGAGGTAAAAATAGAACAATGCGATTGGCTTAGATGCCACTATCTTCCCAACTATGAATCGCGTTGCCTATTGCATGCGGCTATGAGAATCAATTGGCGCCAAAAAAAAAAAAGAAAAAGAAATTAGGTCTCAACGTTCATATAAACCGGAGAAAGGAGACGTGGCCATTTATAGCTGGTTCACACGAAGTTCATCTGTATTCCGCAAGGAATGTGACCACGCACCGCGCACTCACGACTTCCGTACTTGATCCGCGATCCTACGGAAGCACTATGCCAAGCTATTTTTCGCGGTTTAATTTCGGTGGTTGCACGCCGGAGATTTTGGTAGGATTTGTCAATCTGCTAACATGCTCTGTTTTACCGCTGTTATGAGATCACAACATCCGACTTTTGTGGCATAGTTGTCGGCCGCCGCCTACGGTGTGCACCAGTGCAATAAGTAACGCGATTCATTGTTGGGGACATAGTGGCATCAAAGCGCATTGTTATATTTTTACCTCAGTTTATTATCACCTCGATATGTAGCAAACAAAACAAAGTACTAAAAAAATCATAAAACCATGTACTGCGAGTTCACTACAACTCTTTTTCATGCAGCAAATTCAGTTGGCTTGTATTTTGCCTTCACAGCAAAATAATGCAATAGTGGGACTAAACTTCAAACATTTATTTCTCCACTAAAAGAAAAATTACTTCGATTAAACTTTCTGTGAACAGAGTTGCTATGATTCTCAGTCGTATGCGCTTTTCCGCTGATTTTTTCTTGGACCACCTGAGGGTGCTACATACGTCACAGCATAGGCTAAAGTGGCGTTTTTGACAAGTTTAGGATTGCATTTTAGAGCCTGTGCGCCACAAACAGGCAAAACAAAAATATCAGAAAATATGGAGTTTTATGGAGAGCTTGCTAGAGGTAATTTTGAATTTTATCAATAATCTCGAAAACGCCACTATTTGCTCAACTTTGCCTACGCGCCAAGGAATGAAAAATTTAAAGCTACCATAACGAACGGTCCTATAATAAAAGCACGGTGCTCGAAAAACGCAATAAAGCAAATGTTGAGAGAATGCGCGAAAGGGTCGATTTATAGGCGATTTTCTTTTCGTGCCTGGTTCTCCACTATTTCGTGAATTTCAAATGGTGGTCACGTGCGCAAAAAATTGTTGCTGCTCGAAATATTTTGGGAAAATGCTGCATAACTAATGCCTATAAGTGTAATTTTCTCAGATTTTTTGTACAAACTTGATTTTTGGTGAGTGCCACGGTTGGGGCGTAGAATGACCCACATCGGAGTCTCTGAGATATTGGTTGTTTTTGCATGAGCGAACGGAAGGCACATATATGAATGCTGTGTTAAAACGAAGGCAAGCCGTGCTCCCTAACTTCCTTGACGCAATGTGAACAAGGACACGTGTCAGTTTGAAAGCCAGGACAGACTGCTTTGGAAGATGGCAGTGGGCATATCGAAATATGCTGGGGCTACTCTCGCGCCTTCAACCGTCTGTGGCCACCACTTGTCTGTGCTTTGGAAAATTGACGATGGCAGAAAAGCTGATGTGTAAGAGTGAATTGATGGGTGATAATTAGGAGTGTCCCTTTTGAAATAGGGCAGTGGCTTGCGGGCCACTCCAAACTGTTATCACTCTGTTCGATTGGATGCGAAAAGTAGGCAAACACTCACCTGGCACGCCTTGAGACGGCATCATTTATGGTTATTTTTTCACAATGCCGACTAGAATTGCCACTTCATCTCGCCATAGGTCGGGCTTTAGTAAGCCATAGTGTAGAATTATTTAACGCGGAATCGACACACGGATTAAAAAAAAAGGATGGGACGCAACACGTGCGTAAGCGCTCAACATGTGTTCTTTTTCCTCTTTGTGTTGATTCTGCGCTAAGTATTATTTTTATTGCGATAGCAATTATATGGACAGTCTCGACGGGTTTTTGCCGTCGCCGTCGCCGTCATGTCGCGTATGAAGTCGAAATTGATAAGAACCCCCTGCGCATCGTACGTTCTACCAGCGGGTAATAGCGGGCGAGCGGGAGCGGTGAACGCGGCTGAAGCGGCGATCAAACGAGCCGGCATCTCCGTCGCTCCGAGGCCCATGCGATAAGATTCCCCAACCGGCCCCGCCCGTCGTTCGCGAGCGTGAAAAGACGCGAGGGGGGGGGGGGGGAGGTCCTTCGAGCGATCTTCGATTTTACGACCGCGGTCGTCGCGGGCGCGCGCGTTATCTCCCCATCTCGGCAGCCGACAGCGGGCGGCCGGTGTACCCTTCTACGTGCTGCGCTCTCAACGCGAAGAGAATGTATTCTCTGAAACAAGCGTTTTCTAGAGTTGCGTGAGATCGGATCCAAAAGAGTTAGCTGCCAGCCTCACTTCGTATAACATTACAATTTGTTGCTATCGCATTCATTGCTTCACCTTTGCGGTGAAACTGACCTTTTTATAACATGCGTTACCAAACCCACCGCGGTGGTCTAGTGGTTGTGGTGCTGAACTCTTTGCCTCAAGGTTGTGGGATCGAATCCCTGCCGTGGCGGCCGCATTTAGATGGGGATGAAATGTTTGAGGCCCGCGTACTTACATTTAGGTGCACGTTAAAGACACGAGAGGGTAAAAATTTCTGGAGCCCTCCACTACGGCGTTTTTTGTAACTGTGTCGTAAAACTCCAGCAATTATTATAACATGCGTTGCCAACAAGGTCCACCCCTTTTTTTAGTGAGGAGCCCGATTGTACGACTCAACAGTATCCGGAATAGGGCTGCGCTGGACGGAGCGAGCGTAGTGCGCAATTCTTCCGCTAGGCAAGCGTCGCGCAACTGTTTTGGCGAAATTGCTTTCGGTGGCTTCTTCCAGGAAGGTTTTGTCTGGGTACAGTGATTGTTTTTTGCGAAATTCACCCGCTCGGCGTTTCAGGGGCGAAGCACCTTAAGGGTGAGGCTTGTCCGTCCACGGTGTGAGACACAAAACTTCACGCATCTCCACGAAGTGAATCATGACGAGTGGGCGAAGCTCTGGGTATCGTATCGGTGAGTAACCGTACGTTACCAGAGCGTTGCCCCATATAATGCAAACTGAGTGACGCACAGTGACATAAGTGACATAAAGAGTCGACGACAAAGCTAGGTCCTAAGGTCCATAATGTCTGCGTTGAAGTCGCCGACTAGTATAAAGGGTTTGCGCTTGTATGAGTTTTAAATTCTCCTGTCACAATTATGATCGATGTTCGTCTATTGTAAACCTTTTTATTCACATACACACATAGGTTTCGACTATAGCAACGCTTTTCTATATACCTTGACAGCGGACAGTGAGAGTCGACGACAAAGATAGGTCCTAAGGTCCATAATGTGTACGTTGAAGTCGCCGACTAGTATAAAGGGTATGTGCTTGTATAAGTTTTAAATTCTTCTGTCACAATTATGATCGTTGTTCGTCTATTGTAAACCTTTTTATTCACATACAGACATAGGTTTCGACTATAGCAACGCTTTTCTATATACCTTGACAGCGGACAGTGAGAGTCGACGACAAAGATAGGTCCTAAGGTCCATAATGTGTACGTTGAAGTCGCCGACTAGTATAAAGGGTATGTGCTTGTATAAGTTTTAAATTCTTCCGTCACAATTATGATCGATGTTCGTCTATTGTAAACCTTTTTATTCACATACACACATAGGTTTCGACTATAGCAACGCTTTTCTATATACCTTGACAGCGGACAGTGAGAGTCGACGACAAAGATAGGTCCTGAGGTCCATAATGTGTACGTTGAAGTCGCCGACTAGTATAAAGGGTTTGCGCTTGTATAAGTTTTAAATTCTTCGGTCACAATTATGATCGATGTTCGTCTATTGTAAACCTTTTTATTCACATACACACATAGGTTTCGACTATAGCAACGCTTTTCTATATACCTTGACAGCGGACAGTGAGAGTCGACGACAGAGATAAGTCCTAAGGTCCATAATGTGTACGTTGAAGTCGCCGACTAGTATAAAGGGTATGTGCTTGTATAAGTTTTAAATTCTTCTGTCACAATTATGATCGATGTTCGTCTATTGTAAACCTTTTTATTCACATACACACATAGGTTTCGACTATAGCAACGCTTTTCTATATACCTTGACAGCGGACAGTGAGAATCGACGACAAAGATAGGTCCTAAGGTCCATAATGTGTACGTTGAAGTCGCCGACTAGTCTAAAGGGTATGTGCTTGTATAAGTTTTAAATTCTTCTGTCACAATTATGATCGATGTTCGTCTATTGTAAACCTTTTTATTCACATACACACATAGGTTTCGACTATAGCAACGCTTTTCTATATACCTTGACAGCGGACAGTGAGAGTCGACGACAAAGATAGGTCCAAAGGTCCATAATGTGTACGTTGAAGTCGCCGACTAGTATAAAGGGTTTGCGCTTGTATAAGTTTTAAATTCCTCTGTAACAATTATGATCGATGTTCGTCTATTGTAAACCTTTTTATTCACATACACACATAGGTTTCCACTATAGCAACGCTTTTCTATATACCTTGACAGCGGACAGTGAGAGTCGACGACAAAGATAGGTCCTAAGGTCCATAATGTGTACGTTGAAGTCGCCGACTAGTCTAAAGGGTATGTGCTTGTATAAGTTTTAAATTCTTCTGTCACAATTATGATCGATGTTCGTCTATTGTAAACCTTTTTATTGACATACACACATAGGTTTCGACTATAGCAACGCTTTTCTATATACCTTGACAGCGGACAGTGAGAGTCGACGACAAAGATAGGTCCTAGGGTCCATAATGTGTACGTTGAAGTTGCCGACTAGTATAAAGGGTATGTGCTTGTAGGTGTTTTATATTGTTCAGTCACAATTATGATCGATGTTTGTCTATTGTAAACCTTTTTATTCACATACACACATAGGTTTCGACTATAGCAACGCTTTTCTATATACCTTGACAGCGGACAGTGAGAGTCGACGACAAAGATAGGTCCTAAGGTCCATAATGTGTACGTTGAAGTCGCCGACTAGTATAAAGGGTATGTGCTTGTATAAGTTTTAAATTCTTCTGTCACAATTATGATCGATGTTCGTCTATTGTAAACCTTTTTATTGACATACACACATAGGTTTCGACTATAGCAACGCTTTTCTATATACCTTGACAGCGGACAGTGAGAGTCGACGACAAAGATAGGTCCTAGGGTCCATAATGTGTACGTTGAAGTTGCCGACTAGTATAAAGGGTATGTGCTTGTAGGTGTTTTATATTGTTCAGTCACAATTATGATCGATGTTTGTCTATTGTAAACCTTTTTATTCACATACACACATAGGTTTCGACTATAGCAACGCTTTTCTATATACCTTGACAGCGGACAGTGAGAGTCGACGACAAAGATAGGTCCTAAGGTCCATAATGTGTACGTTGAAGTCGCCGACTAGTATAAAGGGTATGTGCTTGTATAAGTTTTAAATTCTTCCGTCACAATTATGATCGATGTTCGTCTATTGTAAACCTTTTTATTCACATACACACATAGGTTTCGACTATAGCAACGCTTTTCTATACACCTTGACAACGGACAGTGAGAGTCGACGACAAAGATAGGTCCTAAGGTCCATAATGTGTACGTTGAAGTCGCCGACTAGAATAAAGGGTTTGCGCTTGTATAAGTTTTAAATTCTTCTGTCACAATTATGATCGATGTTCGTCTATTGTAAACCTTTTTATTCACATACACACATAGGTTTCGACTATAGCAACGCTTTTCTATATACCTTGACAGCGGACAGTGAGAGTCGACGACAAAGATAGGTCCTAAGGTCCATAATGTGTACGTTGAAGTCGCCGACTAGTATAAAGGGTATGCCCTTGTATAAATTTTAAATTCTTCTGTCACAATTATGATCGATGTTCGTCTATTGTAAACCTTTTTATTCACATACACACATAGGTTTCGACTATAGCAACGCTTTTCTATATACCTTGACAGCGGACAGTGAGAGTCGACGACAAAGATAGGTCCTAAGGTCCATAATGTTTACGTTGAAGTCGCCGACTAGTATAAAGGGTTTGCGCTTGTATAAGTTTTACATTCTTCTGTCACAATTATGATCGATGTTCGTCTATTGTAAACATTTTTATTCACATACACACATAGGTTTCGTCTATAGCAACGCTTTTCTATATACCTTGACAGCGGACAGTGAGAGTCGACGACAAAGATAGGTCCTAGGGTCCATAATGTGTACGTTGAAGTTGCCGACTAGTATAAAGGGTATGTGCTTGTAGGTGTTTTATATTGTTCAGTCACAATTATGATCGATGTTTGTCTATTGTAAACCTTTTTATTCACATACACACATAGGTTTCGACTATAGCAACGCTTTTCTATATACCTTGACAGCGGACAGTGAGAGTCGACGACAAAGATAGGTCCTAAGGTCCATAATGTGTACGTTGAAGTCGCCGACTAGTATAAAGGGTATGTGCTTGTATAAGTTTTAAATTCTTCCGTCACAATTATGATCGATGTTCGTCTATTGTAAACCTTTTTATTCACATACACACATAGGTTTCGACTATAGCAACGCTTTTCTATACACCTTGACAACGGACAGTGAGAGTCGACGACAAAGATAGGTCCTAAGGTCCATAATGTGTACGTTGAAGTCGCCGACTAGAATAAAGGGTTTGCGCTTGTATAAGTTTTAAATTCTTCTGTCACAATTATGATCGATGTTCGTCTATTGTAAACCTTTTTATTCACATACACACATAGGTTTCGACTATAGCAACGCTTTTCTATATACCTTGACAGCGGACAGTGAGAGTCGACGACAAAGATAGGTCCTAAGGTCCATAATGTGTACGTTGAAGTCGCCGACTAGTATAAAGGGTATGCCCTTGTATAAATTTTAAATTCTTCTGTCACAATTATGATCGATGTTCGTCTATTGTAAACCTTTTTATTCACATACACACATAGGTTTCGACTATAGCAACGCTTTTCTATATACCTTGACAGCGGACAGTGAGAGTCGACGACAAAGATAGGTCCTAAGGTCCATAATGTTTACGTTGAAGTCGCCGACTAGTATAAAGGGTTTGCGCTTGTATAAGTTTTACATTCTTCTGTCACAATTATGATCGATGTTCGTCTATTGTAAACATTTTTATTCACATACACACATAGGTTTCGTCTATAGCAACGCTTTTCTATATACCTTGACAGCGGACAGTGAGAGTCGACGACAAAGATAGGTCCTAAGGTCCATAATGTGTACGTTGAAGTCGCCGACTAGTATAAAGGGTATGTGCTTGTAGGTGTTTTATATTGTTGAGTCACAATTATGATCGATGTTCGTCTATTGTAAAACTTTTTATTCACATACACACGTAGGTTTCGACTATAGCAACGCTTTTCTATATACCTTGACAGCGGACAGTGAGAGTCGACGACAAAGATAGGTCCTAAGGTCCATAATGTGTACGTTGAAGTCGCCGACTAGTATAAAGGGTATGTGCTTGTATAAGTTTTAAATTCTTCTGTCACAATTATGATCGATGTTCGTCTATTGTAAACCTTTTTATTCACATACACACATAGGTTTCGACTATAGCACGCTTTTCTATATACCTTGACAGCGGACAGTGAGAGTCGACGACAAAGATAGGTCCTAAGGTCCATAATGTGTACGTTGAAGTCGCCGACTAGTATAAAGGGTTTGCGCTTGTATAAGTTTTAAATTCTTCTGTCACAATTATGATCGATGTTCGTCTATTGTAAACCTTTTTATTCACATACACACATAGGTTTCGACTATAGCAACGCTTTTCTATATACCTTGACAGCGGACAGTGAGAGTCGACGACAAAGATAGGTCCTAAGGTCCATAATGTGTACGTTGAAGTCGCCGACTAGTATAAAGGGTATGCGCTTGTATAAGTTTTAAATTCTTCTGTCACAATTATGATCGATGTTCGTCTATTGCAAACCTTTTTATTCACATACACACATAGGTTTCGACTATAGCAACGCTTTTCTATATACCTTGACAGCGGACAGTGAGAGTCGACGACAAAGATAGGTCCTAAGGTCCATAATGTGTACGTTGAAGTCGCCGACTAGTATAAAGGGTATGTGCTTGTATAAGTTTTAAATTCTTCTGTCACAATTATGATCGATGTTCGTCTATTGTAAACCTTTTTATTCACATACACACATAGGTTTCGACTATAGCAACGGTTTTCTATATACCTTGACAGCGGACAGTGAGAGTCGACGACAAAGATAGGTCCTAAGGTCCATAATGTGTACGTTGAAGTCGCCGACTAGTATAAAGGGTTAGCGCTTGTATAAGTTTTAAATTCTTCTGTCACAATTATGATCGATGTTCGTCTATTGTAAACATTTTTATTCACATACACACATAGGTTTCGTCTATAGCAACGCTTTTCTATATACCTTGACAGCGGACAGTGAGAGTCGACGACAAAGATAGGTCCTAAGGTCCATAATGTGTACGTTGAAGTCGCCGACTAGTATAAAGGGTATGTGCTTGTAGGTGTTTTATATTGTTCAGTCACAACTATGATTGATATTAGTCTATTGTTAAACCTTTTTTAGGGGCGAATTGCCTTAAGGGCGAGGCTTGTCCGTGCACGGTGTCCGTTGTCACGGCTAGTCGGAACATAAGTGAGACACACACAAAAAAGGTTTAGCGTTAAACCTTTTTTTTGTGTTTCACTTATGTTGCCAGTATGTCGGCGGGGGTCTCATTCAGACATTCGACTGGTGTGGCTGTACTCCAAGATCACTTCTGCCATAAACGTCCTGTCGATAATGAGTTCTGGAGCACCTTGACGATACAGGATGTTCTCAACGAATAATCTCGCTACCCCTTGAAGAAAAATTGTTGCGCAAAACAACACAAGGACAGAGAAGGAACATAGGGCTGGCGCTAACTTCCAACTATTGTTTATTGAAGAAACTGACGGAAATATATACACAGCACAAGAGCAGCAAAGGGCATTATCCTCGCAATAATCACACTGAAAAACTAAGAATCAGCAGGATATCATATATAGAAACGGCCACATCACAACCACGCTACGTATTTTGTGGTTGTGCGCATGTTAAACAGATTGCAAATCAAGCAAAGAGATACTGCCAGAGCAAAGGAGAAACATGAACAAAGAAAAAAGCCGGCAGATCCCACACACTGTGGGAATCGATGTAATGCGAAGCAGCCAAATCATGCTTTACAAAATTCGCATGTCATGTTTTACATGTTAGGACCTGTCATACAGTCACGTCGCGCAATACCAAATTTGGTGTATATCAAGCTAACGAAACGGCCGCGGGCGCGCCATGAGCGTCGCATCGAAGTCATGTCGCACATGACAAGTCATGATTTTCATAGTACCACTGGTCATTTATGTTCGTCATACAGTCACATCACTCAATACCAAATTTAGTGTATATCAAGCTAACGAAACGGCCGCGAGCGCGCCATGAGCGTGGCATGTAAGTCATGTCGCAAATGACAAGTCATGATTTTCATATTACCACTGGTCATTTTTGTTCGTCATACAGTCACGTCACTCAATACCAAATTTGGTGTATATCAAGCTAACGAAACGGCCGCGAGCGCGCCATGAACGTGGCATGTAAGTCATGTCGCACATGACAAGTCATGATTTTCATATTACCACTGGTCATTTTTGTTCGTCATACAGTCACGTCACTCAATACCAAATTTGGTGTATATCAAGCTAACGAAACGGCCGCGAGCGCGCCATGAGCGTGGCATGTAAGTCATGTCGCACATGACAAGTCATGATTTCTATAGTACCACTGGTCATTTATGTTCGTCATACAGTCACATCACTCAATACCAAATTTAGTGTATATCAAGCTAACGAAACGGCCGCGAGCGCGCCATGAGCGTGGCATGCAAGTCATATCGCACATGACAAGTCATGATTTCTATAGTACCACTGGTCATTTATGTTCGTCATACAGTCACATCACTCAATACCAAATTTAGTGTATATCAAGCTAACGAAAGGGCCGCGAGCGCGCCATGAGCGTGGCATGCAAGTCATATCGCACATGACAAGTCATGATTTCTATAGTACCACTGGTCATTTATGTTCGTCATACAGTCACATCACTCAATACCAAATTTAGTGTATATCAAGCTAACGAAACGGCCGCGAGCGCGCCATGAGCGTGGCATGCAAGTCATATCGCACATGACAAGTCATGATTTCTATAGTACCACTGGTCATTTATGTTCGTCATACAGTCACATCACTCAATACCAAATTTAGTGTATATCAAGCTAACGAAACGGCCGCGAGCGCGCCATGAGCGTGGCATGCAAGTCATGTCGCACATGACAAGTCATGATTTCTATAGTACCACTGGTCATTTATGTTCGTCATACAGTCACATCACTCAATACCAAATTTAGTGTATATCAAGCTAACGAAACGGCCGCGAGCGCGCCATGAGCGTGGCATGCAAGTCATATCGCACATGACAAGTCATGATTTCTATAGTACCACTGGTCATTTATGTTCGTCATACAGTCACATCACTCAATACCAAATTTAGTGTATATCAAGCTAACGAAACGGCCGCGAGCGCGCCATGAGCGTGGCATGTAAGTCATGTCGCAAATGACAAGTCATGATTTTCATATTACCACTGGTCATTTTTGTTCGTCATACAGTCACGTCACTCAATACCAAATTTGGTGTATATCAAGCTAACGAAACGGCCGCGAGCGCGCCATGAACGTGGCATGTAAGTCATGTCGCACATGACAAGTCATGATTTTCATATTACCACTGGTCATTTTTGTTCGTCATACAGTCACGTCACTCAATACCAAATTTGGTGTATATCAAGCTAACGAAACGGCCGCGAGCGCGCCATGAGCGTGGCATGTAAGTCATGTCGCACATGACAAGTCATGATTTTCATATTACCACTGGTCATTTTTGTTTGTCATACAGTCACGTCACTCAATACCAAATTTGGTGTATATCAAGCTAACGAAACGGCCGCGAGCGCGCCATGAGCGTGGCATGCAAGTCATGTCGCACATGACAAGTCATGATTTCCATATTACCACTGGTCATTTATGTTCGTCATACAGTCACGTCACTCTATCCCAAATTTGGTGTATATCAAGCTAACGAAACGGCCGGGAGCGCGTCATGAGCGTGGCAGGTAAATCATGCTTTTCATGACAGGCTAGTCATGATTTTCATGATATGACCAGCCATTTATGTTCGCAATACGGTCATGTTTTGCCACACCAAATTTGGTATAAATCCCATTAACGATACGGCCAGGAGAGCACAAAGTCGTAGGCGGCTAGATAGATAGATAGCTAGATAGACAGATAGATAGATACGCTCAAAGTCACCGAAGTTCGCTAAGAAATGCTTCGCATTTAAAAAGCAACGAACATCTTCGCAAATCATCAGACGATAACAAAGGTTCTTGTTGAACGGAAACCACCAAACAATCTTAAAATTTTTTTTTACCCAAGCGGTGCACCATTGTAGACGAAGCGAGACGTATTGCTAAGCAAAATCAACAGAAAAAAAACGATTTTTTAGGGGCGAGGTTCTGCGTAAAAAAAAGTAAACGTGTAACAAATAAGAATAACAGCAACAAGACTTGTAACAGTTTAACGTCCCTAAACCACGATATGATTTCGAACGCCTGGGTTGTTTAACCTGCACACAAATACGAGTACACGGATCTCAAGCATTTTTACCTCCATCCGAAAGGCGGCCGCCGCGGCCGGGATTCCATCCGGCGACCTTCAGGTCAGCAGTCGAGCACCATAACCACTATACCATCTTGGCGGGTATCTGCGTAGTTTCTTGCAAGGGCGTGTTGTATGCGAAGGTCACGTACGGAAGGATGGTATCCCACGTCTTCTTTTCGACGTCGACGTATATGACCAGCATGTCGGCGATGGCCTTATTTAGACACTCGGTGAGGTCATTGGTCTGTGGGTGGTAGGCTGTGGTACGGTATTGGCTTGTCTGGCTGTATCTCAATATCGCCTAAGTTAGCTCGGCAGTAAAGGCCGTACCTCTGTTGTTGATGAAGACCTCTGGGGCGCCATGACGCAGGACGATGTTTTCAATGAAGAACTTGGATACTTAGGCAGCATTGCGTTTGGGCAGGGCCCTTGTCTTGGCGTAGCGAGTGAGGTAGTCGGGAGCTACGACGATCTATTTATTTCCGGAAGTCGACATCGGGAACGGCCCCTGTAAATGCCTCCCGATTAGCTGGAACGGCCAGCGAGGTGTTTCGATGGGCTGCAGAAGTCCGGCTGGCCTAGTCGACGGTGTCTCCCGTCGATGACAATATCGGCAAGTCCTCACGTAATGGGTGACGTTGGCAGTGAGGCGAGGACAGTAGTACTTTTCCTGTATACAACCGAGCGTGCGAGAAAGTACAAGATGTCCAGCCCCCGGTTCGTCATGTAAAACTTACAGAACCTCTGGACGCAATGCCGAAGGTATAACGAGCAGGTAGTTGGCGCGATGTGGCCAGAAGTTCTTTGGGAGAACGCCGTTCCGCAAGAAAAGCGACGCCAGTCCTCACTTGAATACTTTTAAAACAGCGGTGGTCTTGCCCTAGAGGTATTCCACGAGGACCCTGAGTTCTGGGACAACTCCCTGTCACTCAGCGAAGTCGCCGGCAATTACGATCCCTTAGAAGCACTCACCGGCCTGGTCGTCCTGCGGCTGTTAGTCAACGGGGGGCACGAAACGGGCAGTCGGCGTCAAAGCGATTTCGTCCGGACTTGTAAACGGCGGTGATGTCGAACTCCTGAAGTCGCAGACTCCACCGAGCGAGGGAACCTGAAAGGTGAGCCAGTTTTCAAGGGCCTGCGGTAAAGGTAGGGGCGATGTAGCCAGGGCCGTAACTAGGGGGGTTCTGACACCCCCCGAAATTTTTTCATGCTTTAACTTTTCGGGAGATTCTAAAGCATTTACACGCCTTCGCATCGACCACCAGTTGCCAAAGTTAGCCGTTCTACACATAAACACCCCCCCGAAAACAATTCCTGGGTACGGCCCTGGATGTAGCGCAGATGATGGCAAGGCGCTCCTTTTCAGTTGTGGAATAGTTGTATTCTGCCTTGGATGGCGACCGGCTAGGATAACTGATAACCCATTCTAGTCCGTCGGTCATCTGGACAAGGACGGCTCTCAGACCTACGCTGTTTCCGTTGGTGTGGATTTCCATGTCGGCATATTCGTCGAAATGCGCAAGTATCGGAGGCGTCTGCAGGCGTCGTTTCAGTTCTTGAAATGCTTCGACTAGCGCTGTTTCCCACTTGAATTCCACGTCGGTTTTCGTGGAGTGAGTTAGTGGCTCGGCGACCCGTGAAAAATCCCTTGACGAAGCGTCTTAATAGACGCACAAGCCGAGGAATTGGCGTACGGCCTTCTTGTCGGTGGGCGGTGGAAAGGCAGCGATGACAGCTGTTTACCGTGGGTCGGGGTGAACTCCAGACTGTCTAATAACGTGGCTGAAGAACAAAAGCTTCTCGAAGGCGAAGCGGCAGTTTTCTGGCTTCAGGGGGGAGTGCGGAGGTCTTGATTCCTTTGATTGCAGCTTCAAGGCGCGGGAGGTGTTCGTCGAAGTTTGTGACAAACACAGCCACGTCGTCCAAGCCAGAATACACCAGAATAAAGCAGGCGTGGCAATATCAAATTCCTGCAGGCTCGGACTCCACTGTGCGAGCCGACCTCAAGAGTCCTTCAACTTTACTATAGCTAACGCAAGGCGTGGTGGTTTCTCACGACATTGACAGGCTCGCCGTAGAGGTAGGGGTGAAACTTTGATATAACCCAAATGATGGCAAGTCACTCTTTTTACAGCCAAGCTGTATACCTCTACCCCGCAAAGGTTTCGTCTCCATGGGCAAAAAAACAAAACGCCAGGCCCCTAAACCGCCAACAGACGCTCGCGTGCTCCTCTTCTCGCTGATGCGCGCGTTGCTTGCGTTTTCACCACGGATGCTGTGCAAGGGCATTCGGAGAGGTGGACAGACGAGCCGACGAACGCGTTCGCTGTAGACTTGTGCACAACTGCAACGCCACAACCAGATTTCGACCTCTGGGTGATGTAGGGCAGAAAAACAAAACAACGATTGTAGAATGGGACTCTTTCCGCAAAATTCGGGAGGAGGAGTCATAAATGACAGAAATTTGGACGAAAAAACTAAATCAAATTGTGAAACGAGCCACTAAAACTATTCCGGAAAAAGAAGGGTTAGAGGAGGTGGATAGCAAACTGCTACATATGTGGCAAGCAAAGAACAATATGCAGACGCGATGAAATTAGCAAAAGCTTAATCGAAACATAAGAAAGAAAATCGCCGTACTCAATAAGGAAATCAAGGAATCTGCGACCAGATTAAGCCGTCAGAGGCCACATGCAACGCATTGGAGATAGGGCTACCTAAAGCCTGGAATCTTCTGCGTTTTCTTTTAGACCCAGGAAACAGCAAAACCACACAACGACACTGCCTGAACAAAATAATTCACAAATACACAGGCAAGGAGGAAAACTTCTACAAGAACTACAAACATGATTTGTCAGAAGTACAACCAAAGAACAGCATACGTATACTGGCAAAAAAAACGAATCTTGCCCGCCCCATAACCGAGGCGGAAATGGAGCATACCTAATCAGGCACAACACTAAATCAGCTTCAGGTCCGGATAGAATCACCAACAAGATTCTGAGAAATCTTGATGAATCTATCTCAGCCCTCACCAAGGATTTGACGCCTGCTGGGAACGGGTTAATATTCCGCGTGAATGGAAAACTGCCCACGTTGTAATAATCCCAAAGTAGAGAAAGACACTTCAACTTGAGAATCTCGTGCCTTAACGTCGTGTGCCGGCAAGCTCATGGAGCACGTCACCCTGGCACGTCTAACTAAATATATCGACGTTAATGGCCTTTTCCCGCACACCGTGATTAGGTTTAGACCAAACTATCAACACAAGATATTATGTTACGAATAAAACACCAGATAACGGATGCGGCACCTAAAATATTGGACACTAAAGCCATCCTTGGCCTTGATTTTACAAAGGCCTTTGATAACATCACCCACAGGGCTACATTAGAAAACTTAAAAGGCCTAGGAGTCGGGCAGAGAGCCTATGATTAAGGTAAAGACTTTCTCTGTGATCGTACCGCACCGCAAATCACAGTTGGTGAAGTGAAATCCAAGGAGATCGAACTAGGAAGTACGGGCATGCCACAAGGATCAGTTTTATCTCCCTTCCTACTCAATGTCGGTATGATTGGCCTGTCAGCAGAATTAGAAAAGATCGAAGGGTTACAATACAGCCTTTACGCCGATGATATGACCCTATGGGTAACCGGTGGAAGTGATGGACAAATAGGGGAAACTCTACAAACAGCAATACAAGCGATCGAGACATATGTCATGAATAGAAGACTGATGCTTGCGGCAAAAACCAGAATTACTTGTCTACTGCCCGGCAAGCATTCGTCGTACGAGTTCTGCGGAAAAACCACACATCAGTCTTTTTGCAGATGGTAACCAAAGACCCATTGTGGACTGTATAAGAGTCTACTCCGCGTATCAGCGAATGGTCACAACGGGAAAACAATCACAATATTAGAAAACAGGGCGCAACAATGAGGCTAGTTAGGAGAATAGGCAACCGACATTATGGGATGAAGAACAACCCGGTATGACTGGTCCAGGCTTTTGTCATTAGCCGTATAGTTAATGTAGCTCAAAACTCCAAGCATTAGAAAAGGCAAAAATTGAAGGCTCCATCAGACGGTCATTCAAACAAGCCATAGGATTGCCTATAAACACATCGAATGACAGGCTTTTAGCCTTAGGTGCCCACAATACGCTCGAAGAACGTATAGAAGCCCATACAATAGCGCAATACGAATGACTCGCTCAGTGCTCAACTGGCAGAACTATACTGACAAAACTCGGAATAACAAACACATCACAGTACGGCACTAAGGTGGACATTTCCCACTACATAAGGAAGCAGCTTATTATCCCACCGCTACCAAAAAAACATGCATCCTGAACACCACAATGAAAGGCGGGAAACAAGGGCAAGGGCTATACACAGGAGATTTCAACGCTCTAAGGGCGTGGTGTACGTCGACGCGGCAGAGTACACAACTAATCAGAATATGTCTATAGTTGCAGTCAACTCGGAGGGTGATTCTATGGTAAGCGGGTCTATTAAAATTAACATAGCCGAGGTGGCTGAGGAATCAGCCATTGCTCTCACAATGACTTCCACACTGGCCATTATAATAGTAAGCGATTCGAAAACCGCAGTTCTAAATTACGCAAAGGGGCACATCCTGCCGGAAGCAATACGAATCCTGGCTAACTTTCGCGGTCGGCGGGATGTCCATATCATCTGGGCGCCTGCGCACTCCTTGGCAGAGAGGCAGCGGACACCATGGCTCGAGGACTCACAAGCCGAGCCACCGGGGCGCAGCGGTTGAGGCTGGGAGGAGACCGGCTGGTTAGCTACAGGGAGATTATTAACCGCTACAGACTGGAGAGGGCCCGCTTTCCCCCCCGCGCATCACTCACTTAATACGCAGCAGGCGGTGGTATGGCGCCTCCTGCAAACCAATATGTATCCGATCCCGGTGACGCTTTAATCCAGATCAATATCCGCGGCCAAATGCAAATTTTGTCAAGAAAGGGCGGACCTGGATCATATTATTTGGGCATGCCCACAGGCGTCAACGGCAGGGCAAAAAATCCATAATCGGAGGCAGTGAGAAACCTTAGTGCTCAGCACGGCCCCTGAGGACCAACTCATGGCCGTCCAGCAGGCCGAGGATGAGTCCAAGGGCTTCTGGCCGCATTCTAGGCGGGCTTATTTCTCTCTATCTGGGTGGTTTAGGGGCCCCTTAACAATTGAAGGCAAATGGCATATCTTTCTTTTGCAATCAAGCATACGGCCTAGAGTAGTCGTTTCGATAAAGAAAACCTCAAAACAAGCATCAAAACCGCACGCTGGATGATAAGGTGCCTGTGAACAATGGGAACACCCTCCCACATATTTCCGGTAAAGGTTAGATTGCAGCTGCTTTGCACTTCACAGGAGGGCTTCCAATGACGTCAAACGGCTCTTTGTCCTCCCCGCGTGTGTTTTCCCGCTGTCGCATACAAAACCGACTTGGCCCCGTGTTTATAGACATTTTTCGATGTGACTACTTCAGAATCAGAATCAGAATCAAATTTTATTATTACTATAAAATCAAATTGGTACAAACAGTATATAGAAGGAGGTCCCGTAGGACTTATTTGTACTTACGTCTGTCTTCTTTGTTTTTTTTTCTCTTTCCTCTTTCATTCCTTCCTTTCCTCTGTTTTTCCCCTTCCCAAAGAAGCAGGCAGGCGTTGTGCTCCTCTAGGTGGCAGTTGTCTGTGTCGTCTCTGTTTTTCGTGTTCCCAACTTCGCAGCACTGCCTTTTCTTACAGATGTCAGCCTGTTTCCCTCCCCAATTCCTCTGTGTCTTCGTGTTTTCTGTGTATCCAAATCAAATAAATAATAAATAAATGTAAAAGGGAGACCCGTCTGGCAACTCATTCAGTTCATTATGACTGCCATGGGTAGACCACGGAAATTAAAGATACCAGAAGAACAGCGTCAATACAATGCTCTACGAAAAGAACAGATTCGTCTTGCTGCAAATGGCCGCGGAATATCACCGTCTACCACAGCGACGACAAAGCGAATATTACTCCAATTACTCTCAAATAATAATAAAACATACCCCCCCCCCCCCCCCCTATCACCATGTGTGGTGTTAGATACAGCTTCGCTGGACGTTCACGTTCCCAGGGCCGGATGGCGGCCAATTTTTTTCTGAATAATTTGTTCTATAAGGTTGGGCGTGCAAACACGGACACAGAGGTCAAGACATCACAAACGCCGACTAACGATTGCAAATGCGCACAAGAGCGGAAAAAAAGAAGGCACGAGACCTAAGCATAACCAATAGACGTCATAAGGCTGCCGCACACTATCGTTCCTGAAGAGCACTCGAACTGCACTTGAGGCTGCGTTGCTAGTATCCAGGGATCTAATATGCATCTCAAAAGTCCCGATCCTATCCAGCATTTGGTTAATTATTATGTGGAGAGAAAACTCGGGCCAGTAATTTTACATAAGGAGGGGTATTTCGTAATTATGCCGGACAGTATGTTCTCAGAAAAAGCGTTAACAGCCGTAAAATTTTAGGACGATAAGACATAAACCATCGGTAGTTAGGCAACGTGCTGTCGACTTTTCGTTAAGACATATTCTTGAGAGGATAGCTTGTAATGTCAATAAGGCTAAATCGCATGCTTTAGAATTGATTTTTTAAGTGAAAAACTTAAGAACGAGATTCCTTTTCGACGAATTGTTTCAGAGTGAGAAAGAGAACAAAACATTTATTTCTAACAAGTTGAATCACTTAATGGTAGGACCCCCTAGTCCGGAAGACCGTTGGCTCTTGCCGCCGTCCGGGCTCGGTCGACCAGGGCTTGTTGCTGCACTGGGTCAGAGCTGGACAGGGTTGCCTCCTACTCGACTATTGTAGGATTATGTTTTGCCGATATGTTGGGATTTTCTTGGCACTCACAGACCCTAGAAAGGCACCTGGCAATTCGCTATATCTAGTTACTTGCAGAATTGCTTAGCCTCTGAGTTTTTCTGACGGTTTTCGTATGCATAAAGTATTATATAAAATATCTGAGGTTCTACGTCCCAAAACCCCGATTTGATTATGACGGATGCCGTAGTGGAGGGCTGCGGCAATTTCGACCATCTGGTGTTCTTCAACATGCACTGACATCGCACAGTACACGGTCCTCTAGCATTTCGCCTCCATAAAAAATGCGACCACCGCGGCCGGTATTGAACCCGCGACCTTCGGGTGAGCCGCTGAGCACTATAACCACTGTTCCGCTGAGGCTGACTATGCGTAATTCTCAGGTGCTTGTTCGGTGTCTCTCAGAGGAGAATCCCGGAATGAGTAAATCTTTTAGTATGTCGTGTAAGTGGATCGCCCCTTGTATGACAGGTTGCAATAAGGTGCTTTTGCCATAAATGCAGGCCGCCTGATTCCGTTCCTGGAGCTCGTTGTGGCGCACGTGTCTATCCTGACCATGCTGGCAATCAGCTTCGAGCGCTACTACGCCATCTGCAAGCCACTCAAAGCTGGCTACACGTGCACGAAGACACGCGCGCTCGGCATCATCGCCACCGTATGGCTCCTGTCCATGTTGGTCACCAGTCCGATGCTGATGGTGTCCCAGTACGGCTGGGTGGAGTACTACGACGGAAGTACGGTGCCTTCGTGCGGCACCTCGTTCGGGCGACCTTGGCGGCGTTTGTACATTGTAGCCACAATGGTACTGCTCTTTGTGTTACCCTTCTTCGTGCTTGTGATCGTGTACGCGAGCATAGCGTGCCAGCTCGTGCGCCAACGAGCCATCGGTAGCACTCCTCCCTCGGAACAGGCGCAGCTACATGCTCGCCGCCAGCTGGTATTCATGCTGGTCGCCGTCGTGGTCAGCTTCTTTGTCTGCTTGCTACCCTACCGGATGCTCATCCTCTGGATCATCGTCTCTCCCGCACCCGTCGAAGCGCAGGTAAGAAAGCTTTTGTCGCTTCGCAATACGGGGCCCTTCAACGCTGCATACAACGCGAATCAAATGTGAGCCAACGATTATTGCACGTCCGTGCTGCAATTTCATGTACAAAACGCCGCAAATGCTTGCTTTATCCCCCCTTGGCAAACTGCGCTGCCGGCGGGACAGACGCGGCAGTTACGTAGCCAGGGAATAGATAATATATAATAATATCTGGGGTTTAACGTCCCAAAACCACGATATGATTATGAGAGACGCCGTAGTGGAAGGCTCCGGAAATTTCGACCATCTGGTGTTCTTTAACGTGCACTGACATCGCACAGTACACGGGCCTCTACCATTTCGCCTCCATCGAAATGCGACCGCCGCGGCCGGGATCGAACCCGCGACCTTCGGGTCAGCAGCCGAGCACCCTAACCGCTATACCACCGCGGCGGACGCCAGGGAATAGAATACCGTTAAAAATCTCCATCATTATAGCAGTACGAACCCTTACCAACCTAACGCTCCTTTTCCAACAAGCTTTTCCTTGTACACCGCGGTGGAGCAGTGGTTATGGAGCTCGGCTGCTGACCCGAAGGTCGTGGGTTCGATCCCGGCCACGGCGGGTGCATTTCGATGGGGAAATGGTGGAGGCCCGTGTACTGTGCGATGTCAGTGCACGTTAATCGTGCATTCAGACGACGGACCGGATGTGGAGGCGTGGACGGCGCGTCACGTGACCTCACATCAGCGATTCTTCTCCTCCGCGCCTCGTCCTCGCGGACGGATGAGCCCAACCTGGTTTTCACACGGGATTCTGGCGGCGGAACGCCGCAGCTTTAGCGGGCAAACAAGCTGGCAACCGGTACACGTTTCTTCTGCTTGAGCCGTACGGCTATCCTCGCAGTTTATTGAAGCTCTGCTGGCGCTTAGTTCAAGTTATTTCTGGGGCCGTATTCTAAGACGATCACCTTTGAGTTATCCATCACTTTTAATGCCCGCTGATTGGCGGGTTGTAAGTAAGTTGTCGCTTTAATGATCGCACAAGCAAGATCCTGTGATAGGCATAGTGGCGGTGTCGCCGATTGCGGTAGTCTCGGAACACGGCACATGTTTGAACACTGATTTTAAGGTGAAGATGCGAATCAAGAGAAGGCAACATCAGGGTTGCCGTTGGGTGGACTTGAAAAGGAGCCAGAACTCGAGCCAAAAGTAGCCAAAAGTAGCCATGCCATTTAATATTATTGCCATATTTGTAGCCAAGTGCACAGAAGTGGTAATATGAGCAGATTCTTCAGTATTGATCAATAAATAATACCATTTTGAATAAGTAAGAGCATAGAAAGCCACCGATAAGTTGTAAATAAATTAAGTAAACGAATTGATAAATTCATTACGCGTGCATATATTTTATGTAGAAAATATGAGTTCTTGCCAGACACAAAGTTATATTAGAATATTCCAACCAGCAAGTCAGAAGGAACAGATTGAAACAGATTTTCGTTGAAGCTGCAGACCAAATTGTGGTTGTAGATGAACAGGCCAGCTAAATTTCGTTGCAGATGTCTGTTTTCCCATTTACACGAGAACACGCACTGCGCATCAGAATTATTCGTAAAACTTGCGCGTAGCCTCACAATAGATGGCGGGAAGTTTGAGCACCGAGCTGGGCACGTGTTCGTTACCATGCACGCAACTTCGCCACTCCGTATTTGGAGACGCGCTAAGCGCCGCGTAAGGGTGCCTCGATGCGCACCAGCCTACTGGTGGGTGGAGGGCGACCGTACGCATCCGCTGAAGTGAGAGAAAAACTTAAAAACAAGGTGTTTCATCTGCAAAAATGAGAAAAAATGGCTCCTTAATGCGCCACGTCAGCACTTTAAAAGTAGCCAGAAAATAGCCATGGCGCCAACTGAAAATTCTTGTCGCCAGACGGGGTCGAAAAGTGGCCAATTTGGCGCAAAGTAGCCACCAACGGCAACCCTGGGCAACATATTGTGGGACAGTGTAGTGTGCACTGTCGGTACCTGTTATTCATAAAAGAAAAAAAAAGCTGCCGGCATCGGCGCAGCACTGTATCCTCGCTTCGTATGCGGGGCTCCGGCAGCAGCTCTTCAGCAGACCTCTGAAAAGCAGATTTTTCTTCCAGTTCAGCCATTCCGGCTGTACAACACCATTTTCACCGAAACACTTCTCGACAATGTTCTCGAAAAAGCTCGGCGAGCCTCGCATTCCTCCATGTTGTTGAATACTCTCAAACCGGTCTGCTGGCAGCGGGCGCAGGTGAGCGCAGCGGCTGCGGTCGAGAGTAATCCGGCTGTTCTCTCCTCCGTCCGTCGTGCGGATGCGCCTGCAGGCGGATCATCCGCGGATGAGCCGTCCACGTCCACGACAAATCCGGATTCGGTCCGTCGTCTGAATGCACCATAAAGAGCACCAGATGATCGAAATTTCCGGAGCCTTCCACTACGGCGTCTCTCATAATCATATCGTGTTTTGGCACGTAAAACCCCATTTATTATTATGTCGCAAGGAGCACGCGGAAGAAAGCGCCTTCGTCGTCGAGCGAAGAGACAGTGGGCATGCCCACTGCTTCATTGAAACCAGACCAGAAATCCGCATTACTAGCCATGCCCGTCTACGCTGCAGCGTAGGCGGGCATGGCTAGTAATATGCGCATGTCTGGTCTGGTCTCAATGATAAAAAGGGATTATTCTTTAGGATTGTTCGTAGTAATTAATAGGATAACTCTTCTGGCCATTTCCACATAAACTAAACTGAGATGAACGATAAACTGCGTAACAATGCATAGCGACGTGCAGTAATTCCTACTTGAGCAAATAGACAACGCTCTTCCAGAGTGATCCGCGTCTTAAATGCTTAGCGAACCAAACGCTCTTGAACGTTGCTATCTATTGCCGCGTGTGTTTATTTCGATGTACTCGGATTTCACCCGTTGAGACTTATAGCGTTTATCCACACGACGGACGGCTCGGCGGTAATCTCTTCCCTGGACGATGGTTCCGCTGCCTGTACGGCTTCGAAGCGCACCCAGACGGCCGATGAAAGAAAAACGCGGCGGACAGGGAAAAAACAAAAACCATGGTGGCAACGTCTGAAGCGAGAGCTGCCCGCTTCGAATCTTTAAACGCTTCGTCGTGCATTGCGTGGCCTGTTAGTCCCAAAGTGACGCTTGTATTTGCTCGATGGCAAAGCATTCGGGACTATTTTGCACCTTTCCGAAAGCTATACTCGTTTTCTCGGAGATGTAGGCTTAGCGAGTGCCTCTATTGACGGAACATGGCCTCAGAGATTTGCGGTAGCTAGAGTGCTGGGAAGTCTAAGGAGGCCGTAGTGTACTAATGTTCTTGCTTGTTTCTTCTCTCTCTAGATGGCGCGAAGGGTACAGCAGTTATTTTTTTATTTTTCGTTCAAAGTCTGTTTTTGGTTGAAGATAGAGCTTGAAAGAGAACGACGATTAGCTGCAATGGCTGCTGTTTTGTCGGAATTATATGGTGAAGAGCACTTGTTTCCTGCAAAAAAATCCAACCAGCTCCACTTCGCGAACACTGTCGAAACAGCGAAGCTTATGCCCGTCCTTCGTCAGGCTATATCGTACTTCTGTATTTTTCAAGTCTTCCGTTCGTTGGCGCTTAGCTTCGGCCTCTCTTGCGCGAACATCGCGGTCGGCTCGGCGACGGCATGCCCGCGTCAACTCACGCTGACGCTCACGTCGGGCGGCCATCGGGAGAACGAGAAATGTTCGCCATCTTGAAAGCGCAAAGTCCTGAACAACGCCATCTTACACTCCACTGCGCCTCGCCGTCACCCCATCTTGGCGCGTTTCTAGAACGGTGGAAACGGGGTAAACATAACAGGACACTAAAGAAACGCTTAGCCGCTCTACAATTCAAAATCCAACAACATTCAGAGGAGCTATGCCGCTCCAACTGAGTGCAGGTATGCGACGACATCGCCGGCAGGCTGACCACCTAAAGGCACCTCTTCCGACACCTCATCGACCCATCGCACACGAAAAGCATACCCAGCCGGCTTATACACGCACACACGGACAACCACAATGATCTCTTGGATACACTCCGCGACACCTACACATCGCCCGGTGTACCAACTCCTCTTCCCTTATACAAAGGACAACCGAACCCCGAACTCGACACCGATATAACCGAGGCAGAGGTCAGAGCCGCCCTTTTGACTCTTCGCACAAAATCCGCACCCGGCGCCGACTGTATTACGAACACAACACTGCGTAACCTGGATGACAAATCGATCACTCGCATCACGGAGTACTTCAACCAGTGTTGAAAGGAAGGCACGCTCCCGCAGTCCTGGAGCCACGCGAAAGTAATGTTCACACCGAAGCCCAACAAACCACTTACACTCCAAAACCTTCGCCCAATCTCACTAACTTCATGTTTGGGCAAGCTTTTCGAGCACGTTGTGTTGGCCAGGCTCACACAGCATATGACAGACCGTGACTCCTCACAGCACGGTTGGCTTTCGCCCCCCATTTGTCCACACAAGATGCCATGCTACAAATCACCCACGACATCTTTGACCCGCTCATTCCGGGCCGCACCAAGGCAGTCCTGGCTCTGGATTTATCCAAAGCCTTTTATGGCTTTGAGCATCATGCGATCTTAACAGGCCTTTCTCCACTGAATGTGGGTACACGTACGTACACTTACATTCAAACCTTTCTCACAGCACGCACGGCCAAACTTCAGTTCGGCCCTCTCACTTGCCCAACATACACACTAAGGAGTGTCGGCACCCCTCAAGGGTCCGTCCTCTCACCCTTCTTATTTAATGTCACTCTCATACCCCTAGCACGAGAATTGGCTACTGTTGCTCACCTAAAACACACTCTATACGCAGACGACACCACGCTCTGGTCTACCCATGGCAGTGACGGTGACATACAGGACACCACTCAAACAGCCGCCAACATAACGCAAAACTATGCAGCTAATGTAGGACTTACCTGTTCTCCACAGAAGTCCGGACTGCTCTGCATCCGTCCCAAAAGCCGCAACTCCCCTTCCTCCCCCCATCGTCATCGAACTGGATGGCAGATCGGTACCAGAGGTCGACAACCTCCGGATACTGGGCATGCATATCCAGAGGGATAGGAAGAACACAATCCGGAAACTCAAGCAGGTTGTCGGGGCGACTTCGCATCTCAACCGCCGGGTCTCAGGCCGCTACAGGGGCATGAAAGAGGGCGACCTATGTCGCCTTATTCATGCATTTGTACTTAGCCGCGTGCTCTACTCCAATCCCTACCTCCAACTCTCTCGCCGCGACACTGATGCCCTCATTCGTCGGGCATACAAAGTAGCCCTCCACCTTCCCATAAGTAGACCTACCGATTGACTTCTCAAGCTGTGCCTTCACAACACAATCGGGGAACTCACAGACGCGCACCGCCAAGCACAATACCTTCGCCTCACACAAGCCGACACCGGTCGGCATATTCTGCATTCTCTTGGAATCCAGATGCCTGCCAATGATCCGACATTACTCCCCATACCAATACCCCTGTACTGCGAACTCCTCATTGTACCACTTCCCCGTAACATGCACCCCGACCACTACGATAAACGCCGCAGAGCTCGCGCTAGAACTCTACACCGATGTTACGGCTCCGAACCGGACGCCGTATGGGTAGAGGCAGCCTGCATGGGCGATGAAGCGGTCGCTGCCGTGGTGGATCATAAACTCTCCCCCCATAGGTACACACACACTTCCTCCGGACCACTCCCCCGAAGCTGCAGAGGAAGCTGCCATTGCCTTAGCAATCGTTGGCACAGAAGCACGGTATGTTTTATCCGATTCCAAAACCGCAATCCTAAATTTCGCACGAGGCCGAGTTCACGTCCCTGCTTTTTGCATACTGGACTCGCCCGCTGCTCCCCCGCCCCGTCATGTGGAGTTGATTTGGGTGCCCGCGCACTCCGGGAATCCTGGAAACTAGGCCCCGAACCTCTTAGCCCGGGGTTTTTTAAACCGGGCTCGAGCGGCCTCCGATCCCCGATTCACGAAGGAGCGCGCGCACACTTTCAACGAGCTGACTCAGGCCGATAGGGCCGCGCGTCAGCTCTATTCTCCACCTCACAAGTCCCTTAGCAACCGACAGGCCACCCTCTGGCGCCAGCTACAGACTCACACTCTTCCCTCTCCTCTCATTCTATCGCACTATCACCCCCCTTTTCCTCACCTCAGCCTGTATTCTCTGCCATGAACCTGATTCTTCTACTATCCACATCCTTTCTCACTGCCCGGCGGATCCTCCCCCGCGGGCCCTAGAGAGCCTAAAGACCTGGGAGGATTGGGAGACCCTACTATAGTGTCTAGAATATACTTACTAGTGTGCCGACCGCGGGCGTCGCGGTGGCACGGAGAATGATGCCTTCCACCGGCGGCCACCAGACGGCGATGGCGGTAGGGACCGTGTCATACCGAGCGGCGTCTCGAGCCAGCGTGCGCGCTTGTGAGAGACGCCGGTGGGCTGTCCCAGCCCGTTCCGCGTTGCGGACATTTAGGTTGCAAAGCGTAATCGAAAAAATGCGATTTCGTAGCACTAACAAATGATCGCACGTACAGTTATCATTAATAGACTGAACGATACCGCGTGTTTCTTAGAAAAATTCCAATAAATAAATGCGTGGTTTCTGAGGAAGCAGCAAAACATTTTTCAAACTATTATATGCGCCACATGTACACAAATGCTAAACTTGCAGCAGATTGTAGCTAATTACCGTCAATTTACTAATGATCTGTTTAATCACCTAACGACACAGGTTTTACTAATGATATGTTTAATCACCTAACGACACAGGTTTCACTAATGATCTGTTTGATCACGTACGACGCTCAGCGCAGCAATTATTGAAGTGTCTCTCACGAACGACAGCCACCGGAGATGGTCTTCGATATGCCCTCTTCATATTCTTTTCCCGCTCGGCTAAACGTTCGTGTCAACAGGCGCACTGAAAAATAAGACCCGATCGTTGTTTGAGCCCTATCCACTCGTACAATATGGGACAAAACAGCTGCCGTTTTTACGCCTCGTTTTCTACGACAACATCGCGGTTCCGTGAAATGAGACAAGTACGAAGCGTGCGCACAGAAAAGAAACCCGCCAGTGAAATGCGGAGACACCACACACTACTTGTTCGAAAGCAAGAAAGCCCCACAAGTTTACCGCAACCACGGAATATTTCTTACACAGTGACCGCAACCGCCTGCGCTTACGAACGCACGTCCGTAGCGCAAGCGACGCGCGGGCGACGCGCCGCTCGGATAGCACGGTCCCAAAGGGTGTCGCCGTCTGGTGGTCTACGGCGGAAGGCATCACCGGCGGTGCCAGCGTCTCCCATTGAAAACGCTCGGCGGTCGGCACACTAGTAAGTATATTCTAGGCACTGTAATCCTACTGCGTTCAGAGCACCCGGTTGAGCAGACAATGGCTGCCGACCGGGCTGCCAGCGTCATGGACCACCACCAAATGAACGCTTGAGCGCAGCGGGGTCTTGCGGGGGGCCCGGGAGCCTGCGTGCTCCAAACTTCTCTGTTATTAATAAAGTTTTTCTCCTCCTCGAAGATTCATTCCTCGACATCCTCCGCCCTCGCCTGTCGCAGCGCACGCATCCCTCCCCATCCTACCGAGGCTCACTCTCGAAACAATACGAGGCCATGTGATCAGCGCTACCACAACGCCGGCGCTAAGAACAGTTTCGCAGTTAACCCTTTCAGTCCCGAATTAAATATTTTCAATGTAAGCAACTAGCTCTTACATTTTGAGATGAGCATGATTGTGGTAGTCCTAAAAAACTAAAAAACTATTCGCTCACACTTTTCAGAGAAGAGTAATTAACGTGTCGATTAATTTAACAAATAATTATTATTTAATAATCATTCCATAATTTTTGCTTCATTTACTACATAAAATATTATTTACATAGGATAGCATATTGTCCAATAGCCAAAATTCAAATTTCCGACACAGAACTAAAATTAATGCCCTATCTCTGCACGGTGAAAGAAGACGCTGCCTCAGCGAAATGCGCGAGCAGCACGACCGCTTCTGTAATTTCTTCGCTCAGACGTGACCTGCCTTTATTATATGTACCATGTTGACACCACATGTAGGGCAGATGCTAAATACGGGCTCTTGAGGAAGAACAAAGCTTTATCTTTACCAGATGCTTGCTGACTGACCTACATAATTTATGATTCCAATTGGAATCACAGGGACTGAAAGGGTTAAAAGATCTTGTGGGCAAAAGCAATATATCGCGCCCAACAAGATGCAGAAGATAAATTGTAGTGTTGTCGCATGAGTTCGTAGTTGCAGTCGCGTAGGTAGAGTGAACTGAGCGAACTACACGCGTAAGAGCCCCAACGAAACGAGAAAAAAAATCTCGCGCCCGTTGTCAGGACCCTGTGGCTGCGGCGGTTGAATGCACAAAACAAAACGAGCGAAAAAAAAAGCTGGCACCCTCGGTATGGTGGCTAGAGAGGGAGGTGTCAGCATCGGCTGGGCTGCGCCGTGCAAGTCGGTGCGGCACTTTTTCATGACGCCGACAGGTGGCGCGTCGTCGTCTGCGAGAGCCTTTGCGCTGCCCGAACTGCATGAAAAGTGCTGGGGCGGATGCAAGAGGCAGCGAGCGCGTTCGATCAGTGGCCGCGACACGACGCATCCACGCGTCCGGATGGCGCGGGCAGCGCGGATGCACAGTGATCGCGCGTTCGACGCGTCTGCGAAACGCGTTCCTCGACTGTCTGTGCACATGTGCATCTCTTCGCCGTTCAGTAACCGCGCTGATGCGGCGGCGCTGCTGTCGGCTCCGCGAGCCCATTCGCGCCGCCGAATCATGAAAAAATGCTGCCTCTCCAGGGCGCCGTTGCTGACACCCTCCCCCTCTAGCCACCATACCCTCGGCTAAACCTGCTGTGTTGGACCGCCAAAATCCGGATGCGATAAATAGCTTGGCATTTTCCGTCTGTGACGTCCGCGGACGCAGGACGGATGGCACAAACCCGTGACGCGGGGTCACGTGATGCGCCGTCCGCCGTGTGGATACACGCTTGGCAACGCTCGGCGCAGCTGGCGCCGCAATGTCTGAGAAGCTTCGCGGTTGTCTGAGATCATTGTGTTTAGATTGCGCGCAGGACGCGAACAGTTTCATTTTCAGTCGAGCGGCGGCGTTGCGCTCAGCGCGGTCAAGTGAAGGGTGAACTTCGAGTCGAGGCTTATTTCAGAATAGGGGGGTAAGACTTGAGGAAATTGTTATCACAATCGTTTACAAGAACAGACGAAACCACTATGTTTCCGGGTGCTCGTCCCACGCAGCTGTAGAGCCGGCAAATGCCGATGACTTCGCCGAAAAACAGAGATGCGAACCGGAACTGAAGCACCTGGCAGGGCAAGAAGTTCACGGTCCACGGGGGCGACTGGAGCCATTTTTTTTCCTTTGGCGAAACGACGTCCACCCGAAGAAGAACTTTTCGCCGGCCCGAGCCAACTGCCCCCCACATTGTACCCTCGGCACTGCTACCAGAAGTTCTCCAAGCCGTACACGATGATTAGACGGTAGACACCTCGGATTTTTCCGCACGCTCGCGAGGATACGAAGACAAGTACTGCTGGCTGCGTCCTGCCGGCGACGTCGCTCGTTACGTGAGGACATGCCGGGAGTGTCAGCGACGCTAGACGCCGCCGACAAGACCAGCGGGATTTCTACAGCCGATCGAACCACCGTTCCAGCAGATCTGGATCTACTTATAAGGTGCATTTCCAAGGTCAACGTATGACGATATCTGGATCGACAAATACGGCCAGGGAAGTCACCGACGGAACTGCTTGCCACCAGCAGACTAATGGCCTCGCGGAGCGTCTTATTAAAACTGTCGCCCACATGCTGGCAATGTACTTACATCAGCGTCAAACACAAGGCATGGGGTGCCATCCTTCCGTACTCAACCTCTCCTTATACCACGGCAGTGCGAGCAATAACGCACATGACGCCGTTCATGCTAGTTTGGAGAAGCTCAACGACGCTTGACGCCACGCTGCCGACCATCACTGACGAGGACAGCCTGGACGCTGCACTATGTCTTCAGCGTGCAGAATAAGCCCGACTTCTCGACCGCCTACGCGTCAAGAACCAGCAGACGACCGACAGCCGTGGCCACAACCTTCGACGACGCTTCGTCGAAGGTTGTGGCCCTCCCCGAAATTTTTCATTTTTGCTTGCGTATATATGCACGCACACATACAAACACACGCACGAACATACATAAAGTATGGTTGAACCCCTCCCCCCCCCCCCGAAAAAAATTTCTGGCTACGCTACTGTTATCAAGGCATTACAAAGTATCAGATGCACCGTGAACGACCCGAAGTTGTTCACGTAGTGCGCCTTAAGCCTTGCTATGCGCGCTGATGAACTGTGGAACTTGGTTTCTAACTTACTGTGTAAGTGCTCATTGTATGCACTTTTACCTGCATGTTATGTTGTCAGCATTGGGGTGATGATTTTTCAGAAGATGTCACTTGCGCTTATTTCTTAATGTGATCGGGTTTCAACAACAAACGGAGTTACCACCACTCTGTGCAGGCCACGCCGCGATTCTTTTCGACTATTTTGATAAGATTGCACGCATGACATCAGTAGCCGAGTTTGTTCTGGAGCTAACGCTGAAATGTTCGCTCACTCATGTATAAAAGACGACGCGTTCCACCGACGGCCGACGATTGTGTTCGACGCTACCGTTTCCTTCTTATTGTTACTCGTTTGCACCTGATTTTCTGGGCACATGTCAGCGCAATACAGAGTTTCATCTTTTACAGCTGCCAATTCTGCGCCACGACGATCACTTACACAAGGGTGTTTTTCTGAATATACAAATTTTTAATGAAAATCCTATATGACATTCAGGCTGCTGTCGTTTTCACACGCGAACTGTGTCGAAGCAGAAATACTTTGCCGTTTATTGGACCACGTTATGCCATCATAATAATATTGGCGCGATGCATTCAGTTGTTCTTGGCTTGTGTTCACTAAGGATGGAGCGCATTCCGTGCAACCGCTACAATGAGGTTTTCGTTCGCTTTGCTTATTTATGAGTTCCCAGAACGCGCTGTACTTGGGAGGGCCACGAAAAGCTCAACCGCTTTAATCTCCCACTTTTGCGAGTTTCGCTACCCCTAGGGAAGGAACGCAGGCCTGCACTGAACCGAAGGGGAACAAAGAAAACAAAACATCTGCTCGCCAGGCGTTCCTTTCAGTTCCGTGAACTGAACCGTTGTTTGTTCATTTGTACTTGTAGTGAGATAGCATTCTGGATAAAGCGAACGGCTACAAAGGGACGAGAAGCGAAAGCCACTGTGAACCTGTCAGGCGTGACCTTGCATACGAGAAGAGCATGCGAGGAACGTCACGTAGGCACTGCTTGGAGAGTTGAGGACGTCGCTTCACTAGCGGTCGTTTTACAGTTGTTGGAGCCGAGTCGAGTCGACCGCTCCCTCTACACGCGATTCTTACTTTGAATGAGTCTTGTTAGTGAGAGCGAGTTGAGGCGAGTCCTTGCGGGCCTCAATTGGCGTGTGACGGATTCGAGGTTTGTCAGAATAAGTGGAGTCTGAATAAATCTTTGGGCGGTGGAACTATCGTGAGTTCAAGTGTGTTAAAAAGTATACGTTCCACTGCGACAGAAATGAATGCGAGAACAGGCAAGGAGCTGACACTACTGGTGAAACAGTGCTTGCCTGTTCCCAAGTTTCCACCCCCGAGAAGTTCGCTGCACGAGTGAGAGATGGGTGAGCACTGCATGCTCAGGGGTATTGACCAAGCAGACGTTGTGCGATGTCACCTAATGAACATATTCATCGCCGTTGAAAAATACAATAATATGAAATCCGAGGCGCCTGAATAAATAATAAGTTTCGTAGGCCTGTGACTAATTAGCGTTATCAAACACAGGTAACAATGGGACACAAGGGCATTGACGAGGCATTCGTTCTCATCCCATATTTCCATAACTTTATCATCACGAGCACTCATTTTCACTGCGCATATTTCATGTCACTCTCATGATTTTAATACTTATATGTTTTTAGCGCGCGGCCCCTATACAGCCAGTTAGCATAACCATTGTTCACATCTTTTGTGTCATGAAATGGCGGCCACCTTAATAAACATCATCCTAAACAGAGGAAACCATAAAAATTCAATGTGACCCTTCCATGCGTGATTCTTCTGTGACCTGGGAACCGATGGGAGGAGCACAAAAATGCTCACGATTGGCACTCACATACAGAAACAATAAATAAACTGAACGGGAAGAACGGCTGCCTTCTTAGCTCACTTGCTAGAGTTTGGTTCTCTCGGCTGACGAGTTGTTGTTTCGTTGATGTTAATTTGGTTACTGTTTATCTTAGAACCACCACAGATTAATTTCCAATGAAACCTACAGACGGGGGAGCACCATCCGCTCAAACGGTGGAGCATCGTACGCGTAATCGAAGGTTGTTGGTTCGGATCCCACCTACGGAAATGGTGATTTTTCGTCCACTTTAATTGATGCTATATTAAGTGAGAACCAAAGCACAAATGATGTCCTCTACGCTTTGCGTGGCTTAACTGTGTGTGTCGGTTTCACTGGATATGCAGAAAACGAGCCCCTACTTTCATACACGCATTAATTAAACACTGCAAAAAAAAGCTATGTATGCTTTCCTTGGTCTCATGGTAGTGTCAGAATAAACGAGCCCCGTGATCCACTCCCTTTTTCTATTTCATTGCCAGAGGTACACCCTAAGAAAAAAGAGAGTCAAAAGAGGGTCAAAGTGCCGTGATTCAATTCGGGTAGTCACTTGACCCCTTTTGGAAGGTACAAGCAGAAAAAGACAGTTAGCATTTTTAGAGGAGTCGCAACACTCGTGAAGCGCGTTTCGATTGGTTTCCGTGATGAAGGCGCCGCCGTATGCGCCATACATGTCGCGAGTTTGCCGTTCGGCGCCGCTGTGGCGGGTTCTCCCACTCGCCCGGCCAGGGCCTCCTCTATTTTTTCAGCGCCTGGGCGAACGCGCTCCTGAAATTTTGTGGCCTTGTTCTATCGCTTCAAAGCGCTTTATCCGTTACTTTCGCCGCAGTACTCCTTTGTCATGCGAAAAAGCATACTAAAATTTGGAAGGGGCTATTGCTGTCGCGGGTCACAAGGCACCTGGTTCATTAATTAAAAACCCGTGCACAGGGCGTATGATTACGAGTGCTGGTATGATTTCCGACATCTAAAAACTTAACTGGCGATCATTCAGAGTTCTTCCTGACGTTGCTGCGGCCCTGGAAAACAATCAATGAAAATGTACGCCAGCTTTCTTTCGTCGCATGCTAATTGTCCATGCTTTGTGCTGATACGAATTTCGGATGATACGAATATTTTGATGGTCCGGTGACATTTGTATCACCGAGGTTTCACTGTATATGTTGTTTGCGCCTATCAAGAAGCCACGAAACGTAAGTCTTGGCGTTTCCTTTGAGGGCCAGACTTTAGAACAACTCATGGTACATAAATTCTTGGGTGTGGGGTTCGAGCAAGACCTTTTCTGGAGTGAACATATAAATAAATTAGCAGCAGATTTAAGTAGAAACGTCGGATGTATGTGCAAATATGTCCATTCTTAAAGGAGTCCTGACACAAAAATTTTCGCCCCACGTTATTTTGCTGCAATGTGTTGCTGGGGGCCTGTTAGTCATAACACGGGACATCGTTTGCTGCAGCGCGCGACAGATAATTAATTACAAGCGCCTCATTACCGACACAGCCTCAGTTTCGGTTTGACAGAGCTCCAAAAACGACAAGCCGCAGAGTGCAACTATCACCACCTAGCGAGTGAAACGCTCGGTCACGTGAGCACACAGAACAGTGACGCACTTCCGCGCGGTCTGCATCGTCTGCTTGCATTCGCTTGTCACAGATGCTGCGTGTTGTCGTCGCCGTTATCATCCTCGCTGTCGTCGTCGGGCTCATCGTCGTCTGATGGCGACGATTTTCTTGCGGCGGGGATGGAAGGAATTTTCGACGTGGCGAATCACTTCAGGTTTGACCCGCTGGCGAGGAGTGCTTCGTCGGGAAGCGGCAGCGATACCAGCGACGACGACCACGATGAACCTCGCGTCGTCAATGTACAATGGTAAGACCCGACACATTCGTGCACAAATGTTCTGCAGGGCACTTCATTTAGCCAAAGTACGTTCGCTTTTTCTACGTTCAATATCCGATTGAATCACTTGATAACACTGTGATGCCCTTCAAGATGTTGGTGCCGAGAAAAGCTATAGGTAACACCACAGCATCAGACGTGAGCGATGCACAGGGTCGAGTCGGAAGACCCATGTACGCCAAGTCCGGCGCCTTTATGGTAAAGCATTGCGCCTCGAAATGGAGCCCGCAAACGCGACTGTTTTGCACGGGGGACCAGTCCTGATACTACTGACGTCCACAAGCGCACACGAACTCGATCCACTTCTGCCGCCGAGGTTCGTCGCGCGGAAACGTATGCAGCGATACGCCTGATCCCGACTTCGACGTGCAGAAGGAAACAGCGCAGAAGGATTTCGACATTGTGTCCTGTCACTGCAGCCCAGGCAGCACACGGAAATCAAGAAGTCCTTGGGAGCAGGAAACGGGAAAGCTGTAGTGTCGCCAAACACAAAACTTTCAACGCGTGCGCCGCGGCAGCGCCTCCTCTTGGCCGCAGCCACACACTCGCGAGCAGCCGCCGAGCAGTCACCAACAGCGCAGTGGCGAGCGCGCCAGAACAGAAATGGCGGCTAGACGTCATCATAACCTGTTGTACCGGCTGCGTAGGGGAAGTAGGGGGGGTCACCTCGGGTCACCTCCGAGGGTGTCAATGCCGCCAGGTGCGGCCTAGAATGCTGGATCGCGCACGCGAACTTCAAAATTCATATAAAATAATTTCCAAACTTTATTCGCTGTCGATATTTTACAGATGGTACACGCATGTACACGGGAATCGATGCAGCAGGCTATCTCGGCCGCGAAATTTTGTGTCAGTACCCCTTTAACACTTTGGCTCACGAAAGTGTTATATTATACACTGTTATATTCTCGGTTAAGTTGTTTTGTCTTGTGTTGGGGTACAGCGTCATCACAAAACTATAACACATTCTCACGTTACAAAGGAAGGTACTATACGACTATTCGAGGAATATTATGATCACCCGCAAGGCCTTAGCACACATCCACTATTTTCTAAATATTTCATATTACAAGCAATATTTTTTAAAGTTACTCTTGTATATTCAATATAATGAACGTATGATTCTTCTCGATGTGTTGCCTCCGTACACATAGCACCAAAGACTAGAACCACCTATGGTCAGCAGCATATTCAGTACCGAGTCAAACTGGATCACGTTGTTGACCTAAATGAGAAAACTTCCAAAAATAAGGAAATTATTCTTTATGAATACGCTTACTACAGGTATTTGGATGATTTATTACTTTGTGTTTCAGTCTAATATTCGCAGCGTGTCCCTGGAGTACAATTTCACTCTTCGTCTCTTTTTGTTTTTTGTTTGTGTTCAGGCTGCCTAGGAAATGTATATATCTGCAGATTCGTTTATTACCTCACCCATCGTATATATTGCGATAATGGTCTTTTTTTAGGCACTTCATTACTACTTACTCTCTTGTTCCTTTATTATATTTGTGATGTTTATATGTCCGATTAAAATTTGGTGATTGTGAGTCTTTCTCTAAAATGCTGTTCTCCAATTGCATCTAACTTGTGTATCCCTTACCTGCCCGAGAAAAATATAATGGAAAAATTGCTAACTTGCTAAAAAATTATTGATGTTTGCTCTATTGTAATTAGGTTTTCAAAGGTTAAACTGTAAGAATGGGAGTTTTTGCCCCAGAAAATAAACCCGCACATATATGCGGGCTGGGCTTTTATTCATGTGATTCACTGGAGCGAGAATACACTCATAACGGCTAAGACAAAGCAAAAAATGCGTGGTCAGAGCTGCGAATGCAACATTTTAGAGTATTGTGTGTCACTTGTGAGGCACAGGTATAAGTTGCACTTCATACAACGCATGCTTGAACAAGAAGCTACACTTGTCAGCCTGCAGTGATGTGCAGATGTCAAGCTGTATACTGATCGCCAGTGGTACGTATAGCTGAGTCTAATCGCTTGGCTATGCCGGGCGCCTTTTACACTCCAGTAAAGTTGTCTAAGGATTGATCTTGTGACACATTTTTCTTTCCGCTTTCAATTCTTGGGTGCCTGGGGACGAGCAAAGTACCTCAGAGATCGGATGCAGCCCATGATCAGGTCCATACCTAAGGCTGCTTGATCTTTTGCACTGTTACTTGCAAAGTGGTCCTATGTCTACAACTAGGGCACAATGCCGTTTTGTCCGCAGTAACTTCAAAGACCGTTGCATTACATTAGTGTGAGAAAGTCGGCAAAGGAGTCGTGAGAACAAGAAGAACGTCGGCTGTCTCACCACTTCCAAGCAGGTGAGGCTTTGCAGCCGAATGTGTCTTCTTCCAAAAGACATCAATTTCACTGAAACTGGCAGGATAGTGTGACTGGTCACCTAACCCAGTTATTACGGAGGCGACTGCTAAAAAAACTCGCCTTCCATACTGCAGTTTTCATCACTAAGTTGGCTCGAACCACGAATATGAATCTCTGTCAATTCGTCAACGTGGTCTCTACCCAATTGTGACGCAAGACATCAGGAGGCTCAATATCTCTTCTATGTCTTCTTTATTCTCTGGTTTGAAAATCTCGGCATGTGAAAAAAAAAGAAAATTCAGCGCCCACAGAAGCTTGTTCCCTAAGTTAGATAATTTTAGCAATTTTAACCCTCAATGTTAGTTATTATCCTTAAAATTTCACTGGCGATACTGCAACTCTATATGATAGGCAATGTAAAATGTAATTCTTTGGAATATAACGCAAGTTGTCACAACACATTGACAAAATTAATATTTTCTGTGTAAATGGTGAACACAATTAACGCACATCACTTCGCGTCGCTAACTTCAGATATAAGAAAACACCAGGAAACACCAACCAAAGAAGTGCCGATAAGATGCCAAGAAAGCTATTCGCAATAAATAAAAAAAAAAAAAAAAAAAAAAAAAAAAAAAAAAAAAAAAAAAAAAAACAGAATGCGAAAGGCGCACCCGCGCGCGAACGAGCCATCCTGCGCCGCTGTGCCGCGCACTTCACGAAGACTAAAGCCCAGCCCGCACAAACGTGCGGGTGACTTTTTCACGCGTGAGTACACAGCGTGTGTGGCAAGAACGCGAAAATTTTTTGGCGAAGCATGTTTTTCTAAGTCTTAATATTCCTTTCATATGCATACACTCCCGAAAAAAAATGTATAACAAGAAGGAGCGTTGATTTACACCTCTGAGGCAGCTGCTGTCGGCGCACGTGCTCAAACAGCATTTTTCGTGAAAGATTACTCGCCCTCTGGTGTCGAAATTATTGAACTACTGAAACAGATATATTCCCGTAAACATTGACTTCAGCGGCACAGAGCTATGAAACCGAAATTGAAACAGGGGCCGTTTCGTGAGCGTCGTTATTGACCCACACGTTTGTGCGGGTCAGGCCGTAAAGGGGTGTGGCATGTTTTTGTGCCAGACTATTTCAGAGCAAAGGCCTCCGTCAGCCTAAGTAGCCTTTTGATTTTGCTTTGTTTTTACAGCGAAAGCTGTATATGGCTAGGCGAAACGAAAAATCGTTCGCCACAAGTTTCGATAACGGTCTCCATTGGCTGCGCCGTCAGTTACATCGTTCTCTAAGTCGCACCCAAGCGCGCGCACCATTTTATTAAGCGCCGTTAGTGGCGCCATTCTCTGCTTCGTACCCAAGCACGCGTGCCATTGGCTGCGCCGTCAGTGACGTCGTTCATCCCTTCGCAGCCGTGCTGCCGAGCCCGCGAGCAGCAGTTTCAACTTACACATGGATCACACGAACGCCCGAACAACAGACAACATTCCATGAACAGCGCCGACAGCTGATCCTAGAGAGAATTCATGTTCGCCGGGCCGATGCAGCAGTCCGGGCACAAGAACAGGCTCGGGTGGCGAAGCGCAAGCAGCAACTGCGCACCGAGGATCCGGCAGCCTTCCGAGCCGAATGGAAGCGACAACGGTGAGCCGAGGAAGCGGCGTTGCGGGCAGGGCAGCGTCAACCTGGCAATGGTGGGAACGCGTTCGCTGTGGTGGGAGTTTATCGAGCGGCACTTTAGCTTTGGCTGCGACTTCTGCAACCGCCTGTGGCCGCACGTTTCAGCTTCGCTGGTTAACCATCTGTACGGAGTGCTTGGCCGGTGATTTTTTTTTCATTGTTCATCCGAAATAAGTTTTTTTTTCTGTTTTTCTGCACGCTCAATAGCCAAATAAAGAGGTTTGAAATAAATTGACCGGATATTGTCTTCTTGGGACTGAAGAGTTTAATCCATTTTACAGCCCGTATTACATCTTGTCATCATAATTCAATAGTCAGCAGTAACACGATATTATGAGTCATGGTGCTCTTTGGGCACACCTTACCGTTATGCTAATAGAATCACATGTAAGCATCATCATCACCTTAGTGGCCATACCATCATCCTTCATAACGCGGTGCTCGGAATGTATCGCTGTGTGGCCTGCGTCCGATAACACTTCAACACTCTCTTGCGGTTCGCAGGTGAGCCTGGAGCTTTTCTACAGCCTGCTGTACCTGTGCCGTGTGATGCTGTACCTGAACTCGGCAATGAATCCCATCCTCTACAACGCCATGTCTTCAAAATTCCGCGATGCTTTCTTCCGTCTCCTGGGTTTCCGTCAGCGTAGCCTAACGCCTCATTGCACTACCACCAACACTTCACAGGCTTTCCAGAGCAGCTTTAGCAATCATGCGGTGCAGAGACCTGTCCTTTCAGGCTGAATTATGAACTTTGCAGAAGCAGCATTGGCCTCTTCCAGCAGAGATTGATTACTTCTTTTGAGAAGGCTTCCTATTGCAAATGTCGCAGCACCGGCGTTTTCGTCCACTATCAGTATTTGCTGTTAGCTCAAAACTGAATTCCTTTGGGCCTGTCCTGTGTGACATGGAATATGTAGGGTCTCATCCAGCAGGAAGTCGTATGTTGGAATAGTGGCATGTTGCGAGCAGGCCCGTAGCCAGGGGGGGGGGGGGGGCTAGGGTCCCGGCCCTCCCCGAAATTCGGATGGAGGGGGGTGTTTTACCAAGGACAAATAATAAAAATAGGTGTTTTTCAAGGCCTTCAACAAGTGGGCCCTTCCCCCCCCGAAAAAAATTCCTGGCTACGGGCCTCGTTACGAGTATGTTACTGCACGTAAGCTGCTATTCATTGTGAAATACAGAGAGGCGCTGATAACGGCGCGATTATCGTTCGCCCTTGTGACATGGGGACAAATAAAGCAAGCTAATTTGGATTCAACTGTGTTCACCGACAGAAGTTCGCTTAGGGGTGTCTTGAGATGATGCTGACCGTGCATACAATGCATTTTTAGATATATTAAAAAGAGTTTACCAAGTTCACTTTCCTGTTAATATACGCAAAAGAAATAAAAAAAAAATTAGGAAGCCGTGGGTAACGCATGAGCTATACCAACAAATGAGAACAAAAGACGGACTCTACAGACAATTTCTTAGAACTCGCAATCTTGATGACCTGACCAATTTCAAAAGATACCGCAACAAATTAACAAAGAACCTGCGCATCGCACGAAAAGAGTACTTCTCGTCTGTCGTGGATGTGAAAAGCGCGGCAAGCGAGCTGCTTTGGGACAAATTAAACGTGCTACTGCATCGTGGTAATAATCATAACAGCATTAACAAACTTACAATCGAAGGAAGAGACTTGCGTGGGGTGGAATTGGCTGATGCTTTCAATAAATGTTTTACAAATATGAGTACTTTAGGTAGTCCCACAGATGCATGCCGATATATGAACATGAGAACTGATAAAACTATTTCTGCAGCCAGTTACAGTGCAGGAAGTGATTTCGACTATCGCAAACTTGAAAAAAGCAGCAGTAGAGATATCGATGAAATACAAATAAAACCCGTGAAATTTGTTGCAGACATAATCTCACCAGTTCTTGCAAACATATTTAATAAGTGTTTAACTTCATAAACATTTCCTATAAAAATGCAAATAGCCAAGGTAGCAGTGCTTTTTAAAAATAGGAATCGAAATGAATTAGAAATTACTGCCCTGTATCGGTATTGCCCATTTTTTCAAAGCCTATTGAAAAAAAATAATTCATTGTAGGCTTTTTAATTTTGTTGAAAGCTCCAATACATTAACACCACATGAATTTGGGTTCCGGAAAAACAGGTCAAGCGAATTAGCTTTGCTGCACCAGAAAGAATACATTTTAACGGAATTGAAAGAAAAATAATAGTAATTGGTTTATTTGTTGATTTTTCCAAGGCATTTGACATGGTAAATCATGAGATCTTGTTAAGTAAGTTAGATATTTATGGTATACGTGGTTGTGGGTTAAATTTACTGCGGTCATACTTGTCCCATAGGCGACAAGTTGTTCAAATAAACAACTCGCGATCGCAAGCTCTGCCACTGCTTTGTGGTGTTCCACAGGGCGGTATTTTGGGACCTTTGCTGTTTATAATTTACATAAATGACATCATTAACATTAATAACAATGCAATATTTATCATATATGCAGACGACACAACCATATTTTTTTCTGGCGATAACATTGACTACCTTATCTCTTATTGTAATGACACATTAGTTAAACTGCAACAGTGGTCGTCGTTCAACTTAATGAAGACTTAATGAAGATTAATGAAAATAAAAAAACGGCGGTCACATTCCGAGTCAAAAATAAGCCAATCCCTCCTCATGCAGACATCATTTTCAATTCCCTTCCAGTTGATATTGTTGACCACTTTAAGGGCCTTGGCGCTGCATTTAGTGCGCACATGTCTTGGGAATCTCACGTGAATTTGGTACTAACAAAACTAGCTCGAATAACTGGAATAGTGGGTCGGCTCAGATACATTCTCTCTCCAAAACTAAAAATATTACTTTGCAATTCTCTTTTTTTATTCACGTGTTAACTATTGCCAACTTGTCTGGGGTACAACTACATTTTCTAATCTACAAAAAAATTTACGTTATGCAGAAACGATATATACGCAATGCTTACAATGCTGAGTACAATGCCACAACCACAGGTTTCTTCCATAAAGCTCATATTGTCGCGGGCGAAACAAGACAGAAAGCCGGGCGTCGACGTGCGCTCCAGAACCAGAGCAGCAAAAACGTTGTCTCTTCTTCTACTTCACTCCTAAACGCGTATGTGCCACAGCAGGTGGTTCGTAAATGACATGTGTCATTACCCCCTCTCCCAAAGATGCGTCGTCTCGATGCAGTACATTACAGTGAAAGAAAAAAGAAGACACTATACAATCGACAGACATGTGTCGTAACGCGAAATAACTCGGTCGGCCGCGATCAAACAAGGTGTCAAATGAAAATAAACAAGAAACAACAAAATAGAAAAGAGAAAATAAAAGGAAACATGCTAAGTCGTCAATGTAGTGTAAAGTCACTCAGCAGTCGAGTCACAGCGAGAAAAGTATGGTTTCAGTCTAGAAACATGAACGACTTCAGTTTGTGGAAGCCGACGAGAGTTTCTTGAGGTGCCTTCTGGGAGAACCTCGTAGGTTATTTCACCGAGTCGCCGTAAAACCTTCTAGGGCCCGAAATAGCGACGCAGCAACTTCTCTGACCGGCCGCGTTGTCGGATGGGGGGTCCACACCCACACTTCATCGCCCGGTTTGAACGTGACTTCTCGGTGGCGAAGATTGTAGCGGCGTGCGTCCGCAGTTTGGCGACACTGGATACGGCGTCGCGCGAGTTGACGGGCCTCTTCAGCGCGTTGAGCGAACATGGCAGCGTCCGTGTTGAACATTCCCAGGTTGTCGGGAAGAAGCATGGCGTCGAGCATTGTGGTTACTTGTCGCCCGTGGACAAGGCGAAAGGGCGTGAAACCTGTACTTTCTTGAACCGCAGTATTACAAGCAAACGTGACGTAAGGTAGGATATCGTCCCAGTTCTTGTGGTCAACGGTGACATACATGGACAGCATGTCTGCAATCGTCTTGTTTAATCGTTCGGTGAGCCCGTTTGTTTGGGGGGTGGTATGCCGTTGTTTTGCGATGTTCCGTCCCACTGAGCCTCAACACTTCCTGTAGCATCGCTGCGGTAAAAGCAGTTCCACGGTCAGTGATGAGGACAGCTGGTGCACCGTGTCGGAGGACAATGCTGTTAACAAAGAAATGGGCAACGTCCGCGGCGGTAGCTGTTGGTAGTGCCTTCGTTTCGCAGTATCGTCTTAAGTAGTCAGTAGCGACCACAATCCACCGATTTTCAGACGAAGACTTGGGGAATGGTCCCAGCAAGTCCATGCCAACCTGATGGAATGGTGCCTTCGGTGTGGCTACTGGTTGTAGCAGCCCCGCTGGTCGTACAGGTGGAGTCTTACGTCGTTGGCAGTCGCGACATGTGCGAACGTAGTGCTTCACAGTTTTCGCGAGACCTGGCCAATAGCAGGAGCGGCGAATTCGTTCCAACGTGCGCGTGTAGCCAAGGTGTCCGGAGGATGGTTTGTCGTGACAAGCACGTAAAATTTCGTCACGAAGCGAGGTTGGCACAACTAGTAGGTATGTAGCTTGCGTATGGTCAAAGTTCTTCTTGTAAAGGACTCCATGCCGGAAACAAAAGGAGGCAAGTGAGTGGGCGAAACAACGAGGAAGGTTGGATTCGCGGCCTTCTAGGTATTCAATGAGCGGACTGAGCTCCGAGTCGTCGCGCTGTCGCTGAGCTAAGTTGGTTGCTGACATGGCAGAAAGAAAAGTGTCGTCCTCTTCAAGGTCAGTGTTGGCATTGTCGACTGGTGCACGTGAAAGACAGTCAGCGTCGGTGTGTTTTCGCCCAGATTTGTGTACGATGGTGACGTCGAATTCTTGCAGCCGAAGGCTCCACCGTGCAAGACGACCTGAGGGATCTTTGAGATTCGCGAGCCAGCACAGAGAATGGTGGTCGCTAACTACCCTGAATGGGCGGCCGTATAAGTAGGGTCGAAACTTTGTTATGTCCCATACAACAGCTAGGCATTCTTTTTCTGTTGCAGAATAGTTTTTCTCGGCAGGTGACAACGTTCTGCTTGCATATGCAATCATGCGCTCTACGCCATTATGCCACTGAACCAATACGGCTCCTAGTCCGACGTTGCTGGCGTCTGTGTGCAACTCCGTGTCAGCGTTTTCGTCAAAATGACCCAGTACGGGTGGGGCCTGGAGATGGTTTCGGAGAGTGTCGAAGGCATGGCGCTGATCCGGACCCCAAACAAACGGAATGCCTTCTTTGGTAAGTTGATTGAGAGGCTCAGCGATCTTCTTCGAAAAAATTTTAACGAAGCGCCTGTAATACGCACAGAGCCCCAGAAATCGGCGTAGGTCGCATTTATTGGTTGGCACGGGAAATGCGGCAACATCACTGGTTTTCTCGGGGTCTGGGCGGATGCCGGCATGGCTCACGACGTGGCCGAGGAATTTCAGTTCTTCGTATCCGAAATGGCACTTCTCAGGTATGAGAGAAAGCCCGGCTGTTCTAATTGCCTGAAGAAGTGCCTGCAGAAGCTCGACGTGTTGTTCAAACGTGTCTGAGAAGACCACCACGTCGTCAAGGCAAACAAGACAGGATTTCCACTTGAGCCCCGACAGAACCGTATCCATCATCCTTTGAAAAGTAGCTGGCGCTGAGCATAGACCAAAAGGCAAGACCTTAAACTCGTAGAGGCCGTCAGGAGTAATAAAAGCTGTCTTTTCGCGGTCCCGTTCGTCAACGGCGATTTGCCAGTAGCCACTACGTAAATCCATGGAGGAAAAATATCGGGCATTGCGTATACGGTCCAAGGAGTCGTCGATTCGGGCTAGAGGATAAACGTCTTTCTTGGTGACCTTGTTCAATTTGCGGTAATCGACGCAAAAGCGCAACGTACCATCCTTTTTCTTTACCAACACCACTGGTGAAGCCCAGGGACTGGTCGATGGCTGGATGACATCGTCTTTAAGCATCTGCTGAACTTGATCACGTATAGCGTCCTGTTCCTTTTGGGAGACCCTATAAGCATGTTGTCGAATGGGTCTTTCGGTGGGTTCGATGACGATACGATGTTGGGCAAGCGGCGTCTGGTTGACCTTCGACGTTGTAGCGAAGCAGTCTCGAAAGGAGCCGAGTATACGCAAAAGGCATTCTCGTTGTGCTGAAGGCAGACGCTGGTTTACGTCGAGAATGCTCGTGAACGCCTCGGTAGAATAGTCGCACGATGAAATTGCTGTTAATGTTGACAAATCCTGCGCCACAGCAATTTCCTCAAAGTATGCAATGGCGGTGTGTCGGGCAAGGTGACGGTATTCAGCGCTGAAGTTTGTGACAAGTATGTGAGCCTGTCTGTTGCGAGGCTGAATGATTCCTCGGGCAACGCAGATTTGTCGTGAAAAAAGGTAAGACAAATTTGCCTCGGCGATTACGGCGTTCGACACATCCTGTCCCAATTCCACAGTGACAAAGAGGCTGCTTCGAGGGGGGCAGAGTCACAGAATCGTCGGCAATACGTAACGCTGTCTTCGGGAATTGGGTGCTTTCAGATTCAGTCCAAAAAGAGTCCTCGAATGATACATGTAACTCACGGAGGTCAATGACTGCGCCGTATTCTCGAAGAAAGTCCATTCCCAGGATGATTGGCCGGGAGCACACAGGCAACACGAGGAAAGACCCCGTAAATGTCGACGCACGGATTTCAACACGTGCCGTGCACATTCCAGTCGGCATCACCAGATGGCCACCCGCTGTGCGCAGCTGGGGTCCTTGCCACGGTGTGGTAACCTTCCTCAGATCTGATGCCAGTGCGGCGCTCATAACAAAATAGTCGGCACCGGTGTGAACGAGGGCGGTGACGGCGCGATTGTCAACGAGGACGGCAATATCGGCAGAAACAATCTTTTTACTGTCGGAAAATAGCGATAAACCGGAACGGTCGTCGTCGGGTCGCTGCGTCGAGGGAGGTTTTTTGAAAGTTCGTCGGGCAGCGACTTCACCCCCAGAAGTCGCGGTTCCTAGTTTCGCCTTCGGGGACTCGGGGAACGGCTCCTGAAAGGAGCGTAAGACGACGAGGGCAAGCTGGGTGACGTAGACCGGCGAGGCGATGGTGATCTCGATTGGTGCTGCTGACCAGTCGAAGGCATTCGCTGGCCCGTGAGATAGGCTTCAATTTCGCGGGGGGCGCTCACCGTAGCGTGGGCATCGAGCGTCGGGGTGAAAGCCGCGGAGACCGAGTTGGCGGTACTGGCAGTTGCGATATACGTGGCCCGCTTCGCCACAGTGGTAGCACAGTGGACGGTTATCCGACGTGCGCCACACGCTTGCCTTGCTAGTACTTGGTCTTGAGCCAGACGGCAGATATGTGGGTGCGCTCGGGAACCTTGAGCCGGGTGGCGGACTCGAAGCGGTGCCTTGAAATGGATGGGTAGTCTGGTCGATTGTCCGCATAGGGGGGACCTGTGGCTGGTGGCGCCGGAGATCGCAGTGCAGCTGCATATGTTAGGACGGGGACCTCAGGCACTGATAATGCGAGTGGGGCGACCGCCTGTCTGACCTCATTCCTGATGACGTCCGCGAGTGCTGTCACAGGTGGTTGGGGTCCCACTGCTTGGAGTTGGCGTAGCTCGTCCCGCACGATACTTCGTATGAAGTCTGCGAGGGCCTGCCTCTCACTGTCAGACCCGATAGAGCATGCAGTGGCTCTGACGTCATGGCGTTCGTACTGTGACCACCGCTGCTGGAGAGTGCGCTCCATCGTGGTTGCCTCGCTGATGAACTCGGCCACAGTCGTCGGTGGATTGCACACGAGTCCAGCGAAGAGCTGTTCTTTCACTCCACGCATCAAATGCCGCACCTTCTTTTCCTCCGACATAGCAGGGTCTGCGCGCCTGAACAGTCGAAGCATGTCCTCGACAAACATCGAGACTCTCTCGTTCGGCCGCTGGTTCCTACACGAGATGGCTTGCTCAGCTCTCTCCTTTCGTTCAGCGTTGCGCTACGCGTCACGGAGGTGCTGGCTGAACTCTTGCCACGTCGCAAAGGAGCCCTCGTGGTTCTCGTACCACGTTCTCGCAGAGTCTTCCAACGCGAAGTAAACTCTTCGCAGCTTGCGAGCATTATCCCATTCGTTGATGTTCGCAACCCGATCAAAGTGGTCGAGCCAGTCGTCCACATCCTCGAAAATGTCACCATGGAACGGTCTCGGTGTCTGGGGCGCATGAAAAACATGCGCGAGAGGAGGGCAATGTGCATCGTTAGTCTGACTCGCCTGGCTTGTCGTCGGAGTTGTCATTTTTTCGAGTCTCGATGACAAGGGACTGAATTCGGGGGGTAGTCCTCGCAGGCGGCGGCTGCTTCTCGCTGTGGGAGATGTCGCTGTCCCCAAGTTGCTAGGAGTGTCTGCTGACACTTGGGAGCCAAGGTACATGTACCCAGCAACCTCCACCAGAAATGTCGCTGGCGAAACAAGACAGAAAGCCGGGCGTCGACGTGCGCTCCAGAACCAAAGCAGCAAAAAGGTTTTCTCTTCTTCTACTTCACTCCTAAACGCGTATGTGCCACAGCAGGTGGGTCGTAAATGACATGTGTCAATATTATAACAGCTCATAAACTGTACTATTATCGGTTGAGTTGTAGGTTTAAATATGAAGTCAGAAATAATATACATAATTTAGATACCCTAGCACATTTGGAAACAAATGAGCACTGCTATAAAACAAGACACAGAGAGCATTGGAATATTGTCACACCCCGTTTGAATACTGGCATAGAGCTTTTGTGTTATTCTTTGCCATCAATGTTAAACCATTTTCAGTTAATTAACATTGATTTCTTGGGTTGTTCCTCAGCAAAACTCAGATCGATGTTTGTAGAAGAGAATTCATTTCATTCCTCCTAGCGTTGTATTTTTGTATTGCTGTATCCTTTTTTCAGGCTATTGTGTATTTTATTCTGCACTAATCATATGTTCTCGCTTGTTAATTGACTGTTTTTTTTTGCTGTTGGCCACACGCCATGCATTACGTTGGGCTGCGGACTAGTCAAGCCGCCTCTAGGCAGGTTTTTTCCCGTTGTCCTCCATCTGTATCTACACGGTGGAAATAAAGATTTGGTTTGATTTGATTATGATCTCGTGATTGGCCATGGGCACATTCGTTGCTGACATGCGCACGTAAAACAGCGAGTTTATTGTTTCTTCGTGTATGACAGTTCATTACATCCCGACGTACCGGAATAAGCGAGGACGAAGCTAACCAGTACTGCGCAGGGACTAGAGCAAGCTGCAATCAATAAGTAGACAGAAGCTTACTACCGAAACCCCGCTGCCCATATACACACAATATGCAGCAGAATATTGTTAGGAACAGAGGATAAAGTTCATTATGCAAGACGGCTGAACAGAGGGATCACTGAAAGTTTTACAACAGGAAAGCCATGCAATGCTGTCACTCGAGCTTCGAATGTCATAATATGGAAATTTCGGGCGAGTTCATTGTCCGCCGCGGTGGAAAGTGGCTACGGTGCTCGGCTGCCGACACACACAGTTCATTTGACCACTACTTGGTGTGTCGCCTGTTTCTTGCGTTATTTAGTCATAGCATAACGTCGCCCCTCAAGTCTCCATTAGAATTCAGATGTTGCAGAGTGAGCTGAATGAAGTCATCCGCACGACAGTATAACGAAGATGCAGAAGAAACGCATGCAGGTGTCTTGCAAAAAGTAAGAGCTTTGGAATGAAACTGAGCAAAAAACACGGCTTTAATCGATTCAAATATCAATGGCTCATACGGGAAATGAAATATTTTTTCGCGAGACCGTTATAGACTTCTCCATCCCCCCATCCGCTCACTAATGTTAAAGCTCCTGAAATGCAAGAAAAACAATAAAGTTCGGCAGATCCCAAGTACCATGGGAATCGATGTCATGCGAAGCATGCGGAGGCAAGGTGACCAGGTAGTAATTTGTTTATTGCACGAAACGTTACGAAATGACCCTGAAAATATGTACACATGTTGTCCGCACAGACATATGTTGAAAAGTCGCATATGTTTCATGTAACCAGTTGTTTACAGCTGCGTAACGATGCCAACAGAAACATGGGTATTACCAGGGTCCTTCAATACTTACTGGTCATGAACCTCCCGCATAACTCAATGGGAGAGCATCATATACCGCCTGCACTTTCCGTGCGGCGGTGCTGGCGTAACTAGAAGGGGGGACGAGGAAGCCGGCTGCTCCTGGCCGCCATTAGCGGAGTGTGGGCGCGGAGTGGTGTTGTTTGTGCTGGTTGCTCCCCTTTTCCTTCGCGCTGACCTCGTCGTGACAGCGATGCCCAACACCTGCTGTGTGCCGGGCTGACTCTTGGGATACAAGGGCACCGTCGAAAAAGTCTCCCTGTTCTGTTTACCAGCCGACGCAGAACAACGCGACAGGTGGAAACGTGCAATCCCGCGTCAGTAGACTGTTGGATTTTCGTTCGACTCCAAGTACGTTCGCGTGTGCGAAAAACATTTCGATGCAAGTGACATTATACGTTCGGACGTGTGCACAGTGAATGGAGACGTCGTTTCACTGCCTCGAGATCGACCAAGACTGGTGGAAGCCGCCGTACCTAGAATTTCTGAAGGTTTGCCTGCTTACCTGTCCAAACCAAAGCAGCATTCGCGTGCACTAACAAAGTGCCTACCTGTAAGCACTACGGCAGAAGTTGTGCACTTTTTTAGGAGCGAAGCTCCTTAGGCCCGCACCCCGCCGTCGCCGTTGAAGCTCCCTGGCATGGTGCCAGCTGTGGCGTCTCTCCCTCACGCGGGAGGATAAATGAGCTTTATGAGCGCTGGAACGCGGGTGCACGATGCGCAAAGTGCGAGAATAGGAACGATGCGAAACGGAAGCAGATTACTTTCGCTCTCCCTCTTTCTTCGTGTCTGCCGGCGCCAGCGCAGAAAAAAAGAGAAATAAAAAAGAAGAAAAAAAGAAAACAAGGCACGTGGCGTACGGCGGGCGCTGCGTAAAAAAACAAGGCGCGTGATGCAAAAACAGTTCGGGTTCATAAACGACAGTAAAATTCATCGAAAACCATGTTTCTACATAATAAAAATGGGGACCCACTTGAGATTAGTTAGGGCTGCTCACAGAACATTGATAGTCGTCCTAAGAAACGTAAACGTGATGATGACGATAAGCAGCCTGGCAAGAATGCGGAACGCAAAGCCAAAGCAGCGGCGGCAAGACGAGCCGGGCAACAGGATCCTGCGGTTAAAGCACGACAAGCGGAGCTACAACGGCTAGAGTGGCCGAATCTAAGCGCCGACGCCGCCAACAGTTTCAAAACGAGCTACATAGTCGTTTGCGTCCAATTTCTAAGGAGCTTCGCTCATCGGTTGTATTCGTACACGGAACAACTGCTAGTTTTTATTAAGTGCCGTCTGCACCTTTTTTAAGCGCGAACAAAACAAACTGTTTCGTGCTGGCGGTCGTCAAACCTGTGCGGCCAAAGGAGGGAGAAAACCAGGGACATAATTTTTTTTCAGTGATTTTTTTTGTGTCGTTCACTCCATCTCCCAACTTTCCATCCACAGTTTATCAAACGCAGATTTAAATAAACTCTATGTGTCTGTGCTCATGGCAGTTTGGTATTCTAGACAGTTGCCAGTAATTGCAGCAAAAAAATTAAATATGCCTAGAACTGCTTGTGCGACTCGAGAATATGTCAAGTTTTTTGTATAATTGATGGGTGTAAGCTGAATAACTGGGTTGATGGAAGCTCCGGGTTGATTTCGATTTGCGCTGGTGTTTACATAGAAGTAATTGGGTGGCTAACTGGAACGCCAACTTGGAACTCGCGGTCATAGCGACAGTATACGGGAATGGAGAAAAAAAAAGAGCCGCGTATATTAGAATTCGGCAGTGTTATGAAATATGCATGCGTAAAATCAAACGCTTTCGCTTGAAAATCGCACATAGTGCCTTTATCTGGCGAATGCAGTCTACAGCAATTGCACCTCCTTATTCTTTTTTAATGTTCAAATTCAAAGGCACAAATTGTGACTGCAAAGGAAAATAAAAGGAAAAAAGCAGAGCAACCCTCTCCGTTTTGTGGTAGGTATCTCAATCTGCGCTTTGGACTTTTAAGCTACGTTTCACTAACGATATGCCTCAAGAGGTACTTCGAAGCTAATAATGCCAAGTTAGCCTGATATACAGGCTTGTTTATTGGCACGCGAACTTCTATTGGCAGCTTCGTGATGACCTATAAAATAAAGTGACAATTAGTCCGAAAATGAGCGTTACGTGCAGCCAGATCACGGCTACTCCGCGACCTCTAGCGCTAAATATGTTAATCTGTCAGTCATCTAGAACCAGTCACAGTGTTCGGTTTAAGCCCGAAAGCGAAGCAGGAATCGGGAAATGTAGAAATGGTACGAGCACACGCGTCACTTGACAGACACCCTCAGTCAAAACATTGCCAGGAATCAATGACTTGGGCACATTGACAACGCGCATCATGTCCATTTTGACAATTCTAATCACTGCTATGATTTATTAGTGAGAACACGGAGAAGGAAAAAATCTGAAGAAGTGTATATGATGGGAAACGCTTCCGTGAACGCGCAACTGCTCTACCAAGCACGGCAGATCAATGCCCGTCTGCTTACGGTGGTGCCTCTGATGGCCAGTTTTGTCCCTATATGAAACTTTCGTGGGAGTTTCATGACCAGTAAAAGGTATTAAAGGACCCTGGTATTACCAACACCAGAAGCGGTAAGCTGATATGTAGCACTTGTGCTTGCGAGGATGGTAGCCCTGGATTGTGCTTCGTGGACCAACAAGTTAACCCGACATGGCGCCTTCCTCATGAGAGTACATATGTAATGTTGATAAAATTAGATAGCCAGCACTGCAACCACAGCTGACGTTTCACCAACATTACGCCTGCATATGGTCTTTTTCTAAAGCAGTTCCGAGATCTGGCGTGGCTCTGTGGTAGAATACTTGATTGGCACGCAGATTGCTTGGGTTCGATTCCTGCTGAGACTTTGACATTTATTATTTGCATTCGTCGGGTCAACGCTGCGACGCCAGTTTTTCTTAACGCTCTCGCATTTAAAGTACTAATGTCTGTCCTCGCCGTTCCTGGGTAGATATAAATTGTCAAACACCTGTGGCGCATACCCGCATACCGCGCCCCGTACTATACGGTGCCACACGTGTCTGCAGGAAATGGTTTGACGACGTACGCGACAGGATTTTCACGTTATTCATGTCATGACCAGCCAGACATATTCTTCAATACCTCTTACTCTCCCATACAAATTTTGGTCTACCCCAAGTTAAGGAGGCGATCACAAGAGCACCCATACGTAGGCGGCTGATAGATAGATAGAGAGATAAATAGATATATCCGTAGATAGAAACGCAAAAGTGCTTACAGTACGCAAAGAAATGCTTCGGATTTAATACATGAGTAGATGTAGAACGTCTGAATAAATTAAATATTGAAACTATTCGATACTGCGTCGTAGATTTTGGCAGTGATAAAATTGGTGGATAAGGTCTGTGTGACTTATGGCAGCGATCTCTCTCTTTTACCAATTGAGATGAGGTGGCAAATAGCCGATCAAGAGGACGAGAGGGCGACCGCTGCTGCAGCTCAATTGGTGGAGCATCGGGTTCAGTCCCCGCCGGCGGCCTCCCTTCTTCCACTTTATGTTCATCACATTTATATCAATTACTACAATACAGTAGAACAGCACAATTAAGGTCTCCTATGCCTTCCTTGGCTGCATCATCAGTTGGTTTTCAATAACTTTACTATCTTGCAACTCCAGGGATGGCTCTAAGGACGGTCACTACCTGCAATAAAACTCGAAGCCTACGCATCACTCAGAGAACTACGAGAGGAGACGCTGCATCGCTTTTTTGTTAATATGGTAACGTGGCAGGGACGATGGAAAAGGCGACAGACAACTGTTAGAGTCGAATTCTTTATTGGGCTCACTGTGTCCAGAAAAGTAAGTAACTCAAAGTAGTCCGCCTCGGTGGGGTGGAACAGTGGCTACGGTGCTCGGCTATCCGAACATTGCGGCGCATCTTGCGCCGAGCGGTGCAAACAGCTTTTTGTGGGCGAAATCCGATCACATCAAAATAAAGAAATTAAGACGCGTGGCGATGTAACATCGAATTATAAAACGTGAAGAATTTCTTAGCGGAGCAGGCTTTTTCTACCTATCTATCTATCTATCTATCTATCTATCTATCTATCTATCTATCTATCTATCTATCTATCTATCTATCTATCTATCTATCTATCTATCTATCTATCTATCTATCTATCTATCTATCTATCTATCTATCTATCTATCTATCTATCTATCTATCTATCTATCTATCTATCTATCTATCTATCTATCTATCTATCTATCTATCTATCTATCTATCTATCTATCTATCTATCTATCTATCTATCTATCTATCTATCTATCTATCTATCTATCTATCTATCTATCTATCTATCTATCTATCTATCTATCTATCTATCTATCTATCTATCTATCTATCTATCTATCTGAAGACCCCGAGTACGTACAACAAGAGAATATTAGGTAACGGAGAAGGCAACGGCTGTGCGAGAAAATCCCGAAGCCAACGACGATGTGCGCGGAAATTTATGAGAAGTGCTAACGCTTGGTTTCGTTAAAGAACACCAGATGGTCAAAATTTCCGGAGCCCTCCACTACGGCGTCTCTCATAATCATATCGTAGTTTTGGGACGTAAAACATCAGATATTATTATTAACGCTTGGTTTCAGCGCGAGTTTCTGTCTCTAGAGTTTGGACAAGCCTGTCGCGCCTGTGACGCTCTATGGTTTAACTCGAACCTCTCTGCACAGAGAATCAACGCAGAAACAACCTAGCATCACCTAGTTAAAGCCTATCGACAACCCAGAAGCCACCTAGAACCTGCATCACCTAGCTAAGGCCTAGAAGCAACATGAATCAACCAGCTTCAGAATCGTCCAGTTTCGCTGTTTAAAGTCTTGCGCGGCTTAGTGCAAGCATAGTCCCTCAATACTTTTACTGGTCACGAATATGCCGCCTCAGTTTAATATAGAGCCACCGACCGCCGCTAGGGGCGCTACAGTGAAAGAAAGGCCATCTCGCCGAGTGGCCGCTGCAGGCGACGCTTTATTATTTTTTTTCCTCGGGTAGGTAGTGGCCGAAATTTCCGCTCCGTCTAGACATTCTTTACATTATATTTTCTCGTAGCAACTATACTAACTAAACTTGAACTTCTGAGAAGGCTTTTTACTGACGACAAGACACGTACAAAAAGTAAACAATCTCAGTCAGCTAGCGGCTCAGTGGGCCAGCAGACGACACGCAGGCACCTTTTCTTACTGTGAAGTCTGTCTTTAGTTGACCTAACAGGTCTCGAATAAAAAGCTTTGACGCGACTGTGATAGGCTCTGCAGAAGATAAGACATCAGAGACGCTATCAGTAAATGACAACCTGAGCTCAAACATCCGCTGTTATTTCCCGAACTTCTGATTTCACGCGAGTCGTTCCAGCAGTGGTGACGGGCTCTATTTTACCCAACATAAAGTTTTCAAGGACGTGAGCTTGCACTTGACAGTAATCTGTTTTGAACGCGTACATTGGCGGAGTGTAGCCATCAATGAAATACTTGCTTGACGAGAACTATTGTCGTATTTAAGCCACGCAAGCTTTGCCAGCTTTCGTGCGTATCAGTCCAAGCGTGCAACGAAGTTTTCTCATGCGATTTTTGTTGTGAAAACCCCGACGATAAACCCGCGCATTCATATGCCCCCCCCCCCCCCCCCCCCTGTCTCAGTACTGCGCTTATTTATCTCTAAGGTCCGTATTGATAAATCAACCTTATCCTTATCTCGCGTTTTCCTTATCGGCTTTCTGCCTTTAGTGAAGCAAAGTATGCCGGTGTTCACAAACCAATCTTGTAGTGATCTTGGTCAGGAAACGAAATCACTTCTGTGGGATGGCCTTCTTGCAAGGAGCACAGCGCTGCCGTAGCAAACTTGAAGAAATATTAAAATTCTCAATAGCTGCTGCTGTCAGCATACAAGATGCATGTGTAGGTACTCAAACTAAGTGGTTATGCAAATAATTTGCAGTCTATAAATAGTGACACACAGACAGTGCAGTGAAGGTTACAGGACAAAAATATTTTGTTGCTCAAACAAAGCAGAGTTTTCAAGTAAAACAAATTATGTAAGCAGTACAGGTTATTGAGAATAACAAAAAAGAAAACTACCAAAGCAGTACTCCTAGTTTGCAAGGGCGAAATGTGCCTACTGCTTCGGACAAGCAGATTTTTTTGCCTCCGCTTGCTGGACAAGCTGTTTGAATTGATGCTCGCATGCGCTTATTCTTTTTTCTAGTAAAGAAATGCAGGCGAGTCCTAACGAAGAAAATGAATGATCTCAGCAGTGGCGCTAATGAAATGTAGTGCGCAACCAACTGCTGCTGAAGCAGTGCGGCTGTTCAACAAAACACCCTCAAGAATGTTCATATATGCATTGGCGCATGCCACTTTTTCAATCGTGAAGAGCTCCAGGTGATGTTCCACAATTTTCAGGAGCGTGAGCAGCTGGTGAGAGGGCACTTGAAGATGACCTTTGGATCTTGCAAGTATTAGACCAGCTGGCCCTCGTTCCGACTTCAGCGTTGTGACACATGAGGTGCGTTTCAGAGAAGAAAACTTTTTCACCACGTAGCCTGCAAGATATCCCAGTATGTGCTCTTTTGGCGATTCTTGGCAACACAAATCTGAAGCTTCCTCCGCAGTGCTCTCAGGCTCCAATAGGACGTCGTCTAGGATAACTGCCAGAGAGTCAGCCTGTAATATAAACCTCAATCTTCTTAGGACAGTAAACAGTAAACCAATGAGAGAAATGTGCATTTGATGTTCTATAGGTAGGAAATTTAGCATGACATGCCCGAGTTTTTTATATTTCAGTTAAAGCAATGTTTGGGTGTCCAGAAATGGTAACAATTATGTACTCATGTATCTTCCAACAACCATTTTGTTAACAAAGCTTTACTCACGTGCTTTATGGGAGCTTTCGTCCGGTAGAAAATGTTCTGGAGCTTGAGCAGCAATTGTGGCCCATCTCCAGCCACTGACGCTCGTTTGGGTGGTTGTACCAGGTTGTTAACAGAGAGCATTCTGTATATAAACAGAAATTGCTGCACCGTCGGCTGCCCTCCATCACCAGCATCATGTCGTACTATGCCGAAGAATCTCTGGAAGAACAGGCATGTGTTATCAGTGAAAACTTGTGACAAAAGCAGTTATTTACCTCCAATGGATCTTGCCCGAAGTTTCCAACCAGCACGTAACGAAAACCATACGAAATCAGGCTTTCAAGAAGAGAAATGGTACTCAAGAGAGTTATCCGCAGAGCTTCGCACGTAGGTTTGCTTAGGAAGCAGACTCTTCTTTGCTTGGGAAGTTCACCCAGATACTTGCAGCAGCTGTCCAACCACATCAAGCTCTCTTTCAGTGTCTGCAAAGTAGTAACACTTCAGCCTCGAGAACGAGATTTTTACAAAATGAAAAGAACTGCTTTCTTACAGCAATATGGTCGGCTTCTTCATATTGTACGTGCTCTGGCCGTCGAGAGTTCAGGCAGTCAAAAAGGCTGTTCATTTGCCTTGTGAACTGCGATGTTCCCGAGGAATGGTGGAGCTTCTCGCACCCATCCTGTGTGCTGTAAAATTCCATTGCTTCAGCAGTGGATACACTGAATAGCTGAAATATGGAAGTGCTGTGCTGATGAAATTGTTCTTAGCTAAAATACCATTATCAATCACATTCTTGGCTGAAGAAGATTTAAATGTTTTTTACCTGAACTGCAAGCTTCACACTCAGTTTCTGAAAGGCATTTGGTGATACATGTGCCTTTGTAAGCTTTGGCACTGCGAGAAGACCGGCTTGTTCCTCTTCATATTCAAGAAGAGCCGCATAATCAGAGTGGTAAACTTCTTGTCCCCGTGGGAGCTGCATGCAAATTTCATTAGTATAAAACAGTCATTCAAGCTTCACTTCAAAAAGGCAGAACTCATTTGTAGCTTACCAAAAACTTCCCAACCTTCGGTAGATTGTTTCGTGTACACTTGAATATGTGGGGTGGGTCTATCACTGAATAGATCACTCTGGAAGGGTCACATGGATGTTCGAATGATGTTTTTGCGTTTCCCATTTCACCGCATATGCCTAAAAATCATATCATATGACGTTAGGCAGTGCCTTTTACCAGAGAGACTCTAGATACAAAAAATGCTCTGAAGTTATTACCCAATGATCTCAAAGCTGAACGGTTGCTTGTTGAGTTGTCACACGTCATCGCGTCAACAATAGCTCCTGAATTGAACAAGTTCACAAAGCATTGCAGCAGCAGTTTTGCAATGATTGAACCTGGAGCAGCACTGGATGTACAGAATGTGCTTACTGTCTGAGACCAACCTGCAAGGAAGGGTCGAAATAGAAAAAGCAGCACATGGTCAGCATCTCGCTCGTTGTCTGATGGCCTGGTGTGCTCCCGAAAATCCACTTTTCCAACCAGTTTCATGTCCGACTCTCTCAGGTGCAGGCTTTTGCGTACACTCATTTCGTCGAACATTAATACTCCTACAAAAAAGAAATGTGAAAGCAACTTGTTCAAGGAATATAAGAAAAGCATGATGAAGTATTGTAGACACTGGTTACAAACCTAGTCGTTCCCTCTCAGGGCAAGCAAGCAGCTTTTCCCTTAGCACGGAAAATAAGTCAGAGTCAAACCCAAAGTCCGCTTTAAGGTTCTTCATGTAGGTGTACAATGTACGCACATTTGGTAAAGGCAGGTAGTCATTCTCGTGGAGAAATGTGTACACTGAAGTCGACTTGATCTTCAAAAGAAGGCAGTCATACAGCCAATCTTTGTTGTACCTGATGGGGAAAGGTTGAGAAATTGTTTCGCATTAAGAACATGTTGAAATGTGTTTGGTAGCATACAGTCTTACCGTCATAATGCTTGCCATGCACACGAAACCGTGTGGAGGTTTGCTGTAAATGTAAACACAGATTGCTTATAATAAAAATCATTATTATGCCACAATGCCCAAGTCAATACTCACAGGTATGTGCATAATTGTCAGACCAATGACGTCATAATATAGGGTGCAATCTCTAGTAAAAAAAAACAGAAAAAAAGTGGCACTGACATAATTTACAATCTAGGCAGTAAAAGGATAAATAGTTTGAGGAATGGTTAACAACCTTCAAGCAGCATAAAGGCACACCATTTTAAATATTTAGATAAATTCCTTACCGCACAGCTTTAGCCGACTTCGCGTTTCCTTTCATCACACATTGATCTAGGACAAGCCTCCCCCCGATCGGTAAGCTTCCGAAGGCTCTGCTCTAGCTTTTTTTGTCTGTCAGCCTGCACCCTCATTTTCGTGAGCATTGTTTGGCACCGTGCAAGCTGCTGTCTGACGGCCCGAAGCTGACACCGCGGAGTTGCCTTTTCCACTGCGCAGCAACAGCTGAGGTCGTTATCTGTTTGGCAGGCGGAGTCACAACTCTGGTCACTGCTGATAATATTACAGGCTGCTGAATCTGTGAAAATATTGAAAACTGCAACAGAATGTACATTTCGATGAAGTGAATGCGCTTGAAAGACGAGGACGAAGAAGAGACGGGACACACACTGCGCAACTTACAACTTGTTTATTGGAAAAAAGGGAAGTAGCGTCACTTATATACACTGAAGCACGTGACCCAGGGCCCGCGCAGTACACATTACTGAGCACTCAAAAATTTCATCTCTTTCTCAGATAATGTCAATGAAGCTATGCTGACACATGATTCTGCGCGTTCTAAAATTGATTTGGCTTCAACTACAAGCCTCGCCGATTGATTACGATTGCGGGATATGACAGTGCACTGCTTAAATTTCGGGGTGCAGGAACACCTTTTGCAGTGAGTTGCGAGATGACCGTTGTTACTGTTCGTGACATTATTGCTGTGTTCTCTTAGACGCTCGTTAAGGCAGCGCCCAGTTTGCCCTATATATACCTTTCCACATGAAAGTGGAATGTTGTACACAACACCCTTCTAGCACTGAACGAATTTAACCCTGTGGTTCACGTCGCAGACGAGAGGCGCACTGGAACAAGGCTCTGTCAATCTGCACAGTCTGGATAATTATTGCGGAGCGGAAAATACTACCTTCACACCCGTCTTCTGAGCAGCTTTCTTCAGATTGTGTGATATGCGATGAATGTATGGGATGACCACTACTTTTTTGTTCCTGTTAGACTGATCGCTGTTCTGTTCACGAAAAGATTGCTTACCTAATCTTTTCACTAGCACCTCGGACACAGACACTAACACGTGGTCAGGGTAGCTTGACGACTTTAGACGATTTACTTGTTCTAAAAAACATTGCTGCACGAGATGAGGGCATGATTTCTTAAGTGCATTATTTAGACACATGTTAGCGATGCTTCGTTTCACAAGTTTAGAATGAGCCGATCTATAGGGTAAAATCGGTTTGTCACTTCTTGGCTGATAACCCCAGCATGCATGGTTACAGCGAAAGGTGATACACAGGTCTAAAAATTTAATGGAACCGTTGAACGGAAGTTCATTCGTCACTTGCAATGGCGCTAACGTCTGTCTAAAGGTGGTCAAGGTTCCTTCTACATCAAAGTGAGCCCCAGTAGAACTCTTGTCAAAAATTACTAAAAAGTCATCTACAAACCTAAAGATTTTAAATACATTGGAATATGCGAACTTATTGTTGAGATGCTCGTCTATCTGACCTACGAATAGTTCACTTAAAATGGGTGCCAAACTATACCCTATGCATATGCCACTTCGCTGCAGGTAAAGGCTCCTCTCCCAGCGAACCTTTCGCAGTAACCATGCATGCTGGGGTTATCAGCCAAGAAGTGACAAACCGATTTTACCCTATAGATCGGCTCATTCTAAACTTGTGAAACGAAGCATCGTCAACATGTGTCTAAATAATGCACTTAAGAAATCATGCCCTCATCTCGTGCAGCAATGCTTTTTTAGAACAAGTAAATCGTCTAAAGTCGTCAAGCTACCCTGACCACGTGTTAGTGTCTGTGTCCGAGGTGCTAGTGAAAAGATTAGGTAAGCAATCTTTTCGCGAACAGAACAGCGATCAGTCTAACAGGAACAAAAAAGTAGCGGTCATCCCATACATTCATCGCATATCACACAATCTGAAGAAAGCTGCTCAGAAGGCGGGTGTGAAGGTAGTATTTTCCGCTCCGCAAAAATTATCCAGACTGTGCAGATTGACAGCGCCTTGTTCCAGTGCGCCTCTCGTCTGCGACGTGAACCACAGGGTTAAATTCGTTCAGTACCAGAAGGGTGTTGTGTACAACATTCCACTTTCATGTGGAAAGGTATATATAGGGCAAACTGGGCGCTGCCTTAACGAGCGTCTAAGAGAACACAACAATAATGTCAGGAACGGTAACAACGGTCATCTCGCAACTCACTGCCAAAGGTGTTCCTGCACCCCGAAATTTGAGCAGTGCACAGTCATATCCCGTAATCGTAATCACTCGGAGAGGCTCGTAGTTGAAGCCAAATCAATTTTAGAACGCGCAGAATCATGTTCAGCATAGCTTCATTGACATTATATAAGAAAGTGATGGAATTTTTGAGTGCTCCGTAATGTGTACTGCGCAGGCCCTGGGTCACGTGCTTCAGTGTATATAAGTGACGCTACTCCCATTTTTTCCAATAAACAAGTTGTAAGTTGCGCAGTGTGTGTCCGTCTCTTCTTCGTCCTCGTCTTTCAAGCGCATCCACTTCATCGACATGCAGAACCAACTGGCCCAACTAAGTGCATTGAGAATGTACATATGTAATACCAACCATTGGATATACACGCCATGCAAAGTAAATCGCATGCACAAGGAATAAAAACAGCTGGCTTAGCGCAAACACGCAGATTACGTACCGTCGTCTGCCGGCACAGGAACCAACGTGCTCGTAGGCAACGCAGGAACTTCGTCCGCTTCCCTTGCACACGACGGCTCCCTAGGCCGTTTCAGCGGTGGTCGAACTGTCCGTGGTCGCGGCTTCGGCTTCGTGAAGTAGGCTGGCAAGCCGTCGAAAATACGAGGAATGGCGTTAGGCCTGAGGCGCAGCTTGTCCCTCGGCAACGATACGGTGTCACCGTTTATGGTGAAATCGTCGGTACGGATGATGTCCGATGAGTCAAAGTGCTTCGCACACACACGCACATGCTTCGAATCGAAGCTGAAGTCGTCTGTTTCTTGCCGCGGTATGGCTCGCTTCGAGTTCTCGAACTGCTCGCGAACACTCGGCATGCAAAACAGCGATACCTTATCGCATGTGCCCCTGTAGCCGGAACGGCACCCGGGTACACAACACCTGAACGGCATCGTCAGGCGAACGTGCCGCTTCAAGTGTACTACAATACTAGAATTCGGCTCTCATCTAAACAGCAAGCACATATACAAAGTACACGTGGAAACTTTCCGCTCGTGCCAGCCGTATCTGCAGTCTTTCCGGTATCAACCCGGAGAAGCGTGGCCTCTAATCCGCAGTGGCGCCGCGGCGCGGCATCTTTGTGCGACATATCAACCTCCCCCATAGCGTGACGGAGAAGTCTCATGACCAGTAAAAGTATTCAGAGACTTTGGTGCAAGCTTCTCCAATTTTTTTCTAGCGATGTGCCTTCCGTTATTTGTTTTTTTTTTCTGCGCAGAGTGGTTAATCATGCTCCGGGTTCTTGCCTAGTCGGGCGACAGTTTCTAGATTTGCAAACCCGAGTGATCGTAAAGCGATACCTCGCGCGACGGCTGCTTTCGTTGAGCCGTCACGTGGATATGTGGTTTGACATTCAATAGTATACACATCTATTATGGGTTCCTCCTCATTCCGTCAAGTTATGATTGACTGTCGTTTATAAATACACGACCGCATATTATTACGTCTGTAACCGCCAATCTGTCTTTCCAATGACTTGATGCTCCCTTATTTGTTGTAAATGATATCTAGCTTATTTGTTTTTTCCTGTATCCAGTTTTTCTTCACCGCTGCTTTTACAAGACATTGGGCCTGAGACAATGCCAGGTAATGTGGAAGCCCGTGAAATTTTTCTGTTGGGAACCGTCGTATTTTTGCAACATTCGGTCGTGGTTAATTCATTTCTAAAGCTGCCTTTACATGACCATGGGAAAATTTATTGCTCCTTATAAGCAGGATTATTTATGCATCACACACTAAAAGTAATTTATGAAGTGCTCATTATACGCTTGTTCAGATTTAGTATTTCTTCATTAACAAACTGACGTGTAAGAATAGATTTTCGTGGTATGCTGAAGTGGCCGTTAAATTTCCTTGCATATGACACTGTAGTATGAAGCTTTACCATCGTGATGGCATAGGTGGATGAAAGGGTATGTTGGTGATGTTGCTTGATTTTTTGGTCACCGGCTGACATAGGAAGTCAGAGGAAAAATCTCTCTCGGGAGCTCTTTTTAGTCCTTTCATTCTCTAACTTCCTATGGTAGCCGTCAGGCTGCCGACCAAAGTTGCTGCAAAGACAGCTATAATAGCTTGTTTTATAATTTTAGAGCCATTGCAACAAAATTCTGGGAACGTGTAAATAAAGCTTTAGCTTGGTCTTTCCAAGACGCTTTTAGCCAACTTTGAGCTCGACATTAGCAGGTCTAACGGACAGTCGGATAGACGTCTACGGCTACAGAATGTCCTGTCCAATATATCTATTAGACTTTTCAACAATCCGTTCAAGGAGTTTTTTTAGTCGTGTGCGATTCACGGGCAGCGACTGCAATTGAATCTCCCAATGCGAGTGTTATTTTCGCTCACGGACGACGCGCTCACAACCAAGGACGCCGGAATATCTCACCATCCAAGCTGAAAGGGTGGCCCCAGTGTGTATCACTGGCTTTGCATATGTTAAGCTGATTCTGAACCATGTTGCGTGTCTCACTTTTTGCATCGGTTGCCGTTCACGCCCGCTCTCCACTAGGAGGGCCACGAATGTATCGTATGCTCCTTTAAAGTTCTCCATTTGAGCAGCGTACGTATTTTTGCCTCGTCCGCCTTGCTGCATGCGCGTGGCGTTTCGAGCACGATCCTGAGGAGCCATTTCAGCGGCATGCGTCGTTTTGCCGCATTCTCCGTTTCGCGACAGAGCAGTGGGGTTTGCCCGATTTCTGTGGCACACACGCTTTTTTTTGCCCGCCGACAACTTGTTCGTTTTACAGGGACTTACAATTTGAGGGGCACATACCTGCGCTACCGGTTTTATGCCAACGGACATCCGTTTCGCCTCAGCATCGAGAGCTTCGCTTTAAAAGGTAGGTGACGCAGCACCTTGAGTGTACACGAGGTATATAAAACAGCAATTCGTTTTACTTAAGTACAATACTACGCAACGGTGTGGTCTTCGGTAACGTCAAGGACATTTTTATTGAAACTTGGCCCAGGCCAGGGTGCCCCTGCATGAACGTGTGAAAGCGCGAATGGTGGTTTCTAGTAGCCAACAGAGAGGTCAGTACATCCGCTCCCTTTCCTGCTGGAAGGCGGTTGATTTTTTCGCCTTATGCAATGATTTCACTAACTTACCCACGGTCGCACCTTCGCACGCACGCGCCAGCGAGCTAGAAAAAGAAGAGACGCTGCCGCAAGCACCAGGGCGCAGCCGTTGAAATCGAAGCAGAGCGGTGCACGTGCGCTGCATTCTCGGCTCAAAACCACTGGCAGAAAAAAGCTCTCACCACATACGATGGCTGAAACACTAGTTTGGTGGCGACACCTGGTGGCGAAGGCGTCAAGTATTTTGAGCTCGGTATCAGAGCTCCGAAGCCGTTGTGCTAAATTGGGAATGCCGACGCTGCGTCACCTCTCCTTCGTGGTGCCCTCCGGCGACATGAAGATGCCTGCGGACTGTTTTTCGCCCGAGCTGTTCACAAAGATGGCCAAGAAGATAGCACAGCTGACGAAGGTAATGTGAAATGTCATGTACTGCCTTTTCCGGATAAAATAAGAGAGGGCTCTCCCATCTAATTACTATTCGCGGCAGGGCCGAAGGCCTTTTCGGAAAGAAATGCCTTGGGTCCTTAACGCCTTGGGTGCGTTAAGCAATAACTACAAATTCTGTTCGTGTGTCACAACTTTTTTAAAAAGAGATACAGAAAAGTGCTTTCGTATTTATACAAGGGAACAACCAGCGCCACTTATTTGCCATATATTTCCATTTACGCCGTATTAGGATAAATGCAACTCAGCTGTCGCTAAGCTAGTTTCGTATAGTAAGTGCAGAAATTATTTTCTCCTGTAAAGAAGGCACGCCAGACCTGAAATAAATTTCCACGCTTTTACCATTCTAAAAGAATCTGGATTGAGCAAAATCACTTGACGAGCCTTCATTCACTCTAAGCTGTCCCCTTTTTAACGCGCTTCAAAAAAACGCGCAATAAAATGTGAAGAGATATTGCTGATCAGCGTCCTACCTGTCTTGTGGCTTTTTTTTCTCCGCACCATGTTCATGCCGCTCTTTACTTGCTGCAAAATGTCGTTTTCAATTGGGGTGTGCGAATAGTGAAATTTCATCTCGAATCAAATTCGAATCGAATAGTGCCGTATAGTGACCCAAAATATCGAATACGAAACATTTCATTGAAAATTCAAAGGGACAACAAGGAAATGAAGTCTGCTCGTACCCTCCAGCACATAACGCAGTAAGTGAATGCTGCCGAAAGACTACAAATTGCACTACACCGGTAATGCTGTGCTTCATCGTCATGAGTGCTCCGTGCTCAAAAATCTTCGGGCTCACAGCAGCGTTTTAACGGCGCGCTGACACGATGGGAGTCTGAACGAGTGGTGCGGTCCGGCAGTGGCGACTGCACAGCGTGAACAAATTTTCACATGTGAAGCCAATCAGCGAATGTTTCGTGGGCCAAAGTCAGCGCTTTACATACGCGACCGAACTACGCAAGAAGTCCGCGCCTTCGTTTCGGAAGCGAAGTTGCGAAGGGCATTTTGCGCATGTTTTTACGCGAGGAAATGACAGTCGTCTTTAAAATAAGTATGCGTTCGCTTTTCAACCAGGATATCGGTGAAAGTTTTAACGAAATCCCTACTGTGTCGTCAAAGTTAGTTTAACCAGTCAACCCTAACAAAGTTGCATCATTGGCTTTTTTCGTGTTTTAGATATTTGTCGTGTCGAATTATTCGAAACTTGGAATACTAGCTATTTGAAAGTCGAATCGAATTATTCGATTAGGTATTATTCGATTCGAATCCGAAATTCCAGTATTCGCACACCCCTAGTTTTCAACGCTGATCCAACTAGCGCAGTTTTCATTTTAAATACGCCTGTATGCTGCATGAGGTGCAAGCGATGATGAAGCGTTCAAGACGTTGTTTCATGTACACAAAAAAGCAGGGCAGGTAATCTCACATCGCTGCTTACCGTGGATTTTCTGATCGTGCATTTGGTATTCATCAGGTGGAGGAAAATCTGCGGGTTTGCTTTCACGATTTGTTGTGTGAATGTCCCGGTGTGATCCGTAACAGTGAGAGCCTTTGAGCAACTTGCCGAATTGTTAAGTATTACTCGTTAAGTAGTAATTTAATACGTTTGTACTTGATTGTCAGTTAATTATTGAGCAGCTTGGACCTGATTATAGCGGGTTTGCATGCGGGTTTCCGTGATCGCGAACAGATAACTCGCCTGAGCATGCCCGCATCACTTGTGTTTCTCCCGGGTTCATGAAGCGCTTCACTCTCAGCCGAGTGAAACGTGTGAGTGCAGAATGCAAAACGTGCGAGTGCGGTTCGTTCATGTTCCGGACGTACCCGTCAAGTCGTGTGCCCCAGCACCTCCACCGGATGTCACGTGGTCGTGACGGCGAATAAGACGGTAGTCGGGCTATTAAAGACGTAACTCTTTATTTGGGCGAACTTAGGCCCGGGAAACGAAAGGTCAAACTACAAGCAATTTGCGATTCCAACTGAGCGCTCGCCACCTAGCGGCCGCGCCTGGAAACGGCACTAACAGGGTCAACCTTGAAAGGAGATATGTTATCACTAGAGTGTACTAGAACAGGGGAGTGCCCGGAACGAGCTTCGAAAAGTGAAGTCCTAACAGGGTCATTCCGCTTGCGGCGCTGCGATCGGTAGTCTGCAATGTGTCGTCGTTTTAACAGTTGCGCACGGCTCCACCAAAGTGGTGCAGAGGTAGAATGCCCGCTTCCCACTCGAAAGGCCAGGGTTCAAATCGCATCTGTAGATGTTCAGTTTTTATTTTTTAGTGTAACTTCTTATAGCTGTATTGTTTTTCCTTGCTTCTTAAAACTAGCTGCAATTGGTAGTATTGCCACAGAAAGTCACTGAAGGGTCATTCCACGCCAAAAGCCCCAAACATTGCGCTCGACCCTCTCCAATATTATTGTAAAAATTGTGGACGTTCATATCAGTGCACTATTTGTCCTCGGAAAGTATTTTTTGGAAAACTTTTTTTTGTCTATTACAGTGATTTGGATTTTGCCCTAGTGGGTGAAACCTAGGTTGCGAAAAAATACTCAAAAAATACAATACTTCACGGAACGCCTTAAATATCTGCTATTTGCTTGAAAAGGAATGGCACTATCTTATTATCACCCATTCACGACTACTACTATGTCTCACGATGTGCTTTGTGCTAAAGGAATGCTGTAATTCTGCGCCAATTTTGATTATTTTTTAAAAATTCTACGAAAGTTACAGACACAATAGAACTATATAACATAGCTGGATAGTTGGCAGCAAGCGTGTCAAAAAATGATTGAAGTCGATGACCTTGTAGTTTCGAAGTGGAAGGGGCGCAAACATTGAAAAATGTGTGAAATGCCCTATGTTCAGGCACATGTAGTGTGGTGATGCGGTTCAAGTAAAAAGGCATGCTTGGGTTCATTTGGAAGCGTAAACAAAGGAGATTCATTTGTGAAAGTTTAATTGGAGTGATTTTTGTTTTAGGCGAGAAACAAAAATTTATGATGAGCGTTCGCAGCGTGCCTGGGCGCGGGCCCGTAAGTCCGCTTCACTGCGCTGCCACACTTCCTTGGCGCAACGGAAGTATGCGGCGCCCACACGGGTGGCAATATCGTGGGCTGCAGTGAGTTTTCTCTTTTCGACACGCATTCTTCGGCTTTCCGCAGTGCCGCCGACGAAGTCTCAGGGAAAACGAGAGATGGTTCGTTTAAAAAATATTATTATATAATAAAGGTGCCTAACAGACACCGGGAATACACTTATAGTTCTTTTTTATGGGCAGTTCGCTTGAACGTGACTCGCGCCATTCGTGCCTCGGAGCCTACTGGTGCTTCGTATTCTTACGCTCGGATCTTCGGCAGAGGTGAACATTGCTCCGGTGATTGCGTCGCCGAGCGAGCACGCGGCACTCGCGGTTCGTCTTTCGGCCGCATCCCTTGGCAGCGCGTAAGATAAACATTGCGAACGGTGAGTATACTGCTATCGTGTCATATTTTACACGGAGAGCCTGTACAACGGAAACCGAAAGCGATAAATATCTAAAAGGAAAATCTAAAAGAGAAAATTTTGCAAACTCGTGGTACCGTCAAAAAGACTTTAGTTAAGCTGCAGAGTGAAACTTTTTCGCAACCTCTCATTGTAAGAGCGCTTGCGATGGGGTTGGCGGCCCCGTGAAGCGGCTGGCAGCCAGGGCAAGTCTTCAGAGACCCTACAAGGGACATATCATTACACCCCATGAGCTTTTTGCCTGCTCAGAAAAAAAATATCAAAGCTATATTTCTGCTCTGCGTGCCATAGAGAAGGGTTGAAGAAACATTTTCCCATCTCCCTCTAAAGGGAACCATGTTTGGATGCGAAGCAGCGGGGAGATGGCTAGCTTGAGCGGGAGAAACGTCGCCGCTCCCGTTTCGCGGCAGCGGCCCGGGCGCTCATCGCGGCGCTGCACAGGAGACAGAATGAGGCGCGCGCTCTCCGTCATTTTCATACCGCGGAACCACCGTGGCGCCCCCCAGCGGAGTATGCAGCTGTCGCACCACCTGTCGTGCGCGCCGCTCCGTAGAGTAGAGGATTCCTAGAGGAGAGGACGGGGACGGGGGAGACCGTAGGAGAGGAGAGAGAGGGGGGAGGGGACGCGCATGCGCTGTGGGGTTGTGGGACGCGGGCGCCGCTCCGTCGAGTAGAGGATTTCTAGAGGAGAGAAAGGGGGGGGGAGCGTAGGAGAGGAGAGAGCACCTCTCGTGCGCGCCGCTCCATAGAGTAGAGGATTCCTAAGAGGAGAGAACGGGGGGCGACCGTAGGAGAGGAGAGAGAGGGGGGGATAGGACGCGCATACGCTGTGGGGGGTGTGGGACGTGGGCGCCGCTCCGTACAGTAGAGGATTTCTAGAGGAGAGAAAGGGGGGGGAGCGTAGGAGAGGATAGAGAGAGGGGGGAGGGGACGCGCATGCGCTGTGAAGGTGTGGGACGCGGGAAGGATGGACGGACAAAGCCCCGCAAGCACATGCAAGCACAACCAAGGAATGGAGTCAATGGGACGCGGGCGCCGCTCCGTAGAGTAGAGAATTTCTAGAGGAGAGAGAGGGGGGTGTGGGACGTGGGACGCGGGAAGGAGGGGCGGACAAAGCCTCCGCAAGCACATGCAAGCAAGATCAAGGAATAGAGTCAACGTGGGCGGCAGACACCACCGGTAGTGCGTGTTATTCTTTGCTTGCACCCACCACATGCCAAGCCGTTGCTAGGCAGGCACTCTGTGCTCTCGGCTATGACTCTGTGGTGGTGGTTGACGGCCTTATTGTACTACAGTGTTCTGGTTCGCATAGTGGGTGCTTCCCTACTTCATGAAAGTGACCGGACGCGGGAGGGACGGACACAGCCCCGAGCATAAGATGCTTCGCATCTAAACGAAAGTTGAGCTCTCAGCAAGGTTTGAGCCTACAATCTCCCTCAAAGGTACGCGCACGTTTCACCATTTTGTGCCTTATCACTGACCACTGTTAATGCCGGGCTCACCTCCTACTCAGCAACACTGGCATTTCAAGTGGCGAAGACCATACGTCGGCACCGGAAGCAAGAACTGCAACCTACGCAGAGATCGAAAAGCGGCCACACAAGCCAAGTTCTGCGTCTGTCGTACGTGCGCATGTAGTGACGTGGCAATGAAATAGTGCTCAGCTGCGACTACTAACCGGCAGCCTTCAGTGCCCTTCCGAAACCTTCTGCCAGCCATATACTCTGTGAGCAAGTTTTCAGCAACGTCAAAACACACAGCAGCACACGATCTTGCCACCCGCGTGGGCGCCGCGTACTTCCGTTGCCCCAAGGAAGTGTGAGGCGCAGTGAAGCGAACTTACGGGCCCGCGCCCAGGTACGCCGCGAACGCTCAACATAAATTTTTGTTTCTCGCCTAAAACAAAAATCACTCCGATTAAGCTTTCACAAATAAATCTCCTTTGTTGACTCTTCCAAATGAGCCCAAGCGTGCATTTTTAGTTGAACCGCATCACCACACTGCATGTGCCTGGAAATGGGGCTATTCACACATTTTTCAATGTTTGCGCCCCTTCCACTTCGAAACTACAAGGTCATCGACTTCAATAATTTTTTCACACGCTTGCTGCCAACTATCCAGCTATGTTATATAGTTGTATTGTGCTTGTAACTTTCGTAGAATTTTTTAAAAAATAATCAAAATGGGCGCAGAATTGCCGCATTGCCTCAGCACAAAGCACATCGTGAGACATAGTAGTGACCGTCAATGGGTGATAATTAGATAGTGGCATTCCTTTTCAAGCAAATGGCAGATATGTAAGGCGTTCCGTGAAGTATTGCATTTTTAGAGCATTTTTTCGCAACCTAGGTTTCACCCACTACGGCAAAATTCAAATCACTGTAATAGACAAAAAAAAGTTTTTTTTTTCAAAAAATACTTTCCGAGGGCACATAGCGCACTGATATTAACGTCCACAATTTTTTTACAATACAATTGGAGAGGGTCGAGCGCAATGTTTGGGACGTTTGGCGTGGAATGACCCTGAAATGTGAAGTAAAATAAAAGATATTGGACGGTGAGAGAAATTATTTGCAGCGCCGCCGCACGGCATTCAACAAATACTAAAGTATGGCCTCCGGGATTTCTCGTATTCACAAAGATCTCGGAGCCATACTTTACGTCTTTGTTGAAGGCCGTGCGGTGGCGCTGCAAATAATAACGCTCACTGTCAAATTTATTGTATTTTACTTCACATTTCAAGTTACTATTGTGGCAATGCGTACGAACTGAAGCGAGATTTAAGAAACAAGAAAAAACAATACAGCTATAAGAAGTTACACTAAAGAATAAAAGCTCAACATCTACAGCTGCGATTCGAACCAGGGCCTTTCGAGTGGGAAGCGGGCATTCTACCTCTGCACCACTTTGGTGGAGCCACGCGCAACTCTTAAAGGGCCCGTCAACAACCCCGAGGTCCAAAAATTGTTATAGAGAGAAATATGTGCACTTTTGCTATGTGAACCTGCTGCCGCAAGAATTTTGCGAATACGCGCAATAATAAGGAAGTTACAGGGGTTAGAACATCCGTTTCAGCTGGTTTCAAATTTTCGCGCGGCCTCGCCACCCTTCTCCGCTGTAGAAATGGGGAGGCGTAGCCCGTCGTCTTGACTCCGCCCACTTCGGCAACGTGACACGGACGTCAGTGATACGTCATCGGCGCGCAGCCAACGACCGAGCAGGGCTTCCCCCACATGAGCACGTGTCAGCGGCGCAGGGAGGAAGCGCGATGCGAAGAGACGACCCTTTCCCTAGCGGTAAAGTAGCGAGACGCCTCTTTATCTCGGAGGCTTTCGTTCTGGCAATACCGCTTCTCCCGGTAGTCTCGGGCTCTACAAAACGCCAGAGGGCAGCACAGGAAAATGAAAACGCGTACTGCGCGGCCGAAACTGCATCACCGTAGGGCCAAGGCTCTGTTTCGTAGGGCAAAAGACCAATCGACGAGCTCAGTGCCACGTCAGGTCGGCGATCGCCGACTTGACGTCACTGCGCGTACAAGGAGGATGGGTCAGGTGTAGGAAAGCATAGCGGGAATTGTTTTTCGAAATGGAGGGTCTGCGCGGCGCGCAGCGCTGTAATATTCGGGAAACGTGGTCGCCGCGGTCTACTGTACGAATTGGCGAGCTTGTTTGGGGGGTGTTAAAAAAAAGTAGGAGCCTGTTGACGGGCCCTTTAAAACGACGGCACATTGCAGACTACCGATCGCAGCGCCGCAAGCGGATTGATCCTGTTAGGGCTTCACTTTTTGAAGCTCGTTCCGGGCACTCCCCTGTTCTTGTACACTCTAGTTATCACGTTGCGCGCGTTGAGAGGCGGCTGCGTAGTTCCTTTATTTTCGCCATGCCGTACGCGCGAGCCCGAAAAAGAAGAAAGCGATGTTCAGAGACCATTTCTGTGCGCCGAAATGCGTGGCATCGCGGTGGAAAGGTGGCAACGTATCCTTCTATCACTTCCCGAAGGATGCAGCAGACGACACGCGACGGAGAACGGCGTAGAGCAGAAACTTACGCATTGTAAAGAAGGTGACGGACACTATGGTGGTTTGTTCTAATCACTTCGCTCGCGACGACTTTATTCTCCCCACTGAGTACACCATTATTTAGCGTGTGTGCATTCTAGATCATTATTTGGGCTTCTCAATGAGCGGAGTATAGTTTCGTTTATATAAGCAAGCGCTTTAGGAAATTTGTTGCGTTATGTGCATGAGTATTTTTCGCGTATGCTTGTTTTCTGTGCAAGTCGTAGTGCTACCCATTCTCAAATGAAGCTGCTGTAATCCTTCCCGCCGAAAATTTTTGATTTCGCATGTGTGTATAAATACACGCGCACAAATGCACGCGCAATATACATAAAAGATGGGTGTACTTCACCGAAAAAAAATTCTCGCTATGCGCCTTTCACTGACGTACGTTTCTTCCGCGTGAACTGTAGTATAGTGAAACCTGAAATATATTTATTATGGACAAACGTACGGTGTTTATGCCTGCGTTTGCTCTGCGGTGTATACAGACGGTGCTGTGTTCTCATTAAACGCGGCGCGCTGACATTTTACGTTCGTCAGCTCGCAAGAAATTTAAGAGGAACTGCAAAACGTGATTGTTCCAGCCTTTGGAGCATACGACTTGCTGGCGCATCGCTTGCTTCTTTTCCGACACAGTGCAGCGCAACTTATGTTGGAACAGGCTTGTTTCCGAATGATGCATTTATCACCATTCCACTTAATAAACGATCGCTAATTTCCGGAAACCTAAGGTGGTTAATTAAAAATTAATTTACTTTGATTAGTTATGAGTTTCTTAAATTTATTAGTACTTCACCAGGGTCGTACGGCTGGCATTTTTTGGGGGGCGCGGGGGGCGTTCAACCACCCTGTAGTTAAGTTCGTTAAGTTCGTAGCGTGCGTGTATATATATGTTCGTGCCAGGGGCGTAGCCAGAAATTTTTTTCGGGAGGGGGGGGGGGGGGACACCCCCTGGATTTCGGGGAGGGCACCTCCTTGAAATGGCCATTTTTCGCTATGTATGCCATGGCGAAAAAAAATTTCGGGGGGGGGGGGGGACGTGCCCGGTGTGCCACCCCCTGGCTACGCCACTGGTTCGTGCGTGCGTGTATATATTATGTTCGTGCGTGCATAGTGTGCGTGTATATATCTGCTTCGAATATCAAATACTGCCACACGAACAAGCGAGTGTTCGGAAGAACACGACCTTATTTATTAGAAACCTAATAACATAGATCGGCGAACGAAAAGAAAGGAGCACTCCTATTACAAGCGAAACTACGATTTGCCTTATCTCAAGATACACTGACCCAGGCATAGCTCCGTTCTGTAATCAAGTGAACGGCATGCGTACTCAGCTAGCTTTTGACGGGACAACAGAACTCAATGGGATACATGCAATCGGCAACACGAGTCGCAGCGCAAAATTACCTCGAAAACTGTGAAGGCCTTACTTGTAGCATTGCAGCAACGCAGCGCACAAGTGCTTGCACCTTTCGGAGAGGCCCGCTACACATGAGCAGTTGTCTTCTTCAACTTCTGGCTCGCTGGACAGGTTTTTCAACTTGAAGTAAATCTGATGCGGTTCGCCGAACAGGCTCGATGTTTGCTCGCACAGCGCAACTATTTCCGCTGTTTCGCCAGTGAAATCCTTCATGCCAATGAGAATGAGTTGGTCAGCGGCCAGCACACTTTCGCCTTCGACGAAGGAACGTGATCCGACGCCACAATGAAGAAACTTCAGCACAGCGCCAAGCGAAAGTGCCGCGTTGACCCTGTTAAGCGTAGCCATATTTGTTTTTTCGACCAGTGCTGCCAGCACACGGAGCGTTTTATGAAGTTGCGAATACACTCTGAACACTGATAGCGGCGAACAGAGCGTCTGGTCGTCGATAATGTGATCTGCGGTTAGACGCGTCGGCATTTATACATGCGGCATCGAACATTTATACATGCATCGAGTCTGATCGCTGGTTACCGCGCTGGATCCAGAATAAACCCAACTGTACGCGTTTGCGCGCTCAAGCCTGTCAGAAGATTCTAAAATAATCTGGAAGATTCCCACACATTCGGGTGCGGTTTGCGAAAGGCCGTGGTTATACATTAGCAACAACTTACGGCAACAATTATACGTTAGCAAAAACAACGTCAGGACTTACGGAGCACGCTTCAACGGGTACCTCCATGTCTTTTATACGTGTAACGGACCGGTCACGTAGAAGTACAAAAAGGAGCGCGCTTGGCAGTATGAATCAGCACAGCTTTGGTTTGAGCTAGTTGGTAATACATACTTACGCAACATCTAGAGGCGAAGCAGACGAAGACGCTTATTTAGTGCTTGTTAATTTATTTAGTAAATGAGTGGAATCAGCGATCGCTTTGTGTCATCTCGCGCTGAGGAGAAAGTATGTTTCGTCCTTATCACTGAGACCAGCAGTTTGTTCAGCCACGCCTTCAAAGCCTTGTCCCCGATAATTTGAGAAGGAATCTGAAACAGCGAAAAAAAGTCATGTGTACATTGCTGTCGAAGCGTCAGGACGCAAACATAATGCGAACATAAGCGTGGGCTCAGAACTTACGGGGCACGCTTCAGCGGGTACCGCCATGTCTTTTTTAATTTTTTTAGGCATTGCTGTTGCTGCCCAACGCTAAAAGCATTGGCTGCTGCTTTACTGCTGATACTTGTGTGCTCGCTTTACTCGCACAGCGCGTGAGCGCAGACGCTATCGAGACGCCCAGCAAACGACGCAGCGCGAATGAATATGTCGTGAGGGGCTCGCCTTATTGGTTGACAGCCCCGTAGTCTCCACAGTGCTGCAACAAGCTTGTCAGATTTACTACAGGCGCTTGTATGTAAGACGAACAAATAAATAAATAAATAAATAGAGACAAAGCAAGTTCAGGTGAAAGCCTGATTGAACTCTAGGCCCACTTTTTGACATGGTTAAGATACGTCTATGAATAAATGTGGCAAGTGTTGAATCAGGCTTTCAAGTTTTAGAAATGTGTAAGACGTGCTTAATTTTTTACGCTTAACAGATGTGGCTCGCACTCCACAGACGGAGGAGCGACGAAACAGTAGAGCAAGCGGCACATGACGCTCAAGACAAAACACCCGCACAGCATGACGACAACCTCTTAGTAGTACCCACAGTTTTGACTTGCCGATGAAGGGCGCAAATATTCCAGGAACTGCAGCGGCGGCTGATTCCTGGCGAGCGTTGATGCTGTAGACGAAACACCAGAGCGATCGTCGTTACCTGGCACGTTAAAAACATCTCGCACAACACACACAAGCAAGGCATGGAATTCAATTTGATGTACTGCTGAACAGCATTAAAGTCATTTTGAGAGAGCGTACTGTCTACGTGAAGGGGTAGACGGGAGCAGCAGCCATATTGACAAAAGTCTCCGCGTTTTTTCATTTCTTTCGCGGCGCGAATCTACACCAAGGGGGGTCGTTTGACGGTCAAAGCTGAGCCATACAAAGTAGGTCATTACCTTTTTTACAATTCGCCAAACTGGGTAATTAAGAAAAGTCACAGTTTCGCCACTAGGGCGAAGCAATGAATGCGATAGCAAGAAATTAGTTTGTCACACGAAGAACGACAAGCCGCTCTATACTTGCAACGCGCCGCCGCAGCACAAAGAAGGACACTCGAAAAGGATGCATAGGTATACACAGGACAAGCGTGAACTAACAACTGTCGCAGTTGTTACGTGTTTGTATTTGAGCAACGCGCTGCGAGTGCCCACAATGCAGAAGCCGACGCTGCTGTTGTTGTTGCCTCTTACATGGCTCATACCCACTCAGGATGATTGGCCAAGGATTGATTATATGGTTATATGACTTTTAGACGCTGTTTGATACTTCTGTAGCGATGCCTTGGAACTTAGAAATGGGTTGCACTCTCGAGAGCCTTCTAGTGGGTCATCTGCAAAAAGGACGCCGCTCGCGCTGAGAGTTCGTGCCTGGCCGTGGCTGTCGCCATCACGCAGTATCTCTGAGTACAGGCAAATAAACGCCTTAACAAATTGGTGGAGAGTGCTGTGCTCCCATTCGATGCCTGTGGAGCTTCGATCTCGTACCCTGCCATCTACTATGCCCCAAGATGCTTCTCACCAAACGCCTCCCCCCCCATGCCGCCCACTTGTCCCGGTGTCCCACGCATCCGCGATCCACCCATCTTCACTGGCGCCGATAGCACCGATGTGGAGAACTGGCTCGCACTTTACGAACGCTTGAGCAACCCCAACAAATGGGACGACGACGGCAAGTTGACCAACTTGGTATTCTACCTTGCGGGAGTAGCAGGTTTGTGATATAACAACCACGCGTCTGATTTTGCAACATGGTCCGATTTCAAGACCGCCGTCATCAACGTTTTTGGCCGCCCTGCTGTTCGTAAGCTGCAAGCCGAACAGCGCTTACGCGAACGTGCTCAGCAGGCCGATGAGTCATTCACAAGCTATATCGAAGATGTCCTCGACTTGTGTAAGAAAGCCAACGGAACCATGTCTGAGCCTGACAAGATCCGGAACGTTATGAAAGGTATTGACGATGATGCCTTCACCATGCTGCTCGCCAAGAACCCTGCCACAGTGGCCGAGCTCATCACGCTGTGCCAGATCTACGAGGAGCTCCGCCGGCAGCGTTCAATGACCCGTCGCTCCCCTTCACGAGATGTAGAGCTTGCTGGCTTGGTGGCCAGCTCTGACCAGGCGGCGTTGCTGGCAGAACTGAAGTCATTCATCCGGGAGGAAATCGCACGCCAGTTCTCTCTCCTGGCCTTTGCCCACCCTCCGGCCGTTCAACAATCGGCGACCACCCTTCCTCCTCCCCTCCGCCGAGCGATTGAGCTGGAAATTTCAGAAGTCATGCCAGCGTACCACCAACAACCTCCGGCTTCTGCGCCCCAGAGTTACGCCCAAGTTGTCGCCAGGCCGCCTCAAGTACTTCCGGCGGCTACCCCCTCTGACTTACGCCGAAGCCGCCGCTCGACCTCCGTCCACCGAAGCGGGTGTGCCGGCTACGTATGCTGGCGTCATCCCTAGGCCTCGACTTCAGCCTACCATGCAGTCATTCCAGCAGCCGTTCCGTACGTCGGGTCTTGCGACATGGGTGGGACCTCGCCCGGCGAACCGATGGCGCACACCCGACAACCGGCCCATCTGCTTTGCATGCGGTTACGCTGGTCACGTTGCACGTTATTGCTTTCGGGTGCAACCGCTTCCTGTCCCGTCACCTGCCGCTGGCCAGCTGAGCCTTCCCTTTCACGACTCACCCCCGTCTATGCCACCGACGTCTCGCCCAGCTCCATCTCCTCGTAGGTCCACGTTTCCACGACGTCGATCCCTGTCACCCATGCGGCCAAGTTCGGCCGCTCAAGAGCAGGAAAACTAGTCGTCGCAGTCCACGAGGCAAGGGCTGCGACGCTGTCGAACTGTGAAAGCCCTCAGAGAAATCCATCGAATGTCATCGACGTGTTTGGGGACGGTGTTCGCACATCTGCCCTTATCGATACTGGAGCTGCCGTATCCGTTATGGACACAAAACTTTGCCGCTTACTCCGAAAAGTGACGACGCCACTTTCTGGGATGTCCCTCCGTACCGCTAGTTCGCAGAGTATTCATCCTACAGCAGTGTGCACTGCTCGCGTCATCATTCAGGGCGTTCTATATGTCGTCGAGTTCATCATCATTACTGCATGCTCCCACGACGTCATCCTGGGATGGGATTTTCTCTCCCGCCACGACGCCGTCATTCATTGTGCCTCCGCCGAAATTGAACTCTCACCGTTCTCACATTTCACGCCAGTAGACAGTCGCTCGGCACTGAGCAAGATCCTCGTCAAAGACGATACGACAGTGCCTCCAAGCTCGTCACCGGCTGTGTCGGTCTACTGCGCCGGTCTCTCCGACACAGTTGCACTACTTTCGCCATCTGACCATGGTTGCAGTAGGAAAGGGTTGCTGGTAACTTTCGCGACCGTGCAAGTAACTCAGGGCAACACCACTATTTTTGTGACCAACCCATTCCCGTACATTGTTAAGTTGGTTCGAGGGGAATGTCTCGGCAGAGTGGAACCCGTCGACGACGCACAAGTCCTGGACGTACCCGATGACTCGCACTGTCCCAGTTCCCATACCATCAGTGCTGTTTCCATGTCTGATCTGTCATCTGCTGATGTATTTGGTAACTCCATCGCTGATAACCTTACGTCGGTTCAGCGTTCCCAGCTTCTGGGCCTGTTGCAAGAATTTCGATCTTCTTTCGATGTCGGGCAAACTTCTCTCGGTCGCACGTCCGCTGTTACACATCGCATCGACACTGGCGCCCAGCCACCGTTACGGCAACGTCCATATCGCGTGTCGCCTGCCGAACGTCGAGTAATTAGTGAGCAAGTAGACGATATGCTCCGACGCGACGTAATTCGGCCCTCGGACAGCCCATGGGCGTCTCCTCTTGTTCTCGTTGCGAAGAAGGACGGTTCTGTGCGGTTCTGTAAGACGGCTCAATCAGATCACTCGCAAGGATGTTCATCCACTACCACGCATCGACGACGCGATTGACAGCCTCCACGGAGCCGAATTCTTTTCTTCTCTCGATTTGCGCTCGGGGTACTGGCAAGTACCCATGGCTGACGACGCTCGACCGAAGACAGCCTTTATCACACCCGACGGCTTGTACGAGTTCAACGTCATGCCCTTTGGTCTGTGTAATGCGCCCGCGACCTTTGAGCGCATGATGGACACCGTTCTGCGCAACTTGAAATGGCACACGTGCTTGTGTTACCTGGACGACGTCGTTGTTTTCGCTTCGGATTTCTCCACGCATCTCCACGGCCGAATTTCCCAAACCTGCGTCCGTCAAAGAACTGCGCAGTGTCGTAGGCCTGTGCTCATACTTTCGACGGTTCATACGAAACTTTGCGACGATCATATCACCACTGACGAAGCTCCTTGGAAGTAACGGACCCCTTAATTCGTGGTCATCCGAGTGTGACGACGCGTTCGCCAAGCTCCGCCATTTGTTGACGTATCCTCCCATACTACGCCACTACGACCCTACGGCCCCAACGGAGGTGCACACAGACGCCAGCGGTGTAGGCCTCGGCGCTGTCCTGGCACAGCGCAAACCCGGATTCCCCGAATATGTCGTGGCATACGCAAGTCGTACGCTCACGAGAGCCGAGACAAATTACACCGTCACGGTAAAAGAGTGTCTGGCGATCGTCTGGGCCCTTACAAAGTTTCGACCCTATTTGTATGGTCGCCCATTTGATGTCGTCACCGACCATCACGCACTATGCTGGCTGTCGTCATTGAAGGATCCCTCAGGCCGTCTCGCCCGTTGGGCTCTTCGCCTGCAAGACTACGACATCCGCGTGCTGTACCGCAACGGACGCAAGCATGCTGACGCCGACGCCCTCTCGCGCTCCCCTTTACCTGACGACAAAGCCCCCCTGCTCAGTATCTTCCATTGCTGTTTCTGTCATCGATGTTCACATCATCGCTACCGCACAGCGCAAGGATAATTGGATCGCCCCGCTGATCGACTTGCTCTCTGATCCGTCCACAACACCATCCACTCGCGCCTTGCGTCGTCAAGCTCACCATTTCGCCATACGTGACGGCCTGCTGCATCGACGCAATTACAACGCCGACGGCCGGCAGTGGCTATACTCGTGATACCTCGCAATCTGCGGTCGGAAATATGTGAGTCATTCCACTCTGATCCGCAATGCGCGCACTCTGGGGTGTCCAAAACTTACCACCGCATTCGACAACGCTTCTTCTGGCGAGGGATGTACCGCTACGTGCAGAAGTTCGTTCGCTCCTGCCTCGATTGCCAACGCCGCAAACCGTCAACACACATGTCCCCAGCCAGTCTACAACCGTTACCTTGCCCTCACCGTCCGTTTGGGCGCGCGGGTATCGATTTGTATGGACCACTTCCTCTGACGTCGGCTGGTAACCGCTGGGCCATCGTCGCCGTAGACCGTCTAACGCGATACGCCGAAACCGCCGCCCTCTCTGCGGCTACTGCGCGCGATGTTGCCTCCTTCCTGATGCACCGATTCATACTGCGTCACGGTCCACCCCAGGAGCTTCTCAGCGATCGAGGCCGTGTCTTCCTGTCGGAAGTAGTCGAAGCCATCCTCACAGAGTGCCATTCTGTCCACCGCAAAACTACTGCTTACCACCCGCAGACGAATGGCCTCACCGAACGCTTTAACCGCACCCTCGGCGACATGCTTTCGATGTACGTCGCCGCCGACCACACGAATTGGGATGCTATACTGCCCTTCGTCTCCTACGCTTACAATACCGCCCCTCAGAGCACTACTGGATTTTCACCCTTCTTCTTACTATACGGACGGCACCCGTCGCACACCATCGACACGATACTCCCGTACCGAGTAAAAAATTTTACACCCTTAAGGGTGTATTTATTTTGTCCCATGGGCAACACCCTTTTAGGGTGTTTAGAAACACCCTAAACGTAGGGTGCTTAGAAACACCCCTTAAAAACGTAGAGTGTAAGGAAATATTACACCCTACTTTAATAGGTGTTTATGAACACCCCTAAACTATGGGTGTTACAATAAGCTACACCCGTTCGATTGGGGTGTAATAGACAAAAACACCCTTTAAAGGGTGGCAGTAAAAGGGGGAAGCACCTATGATACTTCTTCCCAGCCAGCCCCCCTCGGGGCACTGCAGACATCAGCGTGTATCCAATCCCATCAGGTGCACCCTAGAAAGAATTCTCCTGTTAAGGAGATGATTCAAAAATTTGCAATCCCTTGGCAAAAAATGGATTGATAAAAAGTTTCAAAACTGCAGCAGTGCCCACACCAGTGTGGCTGTCGTCGACTTTCTTGGCGCTCCCACTCAACAGCTGTAGCTGATACACGAACAGCGATTGTCCGTAACAACTCATGCAACATTATAAGGACTCAGAATGTCGTTTCGCTCAGCAGGCCTCCATATTATCTCTTTTTTGGGAAAGTACATGAGTGTAGTAGAAGACTGCACATTGCTGAAATGATGAAACTTTTCCCACCTACTCAGAAGCAATAGATTGTGGCTGCAACAAAAACAGGTGAGCAATCTGACAATGGCTTGCTCGTTACAGTTCATACTGAATGCGATAATATGCAGGAAAGGCATGTAATAGGGGCGGTATGATCACGACCGCACTGCAGAAAGATCACCTGCAGCACAGCAGTAGAATGAAATTTTACATAGGCGTGCTCAGACAAATTTTAAGGATTATCTCTTTCCGAGCAAAGACAACAGAATCATTGGCAATTGAATGAAATATGAGTATTTATTTTGTTTTAAAAGAAGTCGTTACAAAACTAAAAGCTTGTCATAAAACTCAAAAAATTAATTCTAAAACAATATTCGATACACTGATTTTACTGACAAGTACTGGCAGTTTTGTTAAGCTACAATTTCAACAGCAAATGATCTCAGTTATTTTAACTGCTGCAAAAAAGTCACAAAGCACCGAGTCAAAAACCACAAAGTAGAATGACTATACAAGAGAGTGAGCTGTACTATTCTAGCATGTCGCGCTATAAACACTGCGAAAAGGCATTGCTACAAACTTGCTGAAGGCTTACTTACAGCCCACTATATGTAACAGTGCATAAACTTGGACATTACACAATCACAACGTTTGACAAGGTTATGTAATTTGGGTTAGATTAACGTAATGTGATTGTTCATACACTTGCACAATACAAAACCACAGCTCTTCACTGCTGGTTGCACAATCCATCTTCAGCTGCTCAGATGACTGGTTCCTTCGACAGAAGTGGGACCAGGCTGTTCTTTCTGTACAGTAATTTCGTTCCCGGAAACCTAAAATGAACACAAAATTTTACAAAGAGTGTAACATACAGTATGCTCCCGACATGACCAATTGCTTTCTTGGTTATGTGTAGGTATAAATGCAGTGCATAGCCAGCATATTCAGTGGCATCGGACTCCACACAGTGAAAAATGCAAAAAAAAGGGTATGCTGCGGAATAAATGCAATAAGAAGCGTGCTGTGGCAGAACTTTTTGTACCTTTGATGCCGAAGATCTGAAGTAGCACGGCTAATTGGGCTAGTTGGTATTGGTTCATCTTTTAACTGAATAGGGCGCGCACACAGGCACGGACACTAGAAGAAGAAAACGCACGCAACACAGCGCCTGTGTTGTGTGCGCTTTCTTCTTCTAGCGTCCGTGTTAAAAGACGAATATCTGAACTTTACTTTACCCTTCTAGCCTGCTCGCGCACCAATACAAAGGATATACAGCTCCTAGGCGATGATGCGCCATTAACTTTATGCATCGACCACGTCTAAGTTGGGTTCTATGCATAAGTATGCATCCACATAGGCAAATGTGACTTTCCGCAGATATACCATGGTACTCATACGATGTGTTTCTTAAAGGGAATGCAATGCTATGCGCACCATATAAATATTTTATTTATTACACAAAAGCACAATACCACTGCACATACACGACGGTATTCACATTCATCATGTATTCAGTGCAGGTAACATGTAAAATTAAGTTATATGTAGTTATGTGTTTGCTTGCGAATAAGACGAAGTAGTGTTCTTCACGCGGCTCACATTGATACGATTATATAATGTAAGAAATTGCTTTCGTTCAATGACTATCGCATACTGCTAAATTATGGTCCTTCGCTTCAATGATCCTGGTCAGCTAAAAAGGCACAACTCCATACTAATGCAGCATATACTGTTTAATGGCTGTGCGGGGAAGAAGAGGCAGATATTCCGAGACTTACAAAGCACCGATCATGAACCACATGCCATCACAATAAAGTATGTAAACTGGAGAAGCGGCGAAAGGTGGGCTAGTTGGTACATAAATTAAAACTTGACAAAACAGCGCAAAGACAGGACGAAGGAAGGCGACACGAGGACGGGCGCTGTAAGCTGTAAGGAAAAGTATGTAAGCTTCTCCGACAATCGCCAATAACCAGAATCCTGAAAGCTATTGACCGGAATTAAATAATACACAATAATCATTCGGTGAAACACATTCCTCAAGTTATTTAATTGTTTCAGTGCCAAGATCCCGAAAAAAGCATTCTATATTTGTTGTGTTCTCAGATAAATACGCTGCGTAATCTTACATTTTATAGCAACACATGCATGCATATCGTGCAGTATGTATAACATCATCGCGAGTTTTGTGCAACAAAGAAAATATTGATATGCTTGACACAGCACAAATCCCTTTAACATCTGTAACGTATGACTAGAGAGCTTACAATATCGGATAAACTATTAGGTTTTGCTTTTATCAGAAAATGTCATTGCAGGTGGTGGTAAAAACAGCGTTTTATAATATTTCTACACGTATAAAGTACTTAGCGCAGTGAAAACACCAAATGGGGTGAAGTGAATAACTCTTAATAACCAGAACAATGTAACGAAAGTTACAGATGGTGGAAACAAACAGAATAAAATAAATTGTGTTCGAACGCCAGCACTTATGCTCAAACTAGCGCTTGCACAGTTAAGGTACGGCTATTTGGTCACACACACACACACACACACACACACACACACACACACACACACACACACACACACACACACACACACACACACACACACACACACGCACACGCACACACATGAAACATCCGTTCAAACAAGTCAAGTTCAACGAACGGCTCCACATGCACGGGTGCCAGCAGTATCCCGCAACCTACGTTGCGGGTGAATGAACACATCGGTACGAATTTAAAGAAACGGAATGTATTAGCAAGTAGGCGAGCTTCGCGAGGAGCACCTAATGCGAAGCAATATGTTGTGTTATCACCCACAAGCATCAACCCGAGTATCACGGTAGTTTTAGCGCACAAAACGAACAGGGACGGAAAAGAACGACGCGGACACCACTCCCTTGGTCCTTTTGTGCGCTAAAAAAAAGAGCAGATGAATTAACAACATGCCCAGGCATACGCGCCTTAGATATGGTTGACGCTTAGAGCTAACAGGCGCCATCCCCACTCAACTATTATTAAACCAAAATAGAGGTTCATCGCGAGCGGGGCACCAAACACTACTGCCAACAGAGAAGGGCGCCGCCACAACTCTGTTCAAATCCCTCGCCGAATCACAGCCGCGCATGCGCACTCTGCTTTCAACTCCAAAGAAAGAAAAGCTTGCCCGCACTTAACATCACACAACTTTGCCATCATCCCGATGAAACAATACACACAAATATGCTCGCTACGTAAATAAATGCTGACTTATCGTCCACTAGTTAAGAAATACTCGGTTGACGGCGTTATTATCGCGCTCACGCAGTTAACAAAGCGCTGACCACAGCAACATGAGAGCGGTACATACCGTTTCACTTCGAGTGTTCCACGATATGAAGCTGCAGGCCTCCCCTTCAGTACAGTGCATCTTCCTAATAAGCAGCACTGGCAGAACACAAAGGACGAGCACAGAGCGCAGGCGCATTTCAAAGAAAAAAACACCCACTGCTAAACTCGACTAATCGAGAACCACGCGCACCGCACCGCCACACGCACAAAAACCGGAGAGTATTTCAGTATTTCGCGAGCGCTTTGAGTCAGGTGGTGCATAGTCCCGCGCGCCCGCACGCTGCGCACGCGCGGCGGTCAGGGCAGCCGAGGTTGCCTAGGCGACGAGACGAAGCGGAGCCGTTGTTGGATTTCGCGGCCGCAGCTCTATTTCTGCGGCCTATTTCGTTATGCTTCTTTAACAGTGTATTCGAATCGCAGTGTGCACTGCGATGATGCTGTAAGGACTGCACGGGCTGCATGTCACAGCTCACGAATGTAATATTCAAGAGCAATATTTAGCGTAGCTTTATTTACTTAACGTCGTGAAGGCTGGTGAAACAGCGGAGCTAATGGCTTTTGCATAGCTTTAGGGTCACTTTTACTAAGTACTGTATTAGCTGTGGTATAGCGATGATAATGTGATTCCACTAAACCTTCCCTCAGCGTCGGTTGTAGCCGCTCTTTCTCGGAGACGAAAATTTTCCAGAACTCGCAACTGAGGGTCGGATTCCCATTGTTTGATGGGCAGTCGAACGTCTCTCTTCACTATGAGCCTTGTGGTGCCGTTCCCGCGACGCCACCTCCCTCACTCAAAACTCATCGTCTTCGGCTGTTCTTGGTAGCTTAGCCTAGGCTCCCTTTGCTCGAAACTGTGGGTCGGCACGTCCTCGTTGGCTCGATAGTCTAGCAACTTGCCGTCGTCTTTCCTGTCGCGCCACTTCGCTTCTTTATCCTCGCAGCTTCGTAGCGCTCTCCGCCGACAGTGCACGCTTTTATTACTGCTTTATTCACGCAGAACTTATTATGGCAATAAGAATTAAACGAACCATAAATATGAAGCAAGCAGTGGTAGAATGGAAAATCAAGGTGTGTGTGGCCTGGGGGTGGGGAGCACTTATGCCCCATAACCCCCCCTCCCATGGCTGACACCTGGCCCAGCGTAGGCGGATGATGCCCAGTCGCAGCTCCTGTAGTCGAGACTGCGCGATTGTGCATTCATGGCCACGCAGGCGATATTTCAAGAGCGCCTTCATTTTGCGCAAGACATTGCTCCACGCAACATTGCATGCATGGATCGTTACACTATTTGAAGAGAACACCTATCTGTACTTTGCTTGCAGTCCTTCGAACAAGACCACCACTGAAAAGGGTGCAGTACTGTTGACTTCTCGCCCTTAGTGAAGTTGAGGTTTTGACGAAAGCACGTATGCTCGGGAAGTAACATCATAAAATTAAAAGAAGGGCACCCGCCATAAAAAAAAAAAAAAAAAAAAAAAAAAAAAAAAAAAAAAAAAAAAAAAGCGAAGAAAGGCGTTTTGGCGCCCCTGACGAGAACCTTGTTCCAACAAGGCTCCCGTCAGTGTGAGCAAGGCTCCGTCAGGGGAAGCGAAACGTCTTTTTTCGCATTCTTCTTTTATAGTCGGTGCCCTCCTTTTAATTTTTCTGATGCACTTAACGAAGAATGTATAGCACGAAGAGCAATATTCGCAACAGTAGTTAAATAACACGTGCCCGGCTCAATATCATCATCATCATCATCAGCCTGTCTACGCCCACTGCAGGGCAAAGGCCTCTCCCATGTTTCGCCAATCAATCCGGTCCTGTGCTTTCTGCTGCCACGTTATACCTGCAAACTTCATAATCTCATCTACCCACCTAATTTTCTGTCTCCCCCCTCACGCGTTTGCCATCTCTTGGAATCCAGTCAGTTACCCTTAATGACCACCGGTTATCCTGCCGACGGGCTACGTGCCCGGCCCATATCCATTTCTTCTTCTTGATTTCAACTATGATATCCTTAACCCCCCGTTTGTTCCCTGACCCACTCTGCTCTCTTCCTGTCTCTTAAGGTTACACCTATCATTTTCCTTTCCATCGCTCGCTGCGTCGTCCTCAGTTTAAGTTGAACCCTCTTTGTAAGTCTCCAGGTTTCTGCTCCGTAGGTAAGTACCGGTAAGATGCAGCTGTTATATACCTTCCTCTTGAGGGATAGTGGTAGACTACCATTCATGATTTGATAGTGCTTGCCGAATGAGCCCCATCCCTTCCTTATTCTTCTAGTTATTTCACTCCCATGGTTCGGCTCCGCGGTTACTACCTGTCCTAAGTAGACATACTCCTTTACAACTTCCAGTGTCTCGCCACCTATTGCAAAGCGCTGTTCTCTGCCAAGATTGTTCCACATTACTTTAGTTTTATGCATATTAATTTTCAGACCTATTCTTCTACTTTCCGTATCCAGTTCAGTAATCATAAGCTGTAATTCGTCTCCCGCGTTACTCATCAATGCAATGTCATCAGCGAATCGCAGGTTACTGAGATACTCTCCATTAACTCTTATCCCTAACTCTTCCCAATCTAGGGCCCTGAAAACCTCCTGTAAACACGCGGTAAATAGCATTGGAGAGATCGTGTCTCCCTGCCGTACGCCCTTCTTTATTGGGATTCTGTCGCTTTCTTTATGGAGGACTATAGTGGCTGTGGATCCGCTGTAGATTTCTTCCATTATGTTTATATAGGCTTCGTCGATGCCCTGATTCCGCAGTGCCTGCATGACTGCTGATGTCTCCACCGAATCAAATGCCTTCTCGTAATCTATGAAGGCTATGTATAGGGGTTGGCTGTATTCCGCGCATTTCTCTATCACCTGATTGATAGTATGAATATGGTCTGTTGTTGAAAAGCCTGTACGAAATCCTGCCTGGTCCTTTGGTTGATTGAACTCTAATGTCGTATTAATTCTGTTAGCAATTACTTTTGTAAATAGCTTGTAGACAATGGACAGTAAGCTGATGGGCCTGTAATTTTTCAGGTCCTTGACGTCCCCTTTCTTATGGATCAAGATGATGTTGGCATTCTTCCAAGAATCTGGTATCCTCCCTGTCGAGAGACACTTCGTATACAGGGTGGCCAGTTTTTCTAACATAATCTCTCCACCGCCTTTCAACAGGTCGGATGTTACCTGATCCTCACCAGCGGCTTTGCCTCTTTGCATTCCTTTTAGGGCTTTCTTTACTTCTCCTGTCAATACTGGTGGGATGTCAGATTCCTCTGGGCTATTATTGCTTCTTACATTATCATCCTGACTGTCTCGGCTGCTGTACAGATCTCTGTAGAACTCTTCCGCTACCTCAACTATTCTATCCATATTGGTTGTGACCTTGCCTTCCTTGCCCGTAATGCATACATCTGATTTTTGCCTATGCGCAGTTTTGTCTTCATAGCTTTGAGGCTTCTTCCGTTCTTTAGAGCATGCTCAATTCTCTCCATATTATACTTTCTTATGTCGGCTACTTTACGCCTATTGATTAACTTGGAAAGCTCCGCCAGCTCTATTTTGTCTGTTGCATTTGAGGCTTTCATGGTTTGACGTTTCTTAATGAGGTTTTTCGTCTCTTGGGATAGCTTACCAGTGTCCTGTCTAACGACTGTACCCCCCGACTTCCACTGCACACTCCTTAATGATACTAGTCAGATTATCATTCATTGCGTCAACGCTAACGTCGGTTTCCTCGGTTAAAGCCGCGTACCTATTATGAAGCGAAACTCTGAATTCCTGTACTTTCCCTCTCAGAGCTAGTTCATTAATCGGCTTCTTGCGTATCAGTTTCTGCCGTTCCTTCCTCAAGTCTAGGTGAATTCTAGATCTTACCATTCTGTGGTCACTGCATCGGATCTTGTTAACTACTTCCACATCATGTACAATGCCCGGGTGGGCACACATTATGAAGTCTATTTCATTTTTAGTTTCGCCATTAGGACTCCTCCACGTCCACTTACGAGTAGCCCGTTTTCTGTAGAAGGTATTCAAGATTCGTAAATTATTGCGTTCTGCGAATTCTACTAGTAACTCCCCTCTGGCGTTTCTAGAGCCGATGCCATATTCCCCAACTGCATGATCTCCAGCCTGCTTCTTGCCTACCTTTGCATTAAAGTCGCCCATCAGTACAGTATACTGTGTCTTTACCTTACTCATCGCTGATTCTACGTCTTCGTAGAATCGTTCAACCAGTTGATCATCATGGCTTGATGTAGGCGCGTAGGCCTGTACCACCTTCATCTTGTACCTCTTATTAAACTTAATTACGATACATGCCACCCTCTCATTAATGCTATAATATTCCTCTATATTACCAGCTATATTTTTATGAATAAGGAACCCCACCCCTAGTTCTCTTCTGCCAGCTAAGCCACGATAGCATAGGACGTGTCCGTTCTTCAGCACTGTATAAGCCTCATGTGTCCTCCTAACCTCACTGAGCCCTTTTACATCCCATTTGACACCCTATAATTCCTCGAATAGTACAGCTAGACTCGCCTCGCTAGATAAAGTTCTGGCGTTAAACGTAGCCAAGTTCAGATTCCAATGGCGGCCTGTCCGGACCCAGAGATTCTTAGCACCCTCCGCTGCGTCGCAGGTCCGACCGCCGCCTTGGTCAGTTGCTTCGCAGCCGCTGGGGACTGAGGGCCGAGGGTTAATTGGTGTATTCATGTGGGAGGTAGTGGCCAAGTACTGCACCAGGGTGGCCAATCCTGCTCTGGTGAGGGAGCCGGCTCAATATACATCACGTCAATGTCCATTTTTAAGGGACCTGATCGCCCGTTGCCGTCGAGGTTAGGGCTATGTCAACTGCGCGGAGGGTATTTGGCAGATGGCAGACGTTTTACCTCCAGCTTTAAGATCATCGCCCTTAGGGGGGAGGGGGGGGGGGATTGTGCGCAACATTTCCTTGATTCGGGCTAGTTCACTTTTTCAGCAGTCACAAAGCGCGCAAACGACAAAGACGAGAGGAACACATACGACAGAATTGGCCCTGATCCTATTGGATAAGCGGCACTCCTGTTGTGTTTTCCGTCTTGTAGTTCGCGCGCTTTATGAATGAACACTGTGTTTCGCTTGCATTACGTTACTTCCTACATCGATTCGTTACTAGAACCGCAAGCAGTTAGTAGGACGGGCCTTGCTGGTATCAAGACGGTTCATGTATACTTAATATATAAGCAAAACTTGCCCAAAAAATTTCGTACATTTGTAGCCTTGTTCATTACACCCCTCAGATGAGGGTGTAAATGGGGTGTTGCAAGGGTGTTTTACTTACCAACACCCAAATTGTGAAAATAAGGGTGCAATAAGGGTGTTCATAAGGGTGCATTTAACGCAGACACCCGCATTACACCCTTAAGGGTGTAAATATTTTTACTGTGTACACGCCAGACTTATCTGAGTGTGCCCCTATTTCTGACACAGCCAGGCTTGCTGAAGAGTGTCGCGAGCTCGCCAAGACCTTCATGACGAATGAAAAAGAGCGGCAGAAGAGTATGCGTGATGGCTCCGCCACTTCTGAGTCCACGTTCCTCCCTGGAGCGCTCGTATGGCTCTCGGTCCCTACCTCCGCAGCTGGCCTCTCTTCACAACTACTCCCGAAATACGAAGGCCCCTACCGTGTCATCGAGCGCACATCTCCGGTCGACTACCTGATCGAACCCATCGAACAGTCTTCGGACATGCGCCGTCGAGGGCGCGACATTGTCAACGTGGGGCGCCTGAAGGTCTACTATGACCCGCTCATAGTGACAAGCTGTTAGGTCGCCCGGCGGCTCTCTTTTCGTCCCCGGGGTAATTGTAGCGATGCCTTGGAACTTGGAAATAGGTTGCACTCTCGAGAGCCTTCTAGTGGGTCGTCTGCAAAAAGGACGCCGCTCCCGCTGAGAGTTCGTGCCTGGCCGTGGCTGTCGCCATCACGCAGCATCTCTGAGTACCGGCAAATAAACACCATAACAAATCTTTTATTGCGATAGCAATTATATGGACACTTTCGGCTGGTTTTCGCCGTCGGCGTCGCCGCCGCCGTTGGCCGCCGCCGGTGTCCGCCGCCGTCATTTGCCGTATATGTATATGTATATATATAACCGGCACCGCCCGTCGTTCGTGAGCGTGAAAAGACGCGACGGGGGGGTCCCTCGAGCCACCTTCGATTTTACGAGCGCGGGCGCGCGCGTTATCTCCCCTTCTCGGCGGCCGACAGCGGGGGGCCGGTGTACCCTTCTACGTGCTGCGCTCTCAACGCGAAGAGAATTCTCCTGAACAAGCGTTTTCTAGAGTTGCGTGAGATCGGATCCAAAAAGAGTTAGCTGCCAGCCTCACTTCGTATAACATTACAATTTTTTGCTATCGCATTCATTGCTTCACCCTTGCGGTGAAACTGTGACTTTTTTCTTTTAAACTGCGGCGCGTGGAATGACCCCTCTGCGTCTCCTGCCACGCGGTCGCGTCTGACGCCAAGTGTGCCCGGTGTTCTTTTTTTTTCCTTCTACATCATGAGTGGTACAGAAAGGAGCCACCTTTTCGTGGGCATCTCAAGGGCAGTTTTCAATTTGAAAGAAACTGTAAAAGCGTTGCGTGATAAAAAAAAACACGCTCAAGCTGTTCCGAGATCTGCGTGCCGTGAGCGGCAAATGGTGCATATGAACAGCTCGCCGTTATATCGGTGGCACGAGCATGGCGTGTGGCTGTGTTGGCTAGCGCAGCAGGCTGCGGAGCGAGGGGTGGCTGGTTCGAATACCCGGTCAGGCTGTTTGGAATTTTTTTCTGCTGATTTATTTTTATTTATGCCTTTTTATATATACACATACATATAAATATCCGGGACATGACGGCGTCGACAGACGGCGACGGCGAAAATCAGGCGAGAGTGTCCATATAATTGCTATCGCAATAAAAATTGGGGGGACCCTTAAGCTTCGCCTTCAAGAGTTCCATGCGATAGCGAAATCCTTTCCCTAGTGCGTACTTCAATCACTTAGTGCATACTATGTAATGGACAGCATGCTTTAAACCACGAGCAGTTACGCGCGTGAAATGTTTTCGAACTTGCTATGTGCCCACTACGGGGTCTTAAGGGAATACACGCAGTAATCTTTGTGCCTTTTGTAATGGGTGGCTGGCTTTAAACAACGATGTCGTTGTGATATTCACATGTTCTCACGCCTGATGGCAATGTACGCTTGTACGCGCTCTGGAAAATTCGAGAGCGCTCGAGGCACGTGGACCCGAGCCGAAAAGGAAGACGAAGAGGCGGGAGCGGGCATTGTCTGCGTGGACTGCGAAGCGGGAGGTTGGATCGCCAGCTGATGGCCTGGTGACGGGAGCGACGGGCGTTCGAGTCGGCTACCGGTGACGCGGGCGTCCCGAGGTGTGGCCGGCGTACTCGACGGCGTTCGAGCAAGGCTCCTCGGGGATGCGGCTACCGCGCCCGGCAAGCACGGACGTTCCCGGAGCAAGCCCCCCTTCTGCTGCAGGCCACCAAAGGCAATCCCCGGTGTGCCACGTCAGCGCGGGAACACCACACCGGGTCAACGCGACGACGGCGTTAGGCCTAGCGGGTCTAGCCAGCGGTACGACGTCCTGCTTGTGGACAGGCTACGACTGGCGCGTCGGGCTTCGGAGCGGACACCAAGAATGGTGAAGTCATCACGGCACACGACGGTTGACCCAGCGGGAACCGCGACGTGTGGACATAACTAACCCAGACAAGTAAGGCCGGCCCAACGTATTCGGTGTTCTAGAGTGGAGCTGGGAGACTAGAAGTAGGATAGTATATCTTAGGACAGTGAAGAGAGAGGTGTTGTGAATAGTTTGAGATGGTTTGCTTGCAGTTAACTGTTATACATCTGAATATTTTAGAGTGCCGTGTGCTGTTTTCTTTGTTTCTCTTGGTTTGATAAATGTTTGCTGTGCTTCACTCCGAGTCTTTGACTGAGTTCATTGCCCTGGTCCGCCCGAATCCGTGACAGACGCCTGTATACAGGACGCGTGTGTTTGTAAAGCACGAGTTATTTTTACTGTATTTTCAAGCAGAGAAAGTTATTTTTGCTGTATTTCCAAGCAGACGCGTGGCTGTGTGGTAGAACACCTGCTTGCCACGCAGACGGCCTGGGTTCGATCCGCACTCGGACCAGGAAATTTTCATTATTTATTTTATTTGCATTTTGCATCTTTCTCGATTTTTTGGTTACGGACAAGATGATCATTTTTCGCTCACAACCAACGACGCCGACGCCGGAATTTCTGCGAAACGCTATCGCGTTAAAAATGGCTGACTTAACTTTATATGCGGAAACTATCGAAAATGTTAAGGGCTCGTTTTCAAAAACAACTTAACTTTCTCGAAAAGTTGACTTTTGAAAGTATCAGAAAAGTATGTTTGGGGAACACTTCAACAACTGCACTTAATATGAGAGTACCACTTTTTTGGGTAAGTCTCCTGGGAACGAGGAAATTAGGCCCAAATAAATGACTGTAACACTCGCCTAACATTGGGTGTAAATGATCCAGTCCTTAGAAAGGTAAATTTCATAAGAAGCGAAATTCATATTGATTGTGGTTTTCGGATTTTCAGCTTTCACCTGGCCACAACTGGCAGTTGTCGCTATAAAGCGGCCGTCCCAAATCGTGGTCTTCTTGTCGTCTACAAGTGTTTATTACTGTGGTGAGATACCACATGCAACACGAGCGGTTTTTTTTGTCGTCTTGCGTGCATCCTGCTCCCTACACTCTTATTTCTTTGCTTTTCAGAGTTTGGTGTATTTCGATAACTTTTGCAGCTTCTATGTCCCTGAGGGATTTTGCCTGAACGAACTTTGTAAGGTAATCAATGGCTACGATGAGTACTTGTAAACTCTTGAAGTCTTGAAGGGCCCTATTATGTCCATCCCAACTATGTGGAAGGGTCTGTGGACTTCTATTGGCTGTAGTAGACCGTAAGGCAGTGACATCTTCATCCTCAAGGTCACAGTTACGCACGTGCTGTCTGACATCCGAACAGAGCTTCGGCCAGTAATACTCAGACCTTAGGGCACCCAATGTTCGCCTGATGGCCATGTGGCCAGCATGCATTTCCCGAAGTGCCTCAGCTTGCCGCTGGGAAGGAAGGGAGAGGAGAAATCGATTGCTGACCGGGTTTCTTTTGTACAACACGTCATTGTGCGTGATCAACTACTTTTGGGCGCGTTTCTGTTGCTTCTTTGTGTCCAGCGCACCCCTAAGTATATCCAGCACTTTAACGAAAAACGCGTTCTGACGCGGTTCCTCACCCATGTTTTCGAGGATCGCAGTGATGGATACGATACTGCAAGAATTTGGTCTTTATGAGCACCAATGGGAGGGTTCCTGTAAAAACAATCCGGTGCGCTGTGCGGGATTCCTGATTTATATATGACATCAAAATCAAACTCTCGCAAAATCAACGACCAACGAAGAAGACGTTGGTTTCCTTCCTTGTAGCGCAAAACCCAGAAAAGTGCATGGTGGTTGCTGACAACTTGAAATTTATGGCCTATCAAATATTGTCACGTGGTTGTGACGTCTACGAAGGCAGCAAGCGACGTGTCCAAGATGAAACTGTTTATTAGGCCGAACTTGTGGCCGGTAAACGGAAAGTAAGATTACAGCAATATACGCTGGCACTGATAGCGGCGAACAGAGCGTCGGCCGTCGATCAACTGAACATCGTTGGAACGCGCCGGCTTTTATAAATCACGCGTCGAACATTCTAGCCTTATCACTAGTCGTCGCGCAAGCTCTGGAATAATCTTGAGTTACCGTCTTGCGTGCAATCTTAACAAAACGATCTACTACAACCAAGAAGCTTCTGGAACAATAAGGTGCGGTCTGCGCCGAGTACTGCTGATAGTCTTTGTGGGCGGAAACCGAATACAGTAAAAGAAACGCGCGTGGTGATATGGTCGCATATTTTCCAATGCCTATTTCACTGCAAGAGCTTCCAGTTCTGTCGAAGAATAATAGAGCTCTGAATGACCTGCTCAAGCATAGCACAGGACGGTAGTGTCGCTCTTCGTCTTCTTGCAGCAGCAGACCATCAAGCCGAGCCGAGAGGCATCTGTGTGTACTCGCACACCGAATTCTAGCTTGAGAACAGGTGGCTGACACAAAGGGCGCTTTAACGTCTCAAAGGCGACATCCTCTTCCCTAGAATAAGTAGAATTCTTCTTTAAGAGCGATTGAAGAGGTACAGCGCAAACGCTATAATTAGGGATAAGCTTCCTGAATGGAGACACGCATGAGTAACAATAATGCTAGCACCTCACTACCAAACGAGGAAGGTGAGAAAGTTCTTGGGAAACCGCGATCGCCATGCATGGATAGAATTTCACCTGACATGCTGCGCCGATTTGGCGCAACGCGTGCATGACCGTGCATGCTCATAGAACTCATGGCGTGACAATAAGTGCACATCATATTGTCGCGGGTTATAAAACACAGGGGCTTCATTCAGAGGAGAAGTACGGCGTGTCGTACTCGGAGAGACACTCAAGGAGAGAGCCGCTAAGAACGTCTTCTTCTTCACTCTTTTGTGCAGCGCCTCTCGAGCGGATCAGTGGTCTTCCTTGTCGTCGCTAGCGCACAGCTAGATAGAACTATGGACGCGGCATTACCCTCCCTCCAGAGTGAGCATCGTCTCGATGCTCACCAAGTAGCAGTCGATGCGTGAGGTAGCCTGTGGGCGTTCACATCACTCGGCTAAATACGGCTTCATGCGGACCACGTGCACTGTCTCAGGCAGATGCTGACGGCGTTTCTAACAAGAGCCGTCAGCCATGACTTCGTACGTGACGTCGCTAAGACGGCGCGGAACCTTGTAGGGTCCGAAGTATCGGCGTAGGAGTTTCTCCGAGAGGCCCCGCCGTCGTACAGGGAACCAAACCCAGACTCCTTCCCCAGGTTTATAAGCGACGAACCGATGGCGGAGATTGTACCGTTGGGCGTCAAGTTCTTGCTGGTTGGTTATTCTGACTTGGGCAAGCTGTCTTGCTTCCTCGGCGCGTTCAGTGAAATCTGCGGCGTCTGTCTCTGAATCATCGCAGTCGTGAGGCAGCATAGCATCAAGCATCGTAGTCACTTCTCTACCATGAATTAGTGTAAAAGGTGTCATTTTAGTTGTTTCCTGGCGTGCCGTATTATACGCGAATGTGACGTACGGCAAAATTCGGTCCCAATTCTTGTGCTCCACGTCGACGCACATGCAAAGCATGTCGGCAAGAGTCTTGTTGAGTCGTTCCGTAAGCCCATTTGTTTGTGGGTGATAAGCTGTCGTCTTCCTATGTGCTGTACCACTGAGCATAACCACAGTGCGCAGAAATTCGGCTGTAAACGCGGTACCTTTGTCTGTTATGACGACTGCGGGAGCACCATGTCCCAGGACAATGTTCTCAACGAAGAACCGGGCCGCTTCAGCTGCAGTGCCACTATAACCCATTTGTTGCCGCTGTCCGATGTTGGAAATGGACCCAGAAGATCAATTCCAATTTGATCGAACGGAGTTTCCGGTACTGGAACAGGACGTAATAGCCCAGCGGGCTTGACCGGTGGTACCTTGCGCCGCTGACAGTCAATGCACGTTCGGACGTAGTGTTTCACCTCCGCTGCGGTTCCTGGCCAGTATTTTTCTTTGACGCGTGTCAATATTCTTGTGAAACCGAGGTTGCCCGAGGTGGCTTCGTCATGGCAGGCTTGCAAAATTTTGTTGCGGAGAGTTACGGGAACTACCAGCAGATAGCTTCTTCCTGTTGATGAGAAATTCGGCGCATTCGCGGTTCGACCTGTCAAGAATTCTATGAGTGAGTTGAGCTCCCGATCGTCTTGCTGTTGGCGAGAGGTAACAGCCGTATCAACAACTCCAAAATAGCGTGCGTATTTGTCATCCTCTGTAGTCGGCGGCTTAATCGGTGATCTTGACAGGCAGTCGGCATCTAATTGTTGCCTTTCCGACTTGTAGACTACATTCATGTCGTACTCTTGAAGCCGTAAGCTCCAGCGCGCCAAACGTCCGGACGAGTCTTTCATGTTGGTCAACCAACAAAGGGAGTGGTGGTCGCTTATGACTTGGAAAGCACGGCCATATAAATACGGGCGAAACTTTGCAACGGCCCAAACGACAGCCAGACACTCCTTCTCTGTTGTTGAGTAGTTGGACTCAGCATGTGTCAAGGTTCTGCTCGCGTAGGCAATTACTCTCTCTGCACCATCTTGGCACTGAACAAGAACAGCACCTACACACTCAGTGAAATCCCGGCTAGAATATACGCCTACAGGCAGGAAATCCGCTCAAATTATGGCCGCATCTAGTCAGTTCGTTACGCGGCTCCGTAGCCGTGTCCCAGAAGAAGCGGCCCTATGCTAAGTGGCCTTCAGAATAGCCGTGGCGACGCTTAGACGGGATTTTAAGTCAAATTTTTCCTGGCTAGGTACGGCCTGCGGTTAAGCGTGACGGCCCTGTAGGTGGTCTGTCTGTAGGCGGCCCTGATGCGGTTGCGAGAAAAAAAAAGTTATTTAGTTATTTTTTTGACGCTGTTTTCTGGCGAGTTTGACGGTTGTAATTATCACAACGGGTAATTTAGAAGATGAACAGCACCACAATCATCAACATCTGCGACAACAACATGCAAATTACGCACAGCGCTGGAATCGAACTCGGGACCGCGTGCACTGAAAATAGATAACTTACCCATTGCACCACAGCGCCGCCGCAAGAATGCTCGTTTTTTTGCGGGGTATATATCTACCATGTCGTTTGCAAACAGTCGGCGCGACGTTGAACTTCTGTTTTTGTGCCATGTGCATGTGTTTGAGCGTGCATTAGGTCAGCAAATAGTTTGCGGGGCTTCATGAACTCCAGACAAACGCGGTAAGCACCTTCGGCTCCGACTTCGGTTCGTAATTCGCCGTGCCGCAAGAACGATTAACGTGTGTCCGTGTGTCGTTAAAGCTTCTCCGTGAACAGCGGTTGTTTCGCTCACCGAAAATTCGCGAATGTATACCAGCGTGACGAGGATATCCTCAGAGCTCTAAACCCACGTACATTTTTCCCATGTGCGTGTGCTGCGAGCAATTTCCGCTGTACACGCTTGTCAGTGACAGCAGCCCGTTCTCAGCTGTTCGTGTAACGTTAACCTGCTATGGCACGTTAATGTTTGAATGGGTATTTTAAAGTGCCTACACTAACATTTCCATTTAGTGCGCGTGAACCGTCGCGAGCCGCACGTTGGGTCAGCAGCACCTTTTTAGCAGTTCGACGATCATCTGTTTCAGCAATTACCACTTGTGCGCGCTATTTCGCGCGACACAGTGGTTTTTACTCATCTTCGCCTAGCGCAAAACGCTACATGTAATCACTGGTCCGCTGCAAGCGAGTAAAAATATATGGCTGTGAGATTGAAAGGACGCGCACGCGCACTTTCCACGTCAGATGGCGCGGCGATGCAGTTTTATCTGATTGCGGTCGTCGCTCGCACATCCCGACTTATTTTGTCAACGGGTGTACATGGGGCGGCATGAAGAACACATCCTGCGTAGATCTCGACCCTGAAAAAGGTACGTGGTTCCAGATGTTGAAAAGTTACACAAGCTGGCATGCCACAATTAAGTCACGAAACAAATGCGAGCCATGAACTGAGTAAATTGAAAACAAATTTGTCACAACGTAATGTGTACACATGATAACATAAGAAGCATTGTATTCCGCGAAAAAGCGCATCTACAATGGGATGTAACGAAGATTACACACAAAGCATGTAAATTCGAAAGTAGTTACTGCTGCGCTTAATGTTCTCTCGCAATTATAACACGATCAATGTATATATATAACGGGCGAAGTGTGCCCCCCCAGGGGCGGCGCCAGCGGGGGGTATGGGGGGAGCTGGAGCCCCCCCCCAAAATTTCTGACTGCCCCCCCCCCCCTTTGCGCCCCCCCCCCCCCCCCCCCCAAGAGCAAGCATAATCAAAACACAACGCATATGTTCCCAGCTTCCCTGCCCCCCTAAAGGAACCCCGGTAAAAAAATCCTGGCGCCGCCCCTGGTGCCCCCCTCCACCTATTTTTCTTTTTTTTTTGTTCACTCAGCAAAATTGGATCCTGCACATGCATCAGCAGACATCACGACACCCTCAAAGAAAACAAAAAGGCTACTTACCAATTCGAGCATGTTGTACTGGACTGTGCCCGCAGTACGCGCACCAACCAGCCTGGTATGGTGCGGCAGGCTCATTGTTCCCGGCGCGGCAAAATCCATCGCACTCACATTGCGGCGCGTTACATTGCCCTCGATACACACCTTTCATATCCATTGATGAAAACATATTACCCAGCGGCAGGCGCAAAGCGCGCGTTTAGCGCTTTCCAAGTACGTTGACAAACAGGTGAAGGTTACCGGCCTCAAAGCCCTGTCGCCTGCACGTCTCGTGCTGGAGCGGCCGCGCGGCGAACGCGAAACTTCTCAGCTTCTGCGGTTCTCGTCTGTCTTTTTTTTCCCTTCACACGCGCGCGCCGGGCGAGCGCGGAGCGCGCGTCTCAATTTCTTCTTTCATTTTTTTTTCGTTCAAACGCATGCGCGTGCAGTTGTTTCCCACGCTTCGCGGCCTCCTCGGCGCCACTCGGCGCCCTGTCGCTCCGCTCGCACGCGGAATCGGCCTGCGGGGCCGTATGCGGATTTCGGCCGCTTATCAGATTGTTTATAGGCGGCACTCCTCAAGTTCGAGGCCGCCTGAAGACAGTAACGTATACTTCTCTTCGCCGGGCTGTCCATAGCCGTGATAATAAACAGTACGTCGAAGGATGCCGCCTATATCGAGGCTATTATCCAGGACCGTACTGAGAGTGTAGGCCTACAATGCTGGCGTCTGTATGGATGGCTGTTGGTGCATCCTCATCAAAGTGAGCAAGAACGGGCGGAGTTTGTGAACGCTGCCGCAAATCGTTGAACGACGCTTCTTGCTCTTCGCCCCATACAAACGCAGCATCTTCCCTTGTGAGGCGGGTGAGTGGAGAGGCAATGTGCGCAAAGTCCGCTATAAATCGCCGGTAGTAGGCGCAGAGACCCAGGAAACGTCTGACCGCCTTCTTATCCACAGGCCTTGCGAACTTTGCGACGGCTGCAGTTTTATCTGGGTGTGGCCTAATACCTTCCTGACTGACCACATGTCCCAGGAATTGAAGTTCTTCAAAGCCGAAGTGACATTTTTCAGGTTTCAATGTGAGTCCTGCGGACCGTATGGCTTGAATCACAGACAGCAGCCGCTTTAGGTGTTCTTCAAACGTGGCCGAAAAAACAATCACGTCGTCGAGGCACACAAGGCATGTTTTCCATTTCACACCGGACAGAACGGTATCCATGAGCCTTTCAAACGTGGCTGGGGCCGAGCATAAACCGAAAGGGAGGACTTTGAATTCATAAAGCCCGTCTGGTGTCACGAATGCGGTCTTTTCTCGGTCACGCTCACCTACTTCTATTTGCCAGTATCCACTTTTAAGGTCCACTGACGAGAAGTAGCGCGCATTCCGTAGCCTGTCCAAAGAGTCGTCGATCCGTGGCAACGGATAAACGTCTTTCTTCGTAACGTTGTTCAGCTTACGGTAATCAATGCAGAAACGCAAGCTGCCATCTTTCTTTTTCACGAATACCACCGGTGATGCTCAAGGGCTTTTTGATGGCTGGATTACATTATCCTCTAGCATCTTCTTGACCTGCTGCTGTATTACTTCACGTTCTTTCTGAGCGACGCGATATGGGTTCTGTAGGATCGGTCTTGCTGTTTCTTCAGTGATGATACGGTGTTTCGTCAGAGGCGTTTGACCCACTCGTGAAGTCAAGGAGAAACACTCCTTGAACTGGTCAAGCAGCTTCATAAGATGGCATCTTTCAGTTGGTGTTGAACTCGGACCGATGTCGACAGATGATGGAAGCGGTGCTGAACGAGCCGTTGCTTCCACTTGCATAGCAAGACAGCTGTAAGAGTAGTCGAGTTCCTCGAGGTGCCTTTACCAATGCACCTCGAGCAGTGCCTTTACCAATGTGCCGTCGCTCATTGGTGAAGTTGGTCAGAAGCACCTCCGCGCCCATCAACTAAGCTGACGATGCCACGAGCGATGGCAATGCCTTGGCGAAAGAGAAGGGCAGTGATGCGTTCGGCTATGGCGTCTTCATTACAGTGCACGCCGCAACGGACGGAAACAAGACTACATGACAGCGGCGGCACGCAGACGTCTTCGTCGACCACACGTAACACCCTGGGTTATTGGTGTGCGTCATGGGTCACGGGCTTGTCAGAGGCAAATGTTATCACGCCGTCACGTATGTTGACAACGGGAACCGTACTCTCTTAAGAAGTCCATTCCCAGTATCAGAGGTTTGCAGCACTCCGGTAGGATCACGAATGTGGCTACAAAAGCTACATTCCCGATCGTGATTCTTGCTGTACATTTGCCCGTGGGTACCATTATCTGGCCTCCAGCGTTTCGAATATAAGGGCCCGTCCATTCCGTTCTGACTTTCTTGAGTTCGTCTGCCAGTCGCTCACTCATAATAGAAAAGTCTGCGCCAGTATCGACTAACGCCGTCACTTCAAGCCCACAAATCGTCACAGTGAGGTCGGCAGTCACGGTTTGCTCGGCGGAAACTTGTTCATCGCTCTCGCGTTTCGGCAACAATGGGGGATTTTCGGCAATTTGACGACTTGCAACCTTCCCCCAGAAGTCGCTGCTTTCAGTTTCCCCGCCGCGGGCTGGGAGACTGACCTCTGACGGCATCAGCAAAACTGCAGCGGCTCGGTGAAGCAAAACGAGTCGAAGATGGTGAGCGCGTCCGGAAGGTAGCTGAGCTCTCCTGCCGGCCAGCCAAGTCGTCGTCGATGGGGGCACGGCTTTCAGCGAACTGTCGACGCGGCAGGTGCACTTATCCAGCTGGGCGATGAGGGCAAAAACGGTAAATCTGCCCTGGCTCTCCACAATGGTAGCACAGTGGCCGGCGATCCGCAGTGCGCCATATGTCGGTCTTGCGCATATAGGGTCGCCTTATGGTATCCTGCTGGGCCCAGGCTTCCACAGGATGTGATTGGTGGTACTGCGGCGCCGGCATGGGCAATGGTCGACGAACAGCGTCTGCATAGCTGTATCCGTTCGGCTGGTAGGATACTTCTGGAGCCAATGGACGACGGACTACGTCTGCGTAGATATATGCGTTCGGCTGGTACAGCGGATCGGGGTATTGCTCGGGAGAGGCCAACGCCTGTCGAAGTTCGTGGCGAACGACTTCAGCGGCGGAGGCAACCGTTAACTCCAGCTGCGGTGGTGCTTGCAACGGTGATGTGCCCCTTGCGTTCTCCTTCGCAATCTCCTCGCGCACGATCTGTCGAATCAGTTGGCGAAGAGAACACTCGTCGGTCGCGGTCAGTGCTGCGGCACCTGCAGCTGCGCCGGTGGCCAGGTGATCACACTGATGGTACCGTTGCTGCAGCGCACGCTCTATTGCGGTGGCCTCCCTGATGAACTCGTCGACTGTTGTCGGCTGATTGCGCACAAGGCCAACAAACAGCTGCTCTCGGACGCCCCTCATGAGATGGCTTAGCTTTTTAGCCTCGGACATGTTGGGGTCCGCGCGGTAGCACAAACGCACCATACTCTCAGCAAACATGGCGACGCCTTCCTGTAGCTGTTGGGTGCGTGACTCTAGAAGGCGTTGTGCGTTTTCACGTCGGTTTGCGTTACCGAAGGTCTCTAGTAACCGACGGCAAAACTCGTCCCATGTCGTCAAACTTGCCTCGCGGTGGATGAACCACGTCTTCGCGCCGTCTTCAAGGGTGAAGTATACGTGGAAGACAGGGCTGGGCAGAGATACTCGAAAAAGTATTCCGGAATGCAGATATCGAAATAGATTGGTTGGAAGCCTAAAATACAGTTACTGAAAGACATTTGTCTGTGACGTAGCGGGATATTTCGGAGATACTTTTGCAAAAAGACGAAAAAAGTATTCCGGAATGCAGATATCGAAATAGATTGGTTGGAAGCCTAAAATACAGTTACTGAAAGACATTTGTCTGTGACGTAGCGGGATATTTCGCAGATACTTTTGCAAAAAGACGAAAAAAGTATTCCGGAATGCAGATATCGAAATAGATTGGTTGGAAGCCTAAAATACAGTTACTGAAAGACATTTGTCTGTGACGTAGCGGGATATTTCGGAGATACTTTTGCAAAAAGACGAAAAAAGTATTCCGGAATGCAGATATCGAAATAGATTGGTTGGAAGCCTAAAATACAGTTACTGAAAGACATTTGTCTGTGACGTAGCGGGATATTTCGGAGATACTTTTGCAAAAAAGACGAAAAAAGTATTCCGGAATGCAGATATCGAAATAGATTGGTTGGAAGCCTAAAATACAGTTACTGAAAGACATTTGTCTGTGACGTAGCGGGATATTTCGGAGATACTTTTGCAAAAAGACGAAAAAAGTATTCCGGAATGCAGATATCGAAATAGATTGGTTGGAAGCCTAAAATACAGTTACTGAAAGACATTTGTCTGTGACGTAGCGGGATATTTCGGAGATACTTTTGCAAAAAGACGAAAAAAGTATTCCGGAATGCAGATATCGAAATAGATTGGTTGGAAGCCTAAAATACAGTTACTGAAAGACATTTGTCTGTGACGTAGCGGGATATTTCGGAGATGCTTTTGCAAAAAGACGAAAAAAGTATTCCGGAATGCAGATATCGAAATAGATTGGTTGGAAGCCTAAAATACAGTTACTGAAAGACATTTGTCTGTGACGTAGCGGGATATTTCGGAGATACTTTTGCAAAAAGACGAAAAAAGTATTCCGGAATGCAGATATCGAAATAGATTGGTTGGAAGCCTAAAATACAGTTACTGAAAGACATTTGTCTGTGACGTAGCGGGATATTTCGGAAATACTTTTGCAAAAAGACGAAAAAAGTATTCCGGAATGCAGATATCGAAATAGATTGGTTGGAAGCCTAAAATACAGTTACTGAAAGACATTTGTCTGTGACGTAGCGGGATATTTCGGAGATACTTTTGCAAAAAGACGAAAAAAGTATTCCGGAATGCAGATATCGAAATAGATTGGTTGGAAGCCTAAAATACAGTTACTGAAAGACATTTGTCTGTGACGTAGCGGGATATTTCGGAGATATTTTTGCAAAAAGACGAAAAAAGTATTCCGGAATGCAGATATCGAAATAGATTGGTTGGAAGCCTAAAATACAGTTACTGAAAGACATTTGTCTGTGACGTAGCGGGATATTTCGGAGATACTTTTGCAAAAAGACGAAAAAAGTATTCCGGAATGCAGATATCGAAATAGATTGGTTGGAAGCCTAAAATACAGTTACTGAAAGACATTTGTCTGTGACGTAGTGGGATATTTCGGAGATACTTTTGCAAAAAGACGAAAAAAGTATTCCGGAATGCAGATATCGAAATAGATTGGTTGGAAGCCTAAAATACAGTTACTGAAAGACATTTGTCTGTGACGTAGTGGGATATTTCGGAGATACTTTTGCAAAAAGACGAAAAAAGTATTCCGGAATGCAGATATCGAAATAGATTGGTTGGAAGCCTAAAATACAGTTACTGAAAGACATTTGTCTGTGACGTAGCGGGATATTTCGGAGATACTTTTGCAAAAAGACGAAAAAAGTATTCCGGAATGCAGATATCGAAATAGATTGGTTGGAAGCCTAAAATACAGTTACTGACAGACATTTGTCTGTGACGTAGCGGGATATTTCGGAGATACTTTTGCAAAAAGACGAAAAAAGTATTCCGGAATGCAGATATCGAAATAGATTGGTTGGAAGCCTAAAATACAGTTACTGAAAGACATTCGTCTGTGACGTAGCGGGATATTTCGGAGATACTTTTTCAAAAAGACGAAAAAAGTATTCCGGAATGCAGATATCGAAATAGATTGGTTGGAAGCCTAAAATACAGTTACTGAAAGACATTTGTCTGTGAGGTAGCGGGATATTTCGGAGATACTTTTGCAAAAAGACGAAAAAAGTATTCCGGAATGCAGATATCGAAATAGATTGGTTGGAAGCCTAAAATACAGTTACTGAAAGACATTTGTCTGTGACGTAGCGGGATATTTCGGAGATACTTTTGCAAAAAGACGAAAAAAGTATTCCGGAATACAGATAGAGCGATACAGATACTGAAATACTTTTTCTTTATTTAGGGGATGTTCATAGTCCGCAAAAAGTGCAGCACAATATTGTGAATGTTGCAGCGCATTGAAACTTCCAATTTATTTATTTATCACAGAACTGCACTTCCGGGGCATCTTGAGGTACTTCTCATATTCTGATGCGCCGTTTGGATGTACCCTCTGGGATTAAATAAAACGTATTCGAGCTCAATGTAACGTATGGCAACTATAGAGACACAACTATATCAACGGGGATAAAAATACACGTTTCTTACGTTGAGATGTACCTTGAAGTCTGACGTCGATGTCCGCGAACCGTCCGCCTCGGTGGAACAGTGGCTAAGGTGCTCGGCTGCTGACCCATAGGTCGCGGGTTCGATCCCGGCCGCGGCGGTCGCATTACGATGGAGGCGAAGTGGTAGAGGCCCGTGTACTGTGCGATGTCAGTGCACGTTAAAGAACACCAGATGGTCAAAATTTCCGGAGCCCTCCACTACGGCGTCTCTCATAATCATATCATGGTTTTAGGACGTAAAACCCCAAATATAATTATTATTAGGTCCGCGAACCAGAAATTGCCTTTCCACAAAGCTTGCATTCTGCTTTTGAGCGCCGAAGCATTGTATCCAGCCTCTACGGCAGGGGTCTCAAACTCGCCTCAGCCAGCGGGCCGCAGACACAGAATTTAGACCCACAAGGGCCGAAGCAGTGAAGAAGGTAGGAGCGGGGGGGGGGGGGGGGGGGGTAGTTTGTAGAAATTGTCAAGAAACGTCAGTTGAAAAAAAAAAAACCTTTTCCATGTCTGATATAAAAGTCATTTCTGAAGAATATTTGGCGCCAAGATTCCAGCCACAAGTCAATGCCGGTCCCCAGAATGGCAAAAATCTGGACGCCGATTCTGAAATATAGCTTTTGTTTCACGTTTATGTTTCAACACAGGGTGACCATATGGGGTGGCTCGCGAAAACAATGCTTTAGACCAGTCATACTTGAGTAGCTCACGAACATGCTTAAAAAAATATGGGGTGAAGAGAGTGATATGGGCGGGCGGCCGCGTGTTTGAGACCCCTGCTCTACGGGTTCAAAGAACGTGCCATCCAGTATAGACCGTGCTGCACGGCCTTCACCATTCGCCATGCTCGGTCTTGTGACGTGTGCTTCGGTGGTGCCTTGGCCGTCGTCGCCGTTCCCAAGACTCCAGCTCGTGCAACTAGTGGCGCGACTCGAGGGCTAAACCTTCCCTACTCTACAACGAGACGCCATTTAACCATAACTCAACTACAGTAGAGACGGCTTAGCCAAATGTTGCCAGACGAGGACTATCTCGCCCGCCAAAGAGCGCTAACATTTCATTGTGGTCGGTGCGGCGATGACAGGTCATCGAACGGTCATCATGTTAAAGGGCGCCGCGCCCTGAGGCCACACGCACAAACATTTACGCGCGACTGGGTGGCGGAGGGCCACCGACCACGAGGAGGAAAAGTTCCCTGCAAAGTGACTTGGCGGGGACGACATGTGCGCTTCGGCACTCCGCGGTAGAACAAATTGCATCGATCCGTTCAAATACACCACCTTGAAAGCTGCCTCCCGAGTTTCGTCGGTGCCGGGCCAGACGGCTGCGGATTCCACTATTATCCCTACGTGCAGTGGAGCCCATTATGTCAAAGCTACCCTACTGAGGCATTGGTTTCCTAAAACCACGTTCTTTGAAGGTGAGATGGTCTCAGCCCTCCTAGGTCGCTACTGCCAGCTCTCTCAAAATAGAAAGTGGAAACAGGGACAGTTTTTCATTTCACCGGCTAACTCGGTGCTGCCATAATCCTCTATGGGTTGCGCTAAACAGGCTTGACTAGGAATGCGCCCTGACACGCTGGAGGGGTGGCTGAAAGGCGCGACAAAGACAGCCATCGTCGAGTCACTTCCGCTCAACTATTGGAAATGCTTTTGGAAGTGCCGCCGCTCTGAGAATTCAACACGCGCGAAGCCCCTGTTTCAAGGCAGTATCCGCGCGGGGGTCCTGCAAAATTGGCTGCCCCCCCCTCCCTCCCCCCCCCCCCCCCCCAAAAAAAAAAAAAAAAAAAAAAAAAAAAAAAAAAAAAAAAAAAAAAAAATTAGTAGCGCTGCATTGGTCCTGAACAGTGTTGTACACGTTCCTCTAAAACAGGAACGATAGCTCGTTCCTCGTTCCTCCCCAATTTCGGAACGAGTTCCCGTTACTAGTTCCTCAAGTGTAAAAGGAACTCGTTACAGTTACATTTCCAAAATTGGAACGTGTCGTTACATTAACGTTACATTTGAGTTTTTAATAAATATATAGTGTCGGATGATCCTGAGGCGAAATAAAGTCAGCAATTTAAAGCTCCCATCGAGCTACATATATCAAACTAATTTAACATTGCCGACAGCAGATTATACATAGGTAAAGAAATCTAAATAAACGCTCCTAGACAAATATTTTCGAGACCACCGGCCTTACTACATACATGTAACTGCAACTTTCGTGCTCGTCTATTTTAAGTCCAACACATGTGGCAATTTTCAACTTCAGTCTTCAAAGGCGCAGTCAGGATGCTGCACTTCACATATTCAAATCAATTTCTTGCACAGGAAATCGCATCGAAAGCGACAATACTTAGGTGTTTAATGAGTGCTCCTTCAATATTTCAGTGTGAGCAGAAAATAATGTTCAGGATACACACTTGCGCCTTAGTAAAGTCCCCGGTTCACAGCCATCGAACATATTTCTGTATATTTCGTCCTCTGTATTTCTATCTCTTGCTCTCTTTCTTGCCTTTCATGCTCTTATTTGTTTTGCTCTTTCTCTCTCTCTGTCTCTCTGTGTACGTTCTCTCGCCTTCTATCTTCTTTTTTCTTTTTCCTTTTCTCTGTCTCTCTATACTCGTTCTATTCTCCTCCTTTCCCTCCTCCTCACCATCACTTCGCCTTCCCACCCCCTTGATATACTGCACTATACAAGGATATGTTATACACTTCTAGCATGCGCGCATGTTGCAGAAAGACGCATAGCCAATAATTTCCTCAACATCCTACTTCATTAGTATAAGGTCACTCAGCTAAGTGATGTATACGAGCAAATGGATAGTCAGTCAGAATGTTATATTGCATGGTTGATGTGTTTATCCTTACCACCGGTCTAGTGTATAATGGGCAATGGCAGTTATTTGATGTATTCGTTCTACAGATGAATGCGAATTCTTCAGCACTGTGCGTTCGTCGTTGGGTCGCGATAGGAGCAAAGTGAGCGTATTAGTTCTCTGTTTGTATTGAATTGCTTCAAAACGCCATGTCTATGTTGAATAAATACCACGGAAGAAAAAAAAATGAAAACTAGATAGTCAAGTGGTTACTACTCTCGCCTTCAGATCGTGGATAGGATGTGTCGAATCTCGCCTCGCCGAAAACATTTTGTAGCCAAGAATTTATCTCTTTCTCTATATCACTTCCTTTCGCTCTCTCTGTACTCGTTCTCTTGGCCCATCAGAGTTATTGCATCCCGCGCCGGAGAAATCGGCGCTCGTGTTCTGGGAGAGAAGCAGAAGAGGATGGCGATGACGAAGAGAGTACGTGCCGGTTCACGGTGATGATAACTTTCTTTCTACCACAGATGGAAACCTCGAGCATAACATCTCTGCTGTAAAAAATCAACTGTTCCTCCCGCACGTGGTCAGTCTCGGCGTCTTTCGGTTCCCCGCGCCCCCCGGCGGTCGATCTGATGTAAAAAAAGCCGGCAGATCCCACACACTGTGGGAATCGATGTAATGCGAAGCAGCCAAATCATGCTTTACGAAATTCGCATGTCATGTTTTACATGTTAGGACCTGTCATACAGTCACGTCGCGCAATACCAAATTTGGTGTATATCAAGCTAACGAAACGGCCGCGAGCGCGCCATGAGCGTCGCATGTAAGTCATGTCGCACATGACAAGTCATGATTTTCATATTACCACTGGTCATTTTTGTTCGTCATGCAGTCACGACACTCAATACCAAATTTGTTGTATATCAAGCTAACGAAACGGCCGCGAGCGCGCCATGAGCGTGGCATGCAAGTCATATCGCACATGACAAGTCATGATTTCTATAGTACCACTGGTCATTTATGTTCGTGATACAGTCACATCACTCAATACCAAATTTGGTGTATATCAAGCTAACGAAACGGCCGCGAGCGCTCCATGAGCGTGGCATGTAAGTCATGTCGCACATGACAAGTCATGATTTTCATATTACCACTGGTCATTTTTGTTCGTCATACAGTCACGTCACTCAATACCAAATTTGGTGTATATCAAGCTAACGAAACGGCCGCGAGCGCGCCATGAGCGTGGCATGCAAGTCATGTCGCACATGACAAGTCATGATTTCCATATTACCACTGATCATTTATGTTCGTCATACAGTCACGTCACTCAATACCAAATTTGGTGAATATCAAGCTAACGAAACGGCCGCGAGCGCGCCATGAGCGTGGCATGTAAGTCATGTCGCACATGACAAGTCATGATTTTCATATTACCACTGGTCATTTTTGTTCGTCATACAGTCACATCACTCAACACCAAATTTGGTGTATATCAATCTAACGAAACGGCCGCGAGCGCGCCATGAGCGTGGCATGTAAGTCATGTCGCACATGACAAGTCATGATTTTCATATTACCACTGGTCATTTTTGTTCGTCATACAGTCACGTCACTCAATACCAAATTTGGTGTATATCAAGCTAACGAAACGGCCGCGAGCGCGCCATGAACGTGGCATGTAAGTCATGTCGCACATGACAAGTCATGATTTTCATATTACCACTGGTCATTTTTGTTCGTCATACAGTCACGTCACTCAATACCAAATTTGGTGTATATCAAGCTAACGAAACGGCCGCGAGCGCGCCATGAGCGTGGCATGCAAGTCATGTCGCACATGACAAGTCATGATTTCCATATTACCACTGATCATTTATGTTCGTCATACAGTCACGTCACTCAATACCAAATTTGGTGTATATCAAGCTAACGAAACGACCGCGAGCGCGCCATGAGCGTGGCATGTAAGTCATGTCGCACATGACAAGTCATGATTTTCATATTACCACTGGTCATTTTTGTTCGTCATACAGTCACGTCACTCAATACCAAATTTGGTGTATATCAAGCTAACGAAACGGCCGCGAGCGCGCCATGAGCGTGGCATGTAAGTCATGTCGCACATGACAAGTCATGATTTCCATATTACCACTTTTCATTTATGTTCATCATACAGTCACGTCACTCTATCCCAAATTTGGTTTATATCAAGCTAACGAAACGGCCGCGAGCGCGCCATGAGCGTGGCATGTAAGTCATGTCGCACATGACAAGTCATGATTTCCATATTACCACTTTTCATTTATGTTCATCATACAGTCACGTCACTCAATACCAAATTTGGTGTATATCAAGCTAACGAAACGGCCGCGAGCGCGCCATGAGCGTGGCATGCAAGTCATCTCGCACATGACAAGTCATGATTTCCATATTACCACTGGTCATTTATGTTCGTTATACAGTCACATCACTCTATCCCAAATTTGGTGTATATCAAGCTAACGAAACGGCCGGGAGCGCGCCATGAGCGTGGCAGGTAAATCATGCTTTTCATGACAAGCTAGTCATGATTTTCATGATATGACCAGCCATTTATGTTCGCAATACGGTCATGTTATGCCACACCAAATTTGGTATAAATCCCATTAACGATACGGCCAGGAGAGCACAAAGTCGTAGGCGGCTAGATAGATAGATAGCTAGATAGATAGATAGATAGATAGATAGATACGCTCAAAGTCATCGAAGTTCGCTAAGAAATGCTTCGCATTTAAAAATGCTTCGCATTTAAAATCAGGATGCTTCTTAGTCACGTGATAGGCGAGCGCTACATTTTCGCGCCTCGCACGGTCGCCCATCCGCCCTTTTCTGCGTGATGTGCTGCGCGCGTCCGCCTGTTGAATGCCGTGAAACGTCTACAGAAGGAACGCCGTTCCCTCTACCGTTCCTGCTTAAACGTAACGAGTTACCGTTCCAGTTCCACCAATCCTGAATGGAACGGTGGCGTTCCTCCGTTCCTGCCAAAAGGAACCAGTTCCTGGAACGTCGTTCCTCGGAACGCCGTTCCATAGAAAACTGGTCCTGAAAGACAGCCAAGACAGCGACTTTCTTCGGCAGAGGCCGATCGGCCTCCGCGGTTGTGCCGTCGGCGGCATCGGGTGCTTTGCCACATAGGCCATTCTGTGCCTGTGGGGAACCTTCGCCACCCTCCCTATGTCGTCGACCGGCGCGCCCCTTTGCTTGTTCATCACACACAGAAGAAAAAAATTCCTTTCCCCTTTAGAAACACGCCTGAGATCATTTCCGAAAAGAAAAAAAAATTACGACATGCCTGTGCCTCGCACAGTATCACGATACAACCTATACATCCTAAAAGTATTTCACTACTGAGATACAAATACGTTTTTCAAATGTATCTCGATAGAGAAATACCGATACTCAGAAGTATCTCTGAAATACTATCGCGATACTGCCCAGCCTTGGTGGAAGAGCTTCTCGTCGAGGCGGCAGTGGTTGGACTTGGCTGCCCGCTCAAACTGCTTGAGCCAGTCATGCGCATCTTCGTTCGGGCGACCGTGAAGTGGTTCGGGAATGTCTGAACCGTCACCGGGCTCCTTGAAAATGCCATTTCTTGAACAGGGGTGGCTGTCGGAAGCGGTGGTCCTTGTAAGAGGCCAAATTCTGGTCCCAGACCTTCAAGGCGACGGCTTCAGCGGTGCACAGGCGTCTCCACGCGTGGCTTCGCGTGGGGCTGGATGCAGGGCTACTCGCAGGAGTACTGATCATGAGGCGATGGTACCCAGATCCTCCACCAGTGTCGCGGGTTATAAAACACAGGGGCTTTATTCAGAGAAGAAGTACGGCGTGTCGAGCTCGGAGAGACACTCAAGGAGAGAGCCGCCAAGAACGTCTTCTTCTTCACTCTTTTGTGCTGCGCCTCTCGAGCGGATCAATGGTCAGCCTTGTCGTTGCTAGCGCACAGCTAGATAGAACAATGGACGGGGCAATATGCTGTAAACCCACTCATGCCACAATGCGGCAAGGCATCGCTCTGCCAACTCCCATCCCGCCGCTCAAGCGTGAGAAAAGACGAAGAATGCGGGAGAGGCGGAGAAAGCGAGCATGCTACGCCATGGCCTCCGAGATTGCGCGCCGCTGTTCAGGGATGCAATGGCTGTGCGCTCGCTCCGCTCCTGGCGAATGAAAAACAAGCGGAAGTCACGTGATGGAGCGTACGATCACATGTGGTGCTGTTAGCCGGAAGCTGCGCCATTCGTTCTTTCTGGCTGCTCGGCTGCGTTTGTGCGCTGTCGTGCGGTATATTAAATGCGAAGCATTTCTTAGCGAACTTCGGCGACTTTGAGCGTATCTATCTATCTATCTATCTATCTATCTATCTATCTATCTATCTATCTATCTATCTATCTATCTATCTATCTATCTATCTATCTATCTATCTAGCCGCCTACGACTTCGTGCTCTCCTGGCCGTATCGTTAATATTATGTGATTTATACCATAATTGGTATGGCATAACATGTCTGAATGACGAACATATAAATCATGCTGCATATTATGTACAGCATGATTTGCTCCTTGCTGGCTTCTTCGCATTACATCGATTCCCACAGTGCGTGGGATCTGCCGTTTTTTTGGTCTTGTTCGCGTGCTGCAATGTTTTAACGTACAGGCGTGAGCAAAAGTGTGCAGACCACGGGATCGCGTGGCCGAATGCATCGACGCGCCATCTAGCGACGCGACGCCTGCTGCGGTGCGCATGCGCGTACCGTCGTATCACTTGGCCTCTCATGCCGCTCTGTCTGACGCGATTACAGCGCTCGTAGCCAAAACGACAACTTGGTGTCGCTTTCTTCGCTCTATAGAATCGGTGCCGTTATTTTACGTAGCAGCTGCGACGGGGCCGGTTCATGCGCCGGGCTCGCGTCGTTTTTTACACCGGTTGATTAGCCGAAGTAAGCATAGCTAGCATGGCATAACCTGATGAAGCCAAGCACGCAAAATTAAGTTTTCTCAGCCCAGCTTGCCTTTGTCGCGGTAAGCCAAGTTAAACTTAAATGAGCCTAGTTAAGTCAAATAAAGTAAGACGAAACTAATCAAACGTAGTTGTGAACGGTATCACCTGATAAAGACAGGCGTAATTAGTTTTAATTAAGCCTAGTCCAGCTTGCTGTTTTCATGTTAAGTGAAATTAAGCATAGATGAGCCCAGATGAGTCGAGGTAAGTATAGCCAAATCTAATTAAGCATAGCTGATCATGCTTTCTGTTAATTTAGCCGAGCGAAATTAGCCCGACTAAGGCAAACCTGGCGCTAAAGGTGAAGGCATGTCCTGGAGCCCTCAATGCCGTTTGTTGATGGCGCCTCATTTGCCGCGTTTCCCATTTTCGTAATCTAGATATCTTGTTGCGCATATTTAGACAAAAGAAAACTAGAATTGTAGAGCCTGCTTGCGCTCTGTAATCTTACTTGAATAATTACTCTGCATTAAACATCTTTACTCACAAGACCGTCCAATGCAGAAACAGATGCCTCATTTAGGCGTAACTAGGCACAATTGGCATAATTCTGCGGCATCAAACTCCAGTACCGAGGGTGGGCTTCGATGTCACACACATTAACCACTAATAATTATAATTAGTGCCAACACTAATTAAATTCAATTTAGCTTGATAAGACTCGACTCGGTCAGGAGTAATTAGTATAATCCTGAGCTTGGATTCTCTGAGCTCATGAGAATTCGACTTAAATTACTTTAATTGAGTTTAATGAGATATTGCTTAATTAGTCCTCATTATGATCCAGTTAGTTTGATGACACCATGATCAACCACGCTTAATCAGATTTATCTATACTTGCCCTGGCGTTGCCTAGTTAGCTTAGTTGTGCCTAATTAGCATAATTATGTCACATGAAACTCCAGTATCTAGAGTGTGCTTGGCTGGATCTCAGGCTAATTGATCAGGTATAATAAGTATTCGCCTTAACTAACACTAATTTCACGTAAAAAGCTGAATTAGTTTGGAGTTGATAAGGAGTAATTAGTATCTTCCCGGCATTGGCTTCTCTGGGCTCATGGGGAAGTCGACTTGGATTAATTGGCGGCGGTTAGGTTTGCCTTATTTAGGCTAATTTCGCTCGGCTAAATTAAGAGATAGCATGATCAGCTATGCTTAATTAGATTTGGCTATACTTACCTCGACTCATCTATGCTTAGCTTCACTTAACATGAAAACAGCAAGCTGGGCTAGGCTTAATTAAAACTAGTTACGCCTGTCTTTATCAGGTGATACCGTTCTCAACTACGTTTGATTAGTTTCGTCTTACTTTATTTGACTTAACTAGGCTCATTTAAGTTTAACTTGGCTTACCGCGACAAAAGCAAGCTGGGCTGATCCCCGCAGGGGCGTCTGCGCGAGCAGGCGTTTGGTGTGTGGCGACACCACGGACCCGAGCTAACGGGGGGGTTTCGACCCCCCTCCCACGCCTAGTCGTGCGTGGCTTTGCCGTGTCCGGGGAAAAGGGGATCCTGGGCGTTGAGCCAACGCCGGGCGTTTGGACCTTTAAGGCCCCCCCGGCAGAGGCAACACACTCCTTCGGCCCCTGCTTCACATAGACGGCACCCCTGGGCTGACCCACCCAGGGGAAATCGGCAGTCGCCTTTTCCTGTCTCTCTCTCTATCCACATCTTCGTCTTTCTCTTCCACTTTTAGCCTTTCCTGTCCTCTCCTCTCTTCCATTCATTTCCTTGTTTCCTGGCGGCAAGGGTTAACCTTGTGTGGTTATCCTACCTTGGGTAATCCATATTCGGTTATAGCAAAGGCGTACTGCTGGCGTTGTGCAGACCTCTTTACATGTTCTGCCACGTCCCCTTGTTGGGCTCCGTGGTGGGTGGTAGGCGCCGTTGCCGAAGAAGTCACTCTTTTCATGGGACCCCTAAACCCCCCCTCTAACTGATCGTGCCCCGAAAAGGGTACGCACCGACGCAGCCTCTCTCTTTCTTCCTAAAAACAAAGAATCCTTCCCAAAATACCATGTCCTCCACTGTGAACAATCTGCCATGAAGGCAAGAGCAATCTCGCCATTCCTTGTGGCCAAGTGCCTGAAAGAGACCATTGGAACTGGTTATAAAGCTACAAAGATGGCAAGTGGAGATTTGCTCCTGGAACTAAAAGACAAGGACCAGTATGATAAACTCTCACACTTAGTAGCATTTGGCAACATTCCGGTCTCTGTGAGTGCACATCGCACCATGAACACTGTTAAGGGCGTGGTATCGGATGAAGATCTCATGACACTGAATGAAGAAGAACTCCTTGATGGATGGAAGGACCAAGGTGTAATACACGTGCAGCGCATCACAATCAGACGCAACGACACTGAAATCGCAACAAAGCACTTGATACTCACCTTTGGCTCAACTTATTTACCCGAGACCCTCGAAACCGGCTACGTAAAACTCCATGTGCGACCATACATTCCGAACCCGAGACGTTGTTTCAAATGCCAGCGATTTGGACATGGTTCCCAGAGCTGCCGAGGGCAGCTGACTTGCGCTAAGTGCGGCACAACTGGTCACGGTACTGATGAATGCAGACATGATGAGGTTTTATGTGCGAACTGCGATGGTAGCCATCCCGCGTACTCCAGAGCGTGCCCAGCCTGGAAGAGAGAAAAGGAAATCATCACCATAAAAGTCAAGGAAAATATAACATTCCGGGAAGCAAGGCAGCGAGTCTCATCATCCTTTGCACTAAACATCTTTCGCCGAAGTGGTGCAACGAGGGGCGGCACCACAAAGGCCCTTGGCGTTTGCTCGGACCACGCTCAGCGTGCCGAGGCTAACGCTACTTGCCCCTTCGGCAGGAGCAGCCAGCACTGCCCTGCCTACATCCAACGTGTCCACACCAGTGGCCTCCACAAGCTCTGGCAGCAGCCAGGGCAATGAAGAGGCCAAGGGGGTTCGATCAACCTCCGACTCGGTGAGGGCAAAGACCTCGTCGTCTGAGGCGAAGTCTAAACAACGCACAGATCGCTCTGCGGAGCGGGCGTCCAGTGCCTCGCAGGAGGCTATGGACACAAGTGCTAGCCAAGCGGTGCAGGCAGCACCGAAGGAGCGGCGAGGTTCTCTCGACCGCTCCAAAAAGGGCAAAACACCAATAACAGGGCCTGACAAAGGCCCTGTAAAATGAGTCAATATCTATCATATTACACACAGCACTTTTCTTTCTCTTTCCATGATGGACAAAATCATGCATTGGAACGTTAGAGGACTGTTAAGAAATCTAGATGACGTCCAAGAACTCCTCACTAAGTTTAATCCAAAAGTGCTGTGTGTGCAAGAAACACACCTCACACCTAAACACACCAACTTCCTTCGCCAATACATCACTTTCCGAAAAGACCGTGAGGACGCTGTCGTATCATCCGGCGGTGTAGCCATCATAGCTGATCGAAGCATAGCATGCCAGCATATAAAGCTCCAGACGGCCCTTGAAGCCGTGGCCATCCGAGCTGTACTTTTTAATAAACTCATCACCATATGTTCTCTATATATACCACCACATTATCAGCTTCACAGACGCGACCTAGAATCATTAATAGATGAACTTCCCGAGCCCTTTTTGATTCTAGGTGATTTCAATGCCCACAATGTCCTGTGGGGCGATTCTCGCTGTGATGCTCGAGGACGTCTCATTGAACAGCTTCTTTTTTCGTCTAGTTTATGTCTTTTAAATAGGAAGGAGCCTACGTATTTCAGCATGGCAAACAATTCGTACTCCTCCATAGATCTTAGCATCTCATCACCGTCTCTTTTAGCTGATTTTAAATGGAATGTTCTTAAGAATCCTTATGGGAGTGACCACTTCCCAATCATCCTGAGTGCGCCGAAGAAAGACCAACTGCCACCGCAGGTTCCTCGGTGGAAGGTCGACTCAGCTGATTGGGAACGGTACCAAACCCTTACTCACATGGCATGGGCCGAGATGTCCGCTCTGACCATAGATGATGCAGTCACGTATTTTACAGCTTTTATCCTTGATGCCGCATCAAAGTGCATTACTCGAACGAGCGGAACGGGTTCTAAACGGAGAGTCCCATGGTGGAACGATGCATGTAGGAAAGCACGGACAAAACAGAACAAAGCTTGGGCGTTGCTTCGCGATTCTCCAACAGCAGAAAACCTAGAAAATTTCAAGCAAGTCAAATCGCAGGCAAGGAGAACGCGTAGGCAAGCTAGACGAGAAAGCTGGGCAAAGTTCATATCGAGTATCAACTCATACACCGATGAGGGAAAAGTGTGGAACAAGGTGCAGAAAATTAAGGGCCAACAAGCGTATTCCCTGCCATTAGTAAATGCCCTCGGTGAAAGCTTGGAGGATCAAGCTAACTTTCTTGGCACACATTTTGAAAACATATCGAGCTCCTCACACTACTCCGAAACCTTCCAAAAGTACAAAGCACGGATAGAACAACAAAAGCTAGAAAGAAAATCTTCAAAAAATGAGGCATACAATGAACCCTTCTGCTTCGCAGAACTGCAAAGGGCACTAAACTGTTGTAATAAATCCTCCCCAGGGCCTGACTGCGTAATGTACGAGATGCTGAAGCAACTACCCTTCGAAACACAAAAAACCCTCCTTTCTTTATACAACGTTATATGGCTTTCTGGTGTGATCCCCTCCTCTTGGAAGGAGGCTATTATAATTCCAATTTTGAAGCAGGGAAAGGATCCCTCTGCTGTATCAAGCTACAGACCTATAGCGTTAACAAGTTGCCTGTGCAAAGTATTCGAAAAAATGATTAATTGTCGGTTACTGCACTTCCTAGAATTAAACAAACTCCTCGACCCATACCAGTGCGGGTTTAGAGAAGGCCGCTCCACCACCGATCATCTCATACGTATCGAGGCCCGCATACGTGAAGCTTTTGTTCATAACCAGTTTTTCTTATCTGTATTCCTCGACATGGAGAAGGCGTATGATACGACGTGGAGGTTTGGGATACTGAGAGACCTCTCACACATAGGTATACACGGTAATATGTTCAATGTCATCGAAAGTTATCTGTCTGATCGTACATTGCGTGTCAGAGTGGGCAATGTCTTGTCCCGAACATTTGTACAGGAAACCGGAGTACCACAGGGTGGGGTGCTCAGTTGCACGCTCTTTATTATAAAAATGAATTCTCTCCGTCTGTACATCCCTCATAATATGTCTTATTCCACATATGTGGACGACGTCCAGATAGCTTTTCAATCATGTTCTCTTGGCATCTGTGAGCGACAGGTTCAGCTTGCCCTTAACAAGGTGTCCAAATGGGCTGATGAAAATGGCTTCAAACTGAACCCACAAAAAAGCACATGTGTCCTGTTTTCACGGAAAAGAGGCTTGCACCCTGATCCTCAAATCGTCATGAAGGGTGAACGCGTGCCCGTAAACACAGAACATAAGTTCCTAGGAGTAATTTTAGATGCAAAGTTAACGTTCATACCGCACATAAAACACCTTAAAAATAAATGCCTCAAAACAATGAATATCCTAAAGGTGCTGTCGCACACAACGTGGGGCAGCGACAGAAAGTGCCTCATGAATCTATATAAAAGCCTTATCCGTTCACGCCTTGACTATGGCGCCATAGTCTACAATTCAGCCACGCCAAGCGCTCTGAAAATGCTAGACCCTGTACATCATCTAGGCATCCGCCTGTCCACAGGCGCATTTAGAACAAGCCCAGTTGAAAGCCTTTATGTTGAATCGGACGAGTGGTCGCTCCAACTGCAGAGGACATATTCTTCCTTGGTGTATTTCCTTAAAGTGAATGCGAACAGTGAGCAGCCTGCATATTCTACCATCAACGACCTATCCAGTATTCAACTTTTTCGCAATCGGCCCACAATGGCGCGCCCTTTCTCACTACGTGTTAGAGAGTTTGCTGAAGAAACAAATGTCCCACTGCTCGAATATCACCTTATTCCCCCCGCTATGCAGCTCCCGCCGTGGCAGTGGCAGCTTGTAGACTGTGACACATCTTTCGTTGAAGTTACAAAACACGCGCCTACCGCGCATATACGTACATACTTCTGCGAACTGCAGCACAAATACACTTGTCCAGAATTCTACACCGATGCCTCCAAGTCTCACACATCTGTGTCCTACGCTGCAGTCGGCCCATCCTTTTCGAATATCGGCACTCTGCATCCTAATACAAGCATCTTCACAGCAGAGGCTTACGCGATACTTGCGGCCGTTAAACACATCAAACAAATAAAACTACAAAAATCAGTTATATACACAGATTCCCTTAGTGTGGTAAAAGCTTTGAAAACTTTGAAAAAACATAAAAATCCTATTCTCATCTCTCTCTACTCAATATTATGCACGACCTACGCACTAAAACAGCATGTTGTTGTATGCTGGGTGCCAGGGCACCGCGAGATCGAGGGTAACGTGTTGGCGGACCACCTAGCTGCATCCGCCCACGAAAACGCTGGCGTTGCACCCATGGCTGTCCCTGCGCAAGACCTGAAGCCCTTACTAAAACGGAAGCTCCGAGCTCATTGGCAGCGCTTATGGGATAAAGAAAAACATAATAAACTACATCTTATAAAACCACACCTTGGTTACTGGCCGCCGATATCAAAGTCACGTCATACAGAAATAACTCTTTGCAGACTTAGAATAGGACACACACACACTACACACTCGTACCTCTTGTCCGGTGGCGACCCACCTTTGTGCGATAAATGTGGTGAGCCTCTTACAGTACTTCACGTCCTATTGCAATGCACGGAACTAGATGCTGAAAGAAACAAGCATTTTCCATTAATACGCCAGCAACAGTTACCACTTCACCCCGCTATGTTCATAGGCAGAGAACCACTTTTTACATACCAATCTCTTTTTGCATATCTTAAAGATGTCACTAACTTCAACGTTATTTTCCCAGGCAACCCGTAGCGCCGCCTCACAACTGAGGTTGCGGCTGCGGTAGCTCTATCAAAGGAAGCACCTGCCTCCCGGTCTTTGGGCTCAAAGACCCTGAGGAGGCATTCGTGCTATCTGCCATCTCTCACCTGTAGATAACCATGCTCACTCTTCATCCATATCACACCCATAGATCACACCACGCACCTGTCATAATTTTATACTCTATACAAACCTTTTACGCTACCTTATAGCGCATGATTTTAAGGCCCCTATACAGCCATAATACACACTGCCATCGTAACCATTGGTCATTGCTAACACCACATGAAAGACATGGCGCTCTTTGGCCACCCATGGCCCTTGCGCCACAAAACCCCATTAATCATCATCAAGCTGGGCTGAGAAAGCTTAATTTTGCGTTCTTGGCTTCGTCAGGTTATGCGATGCTAGCTATGCTTACTTCGGCTAATCAACCGGTGCAGAAAACGACGTGAGCCCGACGCTTGAACCGGCCCCGTCGCAGCCGCTACGTAAAAGAACGGCGCAGATTCTATGGAGCAAACAAAGCGACACCCAGTTCTCGTTTTGGCTACGAGCGCCGTAACCGCGTCAGACAGAGCGGCATGAGAGACCAACCGACACGACGGGACGCGCGTGCGCAAAGCAGCAGGTGTCACGTCGCTAGATGGCGCGCCGATGCATTCGGCCACGCGATCCCGTGGTCTGCACACTTTTGCTCACGCCTGTACATGTATGCCTGTGATTGCTTCACGCGTGGTGTGATTTAAATTGTCGCCCCTGCGGCGTTCATTTGCCATACCTCTTCTCGGGGAAAGCGGCTGTGAGCTCTCGAAAATGGATACGTCGAGGTTCAACCGTGCGTTTGTACCTAGCGTCACTTGTTGGCGGTAAGGGATCTTGTCATCACGAATCTTGCAGGCGAGTACCCGTTTTTTCTGTTATGTTGTTGTGGCAAGCGTTTGTTTCTTGTGTCAGGCGTTATCATTCTATGTACTGAGTGGTCCACTGCTCAACGGTACATGGGAGCGTGGCGGCCGCTCCATGGTGGAATTATATCGGTCGTGAAACTTGGAACCAAAAGTTGTCGAAAACCTATTGCCACAGACATCAACGCCCGTCGTACGATTGAAGCGCGACTGGGTGAGGAGGGGAAAAATAAAGAAAAACAAGAACTCGAGAGAATTTTTTTTTTCGAATACTCATAACTTTATATATGCCAATGTAAACTAGAAATTTACTTTACGGTTTATCTGACACTTGGCTAAATGGTTGATTGTCTCATTTTTTGGTCGAGCGCCATAAGTGGGGGGCGTATGCGGGCCATCTGCTATCTGGGCTTGTGTTTAGTTCGGTGCATTGCCGGGTCAGCGAGGCATCGCTCACTTTTGCATGGTGGTTTCGTGCTTACTTTCCGTAGTTTATTTATTTGCTTATGTGCTGTTTACTGGCGCGGCATTTCAGAGCTGAACTAGCTCACAGAATGCGTAGATTGCCGTTCCTGTGACTGCCTTCGCTGGCGTACGGCCGGCGTGCCCTCGCCTTTCGTGACGGTGAATGCGACACGCTAAGCAAAGAGACGCTGTACTCCAAGGCTGCCAAAGTGACATTCTCAAGGCTGCTGTCTCGCTGCAGTGGTTTTCCAAGATTGGGCAACGTGAGTTTTTGAGCTATTGTGCTATTGTGTTCGCGAACAGTTGTATCGCAATTTCATCTCCAAAGTTTTTTGTGTATATTGCAAGTACATTAATTGGCTAATAAAACAACCTTGCTTCCTCAGTATTTCTTGTTGGTCTTCCTTTTCTCTCGCGCACGCAATTGGCGAGCCATAAAGGCGCAATGAAATCGCGTATTTATCAAAAGGTATGTAAAAGGTTAGCAATTGAGGAAAATTTCAATTTCGCGCCATGTAGGGCAAATGCAAGACGTCGCTACCGCTTCCGGTTGTGACGTCATATTTAATTTTTTATTTTTTATTTGCTGTTAGTTGTCCCCTCCATACGTAGACGGCGGCGGTGGCAACGAGCCGCCAACTACAGGATACATAGGCTTCTATGGAAGTTACGCTACCAGGCCGCTCACCGCCACCTGCCACGAGCTTCGCGCAGGCGCAGCACGCGCTGGGTGGTGCTCTGTACTCTTTCGTCTTTTCGTCGTCCGCTGTCGCGCCGGCCGAGCTTCGAATCCTCGCCGTGTTCCCTGCATGGAGGTATTCGCCTCGTGTGCGACCGATGGCGGCGCTGCGAACGGCGCTCCGGTGACGCAAGGGCGGGGATTCGGCTTTTGTCGTCTGCTACGCTCTGGCTAAAACAGAAGCATTTTCGTTATAGTTCGCTCGCGTCGCACGGCGTTCCTCGACTACTAGCTGCATTTTCTTATTATGATATTTTTTTAGATGACTGCTAGCATTACACGAGTTTAAGAAACGTTAACATTTAACATATATTTTGTATACCGACAGCCATCGCGGTCAGGTTCATGCCCCCCGAGTTCGTAGCGTCGCTCACTGGGCTGGATGGCGTTGAAATAGCTTACGTGAAAGCGCGAACGCCCCCGCCAAGTGAGTTAAAGAGAGTCTCCGCTGCTTTGAAATCACAGCGTGATCAATTTTGCGGCTTATTCGCAAAAATCAGCGTTGTATAAACAGACTTGATATGAACGAAAATTCACGCTCCACTCCCAATTGTAGTCATGTGTACTTGTGCAGACATGCCAGCCGACAAAATGAAATCGATAAGCGGGTGATTGCGGACCTCTAGCATATATTGGGCGAGCAGGATGCAAATAAGATCGCTCGGAATGAAACGCCAGCAGTGGCGCGCGTGGTACAGTTCGACTCTTATGATTAGAGATAGATACTTTCATGAGCCGCATTCATGTTTTCGATCGCGCAGTGCTGCCTACTCGACTGTGCGAGCCTGCCAATGGTGATGACAGAATGGCGCGCACTATATTTCTAATGCTTGGGCAACGCGATCCGCTGCAGTGTTCGCGTTTCACTTGACACCGATAGTACAGCTTCGTAAACATTAGGAAAAATCGGCGATTGTGTCCAGGAAGAGGAGAAAGAGAGCTCTTTCCCACCATTCTTTTGACCCCTGTGGCTGATCATTGTGATTCTTTACCGTGCTGTAACAAGATTGAATATTTTAAGGTGGGAGCCTTAGATCCACATAAATTGCGAAAATTGACCGTCGGCGTCCCGCGTCGCCAGCGTCCACACGAGTGATGCGAAAATTCATCACATGATCACGTCATCATGACATCGCAGACCGACAAAATTTGTGACGTCATAACGTCATGTCACATGATTACGTCATCGCATGACATCGTCGCTTTGCATTGCCTCCGTGATTGGTGGGCCGATCTCGGAGGCGATGCAAAACCAGGTGATGTGTAGAAAGCTTCAGTGCGAAACCACGTTACGTCCAGAAAGCATTCGGAGGGGGGGGCGGCGAAGGAACAATACATCGACTCAAGAAAAAGATGGCTTTCGCCTTCGAGTCAACTTAGGCAAATGCATAAGGAACTCGAGTCTCTTTAGTACAGTGATCGCACCAAGCCACATCAGGAGTCGACCGTTGAGACTGATTTACAGTATTTTATTGCAAATACATCTTTCGATGCGAAAGCTTTATATTTATCAACGTTAGTATGATTACACTAATTCTGTTCAGTATATTTTCAGACCACCGTGAACGAGTGAAGAAATGTCGATTTATTAACGTTAGGATTAAAATATGTTGCAAAAAAAAATAGAACAAAAACAAAAGAAAATCACTCCGGACAACCTACCGATATTTCATATCCCCGTCGTGCATCCCCTTTAGACTCACCCTGTTTATTTCGTGTTTCAATTGAAAGTACTTACGACGCGCTTACACAGCAGCTGCTAAAAATGTGTATTTAATCAAACGTTGTTGCCGGTAACGCCACTTAATTCATTTGAATTACATCGCACGTCGTTTGTCATGCTCCGAACATATGAATTGAATCGAAGGAGCAGGCTTGGCAACCGAACACGCGCAGCACGCGGTATACATTTATTGCGCTTTAACGCAGACATGGAAGCTGAAGCCCGAACGCTGAAGTCAGTTATCGAAAACGGGCGGGAAAGTCATTTTGAGTGCGCCACGGCCATATAACAGTCGCGAAAAGAAATCGTCGCCATGTAAGCGCATGTACACATTGATGGCTAGCAGACGACACCAGGAGTAATCGACACAGAACGCGCTCCTGACGGCAACTCCGCTATATTTCGCTGGGCATTTTGCTTGAACATTCAGTACAAATTGCTTTATGAACTTGAAATTGTTTCAATAAGTCGAGCAGGGTAGACAGGCCGGCAGCGTCGAGCAGCCGTCACGTAGCGAACGCGCGCGCGAAGAGCTGCATCCGAGTCCTCTCCCTGACGTCACACGCGAGAGGGCGCCACTCAAAGATCTCGAGGCGAATAAATAAACTAGGAGGGAGCGTCACGTGACATTTTTGAAGCCCAGCCATCAGGGGCATGCTGAGCTGTACCACGTGATAGGCAAGCGGTGAGTTTTACCGAGCACACCGCGGCAGACGGCCGAGTGATCGCGACAGCCGACGCTTGTCAACGTGCTTCTAAGCAGATGTCAACTAGAACCTACCGAGAACCAAACAAGGCTCACTTCCCAGCAGGCAACGCGAATGAACACCAATAGGGAAAGGAGAAACGAGGAGCGAGCGGCTTCAGAGGAGGTTGGCTTGTGGAAGCTAGGCGCGCTCCCTCCTAAATTTCTTTCTTTCCGCCATGGTCCCCTGTCCTCGAGAAGCGAAACGTTTCAGCGTCGAAAGTGCGCCGTCCGCGGTGTTCCCTGCGCCTACGGTAGCATATACAGGGACACTACCTACGCGAAGCTCGTCGCGGCCCGCAGTGGCGGGCAGCGGCTGTTACGCACTTATTCCATTTAGCAGTGGACCGCAGTGCGCAGCCATTTTGTTACGACGACAACTCGTATAATACTCTGATGCAAGTGCAGGTCTACCTAAGCTGGTACAGTGTGGCGGACGGCTGCCTAGGTTATATAATGCTACAGGGTGGACAACTGGGCCACTTGGGGACTCAAAGAAACAAAAGGATGACGCTGGAGCAGGCCCGTAGCCAGGGGGCGGGGGGGCCCTAGGTGCCCTCCCCTCCCCCCGAAATTCGGATTGAGGGGGGTGTTTTACCGAGAAAAATATAATGAAAATAGGGGGTTTTCAAGGTTTTCCACAGGTGCCCCCCCCCCCCCCCCCGAAAAAAAATTCTGGCTACGGGCCTGCGCTGGAGAGAGGCGGAGCGGTGACGTGCTCTTCTATCACATTCAATGGGGGGGTTCCCTGGCGTCGTGTGGAACGGCAGCGTTTTTTCTGAGGTTAGTGTTATTGGCTCAGACCGCAGGTCGATGACGGCGCCGTGGTGACTTAGGAAGTTCATCCCAAGTATCACATTCCTGGAGCAATGTTGAAGGATTACAAAGCTCGCAGGATAAGTCCGGTTATTGATGGCGACTTTCGTAATGCAAACTCTGGCAGGCGTTAATAGATGGCCTCCAGCGGTCCGGATTTTGGGGCCTTCCCAAGAAGTCTTCCTTCAACTTTGCGGCGAACGACCCACTGACAACGAAATAGACGGCTCCAGTGTCGACGAGAGCGGTGACGTGGTGGCCGTCGATAAGAAGAACGTCGAGGTCGCTAGTTCGTCGTCTTGCGTCGTGGTTGGATCGCGGCGTCGGATCACGGCTACGTCGGCTTGTTCCGCTGCTTCTACGTGGTGTCGTCAGGTCTCCCGGTCGCGAAGTTTCGTCGTACGGGCTCCGTTGGGCTTGCGGCGTGTTCTTAAGACTTCGTCGAGGGGTCGTCGTTGGCAGCAGGGGATCTTCGGTATTGCGACGACCAGCAAGCGTACCTCCATCAGTTGCCGCTTTTAGTTTCCCGGATATGGGCTTGTGCAACGACTCCGGGCAGGGCCGCTCTACTGCAGGCGTTGTAGCGACATATAGCGGCCTGACGATGGTGAACGGGAAGGTCGTCGAGGTGTCCAATGCACTCCTGCGAGGTAGTCCGCGATGTCGCGTGGTCGTTCACCTCGCTGTGGACGCGGCGCATTGACGGCGAAACCACGAAGCCCCATCTCTCGGTACTGGCAACGACAGTATAGGTACAGCCGGCCTCTGCGGTTATAGCAGGGCAGGTTCGCGCCAAACGTCGGTTTTCCTTGGGGGGGGGGGGGGGGGGAGTTCGCTGAGCAACAGGTGGACGGTACGGCATGCTTGGTGGTGGCGGCGGTGTCTGCCGAATGTACTGGGGCGCTCCGGTGTCTTGACGTGGGCGCGGAGGGGGAGTGTGACTGCAGCAGCGTAGCTCGTAGCTTGTGGTTGTGGCTGCGCTGACTCAGGGGATTGTTGGATTTCCTCTCTGATGATGTCTGCGATCGAGGCAACTTGAGGCTGGCGCAGCGGGGACATTCGACGAAGTTCTTCGCGCACTACGGCAAATATGGTCTCACGCAGATCGTCGGAGGAGAGCGGTTGGATTTCTGCGTAGCCTGGCGTAGAGCGGATGTTGAATTGTTGTGTGCGCATTTGCAGCGCCTTTTCAATCGTCGTTGCTTCTGAGAGGAATTACTTAATGGTCTTCGGGGGGTTTCTCATCAGCCCAGCAAAAAACACCTGCGTGCTTTACTCCTCGCATGAGTAAGCGCACTTTGTTCTCCTCGGACATGTCGGGGTCTGCGTGGTGGAAAATGCGGGTCATTTCTTCGTTGAAGAGCGTGACGCTTTCGTTGGGGAGCTGGGCGCGGGTTTTAAGTAGAGTTTCGGCCCTCTTTGCGGACGACGCTAGCGAAAATAGGCAAGAAGCTGGTTCGGAAAATGTCCCATGATAGGGTGGACTCTTGTTTCTGGAACCACGTCCTAGCGGCCTCTTCTAAGGCGAATTAAACATGCCGCAGCTTATCTTCATTGCTCCCATGGTTGAAGACTGCAACCTGATCGTACGCTTCCAGGCAGATTTCCAGGTCCTCGCGCGATGACCCACGGAATTTCGGCGGCTACCTGGGCTGCTGAAGCAGGAAGGATGTAGGCTGCGAAGGTGTTCTCATCGTGGCGGCTTGCTTCGTCGTCGTAACTCTTGCATTGTCAAGTAAGGGTCTGAACGCCGGTTGCAAACCTTGCAGCCTGCGGCTGGCCCGTTGCTGCTGGGGTGCTTCGGTGTCTTCACGTTGTGGGCTTAACTGCCGGCTTTTCGTTGGTGTCCGGAACATGAAGGAACCAGCTCCTCCACCAGATGTCACGGGGTCGTGATGTTGATCAAGTCAGTAGTCGGTGAGTTCAAGACGAAACTTTTTATTTGGGCGAACCTGTGTCCGGTAAACGGAAAACTGCAAGCGAGACGTGCTTTACACTGATACGGCGAACAGAGCGTTCGCCGTCAAAAAACTGATCATCGCTGGGACGCGTCGTCTTTTATACATGACGCATCGAACTTTCCAGCCTTATCACTGGTGGTCACGCAAGCAGTGCACATGAGCTTTGATTATTAAAACGGCATCGAAAAGCAGTTTCGGTTTGACCTATGCATTGTACATGACAAATTGAGCAGACTAGCATACAGACGCCATTTGCTGCGTCACAAGTGAAATTGCCCCTAATTTTCAACTTAGTCTCTGTGCTGGTTGCCAGGGTTGCCCCACATATTTTACAGCGGGGTTTTTTACAACGACGGCAACCGACTGTCTAGTAAACGACCGTTATCGCTGTGTTTGGTTTTAGAAAAAGTTAACAAATCCCGCAAATTCTTGCTTCATCTGCAGACAACACGTGGTCGTTCTGGAAAAGCTCTTGTAAGGCGTTCACTCTACATTAGTAGGTTGTGGTGTTTACGGAGAATGAATGCGTTGCGAGTTAAAACCAAGTTAACCTGTGAGTGAGTCTTAGTATTTTTCTTAGTTATGCTGAGTGCTGTACGGTCTTTTGCGTCGGCGCTCCTGACTGCGTCATCGATTAAATTCGAAGGGTATTTATATTTAAGAAGTGCAGTGCGTAGTTGGTTACAGTTAGTGTCCAAGTCTGATTGTCCGGAACAAATTTGCTTAAAGCGCCAGGTCTGGCTACAAGGTAGGCTGGATTTGCAATGTCCTTTGTGGCTGCTTTGAAGATGTAAATGAGTTATTTCGCTTTCTACTTTTGCGCTAGATATATGTGGCGCGCTGTCTGTCAGTCGGCTTGCAGTACTCTTCAAGTTGAAAAGCGTCGTGTGTTCTCAAAGAGTAGCAAAGTCCTGTGTACTGCGCTGTGCAATCGTTGGAAGCTATAGAGTAGTATAGCTTTACTGTAAAACATTAAGGTAATAAAAAGTGCACTATAAGAGCAACTCCATCAAGCCAGCAGATCACTATACACAAAATGAAATAGGCTTTGGATTTATATTTATGGTCTAGCTATCATCCACCGTCTTTTCCCCGCAGGTTGTGTACACGCTCAACAACCGTGCGGAGGATCAGGAGGCGCTGATGTTGGCGATGAAGCAGCTGCATGAAGAAGACGTAAAGCGCGTCACACGAGACGCCAACGACAAGATGGCACGCTGCCAGAACCAGGTATATGCGCTTCAGAGTGCCCAAGGAAACCAATGACCGCACACAGCGCTGATGGAGAATTGTAAAGAAGCTTCGCTGTCGAAACCTTCAACTTTGTGGATAGAATAGACCGAGATAGTGACTTGAAAGACGTGGTGCAATGTCAAGAACGAGAAGAAACAAGAAGAGACCGAAAGAACCTGTTTCTTCTCGTTCCTAACTTTGCGCCACGTCTTTCAAGTAACGATGCACCAACTGGCCCAGCAAAACGTACTATTAAGCCACCTAGATAGAATTTACCATTTAGAACCACTATTCCGGAGTTTCATTGTGTGTATAACGCGCATCCGCACACCCCGTGAAGTGGGTGCTTCACTTATGGAAACATCTTTACGATGGTCTCGGCTGCTTACCCTAAGCTTCGATTCAGCCAGCATTAGCCGAATTTCGAACACTGTTATTCCGAAAAAATCACAGGTGGTAGGAAAATGCTTGTCCTCTAGCGACCCACACCCCGGTTAGCCGGAGTTATTGCGCGGCGCCTCCAGAGTATTTTTCGCCGTTCTTTCTCTCCCGGAGTTTTTGCGTGGCACCTTTGGAGTACTTTACGAATTTTCTTACTCCGTCCGGACGGAATTTCAGTGAGATGCATCGGGGGGCATTTTTTTTATATTTTGCTCCGCTGTTATAGTTTCAATAATCTACACTGATCGTGGGACGCGTTGGTTACATAAAGCAATTCTCATGTAAACACTGCAGGGCCACTGTGTTTTTTTTTACACATAACTCTAGCAGATGAAATTCAAGAGAACACTTGAGTTCTTATTGTTGTATTTATTCACAATAAGGTGCAGTTTTCGGTTGACGATCCAGCATTTGGGAAAGGAAGACGCGAAGAAACAAAAATACAAAAGGCCACCAAAACACAAATCAGATGAAGACAGATCACGTGAAATCAACAGCACTGAAGTTGTAGGGTGGGGTGAGACTTCCTTTGGTCAAAAAATTTAATTTTGGGATTGTGCATTCACCTGATAGAGAATTTTTTTTCTTTCAGAAAATGGATCACAACTGCGCACTCGCGGCTTTAAAAAAGAATTTCTGGTACTTTTTTGACATGTTGACAGGAAATGCGCGCGTAGCCCTACGTCATTTTTGCGTTTTTCTCAACAGAACATTTTTGGAATTTGTGTACCTTTTTCTCGGGAACTATGGGGCGTAAGGAAACAAAATTTTTCACATGTGTTAATTAATGGCATTTAGATAACTTGCACTAGAATCAGTAGCCCAGGTGCATTTGTATTTTTTAGTACAAGAAGACCATTCATAAATGGCTATTTCCATACATTGGCAAACGTAAAAAAATAAAAAAAATGTACTTTTTGTTGTACGCGCAAAATTTTGGTGCCATTTTCGTAAAGCGTTAGTAGCTACCTTTTTGCAAAATTGCAACCTCCGCAGATAGCAGATCTTAACCAAAAAACTAAAATAAAAAATACTAAACACAATCTGAAACTAATTTTGAGCTCTAATGGAACCTGCGTCTACCTTTAAACTACCTTGCGAATTTGATAGCCATACCTTTTATTTCTACTCCTGTAAAGCCGAACTATGAAACTCTCTTTCAAAGCGCCACCCCGCCTTAAGCGCAAAGTATCGAAATGGAACTCAGAATGCTGCAAAGGATGCACAAGAAACGAAGGAAGTGTAGTTGCCGGGAACAGCCGTTCATCATCCACCAAGGACAATCCATCAGATTCATTGATGATGCAAGAGTTCAGCTGATTGCTTCCTGCATAATTTAGCAGAAAAGTAATACATGAGAACTGTAAATCATGCTAGAGGTATAAAAACTGAAGACAGTGAGGCCACAGATACTCATGAAATCCCAGGCTGGGTTCCAGTCCGTGAGAACACACAGGATATTCTAGAATCTTTATTTGAATAGACAGCTTAGGCGAAGCGTCCGGAAAGCTTTGAGCTTTGTCCACCTCCTGGGCCCTCACAAGAAGCCTTAGCTGATCGCCACGGTGGAGCTGACAAAAGCTGTCCTTTCCCGGAGCTCGTTGGGCTTCTAAGGATTTGGGCGTTTTGATGGGGATTCTCCACACAAAATGTTTCAGGGGCTGGCTGTTAGAGAGGCTGTGAGAATAATTACGGTGCACATGTACGAAAAACGCCAATGTCATTACGAAACAAAAAATTCAATTCTGCAGCAATAAGCACTATACAGAGCTAAATCGATAACTGATAGATACCTACTTTTGTATTTATTTATACGCTGTGCGCGCGCGCTCTGGCAGAAACGTTCGCAGTACGTTTAACTCGTAGACAACTTTCCATTGCGGTCTCTAGAGGTTGTTTTTACGCCGCTTCGCAGCTACTTGCTGCAATAACCTCCTAGAGGTCCTTGACCGGCCTTTGAATCCAGCGAATGTTATGTTTGTTCGTCTTCTTGTTTCGCCTCGTAGGCAGCTTCTTCTTAGGAAGGGAGTCGCGAAGCCTATTAGTATGCACGTTGCGGTGCTATAGATACCGGCAAGTTCCCTGGAATGGAAAGGGAGCGTTAGAAACCATGTTCAAGGCATGACATATGCTCATGTTTGTCTGAGCCAATGAATCTAATAGAATTTATAAAAAAGGAAGTAGCGGAAAATTGCTAGCTGAAGAAACCGATTAACTTACAGGGGGGACGCCGCTTGTGAAATAATGATAATCAAACGTCCATGAACTTGTCTGGAAAAAAAAGGAAGAATCATCCTGACGGCGCGAACAAGTCACCGTGTAGGCGCCAATTCTTGTTCAGATTTTCAAGAAATTATTAACACGAAAGTGTTTTATGCTGGGGTCCACCAAGATTTTAGTGACGTATTTCTGTCACGGATATGACGTTGTAAAATTAACGCTACCAAATGCGAAAGATTCAGAAGAAAGTTCCCCAGCCGGGCGTCTCCTTGGGCCGCGAGGAAAAGCGCCCGATGCTCTACCGACTGAGCTATCGAAGCAGTTGCAAGGCTCTCTACAAACGCGCCTTATAGCTCTCACACATTCTCTCCCGCACGGTTCTCTCTGTTGGCGACGCGGGGCGCCGTCTGTGGCCGGCGAAGAGAAGTAATGCGACTGACACTTATTAGCACCGATAGAGAGCGATTCGTCGAAGACGCAGTTAAAGCATGGCGTCCGAGATTGCGCGCCGGCGCGCAGTCTTGGAGGCCATGGTTAAAGGACCCCTGGCACCAAATTTGGAAACTCGAGGTGTTTGGGCTGTTTGAGACTCTTGCATGCGGGGGGCACTTCTCACCGATTATTAGGGGCGAGCGTTGCCTATAAGATATTTTAATTTGGTTTTAAAGTAAAGGTGAGTGCTTATCCGATTATTCTGGTAAAATCGACATTTTCTGTGGTTTTACGTAGACAGAGGCTCCCCTCGTGACGTTGCAGAGGACAAGCAAGTGTTGTCGGCATCGGAGAACATTTTCGGGGTGCGCACAATACCCCGACTGGCACCCGGCGAGGACTATTGTTCGTCACCCCTCTCGCTCTGTTGTCGGGCTGCTCTCAAGGTGGTTTTGGCTGCTTGCGCCAGGAATGCTTTTCTTTTTCCTGAGGGGGGCCACGCTCAACGCACCCACATCGTTTTATTCTTCACCGCCCTCGGGTCATCCTATTTGGAAACGGCACGTTCAGCGTCACCGAAGCTTGAGCGCATGTAGTCTCAGGCGCTTCCCCGCTGTGGGGCGCTAGTTTCTTATGGTATTTAGGCGGGCGTTTCGAACTGAAGCAAAATTGTCCTGAATTAACGATAGCATTAATTATAGGATGCGTTAGAGCATTTACGATTCAATTTCGGCATTACCAGACGCAAAGCTACAAATTACTGTAAAAAAGTCGCAAACAAAGCTTTTGCTGTCAGGGGTCCTTTAAAGCTTCTCGATAGCAGTGAAAAACCCTAACCGCGCTAGCATCGGGGAGTCGCCGACGCAGTTATGTTCTTTGACCTTTCGCTTCGTGTTAGCGTGGGACAGCTCGTTGTCGGCATGGTTGTCGGAGTCGTGCAGCGTCCACGTGCACCAGTGGTGTTTCGCCGCCGACTACTTCGGGTGAGATAGCACCGACTAATGGAACTGCTGCAGTAAGCACTGCAGCAAGGCAACGATGTAAACGGGCGAATGTCGTGCCTTGGTGGAGCGAGACAGAGCCCAGCGGGACGTGAAACGCCCGCACGCGTTCGCGGCTCCAGCAATGAACCTCTGCCTCCCGCGTTGCTGAAGCGCGCTGTGGTAGTGTATGCACGAGTGCAGGCGTAGGTTACGCTATTACTCAGAAGCGCCCACCATGCCCTTTTTCTCCTTAATAGACGACGCTTTGAAGATGACCATATCGAGTACCAGTGGTTAGTGTGTGCTTGTTGTTATCTTTGCGCGGGATTTACGATACGCTGTGTCCAGGTATACGTTAAAAATTTCAGCTACCTTAACGGTGAAATCATGATCATGGGCTGTAGTCGTCGCGATGGAGATGTGCCAATAGGCGTCAACGTGGGTGTGTCCACGTCAAACGATGCCATAGCTGCCAAACGCCAATACACATTCTACAAGCTCTCATATATCACTAAATAATAAGCACCACTTCTGTGAGTACACGTTTCACTTTAGTGTTTTACCGATTGCTATGACGGCGGGATCAGCCATGTTTTTTTTCCAAAAGCTTTGATAACGTACACTAAACAACGGCTACTTGTGTATACAGTTATAAACGCTTATGTACTGTGGCCGCGCCATCACTGAATGGAGGCTTCATTCTGGTATGCCCCATTTAGCTATACAGACTGCTCTAACCGCATATGTCATATAGTTCGCCCTCAGGGATTGCTGGCCTTTCACGCAAGAAGCTTTGCGAGCCAGGACCATATATGTTTCAGCCCAATTTTGAAGTGTATCGTTTAGCGCGAAAAACTATTTTTTTAAAAAAGGAAGCTAAGATATCAAAATCAATATATACCTAGTTTTATTGACCGCAGTTTAACTTGGCTGCAGCAATGAGTTCCTGGAATACATCTATTTTGAGCAGTTTACAATGTTTGGGACTTTTTCATGAAACGTCCGTTCACAGCTCATAAGACTGCATTTCACGTGTTCTTTCATGTAATTAAATATCGTGACTAAGAAGGTTCGCTGAAATTTCAGAAACAGCGAAATTAGTGGAAAATGATTTTGCGGCCAAAATTTGTACAGTTTTTAGGGCAAAAAATTTGGTTTCGAAATTATTGTTCTGAGCCCAAAGCGTACGCCATGAGAAAATTTCTTGAATATTGGTAATGGTGACCGGGACATCGTGTTCGTTCATCTATCTATCTATCTATCTATCTATCTATCTATCTATCTATCTATCTATCTATCTATCTATCTATCTATCTATCTATCTATCTATCTATCTATCTATCTATCTATCTATCTATCTATCTATCTATCTATCTATCTATCTATCTATCTATCTATCTATCTATCTATCTATCTATCTATCTATCTATAACTAACTAACTAACTAACTATTATGTTGATGTTCTAGTGGTCGTTTTCTAACTTGGTATATACCAAAACAGGTTTAGGGTGCGATAAGTGTATGGTGTGTCGGCCCTTGCAGGATGCCGAGCGCAGCCGGGCTGTCGGCAGGAAGGAACTGAGCCTGACTCCGATGGCGGGCACAATAACAATAACCTTTATTTCATGCCAGCAGCATACTTATATCAAAAACCGTCATGTGGCAAGTGACGTCACGGACAGACAACGTTTCACACATCAAGACGACAACGCCAGATAACACAGACACATGACATGCGGCCTAGCTGCTATCAGCACAAAGTGTATGGAGAATACGAATTACAGGTCGTGACATGAATAACCTCGCATGCCTGTCATACACGTCATGGAACCCTTTCTCCTGACCATGCATACGCCTATCCGCATACCATGGCCCGAGGAATGCCGGTATATTGCGTATGCGCTACACGTATGCGCCACACGCGATGAAATGTTAATCTTTACAGTCTCCATCAACCCAGAAAAATAGCGTATATAAAAGAATGAACTTCATTTAAAGCGAGTCCGGCAGTTTCCTTCGGGCGACGCGGGGGGAAGAAGGGGTAAACCCCTGTCCCGTCCCACGGGCGGTGCCTCAGGTGACGGCTCGAAGTCCTTGGACCCCATCTTCGGCTATTGAAAATTTTATACGAGACCGCTTTGCGTGGGTTAAAGGGGAACTCCGGCGATTTTTCGATATTCACCGATTTAAATGAAACTTTCAACATATCTTCTCTTCGCTGCCCTGATCATGTCTGCCAAATTATACAGCCGTAAGTCATTTAGTTTTTGGAAAACGAATTTTAAAAATTGGCAGCCAATTGCGGAATCATGCCTTCAAATGCGGGCCACCCTGTGTGCGTGACGAATTTGTCTACTCCTTTCTCGCCCAGTAGACGGACGCAGCGCGCGGCGCGCTCCTTTTTCGTCGAGGCGACGCTGACGCTAGCACAGTTGCGTAGCGGATTTCGTGACGTCATCGCATACCCAGCATGGAGCAGCTCCCTGTTTCGGTTTCTGTTCTGGCTCATCATTCATTGCTTATTTAAAATTATTGATGATAGTGTCGGTAAAATGAACCACCCTAGCTGTTGCAGGACTGTTAATACTATTTGAAAACGGTGTTATCTCAGTATGGTCGAAAATGCACCGTAGTTCCCCTTTAAAGAAACGAAGGACATAACAGTTGAAGATTTTCATATACACCAGAACGCAGCGAGTTCTGTGGGCGCCGCCATATTTAGAGCGCACGTCGCTCTATCTGTCGTAAGCGCGGCGAAGCAACCCTGGACTGCCATGCGAGCAGACGCTCTGAAAATCAAACGCGAAACTTCCCATCCCGAGTCCGGCGGTGAACATGTTTCGAGCTTTCTCTCTCCTGGAAATTTGTGCTGTTTTCTTGTGAAACGTCGAGAAGACCTTCCTCGACGGTCCAGAATGTCTACAGCACGTGCAATGCAGACTGCGGTAGCAACTTCATTAGGTACAGACGAAATCACACTTCCTTAGAGCGGTGGAGCGCGTGGCTGTGGACGCGGTTGTTGTCCCCAGTTGGTACCTCACGTTAGGCTTCCGTTCATGCTTTATTTATAGCACAAGGACCGAGCATGCAGTATGACTGTGTTATCATTACGGCGTCAGTCTTTGCATATTTCTGCAAGAAACGGCAGCTGAAGCGGGCGGCTAGGCGCCCTAGAAAAGGGTGATTCTGCCTTTACGTACGCCGTTACATTAGTACTAAGTGTGCGAGCCGTGTCTATGCACGCGTGAATCGTAATATCACCTATTATTGGCATGCGGCCTGCGAAAAATACAGCAATGATTTGGTGCCACATGCTACAGGTTGAGCACGAAGTTTTGTCAGAACTCGGCATTTGAACGCGGATCGCGTTGTAATTGGTGTACGCTTTTGCAGCATTGGCACGGGGCTCAGCTCGGAAGGCTTGTTGTCCAGAAAGTGCTCGGGACAAACCTACGTGTCACGCAGATTACTGCTGTAAAACGAAATAGTTGGCATCACGCTTGAATACACGCAGTAAGTGTACTTTCTCGTGCACTTTTACTGGGCTCGTAGTTTCTCCTGTTCATTGCAAATATCCACTGGTGGCGAAGCTCGGCGTTTCGCGTTGCGGATAGAAATCTGTGCAAGCTGAAAACACCGCACCGGCATTATTCCCACATTGTGTTGTGATCTTCACAGACAGTACTGAGTAATACCTTCCTCTTGCGCTGGTTGTTTTCGCATACCAAGACGGCGCAGTGGTGCCCAGATGGCTTCTTGTAAGCGGGAGCGGCGTGAGCAGGCGCTTTTTCGCATTTTAAAGTCCCAGAGCTGCCACTTGCCATGTTAACTTGGCGCAATAGATAAAGCCTTGGCAGTCCAGAAAAAAAAATGGCGTCTGGGTGCGAGAGTATTTCGCCGGGAGCCTCGACACCTTTGTGCGAGTTAGGCGTGCTCTGGTCTATAGACGTCACACAGAGCCAAACATAGACAAACGTGCTGCAGCAAACCTCAGCAACCTACCACTCGGTACCGATCGTAAATATTTGACTTACATAGGCAATCCCTTTGCGACGCCAGTTGTGATCGGAGGATCCGCTATCCGCTCTTACAGCAATATAATGAACATTATATGTATGATTTATTAAGCTATTGTGTAGCATTTTGTAGACTCGGCAGGAACACACCATCGAATGCTGCGCATCATATGCACATTAGCGAATTACAGCGTGTATTGGTTATCGATGAAACTGGCATCTATGCTCTACCGTTAGTACAGACGCGCTGTCGGACAGCTACCGTTTAGCCGTCACGGTGTAGACGACGGGCCTCGTAAGCCCACGATACGCGTACAGCTATTCATCTACATTGAAACGTTGATCCGCGTCGTAACGCTTGGCTCGACGACAAACAATGCGACATCCCACAGTACGGGGTATCTGTCAGAGTTTTATTTTGCGAATCAGATTTAGCTTTAAGTAGCATTTCTTCCCGTCCTTCATTCTTCGGTCGTCGTCTTTTATCTCTAATGAGGTAGACGTGACCATGTAAACCTCTTCAAACATTCAGTTATTTCTGCTTAACTCAGTTTTAAATATAATTTTTAATGCCTTTTTGCCGCCTGTATTACCTTCATTTCTCCTTCTGGAATATGTTAGTGTTATTGCTTGTTATACACCTTTGTTGTGCAGTGTTTATGATGCATTTGTATTCCCGCGCCTGCTTGGACTATGTGGTCTGCAGTATTTCTGTAAATAAATAAAAAATAAATAACAAATTTGAAACGTGTCACTGATCCTGGGGTGTTAATTCGATAAATGTAGACGTGAGTACTGAGAGAGGAGAGGCCGTGCATCGTTCTGTGGGAAATCATGTCGCCGCATGCGAGACCTATCAGCGAGCCCCTGTGCCACGCAAGTGGTAGCGTATCAGAAATTCTTTTACGCAGGTGAGCAGGCAGGTTGCGTTGCTGGAAGGGGCGCTGGTACGCGAGCGCCTGGAAAGGTGCCGCCTTGAAGGTGAGCTGGGCCGCCGCCATCAGCAGCTCGAGCCTGCCGGCCAACTTGTGTCACTCTGTGCCCAGATACGCGACGCCAGCGTCGTGCTTCGCTCCAAGCTCGACGCCTTCGATCGCTTGCAGCTGCATGTGGCGGTGAGATTTCTTGACTGAGAGCAGCGCTTTCAAACGGGCTACTTTCCTCGTGACACTGGCACTGCAATGATGGGAGCTTCGTCAGCAGTACACGTGCACAAAAAGTGCAAGGATGCCAGTGTATGGTGGGCGTTATGTCGCATATGTCGTATTTTTCGTGCGAGATTCAACAATAAAAGAGCAGATACGTGTTTGCCGGTGTTAATGCGACGTTTACATTCGTTAACATACGTGAACGTGATAAACACGTCTCATTCAGCGTGAACAAGGAAGTTTAAGGAGAATTCCCTGAAAAATATTTTTTGAAACCTCCTTGGATGTTAAGTATTTCACTATTCTTTGTGGATTCAGTCGTACAAAATTTAGAGTGTGTTTACGTCAAGTCCATTTTCTGCTCGACGTTTTGGCATTAGATAGATATACGGCAGCCAGCAGAGCAGCCCGGGTGGAAATGGGCTGGCACCATGCTCTCATTGGCTGATCGAAGGAACGTGACCACATAACTCGCATATTCTTGTGAACAATATGTTCGCAGCAGCGCAGACGCAAGGATACAATTGAAGGGTATTGATAAGAGGTGCATAGGCCCGGAAAAGAAACACAATGTGGGGGCGCTAGCGGCCGGCAGCGGATGAAGAACATAAGAGGAGAAAAAGCAGCCTGGCAAGGAGAGGTTAGCAGTTTGGCCGTGGATTCCGATCAGTAACGGTGCTTGTTCTGGTTGGTCTCCATGGTCTTGAGGCTCCTGCTAACCGCTAGCACTGAGCCCTCAACAATTCGAAGACAGTGCTGGTATATCGCTTCATTTCGTGTGCCCTAGGGGCAGCCACCTGAGCCCTGGGCACCTCGTTGCCGTCACTAGCCGGTGTGTGCGTGACTGCAGCTAGTGATCCCCATGACACTGCTTGTATACTCCATCTTACAATTACCTTGCAGCACTGCCGAAGCTACGAGGAGTAAACAGGCAGTGTCCTTGCGCAGCACATAATATAGTCCCGGGCTTAACTCTCATTATCAACGAGGTGGAAGTGCTGTAGCTGTGCTTCTCGCATGACGCGTTACGGCGCTACGTGGCACGTTAGGCCCGTCACGCATGCACTTCGAAATTTCTGAAGTAATGAAGAGATTGCCGGCTGGTAGCTGTAATAACCACCCTAACCTCGGTGACGTACAGCAACATGGCAGCCCCCCATACACCCCCGACCACCCGCTTCAATCCGAATTCGTGCTTTTTACTGGCTCTCTGCCCGGACAGCAAGAAATAAGTGGCATGATCTGTCATCGCTTAGTCTAATCTAACGCTGAGGGCAAATAATCAGGTATCTTCTTTCGCTATTATTTTATCGCTCATTTGTTTTGGTGCTGCTAGGACTACTGAGGCGATGCCAAGCCGTAAAAGTGGTTTGATGTTAACTGAGCAGATGTCGCCACAACATTAGCGTTGGTAATGCGTTGATGATGCGAAACACCCTGAATGTCTATATTGTTTTCTGTGCCAGTCATTTGCTGTTCCACTCAAGAATGGTACGCGATAGCTGCTGAAAGGGCGTCGACCGCGCTGACAAAAAAGAACTCGGTGAAAACGCCAGTATGAACGCTGTATGAAAACAACCGCGTTCCTCACAAACGCCAGCGAACACGCCCTGCACAAGTGGGTTTCTGGACATAAAGAAACAACGAGGTGGCGTTCCCGCAAAGGTTTTTGCGTTTTGTACTAATTGGAGGGAGTAAGTATCGACAAGGTAGGCGAGCCGAAGCCAAAGAGACGACGAGCAGACGACGCGACGCGGATGAACACGCCTCGAGGTTGCGTTGCTGGAAGGGGCGCTGGTACGCGAGCGCCTGGAAAGGTGCCGCCTTGAAGGTGAGCTGGGCCGCCGCCATCAGCAGCTCGAGCCTGCCGGCCAGCATTCCATCCGAATTCGTTCTTTTTACTCGTTAACATACGTGAACGTGGTAAACACGTCTGATTCAGCGTGAACAAGGAGGTTTAAGGAGAATTCCCTGAAAAATATTTTTTGAAACCTCCTTGGATGTTACAGCACGACTTTCGCCTTTCCTATTGGCTAAGAAGCCCTGCAGCTTCCACAGTGCTGCAAGGTACTTCTGAGATGGAGTATAGGTGCTGGCCCAGGTTATGCTTTGCCGACTGCGCCAATATTATTAAGTGATTAGGAATTCTTAAAAGCGCAAAAGACAAGAGGGGACAGATGAGAGGACACAATGTAGACCTCTTTCCGTAGCATGGTGTCTTTTGCGCTGTTGAGAATTCATAATCATGGTATAACATGCCCAATCCTACACTCAACTTATTATTATTATTACGGCGCCTCCTTTGTAAACTATGGCTGTCAAAAAAGCCCCTCCATTTCAACCACACCATTTCCTGTTTCTCTCTCTCATTTGTCTGTGCTTGCCGCTCGAGGCGCTCGAGGAGCAGGGGGGGGGGGCGCAAAGCCAACCCCATACATTGACATAATAGCGAGGGGGGGTGCTGTGACTCGGCGGGGGGGCGCGAAGTCAGCCCCATACATTGACATAGTAGGGGGGGGGGGGCGCTGCGACGAAGCTTCGCCCCCCCGGAAGGGGGAACCCTGCGCACGCCTGTGCGCGGGAGTATAGCGAGAAAACTTGCAGTTGCTGGTGTTGACCTGCGCAGGGACATGTCGTGAAGTGATTTGCTTCAGTTTTGTGTACCGACAGCGTTTATCATGAGGTAATGTTGCGTGCCTACGTGCATATTAAGTGCAGTAACATGGTCGTCGGCGTAATACTCCACGCAATGCCTGCCGACCTCCAGTTGCGCCAAATAAGGCTAATGCTGACCTCCCCAACGCAATAATAGCCGAACACAACATAAAATTACTCCGTCATTTGCAGTAAGCACTTCCTTTCCGCTCGCTTCAGAGACAGTACCAAAATTCGACAATAAGGTGGCGGTGCCCAGCGCGTTCCCGGGCTACTCCTCGTATGTGAAGCCTGCGCTTGCCAAGGTACGCGGTGCGCTAAGCATTCAAAAGCACGCTGTTCACCTTGAATGCGGCCAGAAGAAAGCGAGCAAACAGCTTGTAGGAATGAAGGCCCTGGCAGTTTATTTGGCGTTCGCGCCAACAGGCCAGCATGCTCCAACGCAGCCCTGACTTTCACAAACGCCTGAGGCGTCGCCTTGAGTGACACTGTATGCGCTGTAGGTGAGCCAGTGCATACCAATGCGTTAAGTTGCAGAACACCGGTTTTTCCAGCGAAGGACTTGGCGTCTCTCTCAAGCGGTTTGTCGGCATCATGCTGCTTTGTAGGAATTTCATTTTCAAAGTGCTAGAAGCCAGTGCCGAACGTATACCGTATACGAGCATTTGGGCACGCTCATTTTTGATGTGCAAGAACGAAGAGCAACGTGATTTTTCGACTCTTGTGCTACAAATTCATGAGTTCAGTGCTGAATAACAATTATTTTAATATCGCAGACAATAATTCTGTTGCCAAGAGGCATGCAAAGAAGTCATTGTCACGAAAGCTGCTAAAATTTTAGTATGCCAAGTCAGTCAGCTGTCAAATTCTTGACACTTATAGAAAAGTATTGCAAATAAACGTTTGTTTGTTCTCCCATGTGGATGGCGTTCACTTGGAACAAAATTCATGTCGTAAAAACAGGATGTTGCGTCGAGCGCGCCGGCTCTTTCACGCAACCATATCGCTTGTATTACATCAAATATTTAAGCACTTGAGCACTTTATTATACGTTGCAGCTTGCTTCGTTAGCATAAGCTACAAAAAATACTAAAATATATTGCAATATGGAATTTCACAATGAACATTAGCAGCACAAATCGGGCACGATGCGTATGTTTCAGCAGCCTTATCAGCGGCGGCTGGGGTCAGCTAGCAGCGTCGTGTCGCGAGCGGCACGTGACCCGAGGCGACCATGGCGATCCCATTGTATGGCGGCGGAACTGACTGGCATAACTTATGAAAGACGCGTTGATTATTTACTGCCAAACGTCTTTCCCTGACGCCTCTGTTGCAGGTGATGCTGACCCGAAGGTCGCAGGATGGAATCCTGGCCGTGGTGGCCGCATTTTTCACGGAGCCAAAAATGCTGGAGACCCGTTTACTTAGATTTAGGTGCACGTTACAGAACACCAGATGGTCGAAATTTCCGAAGCGCTCCACTATGCCGTCCCTCATAACCATATCGTGGTCTTGGAACGCAAAACCTCAACAATTGTTATTATATGTTGCAGCTTGCTTTGGAGGGCTTGCCGGTGAATGCAGATCTGCCTGGAATGTCGAGCAGTGTAATCGTTCGTGGTCAAGTTGAAAACGACTGTATCCGGCGTAAAAATGACTTCCTCCGGGATCACTGCGATAAGTAAGTATATACTAAGACCGGGGTGATTTTGGACTAAAAAAAAACAGGCACTGCGGTAGCAGCAGCACTGATGGAGAGCGGTAGCGCTTTAAGTCAGCTTGCGACGTAGGGTGCACAAATCATAAGAGCATTTTTGCAAAAAAGAAGAAAAAGAAATCTCGTGGCTACGGCGAAACTATCCCTATTGGGAAACCCAGTGGCACTGTCCCAGCGTGGCGCTGGATACTGGGCCACTGGCACGCTGCACGGGGCACACTGGGCGAGGGTGGCGATGCGGGCTTGTTGGTTGGTCATGCTAGAATGAGTTGAGCGCATACGAGGACACGGACAAAAGAAGGAGACATACACACACTGGCGCTACTAACAACAATGGTTTATTTCATTCACCCGCCGATCCATATACAGGTTTTGCGCACGACAGTCACGTGAACACGCTTCCGAAAAAACAACAAATCCCAATCGATAACAACCAAGGAAATTCACCTCTACGAGATAGATAAACAGGGTACAGAGGCAATGACAAGCAATTTAACGATTCATGCGCAGAAAGTGTAACTCTTTAGCACTCAGAGACAATGAGGGATTACTAACACAGGCGTCACCAAGATGATCGATTTGTTCGGCTTCAATGATCAGCCTGGTAATTTCGGACCGGTTCCTGTTGACGACAATGGCCCCATGAAAGTTCGGTTTGCACGCACAGCCATGGCAGTGTTGTGCCAAAAAGCCGTCAGGTGGCAAGTTGCCCATTTTGTTACAGTGCTCACTGAGCCGGACATTTAGGCAGCGGCTAGTCTGCCCAATGTAAGCACGGCCACAGGACAGAGGAATGCGGTAGACAACGTTTGTCACACACTGCACAAAAGGTTTTCTGTGCTTAATGGGGTATCCAGGCTGAACTGTCTTATCGGGATTAGTTGTCTTGCACAACCGTGTCCTCGTATGCGCTCAACTCATTCTAGCACACTGTACGCTGGCGCGCTGCACACTGGGACGCGCCTTATGGGCCAAAATCGGGATTTCAAATTGTTTTTTAAGATTTTGGTTATGCCCACATCGTAATTAAGGCGCACTGGGACAAAAAAAAAATTAAAAAAAAAACGATCACGCAGCATTCGAACCTGCTACCCGACGACCTACTCATTCTGAGCCTGACACGCTACCCACTACGCCACACTCGATTATTTTTTTGTTTATTGCAGTACTTCAGTTTTCAAAATTAATAACCACGTACACACTTTTTACAATTGTTTCACGTGCAAAAGAGCTTCCATGCGAGGTACCCAATCCGGTACATTCTTTTCCAATTTTTGCAATTCTACAAACGAAGTCAGGGACTCTCGAAAGTATTCTATAGCACAGCATTTGGAGGTCACGCATGGCTGTACGTCATGCCGACGTCGATACGCCACACTCGAAAGACAAACTTCGGGTTATTTTTTTCTTCATGTTATAGCTAATTTCGGTATCCAATAGTAATGTTTTCTCGCTTAGAAACGCAGATTTTCGTCTCTTCGTGCTCGCGCCAACCTGACAGGAGATTGTGTGTTTGTTTGTTATGGGCTGCCTTGGATCAGAAAGTCTACCTGGCACGTTTTGCACCAAAACTTACGAGCGTAATCGCAGATGTGTTGCGGCAATCGCACTGTCTCGCTAAGCGGTTAGTCATACCTACGTAGCAAACATCGCGCATCTGAACTGCTCACTGAACACTGTACTTTTCGTCACCCGTTTGAACACATTTTCTGTTCCCTTGTTTACGTTGCGCGTACTAGATCTGCGGTAGTTCACTCTAGCCGAAACCAGCATTAGGCTTAGGGCCGCACTTCGTGAGCCACGGTCGCTGTGAAGATCGTGGATATATATTCCATTACAAAGAGTCTAATAACCGCTAAAATGTAGTTTCGATCATAACTGACCCAAGCAAGGTCATATTTGCGCCTTCGATTACACACATCACAAGCTAAAGACGTTGAGATTGGGCGTTGCAGCGGCTAACTGCTGCCGGTGACGTGCGGCTTTCTGAGGTACGAGCGGGAATAACTGACTGCTAGAGCAGGTTGATCTTGATTATCAGACTAATACTACTGCCATATTGTGTTGCGAATGATGAGTTCTTTCGATGTGGTTTATAAACTACATTGACGACACTCGAGCACACTTCAAGGAAAGCGCACGCGCGCTGGACAGATGATTGCTTTAGCCTACAAGCACATCCGTCGCCTAACTGAAACTAAATCTATATATGTGTAGCACACAGGACAGAACATTTTGAAAATATTCGGTAAATTTTACGCTCGACATCTCGCGATCCAATATAAAGTCTTATAGAAAGTCCATCAAGCGCGCCCAGTTTTTTCCAATGTGCCGCCGGTGTTCCCAGTGTGCGGGCAGACACTGTACAGCGTGACCAGTGCATCCCAGCGCGCTGTAAGACACTGGGCGACGCTGCACAGTGTGTCCCAGTGCGTTTCAGCGCACTGGGCGACACTGGCTGTATAAATTAAGGCTAGCAGCTACCTTCTTTAGGATCCGATTCATCGTAACTCTACAAACGTTGGCATAAGAAAATACGGCCACTTGAGCGATTGAAACGGTTTTCCGCAATTTGTCAGCTGTCGTGAATGAATTTTACAATTACTTTACGCTTAATAATATGGCCTCTTTTCAATAGCTTTGTAGTAACACTTGAGTGGCAATCACAATCATTTTTCACATATCCTACCATTCCAGACGGAATTCACATTGTCATAAAACAATTATAGTGAACAAGTGGGGATGAAATTCAAGCAGATCCACTTATAATAGATCACCGCTGACCCCTTTTCTCATGTTTAGCCTTTCATTTTAAAATGGCGTATTTTCTTCTGAATTAAAGGGAGCCAAAAGAGCTCCCGTATTTAAAAAAAGTGATAGGATCTCCCTCTGGCGATATTGCCCGAGGTCAGCCAAGTTGTAGAGAAATGTCTCGGCAAACGTGCAATAAAACTTGGAGGACGCTTTGCCTTCAAGAGTAGAACGCGACAGCATAATCGGACCCTGTTCGCATTGTCTTCAGCCTACCTTCGCTTCTCGGTGGACACCTAAACCGTGCCGCAAGGAAAGGAACGTCTGTTTGCATGTTAATTAGCCCTTATCCTAAAATGCCTACATCCAGTACAGCTGGGAATTGCCCTCTACGCCGTAATCCTGCTTTACCCGCTACGCGTCCGTAGAGCAACACGCGCACCGTTGCAACTGCAGACTTTGTTGATGCTGCTTCGAACCTACGAATCGTTGCGCAATTCACGTATTTTGACGTCTGGCGTGATCCTGCGCTTCTGCCACGCGATATCAGGACACTCTTCGCGCTCCTGATATTCGTATAGGTTCTCTTCCGAAAATGTTTCTAGCGCAGGCGTGGGTCAGTGGTAGAACACCTTCTTGTCACGCAGAAGTTGTGGGTTCGATTCCCACTCGAATCGAAGATTTTTTTATTATTTCTTCATTTGCATCTACCTGCAATTCTCGCTGCCAGCCAACGCTGATTCTTCGCTCACAACTAACGTCACCGGTATCTATGCAAAGCGAGCACTTTGGCGCTTTCGCTTTGAAAGTACTCGACAAAATCTGAGATTTCACTCAGCTTGGCTTTCGTGCAGGCCGTACTCTACCGATCTTGCGCTTATTTCATTCACTGATAATATTAAGCACTACATTGACGTCGGTAACTACGCCAGCGCAGTGATTATTGACCTAACAAAAGCGTTTGATTCAGTCCTTCATAATATTTAAATTACTAAGGTAAACAAGGTCGGGACCTGCATGGTATTTTATTCACTGTTACTTAACTAGCGTCGGCTGTTAGTATTTCTAATCATCTTTAAATTTATTGATAGGGGAGTTACTCATGCTTTCATAATAGTCCCCTTACTATTTATATTAACCGCCTAACTTCTCATCTGTCGCACTGTTTACCTTACCTATATGTGGACGATTCTACAACTCTACGACTTGTACCTCAATTAATAGCCGAAGCTAAATATTGATCTGGAAAATATAATTCGCTGGTGTCGTCAAAATTAATTAGAAATGCACGCCAGCAAAACAGCTTTCATGCTATTTCACCCCACTCAAAAGGTTTCGAGTATAACTGTCGACAATTACTCCATCTAGGCGCCTAATGATTATCGCTTATTGGTGGTAATCCTTGATTCAAACTTTAAGTACATTCCCGATCAAGGAAAAAGGGTATATTACATACGGATTCCTTTAAAAGCGCCTCCATACATTTTTCTGAATACCTTGCCTTTTATGCCTTATGCCTGTATTCACAGTCCATTGCCTTTCGTCCTGGGGTAACGCATACAACATTCATCTTGGTCCATATTTCCAACACCAGGTCATCCACATTAATACTTTTCAGCCACCTCGATGTTCTGCTCTTTTGAAGAACATCGTATTCTAACCATTGATGTAGACAGACAATTAACTTCAATAATGTCCTGAAGGGCGACTCGGAAAACATTTTATACGGGGAAGGAGCCGTATAAGTGGGCAGCTCCCACATTGATAAACTATTTAATTTTAACAACTATTGTCTATGATTCTCTTCCCTCAAACACCCCCTGAATAACTTTTAACAGGGAATAACTCCCTAATCAAAATGGAACTTGATTTGAATCAGCTAATATCTTCTTGTACCTCAAAATTAGACCTAATTATGACAAATTCATGTCTCAGTTCACAGCGATGGAACAGTATTCCAGGTGACATAAAGCTGTCTAAACGAAAGACAAGGGCTCGTTTTCTTTGGTAGACGCAACACTTATTACAACCAACTAACAATCAAGCGAAGGAAAGTATAGGGGAGTTGTAGTAATTCTGACATGAAGAAAGTGAAGAGGACAAAAGACAACTTGCCGCCGAACCTGTACGATGCTCTCTCGATTCAGCTACGGTGGTGGCTGCCCTGCCGTACACTTTATCGGGGACATTCAAGCCTTGGAGTGTTAGTCAGCTCCGCTCATAGCCACAATGGAGCACTCGTCTTTTGCCAGCTGGCATCGCGTAGCACAGGATCCCTTAACGAGCTGACCAATGAGCGCTCGCGTACTACTTGAAGGCACGAAGTCTGTCACAACTAGATTCTTGCTACGAATGATCGAAACAAGCGGAATTGGTCAGCTGCCAGTTCGAACACCACGTGCTATGTAAGTCCAGCAACACTCGCCGTCAAGGCTAATACCACCAGGTTTAAATGCAGAGATGGACGACTGCTGCCGTAGCTCAATTGGTAAAGCATCGGACGCGTTATTCGGAGTATGCAGGTTCCATCCCTGCCGGCGGCAAGTCGACGTTTCGTCCACTTTATCTTTTTCACATTTATATCATAATTACTAAAAATTAAACTCCCCTATACTTTTCTTGACTTCATTGTATGTTGTCTAGTAGTAGCTGTCCAGAAGTATAGGTGGTAGCAAAAGCCATTATTTTCTTGTTTACTTGTAACCAATGCAATGTTATTTGTGCTGTTCAACCTGCTATATTTCGTTGTCAATCATTATGTTTGCTCAACCTTATATCGTATCTCAGTTCACTAGTTTTCATGTGCCTGAAGTTGTGGAAAATTCGCCGCTTTGCTACTCTTCACTTTACCTTTGTTGATTTACTATTATTAATGAGCATACGTGACGGTTCTCTACAGTAGTATTCCATATAGGAGTTAAACCGCTTTTCTGCATTACTGCTTTTTAGTATTTGGACTTGCTTGCTGCATGTGCATTTTTATTAACCTGACTCATCTTGTGTGTTTATGTTCATGCAAGAGGTATTTTCAGCAGGGTGTCGGAACGAAATGTTTTTCGTTTCGGTTTTAGTTTTGTTCCACCGCAAAAAATTTCGTTCCGTTTCTGTTCCGGAACGAAAAAAATGTGTTCCGAAACGGTTCGTAACGTTATTTATTTGTAAGCGAAAATTTGAAGTTAGAGTTACGATAAAAATATTGGTTTTGTCGTATAGTTACTCACGCTTATCTTAAGAAAGTGGGACAGCGGTAGGATACATTTTCCCCACGTTCTTAAGAGGAGCACAACTAACTGTACTACGAATTCCTACAAATTAGCGCAAAGCAGTGCCCTTCCAAGTTATAGAAGACGTTCTCAAAAGTGAATTAGGAATTTTTTTAGCAGGCTCAATGCTTTGCGTCAAGGGAGTGAGCATGATCTAAGAAGCAGCCCATCATCTAGCATACCTCTCATATGAGAGATCACTGTTCATACAAAACGAATTTCCGCGCCAGGAATGCTTTCTCCACGCTGGCATGTGTCACAGACACACTGAAGTTCACTTGAGTTAATACAAACATCTCTGGCTGCCACTGTTTTGTTTTTCGCACAGCTTCAACTCATCTTTACTTTGGAATTCCTGCCTAAGATATGCGCTAGTACTGTACTCTCAAATGTGCATTACTGCTCACGTTGCGTGAACTCGGTTGTTCCGGATTGCCAAGTTTCTGCGCAAACCGAAAAGCGACAAAAAAAAATTCGGTTTCACTCCAGAACCAAATAATAGATGTTTCGGTTACGTTTTCGTTCCGGTCAAAAATATCGGTTTTTTTTTCGTTTTCGGTTTTCGTTCCGTTCGGATACACTGATTTTCAGTATAGAGGGTTTTTTTAGGCAATACAGATTTTCTAATAAAAATTGTACGACAGTCGCGCTCCAGTCGTTTTCGCACACGTACACCATGCCGAGGCCGAAATACTTTGCCGCAACTAAGATGACGTTGACGAGACTAATTAACAAAGTCTTGTTAACTACCTTTTTAATTATTTACTTGAGAGCAGTTGTTTATAATAAAAAGTTGTTTTGCATGCCAATTTATGGTAAAACCATTTTTTACAAGTCACGAAAGCTGCACGTTATTGGAGATTGTTGGGACTCGGGGTTTAAGGAGCTTCCCAGCGCTGGTGCCAGTGGCTCCGTCGCCCTGGTTGGCCGCATTGCACCGCTGCCTCCATCTGGTGGGCCCGGTGATTGAACCATCTCCGCGCTCATACCAGTCGTTGGGAACCCAGGTCCGGTGGGTCTCGATATTGGTAGCTGGCCCCCGCCGTCGGACCCATCGTCCAACGTTTCAGAGAGGAGAGGCGCTCGGCTTTTGTCTTCGGCTTTTATAACGCCGCGCTGCCAACCCTGGGGCATTGTCCACATCTTCAGCCAATACGGTGTCCGGTGGTCTCGGCGCTCCGCCTAAGAGGGGAAAGACACCACACAATACACGTGGAGGGCAAAGTCTAAAACGATGCCCAAATATGTTCACGAACGCAAAGCACCAAGATAATTGCACAAGGCGCCATGATTTTGCACACGGCCGAAGAACTTCACGCGACATGGTCCCAAAACTCTCCCGGCAAGGGAGAAGAGCCTGAAAGGGGAGATGGGGCAGGGGTCGTCAACCTCGAAGAGACCTGCTCCACGGAACATGGGCCAACTTGCATATCTGAGTTTGAGCAGCAGTCTGGCAGGATTTTCTTCAACATTGCCACCCCACGCAGCAAATAATACGAAGAGAAGGGGGGAAGGGGTGGTCGACTAATCCCTAGTGATGCAGAACTATCGGAAAATTGACTATCGATAACATCGATAGTTTCTTTTGAACTATCGATAGTGTAAAGAAACTATCGATATCACTACTATCGATACTATTATTGATAGTGCAAACGATAGTACTGTCAGTAGTAGTAATCAATAGTGCTTTGAATAACTCTGCTGTTGGCGGTCGGGGCGAAATTTTTTGGCGAAATAAGTATTCCAGCAGTGAAAATGCGGCAATATGTCCATCAAAAATGGATATTCGAAAGTAAGCACTTGCACCTTACAATTAATAAACCTATTCTTGATATTTTGACCTCAAGATTACAAAATGCAATATAAATTTGAAGCCGCACTGTACCGTCAATTGTAACTGTCCCGTTTCCTGTACACATGAATAATTCAACTTAATTGTCATGGGTCAGCCAAAAAGCATGGTGAAGGAGCGCAAGCATGTCAACATTCGTAAGCCCTTTGTGTCATCTGATGAGCGCCGTGTAAATCTTAAGGTAGCTAGAGGTACGTCAAGTTAGAGGTGCGCCAGGGCTTGTGGGCAGTGCAATTCGCACGTATCTGCACTTTTCACTAATGTCCGAAGTCTTACTAATAAACGCGATCTTTTAAGCTCTGCTATAGATACTTGCAGCACAAATATGCTCGCACTAACAAAAACCTGGCTTAGACCGGATGTGACGGACGACGAGCTTTTTTCTTCAGCTAATAATTTTTCCGTGTTTCGTCGCTATCGAGGTTCGCGGATAGGTGGTGGTGTATTGCTTGCCATTTCCAAACAACTTCCGTCTAGTCGCTCGGCGACTTCACAACACCACCTCCGACTAGCCACTGGCCCACGCGAACGATGGCACTCTCATCGTTTTCGCACACACGCACATGCGGGAAATCAAATTTGAAACCACTAGTTCCACTTTTGCCGCTGTTCGCTGTCTCTATGCAGCCAGGACATCGACACTTTTTCGTCATTTTCCTTGTAACCGGATCGACACCCAGGTACGCAGCACAGTGTCATCCTTTCCGATCTTCAGGCACTACACACTAGGCACAATACCAGACATGCGGTGAAGACTGCGCGGTGACACGCCACGATATTTTTCAGCGATACCGGCAGCCACTTCGCTGCCGTCTGCCAGATGCCTACAATTAGTGTGCCTCGATGCGAGCGGACAACACGTGCATCAAGGCACCCTACCTACACTCTGGACGCAGCGCCGCCCCACGGCCTCCGCTCGCAGCACACAAAGCTCTCCAATATAGTTACGGCGGAGCTTCATGACCAGTAAAAGTATTTAAGGACTCTGGTACAACTTGATTATCTGGTTTGTGGCGGCACTACAGTTGACGAAGTTGTCTGCTGACATGCACGCACTTGCTAATATTGAGATCCATTTTGTTTAGTGTGCCCCATACGTCAATACTACTGAGATCTTCCTGCACCTGTATACAGTACGCTCGCGGTGGTGGTCAATGACAGACTGTGGTTCTCAGAAGCGAATTGAAAAGAAATGGGGGGTTCATGTCTATATCACACGAAGACCAGTTTCCAGTGACAAGTTGGTCGTCTGCAGCTTTCCCGGATTCTCTCCTAGCAGCATAGCCGATAAGCTTACATGCGGGACGGGAAGTACAAACAACAGCGAGGATGAACAGCTCGTGACCGTTTTCACAGCATATCATGGAAATTGCGGCGTGGCCTGATATTTGGATTGTTTTTTCGGCTCTTAACAAATTAGCCAAAATGGTCGAGGTGGGCGAAGGAACGACTGATGAAAGTAATCGAAAGCCAATGGCCGAATTAAAGGAATGCCACAGCGATGTTTTGTATGGTGCGCCCTTATCCTGTGGCCTCTTGCCTGTCCAATAGACGGGACGGCGTGTGAATGACTGCATCAGCACCCAGGAGCATGTTTTATCGCTTAAGAAAGAACGATAAATAATTTAGACATACACGTGTTGACATCCAATGGGTAAACCAGCTGGCGCACTGCGCCATCTTGAAGACATACAAGAATTGACACCGGCCTCAAATTTTGCAAAGCTACACAACTTTCTAGAAAGGTAGGAGTTGCGTGAGTATCCATTCCATTTTTTTTATCGGATAAGCATCTTGCATACCCTGGCTTCCAGGTAGTGTCCTCAAGATGTGCATTGTTTCGCGATTCATTATGTGTCCATAGGTGTGCGCATCAAGTATATTCAATCCCGGTTTCATTGCAAACATTGCTACTGCATAACGACATTGAAGTAATGTTGCTCGAGCGATGACGACGTGTCTTCAACCGCAGGGCGACATTGCCTTGACGAAGCTGGATTGTAGAAGATGCAAGAACAGCGAAATGATGATTATGGCTTGACAACTATTGCACAATAGAAAAAAGGACGCTTCGATTTCATCCTGGGCGTTTATTTCTCCTTTATTTTCATTCGCACTGCCCATTGAAATGGAGCATGATGCGGCGTAATTAGTACAACGGAATACGGCAATTGAACTAGCACTGCTGCACGTCAGGGACTGTATGGGGACAACGCAATGATGATGTAAGAATGATGACGATGTCAGCGTGACAACGACGGTTTGTGGATGGCAGCATGACGACAATCAATCGAAGAAGCTGGAATAAGGAAGGTGCAAGGACGAAAATGGCGATGATGATAGTCATCGAAAAACAGAACGGCAGATACCATAGAATAATTAGCAACAGTCGCGTGCCTATCACCGACTGCCCATCCGGCCATACCGCAGAAGTTGCGCACACGTTGATGAAGAAATAGTTTTCTACTTAATGTAGACGTTCCTCTTTGTTATATAAGAGCACCTTTTATTATTGCTTATATTTAGACGAAATGTGTATTTTTTACCCCCCTTGTGCTATATGACTGCCGTCCCTTTCATGCGGCCTGCCTTATACTGATGGCTGTCCTTTATTCTGTAGTTGATGAACGCAAGCATTTGGCACAAAGTCTGCCTAACAAGCATTTCTCTGGTCTTCGCTGATTCAGCAAATGGGCAGAGGCGAAGAAATGTCTTTCTGCCTGCTCTTTTTTAATGGACTGAGTAACAGTGCATAAATATTTTGCTATGAAAGAGCCACCAATAAACACAAGCGGTATAGCTGAGCGCGTTTAGTAACGAATCTCCCGAATAGGCCGAGGCAGTCTTCTGCGTCAGTTCACAGAAGCTGTCTCGTAGATGACGAAAAACAAAGAATCGACGCTTGAGGAAGCGGCAGGGCAGTGGCGAGCGCCACTCATGCAAGCATCAAGCAATGCAGCCTATTTAATGCAAGGAACGAAACGCAGTTAGAGTGTAACGCAGTCATCAACGGAACGCACCAATCTATAGTGAGGAGAGATAGCCGATCCCTAGCAACCGTACATGCAATCCGTCATTTCTACTTCCATAGCTTGCCGTATAGCAACAGTGCGTCGACGTATATACATCATCAAGTGAAGCATACTAACCAATTGTAAACAAGACAACATTAAGGACGAAGCAGAAGGGACACTTGTCTTGTTTCACAGCTTAAGATCGGTTAATATGCGTTACGAACAAGGCGGAACTCCTACCCTTATGCATTTACCCTTACTGATCTCTGAACCATATACAGTAAAACCTCGGTGATACGAATCTCGCGGGTCACCAAAAAAATTCGTATCATCCGAAATTCGTATCACCAGAAAACATTGAAAAGTTGGCACACGTTTTGATTCATTGTTTCTCAGGGCCGCAGCGACGTCATAGACAGCTCTGAATGATTGCCAGTAAAGACTTGAAAGATCATACTTATACTCGTAAATATACAGTGTGCGCCAGAATGTAATTAATGAACCAGATGTGTGACCGCTAGTAGCCCCTTCCTAATCTTATTACGCTTTTGCGCATGAAGCTGGAGTAATGCGGCGAAAGTGACTTAGGAAACGATTTGCACGCGATAGATGAAGGCCGGAAAATTGTGGAACCGCTGTCCTTTGTTGCTGTTATTTTATTATCGCGGTGGTTTTGGGGGGGTGCTTTTCGGGATATTTCGGAAGGCTTGCTCAAAATTCGGGAGTGTCGCGCGAAAATATGAGAGTTAGCAGGTGTGCGCGGAGGTAACTCTAGCTCCTTCGCCAAGACCGTCCGCTTCGTCTCTTGGGGTCCTCGTCCACCTTTTATAGGACTTCATGATGGACCCGCAGCCTAAGTGTCAGTCTAATTTTATAGGAAGTCTGACTGCGAGGACATGGCTTCCATCGACGTGGCAGGCACGTGTTAAAGGGACCCTGAAACGGTTTTGACGATTTTGTACAAACACGTTGGGCCGGTAGGCCAGGTCCTAAGGGTTATTTACAGACTGATTTAAGCTCTCTGCTTACACTGTGTAATTTATTACAACGCTTTAAAGCTGCGAATCGCTGCAGATCACTGCGGCTCAGCCAAACGCGTTTTCAACCGCCCATTCATAGTACGACATGCAGTTGGCGCACGACGTCACCGTGGCTGCTGATCTGATTCGCTGCAGTGGGCGCGTAGGAAAGATTGGCTGGTAGGGTGGCGGCACCTGTCTGTGCAGATATCAGCCACTCCGCGATGTTTCTGTTGCCAGACAGCGTGGGTGCTGCCGGGCGCACTGGGCTATGGTCTCCGAGATTGCGCGCAACCTGTCGGCGTGCAATCTCGGAGGCCATGACTGGGCGAAGCTTAAATCGTCGAGTGTGCTCACGAGAGCTCTGCGATCGCCAGCGATGCCAGCGTGTCTCATGAGTTGAGGAGGCAAGGCAGGGGTGAGAAGGAGGTTATGCTATAATTGTCCGTAGCCGCCTTGGTACATGGCGTGTCGCTAAATTTGTGGTGCGAATGGTTTGATGATGCTCTAGCCTAAACGCTGACAAAGCTTCAAATAACCGTTTCAGGGTCCCTTTAATTAACACAGTACAACGACGCTGCTGCCTCGAGCACAGCAGCACGAGTCTACGTGTTGGCAAAAGAAAAAAAGAAACAAAAAGCTTGACGCCAACGCCATCTGTAATCTAAACGCGAAGGTGCATTCAGACCTCCAAGATTCGTGCACACAATCTCGGAGGCGACAACGCACCGCTGATGGTCGCACGGCGCGCATGCCCGCGCCCGCGCATGATTGCCGCGTCCTCCTCGACAGCGCGGGCATCACCTGTTCGTACCTGTGCGCAAGCGTACGTTCGTATTAAACGTCGCGGGGTGAAAATCGGTTCTCAACAACCGTACTCCAATACATTGCAGGCTAATGGGCCTTTGCCGGGACCACAGAAAAATTCGTATCACCCCGAAATTCATACGATCCGTAATCGCATCACCGAGGTTTTACAGTTAAACTTGTAGGCGTTTCTGTCATAGATAACTAACATGCTGGATGCCCGTTCAGGAACCGCTTTGCTTTTATGAGGCCCACCTGAGTGTTGGGCCTCCTTTACACTATCGCAGTAAAGCAGCGTGAATGCACGGCTGTGCTACTGATGCGATGCAGGCTCGCCGAGGAAAACCGACGCATGCGTGTCAATTTCGAGGGTGATCTGGCACAACTGCGCTCATTCTACGAGGAGAAGCTGCACAGTAGCCGTCGGCTGCAACTGGCCAACGACGCTTCGCTGCAGGCTTCGCGGGTCGACGCACTCCTACTTGAGCTGGCGCACAGCGAACAGCAGGTGGACAGGTAAGCATATATTGCATCTTTGGACTAAAGTTTTGAGGCTCCTAAACTAGGCGACGCGTGAAATCCCTGCGAGATTGGGACGCTCGTGTGCATATGAAAGGTGTACATCATTCCACGAAGTGCTTATTCTAAGGAAGGAGCAGATGGAATCACCCGCCCCTGCGCCTGTAGTTTGACGTCACAGACGCGTGCAGCCCCGGGTGTCGCGGAACTATCAACGTTATTTTGATCACTGAATAAAGGCGCTTTTTCTTAAAACTCCAGTGCCAGCGAAACGAAAGTGTCACCAATCCACTATCATAACCAGCAGATTGGCGTTTTTATTGGCGATCGATGCTCTTGGCGATACAGCTGGTATACTGAAATGTTTGTTTCGCGTTTCTATCGAAAATAAGCACTTGCATGTTGTTTGCTGCAGGTTTATTTATGTGCTTCTGTTGTGTGTGAAGCATAAATGTAATTTTTTTTTACTACGCTGCAGCTGCATCGCGTCACTCAGTTCAGTTCCTGTCTTCATCTTGTAATATCCGAGGATCGGGAATGTGGCGGCGTTCAGCTTCAGAATTTCAATTTCGTACACACTTACGTGAGTAACAACAGACGCAAGAGTTGCAGTATTAAACACTCATGGTTACCTGCAGGGGGCGTAGCCAGAATATTTTTTCGGGGGGGGGGGGGGGAGGGGAGGTTTCAACCATAGTTTATGTATGTTCGTGCGTGCGTTTGTATGTGTGCGTATATACGGAAGCAAAATTGAAAAATTTTGGGGCCGGGGTTGAACCCCCCCAACCCCCCCCCCCCCCCTCCTGGCTACGCCCCTGGCAGTAAGCGCTGAAGAAAGGCTGCGATGTCGACGGGCGAATGTCGTGCCTTGGAGGAGCAAGACAGAGGCCAGCAGGACGCGGAGCGCCTGCGCGTGTTCGCGGCTCAAGCTACGAACCTCTGCCTACCGTGTTGCAAGCGCAGTGTGGTAGTGTATGCATGAGCTCAGGCGAAGGTTACCCTATTACTCAGGAGCATAGGTCGGCGAAAATTGCGGAGTTCACTCAGGCTCATGAAATATATTGTGCGCTTAGGGCTCACTCGGATTCAGACTTACCAAAATTTTCCTGAGCCGGACTCACACTCACGAAAATTTTCTTCAACCGAACTCACTCGGACTCAAACTCACCAAAATATTGCTCACCCGGACTGACTCGGACTCACGGCTCGATCTGAGTTTGAGTGAGTCCGGGTGAGTGGACTCATGAGTCCGTAAGCCTAGAATTAGCTTTTTCGACCATGGTATATCAATACCGGTCCTTTAACACCAATATCTCACGTAATCGGTACTTTCGCTCGCGCCTTTTGATATAGTACCTTCGAATACTAGTTAACAGTGGTTGCAAACCAGTAAGGACATTTTTCTTGAAAGAGATGGCATCATAAGATATATTTATCAAGAACTTCACTGCAAGAGTTGCAGGGGGGGGGGGGGGGTAGTGAAGGCTTTCCCCTACGTAATTCACCCCTCTGATCAATAAATATTGATACGGTGTATGAACGATACTGCTTTGGAATACTTGTGAGTAGACCTGAGTCTGGCCCGCAGCCAGGAATTTTTTTCGAGGGGGGGAGGGGGGACACTTGTAGAAGGCCGTGCAAAACACCCATTTTTACAGCGAAAGCTGTATATGGCTAGGAGAAACGAAAAACCGTTCGGCATCTGTGTCACGAGCGGTCTCCATTGGCTGTGCTATCAGTTACGTCGTTCTGAGCGTCGTACCCAAGCTCGAGCGCCATTGGCGCGCGAGCTTGGGATCGACGCTTGCAAGGTCAAACACTTGCAGCCACGGCGCGCCCTCTGGCGCGCCGAAGAAACGGCGTTGCGTGCAGAACAGCGTCGACGTGATTCCGGGAGCGCGTTCGCCGGGGCGAGCGCCCGCTTTGGGCGAGAGTTTCTCCAGCGGCACTTTCGCTTCGGCTGTGACGTCTGTGACCGCCTGTGGTTCGACCACAACCTGGCAACGATAATTGTGGAAGGCTTCAGTGCAGCGTCGGGTTGAACCCACTGCTAAACTCTGGGGCCGCACATTTCAGCTTCGCTGGTTAACCATTTGTACGGAGTGCTTGGGCGGTGATTTTTTTTATTTATTTGTCCTCGGTAAAACACCCCCCTCCATCCGAATTTCGGGGGGGGGGGGGGGGGCTAGGCGCCCCCCCTGGCTACGGGCCTGACGTGAGTATAAACATGAATCCAGGTAAGGCTGGTGGTAGTGCTGAAGATGAGTAGATAGGAGTCAAGAGCACACATTGCGCCGTTTCTCTCCTTAATTGAAGACGCTTTCAAGAAGTGCATATCGAGTACGAGCGTTTATTATGTGCTTGTTGATGCCACCTTTGCCCGGGATTCACGATTTGCTGTGTCCAGGTATAGGTTAGCAACTTCAGCGACCACAACGGTTTAATCATGATCATGGGTGTTAGTCGTCGCGACGGAGGTGTGCCCCTAGGCGTCAACGTGGGTGCATCCACGTCAAACAATGCTATAGCTGCCAAACACCAATATACGCTGTACAAACTCTCACAATCACTACACAATAAGCACTACTTCTGTGAAGACAGTTTTCACTTTCGTGTTATACCGATTCCTATGACAGAGGTATCAGTCTTGTTTTTTAGGGGCGAAGCTCCTTAAGGCATAGGCTAGTCCCGCGTCGTTGTCGTCGTCGTAGCCACCCCTGTGCGATGACGATGACGCTGCCATCATGGCACAGCACATGGAATGTACCCACTATGCGTCATAACGATTACGCTGATGACGATGAAGAATAAGCGTCGTAGCCACCTCTAGGTCTCAGAATGATCACTAGATGGCGCTGCGGTGCCATCTAGTGATCGACCACATGCAACCCACAACCATCCGAGAAACCTGCATCGATCTCGTCTTTGCAAACTTCCCTCTACGACCCATCCAATAACCCCTATCCCTCCACTTCACCGACCATAAAGCCGTTATAATGAAGGCGGAACGGAAGCCACGGCTTATGTAAACGGTAACCACTACGGCTCACGACCAACGAAGAAAACACGGCTGCAGTACGAAAACAGAAAATCATGGCTCACGAATAAATAAAATTTCTTAGTATATACACACAGTGTTTGTCACGTCTTTGATGATGTACTGGGCAAGATTTCCCGAAAGATTCACGATTTTTACCGATGAACCTACGGAGCTTCGTCCACCCATCATCATTCACTCCGTGGATTTTTTTGTCTTCACTCTTTTTAACACGAAAGTGTTTTATGCCGGGGTCAACCAAGACTTCACTGACGTATTCCGTCACAGAAATGACGTCGGAAAAAATGCGCACAATCATATGGTAAAGAAAACGTTCCATCAACGGGATTCGAACCCACGACCTCTCAATCCGCGACAAGAGATGCCGGGCACGCTATCCACTGCGCCACGGTCACATTTTGATCTTTAATACATAGGTCACACACTATGCAAGCTTTACGAACACGCCTCTTATTAGATGCGAAGCATCTTATGCTCGGGGCTCTGTCCGTCCCTCCCGCGTCCCGTGTCTGGCGTCCCCCCGTCCCGCGTCCGGCCACTTTCATGAAGTAGGGAAGCACCCATTATGCGAACCAGAACACTGTAGTGTTATGAAGGCTGTCAACCACTACTACAGTCATCAGAGTCATGGCCGAGAGCACAGAGAGGCTGCTTAGCAATGGCTAGGCAGGTGGTGTCTGTCGCCCAGGTTGACCCCATCCCTTGATCTTGCTTGCATGTGTTTGGAGGGGGGCTGGGCTATGTCCGTCCCTCCGGCGTCCCGTTTCCGGCCACTTTCATGAAGTAGGGAAGCCCCCCATTATGCGAAGCAGAACACTGTAGTAATATGAAGGCCGTCAACCACTACCACAGTCATCAGAGTCATGGCCGAGAGCACAGAGAGGCTGCTAAGCAATGGCTAGGCAGGTGGTGTCTGTCGCCCAGGTTGACCCCCATTCCTAGATCTTGCTTGCATGTGTTTGAAGGGGGGCTTAGTCCGTCCCTCCAACCCTCCTCCTCTCTCTCTCCTCTCCTACGCTCACCCCCCTTTATCTACTCTAGGAATCCTCTACTCTACGGAGTGGCCCCCCGCTTCCCACACCCCCCCACAGCGCATGCGCGTCCCCTCCCCCTATCCTGTACTACGCTCACCCCCCTTGCTTTACTCTAGGAATCATCTACTCTACGGAGCGGCGCCCGCGTCAACATCCCCACAGCGCATGCGCGTCCTCTCCCCCCTCTCTCCTCTAGGAATCCTCTACTCTACGGAGCGGCTCCCGCGTCCCACATCCATAGGTCAGCAAAACTTGTGGAGCTCACTCAGACTCACTCAAAATATATTTTGCGCTTAGGGCTCACTCGGACTCAGACTCACCAAAATGTTCCTGAGCCGGACTCACTCGGACTCAAACTCATCAAAACATTACTTACCCAGACTCACTCAGAATCAGACTCACGGCTCGATCTGAGTCTGAATGAGTCCGAGTGAGTCGACTCATGAGTCCGTCAGCCTGAAATTATCTTTTTCGATCCTGGTGTCAGTGCTGTATAACACCAATATCTCACGTAATCTGTGCTCTTCTTGGCGCCTTTTGATATAGTACCTTCGAATGCGACTTATGAGTACTCGTAAACCAGTAAGGTCATTTTTCATGACAGAGATGACAACATAAGATATATTTATCACGAACTTCCTTGGAAGAGTTGGCAAGAGAAGGAGGTCAAGGCACTCCCATACGTAATTCGCGCCTCTGATCAAGAAATCTTGAAATGGTGTATGGAATACACTGTTTTGGAATACGTGTGAGTGGACGTGATAGAAACGTAATCCAGGAAAGGCTGATAGTAATGTTTAATATGAGTAGATATGACCATAGGTCGGCGAAAACAAGTGGAACTCACTCAGACTCACTCAAGACATATCTAGCGCTTTGGACTCACTCGGACTCAGACTCACCAAAATTTTCCTGGGTTGAACTCATTCGGACTCACACTCACGGAAATTTTCTTCAACGGGACTCACTCGGACTCAAATTCACGAAAATATTACTCACCCGCACTCACTCAGACTCAGACTCACGGCTCAATCTGAGTCTCAGTGAGTCTGAGTGAGTCGACTTGTGAGTAAGTTTGCCGAGCTATGTTCACGACCAGCGAACCGAAATGGTTAGAGCGATGAAACGTGAAGTTACGGCCACAATCCACGCCTCTCTGCTAACTTCTTCAATACACCGGTACATTCCGAACGGCGCTGTTGACAAATTTTCGCATCGTCTAATTGTTCGACGTTGGAAAAACATACGTGTGTATTCTTTTCGATATGCATGTGTCGATCGTGTTGATTGAAACCTGCATCAACTGAGCGCAGTGAATTGAGCACGGCTAGATTCTGAGCATGGCTGTGACACAGGCGCTACAGAATGGGATGTGAAATTCTTGCGTTCCGTTGAAGAAGCAACTCCCTGTTCCTAACTGCGCGAGTAATGACAACGGCGTAATGTGTTTGGAAGCCATTACCCCGTTAAACATTCGGTCCCGTGCAGCAGCGATGACGCTACGCTCTAGCGGCCTACTACTGCGGCAAATCCGTCAGGCAGGCTCGGTACACACTACCTCGGAGTGCCGTTCACTTCGTACGTCAATTCTAGCTCATGCAGCTTTATGTAGCACGCACAGGATTTCGAAAAGCATCGCTAATGCACGGTAACGGAGCTGAAATATAATCTTTCACTCCTCGGCAAATAAGTAGGCGATGAGCTTCCATGGTTTTGGAAAGTATTTTGGTCTCTATATACATTTTAGTGCAGCTCACGACTTCATCCGGTAAAAGTGGCACGGGCCGTACGTTCGGACGTCCTATCTGTTCCTATGCTAACGAACGGGTTGACCCTCCTCCGGGCGCCATCTCGAATCGTACAGCGCGCCACCTATAGTTCGTGGGCATTGCGAATACCATATCTGGCAAAAATGGCACTTGTCGTTTGGATAACCGTGAGAGCCGATGCATCTTGAGCATTTCTACCTCGGGAAAGTTCGAAATTGCATCGTAGACGCATAGATACGTCTTGCCGCCGTAGTGGAAAATGTCTATACCTACTCGGCACCATGCTTGCTCAGGAAGCGGGCGCATCCACAATGGTTCACGGGACTGGCTGTAGGCAAATGTCCTGCAAACTGCACACTTTTGTACAAAGTCTTCAATGTCTCGACTCAATCCAGGCCAAAAAACACTGTCACATGCCCTGAACTTGCACTTGGTGATGCCCAGATGCCCTTGGTGAATTTTTACGAGTATTTCATGCTTCATGCTAGCAGGGATGACAATCTTACACCCTTTTAACAACACACCTCGCACGTGTGAGAGCTCTCCGTTAAACGCATTTCGATGGAGGCGAAATGGTAGAGGCCCGTGTGCTGTGCAATGTCAGTGCACGTTAAAGAACACCAGATGGCTGGAATTTCCGGAGCCCTCCACTACGGCGTCTTTCATAATCATATCGTAGTTTTGGGACGTAAAACCCCAGATATTATTATATTATCTCCGTTAAACGGTTTTAGGTGGCTATCAATTGGTGTGTTTTTGCTCAGGCTTTCTAAAACTTTTGCCAGGAATTTGTCCTTACTTGTCTCATTGGCCAGTCGCTCTTGTTGCTGACACGGGATGAAAGCACACTCACGGCGTGTACCTCCCCATTGTCGTCGGTGACATCGTTGTTGCAGTTGACAGTCGCCCGGGACAGCATATCGGCCGACAGGAGGTGTTTCCCTTTAATAAACGTAATTTCCAAGTCGTATCGAAGTAGGCGCAAAAAAAAAAAAACAAACAAAAAAAAAAACCGCCAGGCCTGCGCGGAACTCGCAGCACAGCCACAGCGAAAGCTGGGAGAGCGGCCTTTCTAGGGCCTTTTTTAAACATTATTGGGGCAACTACAACAACCGCACTTGCATGGTATACCCACTACGCCATAAATCACCATAATTTTTGTGTAGTGGGGAAGCGTCTATTATGCCATTATTCTTCATTCTTCAGAAAAGCGTGGTACCCGCTACACTCTTGTAACGCATTATGTGCACTTTGTTGATGCTGTGGCTGACGACGATGAAGAATTTTGCCTCAGGCTTTTGTAATGGGTTGGAGCATTGAACGACCCACTCGTTACGCAATTCGATTTGTGTGACGCCTGGTTCTTACTGTACTGTTCTAAAATGCTTAACAACACACGTTAACGCGATTCCTTACCCGACATGAAGCCTGCCTAGGGTCAGTTTGCACCGAAGTTTCAAGCAGCGGCGTAGCTCAGTGGTAGAGTGCTGGGCTGCCACGCAGAAGACCCGGGTTCGAATCCCATTCGGTCACAGGTGTTTTTTATTTATTTAGTTTTTTTCTTATTTCGTGCGATATTGGTTACGGACACCGGCGGCGGCGGCGGACAACTACGGCGCAGAAACGACCCCTGTGATCTCATAACAGCTTTCGCTGTAAAAGCGTTGCAGTCTTGGTGGCATGTGTCCGATTGCTTTCTGAGAAATCGCTATCAGTGGGCGGTGGTCTGTTTCCACGATAATGGTACGACCGTATGTGAAATGGTTGAACCCTTCGCATCCAATTGTCATGGCCTCATTTTCGATTTGCGAATACCTTTGTTGAGATTCGGTGAGTGATTTAGACGCGTATGCAACTGGCTTCCACGTTTTATCCTCACACTGTTGCAAGGCAGCACCTACTCCGTTTTGCGAATGAAACTGTGGTTTCCTTTATTGGATCGAATAGCGGCTGGTGGTACATGCTATCACATAGCATCTGCCATTCTTTAGCGTGGTCTATCGTCCATTCAAAATGTGTGTCTTGCTTTAATAAGCTCCGGAGCAGTACCGTTTTCCGAGCCAAGGACGGCAAGAACTTGCTGAAATAGTTTGCGACACCGAGCATTCTTTGAACTGCATGCTTGTCCTTTGGTTCTGCCATCTGCTTCATGCACTGCACCTGATTAGGACTTGGTCTGATGCCCTCATGACTAATTACGTCACCTAGGAATTCTATTTCCTTGACACAAACTGCACACTTGATCGCGTTAAAAGTTGGTCCAGCTCGTTCTGCTGCTTGCAAGGCAGACTTGAGTCGTTGATGGCGCTCCTTCATTGACGAGCCCCAGATTACCACGTCGTCAACGTATGCCTTTACACCTGGCAGGTTCTCAAACACTTCATTCAAAGTCTTTTTGGAAAACTTCTGGTGCTGGAGAAATGCTGAACGGTAGCCTCAAGAAGCGGTATAGGCCAAAACGCGTTGCAAACGTGCAAATTTTTGAAGTTTCTTCATCTAATGGTATCTGGTGGAAACCAGCGTTAGCATCGAGGCGAGTGGACACTTTTGCGCCGGCTAGTTCCGCTTCTATGTCCTCCCGCGTCGGCATTTTATAGTGCTCCCTTTTTATGCATTCATTAATCTTCCTCGGATCCATGCATACTCGCAGCTTTCCACCCTTCTTACGTGCTATCACGAGAGGCATCACCCAATCACCCTTGCCATAGGCGGAGAATTTTCATTTTCCCGGAGGGGCGGGGCCCGAATTGCTCTCTTCTCTCTCTCTCTCTCTCTATATATATATATATATATAAAGAAAGAGAGAGAGAGTGCGACACCCAATGTATTAAACCCAATGTATTAAGCCCAATTAAACCTCCGTCTCTTAGGTGCCGAATCATTATGAATATCTGTAGTGGGAGACTCCAGACTCATTTTTTCAATTTACGCAAAGATCAGTCTACATTGTAACGCTTGGCTCAAAGCGAAAAAGGCCGCATAGGCTGCTACTCACTGACTGCGACACATAAAATCGATCCACATTAGCACTGAATTTGCCGAATTTTTTTCATTGACAAGCTTTACTTACTTGGTTAAACCATACGCCATGGATATGAGAGAGGGGGGGCTAATGCTGGCACATGAAGCTTTAATTACGCCCCTGAATTCAATTTAACACGACCAGTAATAATTCTCACATGGTAGAAAATGCTGTAGAGCTTTTGCGAAGCTGGAGTCACGAATTTTACCGCCGAAGGTTCTTTTCTGGACTGGTAGAGTTGTTTTTTGGTCACCGGTGCCAGTTGGCAGTAAATCCGTTTGCTGAAAAATGAAAAAAAAAATGCGTACCACCTTTTCCCGATACTTTTATAGGCAGTCATGTCGAACATCGAAGGCTACGAATTTGTAGATAACCAAGAAATTACCCCCTGGTAAGCAAGTCTGTGCGAAATAAAGCATTCCCAGACTGATTGCGTAGGGATTGCATTGTGTTCACAGCAGCATATTTTTGTGTTCTGAAAACCAGTCGCCACGCGGTTCAGAACAAGCTTGTCATAGCTAAAGACAGGGGTCTCAAACTCATATCAACTAGCGGGCCGCATTCCTGAAATTTAATCCGACAGGGGCCGGTACAGTGAAAAATAGCTTATGTAAGCGCGCAAGACACGTAACACGAACGAAGGATACAGGAAGAACACAGGCGCTTGTCCTGTGTTCTTCGTTCTTGTTACTTGTCTTCAGCGCTCACAGAAGCTATGGATCAGTACCAACTAGTCCGATTTCAGTGCCTTCTCAGTGAAAAAATTGGAGGGCGGTGGTTGTTGAAGAAAACGTCACTAACTACCTAACGTTGACATTTGAAGGAATGCCTTTTCCCATATTTAACATATGGCTCATATCTGCCAGGGATTTGACGTAGGTTTCGAGAAATATATCGAATCGATACGATCTGCCGAATGGCTGAAATTCTAAAATAGAATTTTTGTTCTATGGTCATGTTTCAAAACATAGTGACCGCATGGGGTGCCTCATAAAAATTATTGAGGCCATTCCTTTCTCTGAAGCTCCCCCGAAGAAAGCGTTATCTATGTGAATAAGCGAGAAAATAATGTGAATACCATTTAGCAAAGTCACAAAACTTTATTCCTTGTGATGCCGCGGGCCGCTAGCGAAAGGTCGGCGGGCCGCGTGTTGGAGACCCTTGGCTTAAGAGGTCGCTTCAGTTGTTTGTTAACACAACATATATCTGCACATACAAATCCTTTTGAGGGGCATATTTAACTTAATGCTTTACTTGTCACTGGCCCACATTGGTCGGCAATAAAAGTGGAGCTCACGCAGACTCACCCAAGAAATATATTAAGTGCTTAGGCTCACTCGGACACAGACTCAGCAATATTTTTTAAGTGCTTAGGCTCACTCGGACACAGACTCAGCGTATTAGGCCCGGGTCTCATGCATATCGGTATAATGGCGTATGTACGCTGTATGGATTTGTTGTTTTGTGGGGTTTATCGTCCCCAAGCGACCCAGGCTATGTGAGACGCCGCAGTTGAGTTGAGGGCTCCGGGTAATTTAGGCCACCTGGAGTGCATTATCATGCACTTAAATTGCACAGTACAAGACGTCTAGCATTTTGCTTCATTGGTATGCTACACGTAATTTGAAGAAACGCTTAATTTAAGTTTCCACCATTATACTGAGTGAACGTCGCACTTGGGTACCGTGTAAGGAAAGGTTTGCCAGAAGGTACTGCTGCACGAGCAGCGGCACACTGCCTAGATTAGTGCCTATAATATGTGCGCGTTTGTATCTAGAGAAACATTTCGAGTAGGCAGCTTCGCTGCCCACTGCGCCTGTTTCCGCCAGCGCGACTCCGTAGACTGGTCAACGCGACTCGTGAGTGATTAATATCTCAGGAGCTGTTTTTCGTGCAGTTTAAGTGCAACATGTTGAATGACTCTTATCACCGGCGCGCCAATCGATGCAAATGTTGCCGATTTTTCGTATTAGCGAGACAGTTGCAAATATTTAGCATTTGGACATAAGCAAATAATATTTTATATTTACTCGAATTCCCATCGTATAGAGCATATTTTTGCTTATTTTTACGGCCACCTTCGTCGTATTTCGCCAGTAATTCATAAGTGTCCTCATTTGTCGAAGCGCACGTGTTCTCACGGCACTCAACAACGTGGAAGCACTCCCGCGGCGGAAGTAAGAACTCTAAGGAAGGTGATTATTATGATGATGCTGTACCCTTTGTAGCAGGGGGATGTATTTGCACCGGTGTATTGGCACCCTTTACCATACAAATGTCTAACGGCTCCAGCAACACCCCGTATTGAGGAATTTCGAAGCAATAAAATACGCCTGATCCACGTGAAATGTCCTTCCACATGGGCGCTAGCGCTGTTGATAGTTGGCTTCTTTACCTTCCACCTTTTCCTCCCCAAAATAGTCGCCGCTTTTTCCTTTCTGCCACACATCTCACTCTCCTCCATTGTCGCTGCCGCGAACTGCAAGCCTGCAACCACAACCGCGGGCCACAGACAGCCAGACTTCGCTCCCATGTTCTCTCCGAGGCTTTCGGCGATCGGCGACTGCAGGCAACCCACTTTCCCGCTTCCAGTCCCTGCGGGGGATCGCTCTCCGGACACCCGACACGCCGCGTTGAAGGGGAGCGCTAAAGAAGCCGCCGGCTGGTTCACTTCGGCGCTCTAACAAACAGTCGCCTTGGAAGCCCTTAGTCCGGTTTCGCTTTAAGACATAACACTTTCAAACATCGAAGGCGGTCACACCAAGATGACGAGATAGGCATGCATGCTCAGCTAACAGCGAGAATGGTGGCTCGCTCGCTAACGGGTGTGGCTTTCTTTGACAGATCTATGCATGAGCGTGCGCAGGGTTCCCCTTCAGGGGGGGGTGAAGGTTCGTCGCAGCGCCCCCCCTCCCTATTATGTCAATGTATGCGGCTGACTTTGCACCCCCCTGCCGCCCCCCCTACAATGTATAGGGCTGGCTTTGCGCCCCCCCCTTCTCGCCCCTCTGCACCCCCCCCCCCCCCCCCCGTGCGCACGCCTATGGATCTATGGCACTGCGGCGGCGGCGACTCGGCGAAGAAGGGTGGGGCAAAGAACCTTTTTGTTTTGAGCGCGAAAACGTAGTGTACGTTGGGAAAAGAAAGCCTGCCGAGGAGTCGACACGACAGCTTTAATTTATGTAACGCTGCCCAGCCTGGTGTATTCCTCCCAGAAGCAGCTAGAGCGCATTTTAGATGCGAAGCATCTTATGCTCGGGGCTCTGTGCGTCCCTCCCGCGTCCCGCGTCCGGCCACTTTCATGAAGTAGGGAAGCACCCATTATGCGAACCAGAACACTCTAGTAATATGAAGGCCGTCAACCACTATTACAGTCATCAGAGTCATGGCCGAGAGCACAGAGAGGCTGCTTAGCAGTGGCTAGGCAGGTGGTGTCTGTCACCCAGGTTGACCCCATTCCTTGATCTTGCTTGCATGTGTTTGGAGGGGGCTTAGCCCGTCCCTCCGTCCCACACCACCACAGCGCATGCGCGTCCCCTCCCCGTCTGTCTCCTACGCTCACCCCCTTTCTCTCCTCTATGAATCCTCTACCCCACGGAGCGTCCCACACCCCCCTACAGCGCGTCCCCTCTCCTACGCTCAACCCCACTCTCTCCTCTAGGAATCATCTACTGTACGGAGCGGCGCCCGCGTCCTACATGCCCACAGCGCATGCGCGTCCCCTCCCCCCTCTCTCCTCTATGAATCCTCTACTCTACGGAGCGGCTCCCGCGTCCCACAGCGCATGCACGTCCCCTCCCCCCTCTCCTACGGTCCCCCCCCGTCCTTTCCTCTAGGAATCCTCTACGGAGCGGCGCGCACGACAGGTGGTGTGACAGCTGCATACTCCGCTGGGGGGCGCCACGGTAGTTCCGCGGTGTGAAAATGACGGAGCGCGCGCGCCTCATTCTCTCTCCTGTGCATCGTCGCGATGAGCGCCCGGACCGCTGCCGTGAAATGAGAGCGGCGACGTTCCTCCCGCTCAAGCTAATTATCTCCCCGCTGCTTCGCATCCACACATGGTTCCCTTTAGCGGGAGATGGGGAAGTATTTTTTCTTTTTCGTTGCATTGCGCAATAAATGAAGTTTGCAGGAAACTTGCTACTTTTATTCAACAGCCCCAGCTCGTATGCAGTGTAAGTAGACTCAAACTTTAAATGTCTGCCATTTTTTCCGCTTTATGGAGGCATTAATTTCGCAGTCGTTCTTTGAAATTCAAAAATAAGATTCCATGGTTAGCACTGCGTACATGAGACAGCGAGCTATGCCTCCTATCATACTTTATATTGCCCTGCAATTATTTCGCAAAAGTGTTACGAGCGCAATTAAGCGAAAGTATACGCAGTATCAGTGAAAGTCATGACACTGAAAGAAGTTCTCAAAAGACCCTAGAAAATTTCTTGTGGACGGCAGGCATCTTCGAAAAATTCCCCATCTCCCGCTAAAGGGAACCATGTGTGGATGCGAAGCAGCGGGGAGATAATTAGCTTGAGCGGGAGGAACGTCGCCGCTCTCATTTCACGGCAGCGGTCCGGGCGCTCATCGCGGCGCTGCACAGGAGAGAGAATGAGGCGCGCGCGCTCCGTCATTTTCGTACCGCGGAACTACCGTGGCGCCCCCCAGTGGAGTATACAGCTGTCACAACGCCTGTCGTGCGCGCCGCTCCGTAGAGGATTCCTAGAGGAGAGGACGGGGGGGGGGGCGTAGGAGAGGAGAGAGAGGGGGGAGAGGATGGGCATGCGCTGTGGGGATGTGGGACGCCGGAGCCGCTCCGTAGAGTAGAGGATTCCTAGAGGAGAGAAAGGGGGGTCAGCGTAGGAGAAAGAGGGGGGAGGGGACGCGCATGCGCTGTGCTGGTGTGGGACGCAGGAAGGAGGGACGGACTAAGCCCCCCTCCAAACATATGCAAGCAAGATTAAGGAATGGGGTCAACCTGGGCGACAGACACCACCTGCCTAGCCATTGCTAAGCAGCCTCTCTGTTCTCTCGGCCATGACTCTGATGACTGTGGTAGGTTTGACGGCCTTCATATTACTACAGTGTTCTGGTTCGCATAATGGGTGCTTCCCTACTTCATGAAAGTGGCCGAACACGGGACGGGGGGACGCGGGAGGGACGGACATAGCCCCGAGCATAAGATGCTTCGCATCTAATAATCCAAGATTGGACAGTGCCTCGTTTATGCTGAAACGGGCCGGGCCGGGCCGGCCCCAAGCCTTTCGGGCCCGGGCCGGGTACGGGCCATATTTAAAAACACCGGGCCGGGCTCGGGCGGGCCGGAGCATGGCGTTTTCGGGCCGGCCCGGGCCCGGGCCGGAAAAATTGGCCCGTGCAGTGCTCTAGTACAAACAGCCTCATGTGAAACAGCTACCGGACAGGATGGCCATCAGCCCGTTCTCAATGTACGGGGACCTAAGCCAAGCTCTTAAAAAAGATCCTGGGCCGGCGGCAGGGTGGGCTCCACCCCCCATGAAGCCGTCCGGAGGGGGCCCGAGCCCCCCCAGCCCCCCCCCCGTACTCTCCGGCTATGACCGTTGCAATGATGCCGCCTCGTTCCATACGTTCCAGTTCTTCACGCAGTGGTTCTCGCAAGGCTAGTGGAACCAGCCGTGCTGGTTGGACCACCGGAACAGCGTCGTCGCGGAGTACCATGTGGTAACGGCGCTTGACGCATCCCGTGCCACTGAAAAGGTGCCAAAAATCCTCCCCTACGCCTTCCGCGGTGCTTTTTCCCACGCTGTGCACTGAGCGTGAAAGCAGCTGAAGGTGTTCACATGCTTGCAGTCCCAAGAATGCCTGACCTTTGCGTACGACGAAAAATTGGAGGACTGCAGTGTGTCCGTTGAGTGTCACATCGGCGGTAATGCTGCCGCAGTGTTTGATTCCATTGCCGCCTTAAGAACGTGGAACTGTTTGGCTTTAATGGTGGTTTTGGCTGCATCTTGCTGACGAAACTCAAGAGAATATTGTTCGCTTACGAGTCGGTATTACTTTAACCCTTTGATGGTTTTCGCCGTACATGTACGGCAGCACCTAACAGTGCCCATATGGTTTTCACCGTGCATGTACGGCACGGCCTTTATCTTTAAAACGCGTGCATTTTTCGATCATTTCTCTCTCTTGGCGTGGGCTGGCAAACTTCAGGAACACGTGGAATTTTTTTCATGCGGCGATGTTTCTCCGTTGTTATTATTATTATTATTTTTTTGCATCGCAAAGCGGCGATCCGGCAACCACTTGCGCAACCGAGCGCCTTCGCGGTTCGGCTGGTTTAAAACGCGCGCCTCTTTCCATCATTTCCATCATGCGCCGATGTCTCTCCGTTGTTGCTTTTTTTATGCTTCGCAACGTGGCGCGCCGGTAGTCGCTTGCACCTTCTAGCGTGCCCGCGGAGCGGCTGGTTTAAAACGCGCGCCTTTTTCGATCACTTCTCTTGCTTGACATGTGCTGCCACACTCCGGAACACGTGGAATTTTTTTCACGCGCCGATGCCTTTCTGTAGCTTTTTAGGGGAGAAGCACCTTATGACATCACCTGGGCGGTTCTCGGTTGTCGATGCATCCTGAGTAGCCAGTAGCGTCTCCCTTAGCATACAATAGATGGCGCTGTCCCATAGAGATGCATGCAAACTGCAGTTGGGTGACGATATACTAGATGGCGTCAGTGGTTTTTCGTATACGTTGAAGATTAAATATGATAGATGGCGCTGTTATAATATGATCGCCCTCTCCTCTCCTACGCTTCCCCCCTTTTTCTCCTCTCCTAGGGTCTTCTACGGTTTCTCCGCTCCTACGCCATGACTCTCATCGACCTTTTAGTATAAACGCGCCCGATCTCACGTCGTTGATGATGTACTGCGCAGAATTCGCGGAAGATTCACGGTTTACCGATGAACCTCCGCAGCTTCGCCCACTCATCATCATTCACTCCGTGGATATGCTGTGATTTTTTTGCTTTCCAAAGCGGCGCGGCGGCTTTCACTTGCACACCTGAACGCGCGCATGCCGTGCGGCTGGTTTCGGTTTAGTCCTTCGGTTGGTTATCGCTTCTCGCGCCCGCAAAACTGATGGCTGTCTGATTTTTAATCTCTGAAAGGGTGACCGCTTGTGGCTCTCTCGTTTATTGCTCCTCGAGGCGCGATTACATCTGTTTCGGGAGGAGCTAAACTACACAAACCTTGCCGCCGTGGTTGAGTTTCCTGTTTAGGGAACTCGGAAAAACTCCGTCTCGTTGGCGATAAGACGAAGGATCATTATAGCGTTTTCCCTCGTTTTCCTTTCCGGACGGGCGCACAACCGCACAGTTTTCTTCCTTGCGCTCACTCACGCAGTTCGCCTACGCTGCGGAAGCGCGCGCCGGTTGCTATGGTGCTAGGGAGTCGAGCGGCGATTCTTCCGATGTGGACTATTCCCCAAGTGCCGGATCTGATTCAATGGATGTCAGTTCGTCAGGCGAGGATTTACTTACGAGTTCAGACTCGGATGATGATGAAGGAGCGACATCTTGAAAGCATGCGCGGTGAGGCGATCCGGATCGGATCAAAGGTGACAATTCCCCAGTGTTTAGTTTTAGAGGAAAAACATCTTTTTACCGGAAAAGTACTCTCGTGCGCTTATTTTTGTATGTATGTGAGCTATGTTTATTATAATGCATAATTTTTATTTATAAGACATCGTAAAAGTGCCTTTGTTTAGGATTTTGCTTGATGTTACTATGAATAAACCATGTGCATGTAACACAAAATGCTTTTAAATGCGAATGCATTTCATAGTCGGGCTATGTCAGGCATCCGGCGTTTTGCGGCGTTGGCGTTGTGCGGCGTTGTCCGCGGAGGAGGAGGAGGAGGAGGAGGATAGGTTGAGGAGGTGTGCGCGCCGGCAGGTGTTAGATGTGAAGCATCTTATTCCGAAGCTTAATCCGGTGGTGGTGGTGTGCGGCGTGACCACCCTTAATGCGCATGCGTAAACCATTAAAAAAAAAATAAAAAAAACCTCCTCTCTCCCTCCTCTAGGCATCCCTCCCCGCGGCAACCACACCCTCACTGCGCATGCGCCTCCCCTCCTCTCTCCCCTGCTACGCTCCCCCCTCTCTCCTCTAGGCATCCCTGCCCGCGCCGTCCACACTCCCACTGCGCATGCGCGTCCCACCTCTCTCTCCTCTCCTACGCTCCCCCCTCTCTCCTCTAGGCATCCCTGCCCGCGCCGTCCACACTCCCACTGCGCATGCGCGTCCCACCTCTCTCTCCTCTCCTACGCTCCCCCTCTCTCGCCTCGCTACGCCGACGCAGGCAGCGTCTGCTAGCGAGTTTGTTGGTTGAAAAAACCGACTGCTCGCGCTGCACAACGGTTCACTGGCCACCCCGTATATATAGCAATGGATCTTGACCTCCAAGGTGGTGCCGGTGGGAGATTTCTCCTGTGCGTTGTTGAACAATAAAAATTCGCAGCGTGCGCGTTAACTAAAAGCGGACTGCGAGTCTCTGTGTCCAGTCGGAGTCTTCTGTCTCTCATTGCACATTAGCAGCGATTGGCATGTTCCAGTAGGAAACACCGCTCCATCGCTGCATGCTTTACGCATCCCCAGTTTTAAATGCGAATGCATTTCTTAGTCGGGCTATGTCAGGCATCCGGCGTTGGCGTTGTCCGCGGTGGCCTCGGCAGGTGTTATAGTGAGTGGAGAGGAGGAGCGCGCTCTGGTGCGTGAGGGCGCTCGCATCGCGGGAGCTCGGCGGAGCTATATTTTGGTGCCATATTACGAGTATACTATTCTTGGAGAGCTAAACAGCGTGTTTACGGCCGCACACTGGCCCACTACGTCATGGACGCCATGTTTACTTTGGAAAACGGGGGGGGGCTGAACAGGTGGGGCTGTCTATGAAATGGAAAGAAAAGGACGGCATTCTTGCAAAGTGAACAATAACTGTATTTTACCTGCGACTTCCCGGAAGTCTTCGAGTCTCGTAATAAATAAAGCAGCATTTATTTCAGCAAGGCAAAATGAGAAAATTATCAGTAAACTTAAGTACTATTTCTTGGCGCGGTAGCAGGCATGCGCGTCGGTTCTGTAGCTTCCACAGTGCTGTCAAGAAAAGTAGTCGCCGAGGAAAGCGTGGTCGCTGTCGGGTCGTACCCTGCGGAACCACCGAAGAGGCATAGACGCCGTCCGCGGATGGTTCGATGGGTAGCTGCAGCAGCGGTCGGGTCGTAGAGTCCATGATCGAGGAAGCGTCGACGGCGTTCCTTGGAAGGAGAGACCCGCACTGCCGACGACCCGCAAGAACACGTGGCTTCGGCTTCAAGGTTCGGTTGCCTTCGTAGACTGCGCCATTGTCATGAGACAGACAACGCCTGATGGCTGGCTGGCCTTGTCTTCCTCTATTTCACGCTATCTGCACGCGCGCCAGAGTACCGATGCATAGCTATGACCGATACCGCTCTTTGTCATCACGATTATCATGAAATGCGTCCCTCCTTATTGCATTTTTGCCCTTGCAGTAGTTACTCTATGACATATGGCAGCGTACACCAGGTAAAACGACGATCACGCACACAAGGGACTGCACAAGCGCTGAACTTGAACTAGTTACTAATTATTTGTTTGTGGAGACTTTGTTTGTAGCGAGTCGTTACTGCAGAAAAATCTTCAGACGTGTATTGTAAAAGGGACCTGTACATTATTTATCTGTAATATTCGATCGAGGAAACGAGCAGGACGAGAATGCTGCCCTCGTTGCCTTCGAGAGTGGAAATTTTGATGCATCAGGTGGAACTAAAGAACTTGTCCGAAAGAGGACAAACACCCGCGAACACGCCTGTGTGAGGCACGATGTTCAGTTGGCAAAAAGATAGCGCGACAATCACGCTCACGCCTTTGCACTGTTTAAATGTTAACTGAGGTGTTCGCGCAAACCGCCGCGAATGCTTTTGTGGCGCTGCACGCTTCCTGTAGGTTTTCTTTTTCTCGAGGCTTCTTTCGCACACTGTATTTCTGTCATGACCGCCGTAGTGCGAGCTCGGAGCAAACTCCCGAGAAGCTCGGGCCAGCACGCATTTGGTTGCGCACAGTGTTGTCCTGTTGTAACCGGAAAACATGTTTTTGTGCATGCTACACATTGAAATGAGACCAGCAAAATAAAAGACTTGCAGTGCTGTTCACACTCGGGCTCTTTTTCCCGGGCAGTTACTGCAAAGAGGCGAGAGCTCTGTCCGATGAGCTGGAGAAGCGAGACAAGTCCCTCAAGATGATGGACGACCAGGTGAGTCGCCATTGACATTTTTTACGTCTTATTTTATTTTTTTAACATCGTTTTGTTAAGGTCTATGGAAGTTTTTAGTTTTTGATGTCATCGTGTTCAATATTACTTAAACGCATACGGAAATAATATTTAAAAATATTATTAGACCGCCGCAGTTGCACTGTGGCGATGCCAATATTCCGATATGTTCTGGGATACGATGCGGGCTTGTTGGTAGCACATCTTCAAAAGGTTTCTTCGTAGCGCACATAGACGACAGGACAAAAGGAAGACATATGGACACACTGGGCGCTAACTTCCAACACAGTTTATTCTCGGAAACCAGGTTACATTTTTGCACTCGCCTTACTAGTCACAGCCACGTGGCCATGGTGAACAAAGCAAAAAAAAACATTGGAAAGTCACGGCATGCTCAGATGCGCTAATTCTTTTGCTGACAGTGTCAACGAAGGCTTGCTAACACACATATCTCCAAGTGCAGCAATCTGTTCGGCTTCGCGTTATTTCACATTTGCTCCTAGCTGTTATTTTGGCGTCTTCAAAAAGAGGGGAACATTGATGCAGATTACAATGTTGAGCGAGAAAACCATCACTTGCGATTTTTCCAACTTTATTTTTGTGTTCACGCAACCTATCATTAATGCATCTTCCTCACTGCCCAACGTAACACTTGCCGCATGTTAACGGAATGCTGTAGATCACTGAGGTCTTACAATCAACAAACTTATTGCTGTGTTTTACTTGGCAGTCCGCAGCACTTTTCTTCCCTGGTTTTGCTTTTCTGCATAGGCTGATTAGTTTATTAGGCGCCGAGAAAGCAACATCGTTTTTTCCGCGTCGTGAAATTTTCTTTAGATTGTGCGACACCCGGTGGATGTAAGGAATTACTGTACGACGTTTTTTCTCCCGTTCACAAGTTTCTTGCAAGCTTTCACGGTTATTAGATTTTCGCGCTTGCTTCAGCATTCCTTCAGCGACTGACACCAAGAGCTGTCTGGGATAACCAGCATCTTGTAGACGCAAAGCCTGCTGACTGAATGCTTCGTCGGTACACTGAACGCATGATTTGTTAAGCGCGTTGGTCATACCCAGGAATTTGGGATATCACTTTTAGTTCACCGTTTTTCACACCACGCGGCGTAGAGACCTTCAACTTTCAAAATTGGCGCCGTGACGCAGGCCGCGCGGAAGACAAACCGACAATACATATATATATAAAAAATATCGACTATCACCACCGAGAGCGAACCATGAGCGCTGACTGATAAGAGCTAGGCGTACGGCAGGCGGTCGGCTGGATGCTCGAAAGTAAATCAGCAGTTCTTTTTCAACGAATGCGTGTACACAACTCACTTGGCTGTGCTTGAAAAACACTGAATATCGAAAGGGCGTGCGGCCCTTCCTCTCGTCCTTTTCAATTTATTTCGTCCGATTGTGCAGTCGTCTGCCCCCCGCCGGTATCTTGAAGAAAGTAAGGACGTCCTTTCGTCGCTGCCGTTTTCTTCATCTAAAAACGCTAATTTCAAGGAAATACCGGCCTACGACATGGTGATGGTTTGACAATATGCAGAAACAGACATAACGTCTCTGATATTTGTCGGCGTCACTTTACAAATGAATTATTTTGCGCTATAGAATGAAGGCAACCGGCCGTGCCATATTCACTGTGAGTGACAATATTTTTTTTAGAGCTCGAGGAGGAGGAGAAATAAAGGCCGAAATTGAGGACAAGCGCAAGATTGAATAAGACGCTTTAATTTAAACAACGCTTTTTACGTTTCTAGCGCACATAATAAAATAAGACCGAAATAATCTTTTCTTTATGTACGTGGTATGCAGCTCGTCTTCGCCTCTTTGCTGACTGTTCTTGAAAGCGTAATAAAACCAATTATATTCACATATACGACCATCCGCCGCGGTGTTGTAGCGGTTACAGTGCTCGGGTTCCGACCTGAAAGTTGCGTGTTCGATGCCGGCAGCGGCGGTCGCATTTCGATGGAGGCGAAATGTTATATGTGCGATGACAGTGCACGCTAAAGAACACCAGAAGATCGTAATTTCCGGAGTCCTCCACAATGGCGTCCCTCATAATCATATCGTGGTTTTGTGATGTAAAACCCCCGATAATATTTGGATGTACACGACCGTAAAACTCGCCTGCTTGTTGCATTGTCTATGCGGTCTGCACAACGGCATCAGGTCTTGCTTTGAGACCCGGCTATTTCGGCCAGTTTCATTTAGAACCAGCAACGCGTACAAGCGAGATTGAAGTTAGCGCTCGTCTGGTTTCCTTGCTGCTACTTGCGTCATTGTTTCTTTGCGCGTGCTTAGATTTTTACATAGTAATGTTTCTTAAAAGGTCCCTCGCTAGGACCCAAATAATACTTTTATGACGCGCTTATCGGTGAGTCTTTAAAGCAGGGGTCTCAAACTCACTTCCATTAGCGGGCCGCACTCACGCAATTAAGCCCCGCAAGGGCTGGGGCAGAGAAGATGGTACAGCGGTGGCAAGTTGTCATCAAGCGTTGCCATTTGAAAAAAAAAAAAAAGAAAACGTTTCAATATCTCATATACAGGTCGTTTCTGAACATGTCGATACCTATCTCCAAAATGACTAAAATCTATATATACCCCATAAGATGTATGGTGAGATTACCGTCGCTGTAGCTCAGTTGGTTGAGCATCGGACGCGTTATCGAAGGTCGCAGGTTCGGTCCCTGCCAGCGGCAAGTTATCTTTTCGTCCTCTTTTCTTTCTTCATATTTACATTACAATTACTACTATTAGCATCTTCTGTACTTTCCATGGCATCAATGTCTGTAAGTTCTGAATAATATTGTGTCTAAGAAAGCAAATCGAGCCCTTAAATTTCCACTTCTTTCCTGAGTTTCGGTATGGTAATTTTAAGTTGTTTGGATGAAGACAAATTGCAGAAATTAGGGTCTCATTAGCTCTTCTTACAATATCCCTATTATGATTCCCACGAAAGTATAACCTGGTGTTATCTGCATGGATTGTAAATTTAGCCTTGTTATCACTGCTTGCGATCTTGTCAATGAACTTATAAACAGAAAATTCAGAGTCATTCTACTCTGTGAAGTTGTGCGACGAAAGTAGCTGTGTGGCACGGCACCGCGATATCGCTGCACGGGATGCCATCACCATCAGGGACAAGAAGCATCGCGCCATCGTTTTAAGTCCCCCCTCCTTCCCTTATGCCGAAGAAAGACTCGCCGAAACCTCGCTTTGTCCCCGGCGAAACGATCGGCAGCGTTGTCGCCGTCATCGATTGCACGCGGCGTCTCAGGCGCGTTCTTTTCCGCTGCTCTCCGCGTCTCTCCTCGTAAACTCCTTGTTCCACGGGCGTACCACTGCCGCTAAATGAAGGTGACAATGTCGGATTGAGAATGACCCCCGCAGACGCGCGTGTGATTCCCTGCGACAGTAGAGGTACGCGACAAACACGCGTCATGCAGTTGCATGGCAGGCCTCTGATCGTGAACATCTGATCGTGTACATTTTTTCAGCGTCATTTCCGTGACGCAAATACGTCACTGAAATGTTGGTGGACCCCGGCATAAAGTGATTTTGTGTTAAAAAAAATTAAGGCAGCTTCGCCCTATTGGTGTCAGGCCTGAAGGGAGTGTGAACTGCGGAGCTGGGCAGCTTTCTTTGTTTCTCTCCCGTTTTCTGTTTCCTTGCTCTTCTCTTCCTTACTTGTTCATTTTCCAGTTTTTTCTGTGTTTTCTCTCTTTATTTCTATTTAATTTTATTTTTCATCCAATTTTTTTCCCTTTCTTTCTGTCTCTGTCTATTTCTCGCTTGCTTCATCTTTCAATTTTTATATGCGGCTTGTATTTTATTTCCCTAGCCATAATAGTGATGTCCGCATTTTAAGCGCTCGAGGAACAAGAGAAAGAAGACCCTCCTTGCGCGAGCGCGCTCAATATGAGGCAGCTGGCTATGTTATATGTGGTTCTGCCTGCGTTTATACGCGTAAAATCATCAAGGCTCTCAAGGAACAAGAGGAAGAAGACGCGTTAAAATCATCATCAAGGCGCTCGAAGAAAGAGAGGAAGAAAACTTCTCTGGCGCGAGCGTGCGCTCAGTATGCTAAAGCTGGCTATGCTATAAGTGGTTCTGCCTGCGTTACGCCAAGCGAAAACGACAGCATACGACAGCCTGCCACCCTAAAGGGCACCGCACTTAAAAGTTCGAGTATTTATGGATGCTGAAGACAGAACTCTGACATGCATCGCAGACTTTCCGGGAGAAAACCTAATTTGTGCGAATAATGAGTGCAAGGACATCCACCAATCATTCTGTTAAAAAAAGCTACCGCCAAATACAGAAAGAAAAATGGGTGTGGTTAACTCTTGTAAACGTATTTATCACGAGCGAAACGTGGGTTTGGCTTCGTTTCCCAAAGATTATAGACGCAGTGTTTCGTTAAAGTTAGACTTCTTCTTCGGCTTGTTATTGTTCGTGTTGATTAACCACGGCGGGGGCTGCAGTAGCTTTGACCTCGGCACACGTCCGCGCTTGCTAAGCGTCTCCATAACGTGCTACTTTGGCCTCTCTTGGCTGCGATGTTTTTGAGCTGGCAACTTCGACTTCGCTTAGTCCGTCGCGGTGGTGTAGCGGTTAGGGTGCTCGACTACTGACCCAAAGGTCGCGGGCTCGATCCCGGCCGCGGCCGTCGCATTTCGATGGAGGCGAAATGGCGAGGCCCGTGTACTGTGCGTTGTCCGTGCACGTTAAAGAACACCAGATGGTCGAAATTTCCGGAGCCCTCCCCTACGGCGTTCCTCATAATCATATCGTGGTTTTGGGACGTTAAACCCCAGATATTATTATCAACTTTGCTTAATTCACAGCTTGCCTCGTAGCTATGTGTACTGGATGAGTGGATTCAGCCTGCCGTTGCCGCTCAAGCGCATGCACGGACGATCCTAGCCCACGTGCTATACATTGGAGGACCAAGCGCTGGCGAAGCAGCTTTGAACATTCACCTGGTCGTGTGGTACCGCAGCCGTGAGGCTCCGAGCGAGCGCCGCTATGGTGGCTAGCCATCATATAGCGCAGCTGCGACGCCTCTGGGCAGCGGACCACGTGGTGTGACGTCACGCCCGCCACGCTGGCGCTCCGACGGCTCATGGTCAATGAGACGCGAGGAATAAACTTAGAACATATAGCGTCAGAGAGCTTACGCTCTAAAAATCAAATATATTGTTTTTAATTCACCGCGTAAAGCTGTAGAGGGGAATTCAGGTTCTCTTGCACTAATCAAACCAGCGCTAGAACGTGTAAAGTTCATAAAATGCCCAGGCGTCTTCTTTGAAAAATATGTTAACAGAAAACTTCTTATCCACGGGGTCTCAAGAAACTTAACATGACTTGCTTCCTCCTGTAAAAATGCCGCGACATTATCGACGAACAAACAGTACGAAATCGTTATTGAAACACATTTCAGAATCGCTGACCATGATGGTTTACGCAAGAAATTCCGCTTTGATATAACGCAAATGGACTTCGTCAAATAGCTTCAGCTGTATTCCATTGTGCGAATACTACAACTGCGATTGCTGGAAACTTGTATACTTTTGTGTCTTTTAATGCCGCACAATCGACGCTAAACTTTTGTTTCATACGTTTCAGGCAGCACAAGAGTCGCACAAATACACCTTTCCTTTGCATAGCTGCAGAGGCAAAAATATTCATAATATCTCCATAAACATTTAGCTTAAGAAACCAACTTTAAAAACATGTTATCTGCGTTTGTCTGTTTATTGACTAGATACTTTATATCTAAATGAGAAAGGCGCTTAGAAGCATTTTAGTACGATACCATGAAACCAGTTTTTTGCACGATAACTTTGGTGCGGATACAAAGAAACAAAAACAAGAACCGATACTTAATGACCTACATTTCGTCGTATGCCATCTGGCGAAAAAATTCCAGACTAAGCGAGAAAAAAAAAAAGAACACCGCAGCCGGAATCGAACCTGCGAACTCGCGGTTGTGTTATCAGCGATTTTGATCTCTCGTCGTTCAACGCGCTCGGCTATCGCTTCGACGCGTCCCTGCGGACAAAAACCCAGTTTATATATCTACCACAATGAATTCCGTGACCTTGTTATAAAAACTGCGGATTTGGAACAACGTTTTCCCCATTTGAAGAGTTGCTGCTGCAACGAGGTGATAGCTGAGTCATTGAAGTTGATGAATCCCCGGGATATACCAGTCGATGCTGCCGTCTCGTTGCAAATCGCATTTTAGTGGCCAGAAAACCGTCCTAAATTTGACTGTTTCCATAGAATCCCATACTTAAAACTTCACCCGCAATTTGTAACGGGTTTTTGGATGTAAATAATGTTGCCGCTTCCATAAGATGTCGGGATAGTTGCGTAGAGCCTTTTTGCTCGGGAATTTAGTGAAAGATGGCTTCAATCATGAGTTATTCGCGAAAAACGACGCTCTCCCATAGAAAACGCGCACGTTTCCAAGGGCGACCACTAGAGGCGCTCTTCGGTGATGTCCCTAATTCCTGGACACGGAAACACATTTTCGCAACTCCTCTCTTAACTAATTTAAAATGGGCTGAGTGATATAACAATGGTTTAATTGCCCTAGGACTGTAGCACCAGCATGTCAGGACATGACTGAAGGTAATATTAACATCTAAAAACTTAATACTTCCTTGCACGGGAACCTCGAATGTAACTTCTAGCGGACAAAGGCATTCGCGTACAGCACGTAAAAACGGTGGAACACTCAGTGTCAAAGTCATCTAACAAAGAATTAACAAACACTAAAAAATCATCAACAAATCTAAAGATTCTAACAACCTTTGTCTCACTGAGGCGGGCACACAGGTCTCTGTCTAGCATGGCTAAATATAGGTTGCTCAAAACTGGCGCTAGGCAGGATCCTATACACACCCCCTGTTTCTGTAGGTACGGCGTGTTATTTCTTTCAACAAAGGTTGATTTCAGGTACATGCGTAAAAGTTCTAAAAAACGTTCTGTGGTAGTCCCGCTACCGTACTAAATCTTACGTCCCCAAAATTCATCTATGAATGACTGAACACAACTTAAGAACTCATTTTGCGGCAGAGAATAATACAAGTCCTTCACATCAGCTGAGAAGGCCTTAAGTCCTTTATCAGAGTTAGCTTCTGCGAACGCGAGAACTTCTTCCGAATTTTTCGTCAGGAGGGGATCATTAACCTCGAGGAGGTTCAGCTTGTCTAAAAGATAACTTGCAATGGCCTTCTGCCAAGTGCCCTTCTCTGACACAATCACCCTGAATGGGACGCCTTAGTTAAGAGAGGAGTTGCGAAAATGTGTTTCACCAACGCGCTTAACAAATCATGCGTTCAGTGTACCGACGAAGCATTCAGTCAGCAGGCTTTGCGTCTACAAGATGCTGGGTATCCCCCCCAGACAGCTCTTGGTGTCAGTCGCTGAAGGAATGCTGAAGCAAGCGCGAAAAGCTAATAACCGTGAAAGCATGCAAGAAACTTGTGAACGGGAGAAAAAAACGCCCGACAGTAATTCCTTATATCCACCGGGTGTCGCATAATCTAAAGAAAATTGCACGACGCGGAAAAACCGATGTTGCTTTCTCAGCGCCTAATAAACTAATCAGCCTATGCAGAGAAACAAAACCAGGGAAGAGAAGTGCTCCGGACTGCCAAGTAAAACACATGAATAAGTTTGTTGATTGTAAGACCTCAGTAATCTACAGCATTCCGTTAACATGCGGCAAATGTTACGTTGGGCAGTGAGGAAGATGCATTAATGATAGGTTGCGTGAACACAAAAATAAAGTTGGAAAATTGCAAGTGATGGTTTTCTCACGCAACATTGTAATCTGCATCAATGTTCCCCTCTTTTTGAAGACACCAAAATAACAGCTAGGAGCAAATGTTAAATAACGCGACTGATAATAGAAGCCGAACAGATTGCTGCACTTAGAGATATGTGTGTTAGCAAGCCTTCGTTGACACTTTCAGCAAAAGAATTAGCCTATCTGAGCATGCCGTGACTTTCCAATGTTTTTTTGTTTTGTTCACCATGACCACGCGGCTGTGACCAGTAAGGTGAGTGCAAAAATGTAACCTGGTTTCCGAGAATAAACTGTGTTGGAAGTTAGCGCCCAGTGTGTCCATATGTGTCTTCCTTTTGTCCTGTCGTCTATGTGAGCTACAAAGAAACCTTTTGAAGATGGTCTTGGAATGGAGAGCGCCTTCCCGTTTGGCGCAGCGTTCCCCAGCTAGCGCGTCTGCCGGCCCCGTTAATCGGCGACATGGCGACTGTGGCTATGACGCCATGCCTTTTTTGCGTGGTGCAAGCCATGCGACGGTCTTCCCTGCGGGGAGACACGCGTCCACGGTCATGTCCGGACAAAACTCGCCACACGGCCATTCTGTCACTGGCGGCCAATGAGGCCGCCGGTGACAGAATCTTCCGCAGCTGCCAATTTCTTTAACTTCTTTGAAAGTGCTGCTGCCCTCACCTGTGCTAGCCCTCTCTTCGGCTTTAAACTGCGTTGCTGAGTCGGGCATTTTGTGCTCTGCATGTACAGATCGCCGACCACTCGGCTGCATTGCCTTATGAACTAACCTTTCGATCTCTTCGTCTAATGCTCGCATTTCAGCCTCGTGTCGACGTTTCCATTCTTCTTTCCTTTCGGCCTTTCTTTCGCTTTCCACCTTTAGCGACTCCCGGATTAGCTGAACACATTTTGAAGCTCTTCGTGAAAGAACGTCGGCGTCACTTTATTGGTTTTATGGGGTACTGCTGCATACTTTTTAAATATCGCTTCATGCATACAAATACATGCGCAGTCCCGGAAGTATATCATCATGCCACACACAAGGACGCTTCGGTCAGTATGTTCATCCGTCAGAATGAACGCCGAACACGACGGTGCATTCCTTCGCTAAATGGCCAATAAGGTATCCGATTTGAATCAAGTTCAACAGCAACGTTACGTGACTTTGATGATGGACGAAATACACGTAAAGCCCTTTTTTGAGTACAAGGGAGGCAACATCAATGGTGTCGCATTGAACAACACAGAAGTAGAAAATAGCGCATTTGTACTTATGGTCCACAGTCTGTGCAAGTTCAAGCGTGTAGCTGGCACACATTGTACCTGTGCGCATGACTGACGGAGAATTTCTGCAAAGTTTTGGGAGACGTCATTCGCGGCTTAGAGAAACTTTGATTAAGGTGATGTGCGTTGCGACTGGCAAGAACGCTGAAAATGGAAAGGCGCCTTGTAAATACTTTGTCGCTAAGGCCTACCAAGCCACAATGACGTGCTTCTCTATATACCATTGTTATTTGTCGTCCACCCAGTGCACTGAGAGTGTGCGCAATGGTTAAAGCAAATGACCAGTGTTTATGACTCCTTTACAACTTCCAGTGCCTCGCCATCTATCGCAAAGCGCTGTTCTCTGCCAAGATTGTTCCACATTACTTTACTTTTATGCATATTAATTTTCAGACCTACTCTTCTACTTTCCGTATCCAGCTCAGTAATCATAAGCTGTAATTCGTCTCCTGCGTTACTCATCAATGCAATGTCATCAGCGAATCGCAGGTTACTGAGATACTCTCCATTAACTCTTATCCCTAACTCTTCCCAATCTAGGGCCCTGAAAACCTCCTGTAAACACGCGGTGAATAGCATTGGAGAGATCCTCCAATGCTGCCTCGTAAACTGTGCTAATAGTTACAAGACATGCTCTCCTGGAAGAACGTTATTCCGTTTTTGGCGCGACCATGCTTCATAGAGTAGCGGGAACGGTGGATTCGCAGCGTACGCCGTGTGCAGTAAATTATCCCGGGCATGTTTAGGAAATACATGCTGCAGTTAGTTCGTTGTGAATTTACGCTCCAAGCAAGTTAACCGATATTTTTACAGTACAGACGGAACTGAGTGACAGCCGGCAACGTGGTCTCGAGTCTGCAGTGCGCATTTTGTAGGCAGAAAGCCATCGCCGGATCCTACAGTTGCAGTGAGGTCTGGTGATCAGCCTAGTTGCATGAAGTTGAAAAAAAGAACACTGAACTTATACACGGCCTCCGGGCGGTGCACGTGAAAAACAAGCGTTTTTTATCTGAACAGTCGAAAGTAATCAACGCTGAAAAGTATACAAGCGTATTACAATGCGCGTGCACTTGAAATTATACACGTCAGCTAACAGTTATCTGTCAATAATAATATTAAAGTAACAGTTTGTCGAAAAATCACAAGATGACGTTATTACACTGAAGATCGCAAATTAAGTGAGGTGACTGCTTGAGACACAACGTCCAGATACGTAGGTGCCACTTGTTTTTTGCCAGTTCTTTGGACTAGTGGTCAATAAAGAGCAAGATACATTGCGCATAGGATGTCTGCACAACCACCGTGTCGTTGCTTAACGTCAGTATGTTGCAACCGACCACTTTGGAGATGGCACTATGATGTCCATTTGGATGGTTCTGAGACCAACGTCAAGAGTATTCATTTTCTTCACTCTAAATGAATAAAACAACAAAAAATTGCGCATGCATTTTGAGCCTGCTACTTGATTCTTTTTACGTAAATATGGAACGGGTCTGACTGCAGAATAATGAAATATTTAATTACACGCCAATTAAGTTAAATTACTTAATCTCGAAAAAAACAACACATTACTTCATTTTCATTGCTGGGATGTAATATCGAGTGCCTAAGAACGAATTTGCGGATAGTCGATCATAACTCGCACATGAAGAGGCCTGCATTTTGCGTGTCAACATGAAAATGGGAGCTTGTGCACGCGCTCAATAACGTTGCGGCTATTTGTCTTTCGCAGGCATCTGGTAGCCAGCAGGCATTGCTACAGCTCACAGGTCGACTGAAACAAAGTGAAGCAGCGCTGAACCAGTTGAAGGCGTCCTGCGCTCTCTACAAGCAGGACGCGATAGCCAAGAGAGGCACGTATCTTGTTTCACTTTCACGGCCTTGCTGGTGCACTACGTATTCACTGCGACAAGGGAGAACGGGAAATCCGAGGCGAACTTGCAATAAGGTGGCCATTTGTCTCCGAAATTGTCCTCTGCGGGCTGGCAGACAATCTCGGAGCACTTCACGCGCCTTTTTTTGGGAGGGAACATTTGGAAGCTTGCGACGCCAGGCAGGGGCGTAGCGAGAAATTTTTTTCGGGGGAGGGGCACCTCCTTGATTTCGGAGGGGGGCACCTCCTTGAAATGGCCATTTTTCGCTATGTATGCCATGGCGAAAAAAAAATTTCGGGGGGGGGGGGGGGGGGGGCACGTGCCCGATGTGCCACCCCCTGGCTACGCCACTGACGCCAGGTGCCACTTGGTCCGCTCCTGTCAAGCGAAGACAAATTAAGGAGGGAGGCATTTTAAGATAATTGAAAGGGAAGTGCTTTACTGTTTCAAGCCAGATCGGGTTGCCTTAAAACGCGTAGTTATAAAGTGACATGCAGAAAGGAAGAAAAGTGTATATGCTGTGAGGACGACCACAACCCTGGTGTATGGTCAACCTACATGAAGCTTTGGGTTTTAGGGACAACAATGGAAAAGTAAACAGCTCCACGATAGAAATAATTAAGAGACGGAAAAGTAGCGAAAAAGCGCAAGAATAAATAGTGGGAAAATTCTGGCCTAAGGGAAGAAGTTAGGTTGGGCTGTGAATTTATATAGATTTTTCCTACGTGATGCATGACTTAATTGAAGTTCACAAGGAATAGGGGATATTCATAATGCTTAGTGCTCTGGCAACACTGGGTCAGTCCGCCATGTTGTGTTGGGCACCGTCACGGAATCGTCCGCTAGCGTCTCCATAAGGAGAGGCCACGGAGAGGCTGAACCGCTCTCGTTGGCGGAGCTTTCGGACCGAGGAAATACGGCTTTTTCTTTCGTCATCCAGAGCCGAACGGTCAGTGAACCTCACTGTGCTGCCACAAATCGACGAGAACGCAATATCAGAGCTCTGCGCGGTTCCAAACTCATCCGGACGTCAGCTGCAGGAGGCGCATCGCTTGGCAAAGCCGAACAGCTGTTCTCTAGTGGCGTGTGCTTCCGATCTGAGGTAGGAGTTCAAGAAAAGTTCAATGCAGAGGAGATGCGGCTCTTAAACTTCGCAGATGACCTTGCGCAGCAGTACATCTCCATTGTATTTCCCACTGCGATTATAGTAACACACTTCAGATATGCAAATCACGTTCTTTCTGCTCGACCTGTGCAACGCTGTGCTGCATTCCTCGACTCATCTCTCTAGCCACAAGCGTCTCTACACCCTTCGCATTAGCGTGTATGGTAGTTTTTCGAAATAAGCAAGGCATGGACATGTGCATGAGCAGGGCGCCGCAAACCAAACAGAAATAGTGATCGCACGTTTCGACTGTATACGGAGAGAGCGTCCCGAGTAACGCTGTTTTAATACACACTGGTTGTTTATAATGGCTTGTGGTCGTAATCTATCACGCACATTGAGTGTTGTCGCTCTGGTATTCTTGAACGCTATACGTGTGCGTTCATTGACTTATCTTTTCAAAATGTCGTGCTTCTTGCTTTCGCATGCTACGGAGGCATGCATTATCGCGCGCCGCGTGCTACTACAAATACATACAAGTGCCCGCGATAAGCGGAAATATTAGTACGACGATCTACCGAACAAATAGCTCCATCTATAGTACGGCCAGAGAACATGTACGGCTCCGTAACTGAGTGCTCCGTGTTGGCAGCGCATGCTGACCGAAGGAAGCAGAAGAAAAAAAATAAAATCGGAGGGTGTAAAGCGAGCGAGCGTCTAAATGTCGTACAGAGTCCGTACCTAGAGAGAGAATCTCTAGGGATTTTTCGATCTAGGGACTTGCGATGGTGGTGCCGTCACTTCGTAGCGGAGCTTTTTGGAACGACGCCGCTTCGCCAGCCGGTGTGCGTAGGCATTCCGCCTGTTAAACCTACCTAACCGATCAGCTCCAGTGGCGCAGCGCGCTAACGTGCCGTGCTCGGAGCAGAGATGTCGGTGGTTGAAATCTCGACGTAGTTTTTTTTTTTTTGAACTTTTCTTTTCTTTTTTGAAGTACTGTTCTAATAGTATAGCATTAATGCTCCACGGGCGCCGCTAATATATTTTTTTTTTCTTTAAGGAAATCGCCTTCGTGACAGCGGCGGGCGCCCCAACCCACGTCGCTGCCACTCCTTCGCTGTAATGACACAAGCCACTTGAGCAAACGCTGGCAAAATATTTGACTGGCCTATAGTGAGCAGTAGCCTATAGTGACGGCAGGTAAGGAAAGGCGCTAGTGTCCGCCACGGTGGATCAATGGCTAAGGTGCTCGGCTGCTGACCCGAAGGTCGCGGGTTCGATCCCGGCCGCGGCGGTCGCATTTCGGTGGAGGCGAAATGGTAGAGGCCCGTGTACTGTACGATGTCAGTGCACGTTAAAGAACACCAGATGGCCGAAATTTCCGGAGCCCTCCACTACGGCGTCTCTCATAATCATATCGTGGTTTTGGGACGTAAAACCCCAGATATTAATTAAAAGGCGCTAGTAAAACTGGCCTTACAGTGAGCAGTAGCCTATAGTGACGGCAGGTAAGGAAAGGCGCTAGTAACGTCTGGACGTAACGACAGCGGTGGCAACAGTTACGCCTGGACGTAACCCTAGCCACACCGATCAAGCAAAGGCAGTCATAGATGTTCTCTGAGGCAGTCACGACGAAGTCGCTACGGGACACCGGATCGCGTACTACGCTGCCGAAACGAAAGCTGCAGGACTCACGGTCATCGTCCATCGTCGTCGAAGCAGAGACAAGAGACGAACGCTGAAAATCGCTCCAGCAGGGCGCTAGCTCGAGAAAATAACGGCGATATCGGGCCACACCGGCCGGCGAAGCAGCGTTCCAAAAACCTCCGCTACGAAGTGACGGCACCGACGGCACCACCATCGCAAGTCCCTAGATCGAAAAATCCCTAGAGATTCTCTCTCTACGTACGGACTCTGTACGACATTTAGACGCACGCGTAAAGCGAAGGGCGGAAGCGGCGTGCGAGGCGTGCGGACTATGTATACTTCCGCGCACAGAAGGTGGTCGCACACTGCCTGTGAATTTTGCGATCAGGTCTCCTGTGGCGGCACTCATCTACCGCGGACGCGTTCTGCAGCGTCTCTGGCACTGCTTATACACGTGTAAATAAGTAAGTCCTTGCTTTCGTCGATCTGCAACACCGACAAGCTATGTTGATCAATCACGCGTGTGCGACGTCGGCCGCCTGTTTTAAAAAGGAAAAAAGGGCAATATATTGTTCTGTAAATCTGGGTATGTTGCAGTCGAACAATTAAACTGCACGGGGACTATAAGAACTGAGGTTGTAGAGCGTTTTTGTGCGTGCTGGTCACTTCCGAAGGTGCTGATCTTGGTGACGAAACAAGTGCGCGTCGGTATGTTCTTTTCTTCGTTCATGTAACTGATAAATTCGATTAAGATTAGTCCTACCTTGTTCCCGGCACTGTCAGGGCTCCCTCGTTGCCTGAACAGCGCACGAAGCATTGGGAAGTCATCGCAGAACGAAGATAAACAATCAGCAACTTGCGTCGTAAAGGCTATGACATGCGACTGGTTTCGTTTTCGTGCCCAACAGGACATGGCAGATCGAGCTTACGGGATCATCGAATAAAGAAAAATAAAGAAAAAGTCAGTTGGGTTTTGACTTCGGCAATAGAAAGACGTGTCGAGGCGTTTTCTTATGTGTGCTCCACACACTTGTCCATGCCTTGTTCGTTTCTAAAAACTACGACATACGCTATTGCGAAGCGTGTAGAGATATACCCGTGGTTAAAGAAATGAGTCGAGGAATGCAGCGCAGCGTTGCCCAGGTCGCGCAGAAAGAACGTGGTTTCGATATTGCACGCGTTATAATAATCGGGGTGGGAAATACAATGGAGATGTATTGCTGTGCAAGGTCATCTGAGAAGTTTGAGTCGCATCTCCTCTCCAATGAACACTTTTCTTGAACTCCTACCTCAGATCGGAAGCACACGCCATTAGAGAACAGCTGTTTGGCTTTGCGAAGCGATGCGCCTCGTGCAGCTGTCGTCCGGATAAGTTTTGAAGTGAAGAACTCCGATATTGTGTTCTGGTAGATTTGTGGCAGCGCAGTGAGGTTCACTGACCGTTCGGCGCTGGATGACGAAAGAAAAAGCCGTATTTTCCCGGTCCAAAAGCTCCACCAACGACAGCGGCTCAGCCTCTCCGTGGCCTCTGCTTATGGAGACGCTAGCAGACGATTCCGCGACGGTGTCCAACAAAAAATGGCGGAGGCGCCCTGTGATGCCAGAGCATTAAGCATTACGAATATCCCCTATTCATTTCGGGAAAAGGAAATTAATACTTTTGATGTTGGTTCTGGAAAGCTGCACGTCGAATGATCCGCCGAACATCGCAGTGCCTTCGCTAAAGTGATCGGCTACAGTCATACGCAGCACAATGAGGTTAAGTCAAGACATACTGACTCTGCAGAAGGTTCTCATCGTCAAATTAGCAATGTATCTTGCTCTTTCTTGGCCACAAGTTCACGCAACGGGCATAAACAAGCTGCGCACACAAACGTAGCCACCGCCGCTGAAGGGGGCCTTTGTCTAGCGTTTGTCCTGTTTTCTTTCTCGTCAACTGCCTGTTGTGCGCTGCGCAAGAATGAACCCCTCTGTGTGGTAACCGATTAGCAAAGCAGGCTAGCGTACTTTGTTGCTTCTGCGGAGATTTCTTTTTGGCTCGAATTGCATGAGCCATGACTGGTGCACTGCGCCGCATCCGGGGTGCTGTGTCGGAAAGTTAAGGCCCAAACACGGTACGACCGCCCGTCCGCCCCCGCTCCATTTTTCTGTTCCGTTCCGCCTTTCGGGCGATCCGGAGACGGAGCCTATGCACGGTGCGGCCTCACGGAGCGGAATGCATGCGCACGCTGATTGGCCGACGCGATGTTCGCGAAGTGCTGGCAACCTTTCAGCGTAGCAGAGGGGCAGATGCATCAGAGGTGTTCATTGTCGGCGACTATCACCAGCAGACGACACAAACGCATACTTTTGCCCATGTGGGTTCAATTGCCCGTATTGTGGCGTAAAGGAAGCATTTGCACAGTTACGTTATGTTCTGCAGCGGCATGAGTTGCATGGTCGCGCTCACGGACACCCGAAACGCTGCTGAGGGGCTTTAACCTGCGCGAATGTTGATAATCAGTTATGCTGCCGTATCAAGTGGCATGCATCAGCCCATCTGCGCTAGTTTGCGCCCGGCGTGACATCGCATTGCTTGAAGGTGCGTGCGCTTCAACTTGCAAGAACACGGCGTTTCGCACACGTCTTGAACTCGGTGATTCAGGTAGGGAGCCTGTTGCGCGGCAACAGCGAGGCACGCTGACGACGATCAGGGCATCAATCGTGAGGTACAGACCTGTAGGTCGAGACAGACAGACACAGAACTTTATTAGGCCCCTGAGAAACGCTACGCCCCCCCCCCCCCCCCCCCCGTGCTCTTCATGTCATCGAAGTGCGCAGTGCCGGTACCAGCGACAGTGTCATAAACCAGGGGTTGGCAACCTGCGGCCCGCGGGGCGGTATAATGCGGCCCCCCGCACGACGTCCGACCTTTACCCCGTCCCCTTGTCATCTTTTATCTGAAGGCCAACATTGCACCTTTGATAATTCTAAGCTTTGTTTGTAAATTGCAACTTTGTGACGTTTGTGCTGCAAATAAACATCATTTCTGTATTTCCATTCCAGTTTTTTTACATTTTTCTCAATTCGCCTAATTGTTTCCCTTGACGTGCCCCCCCAACCCCCCACCCCGCCATGTCGGCTTCAAGAAATTCGGCCCTCCGCCTCAAAGGCTGCCGACCCCTGCCATAAACTAAAGGCGGACCCCTGCCACGGTTGGTACCGTCACAAAATGCAATGAAAACAAACACTCACATGCGTAAATTGTATGTTCTCTTTCCAGCTGTGTTCTTTTTTTACTCTGTCCAGTAAAAATACATGAATACATGAGATATTTTACAGCGAAAGCTGTTATGAGATCACAACAAGGGTAGTTTTTGCGCCGTAGTTGTCAGCCGCCGCCGCCGTCGGTGTCCGTAACCAACATCGCACGAAATAAGAAAAAAACTAAATAAATAAAAACACCTGTGACAGAATGGGAATCGAACCCGGGTCCTCTGCGTGGCAGCCCAGCACTCTACCACTGAGCTACGCCACTGCTTGAAACTGCGGTGCAAACTGATCCTAGGCAGGCTTCATATCGGGTAAGGAATCGCGTTAACGTGTGTTGCAAAGCCTTTTAGAGCAGTAAAGTAAGAACCAGGCGTCACACAATGCGAATTGCGTAACGAGTGGGGCGTTCAATGCTCCAACCCATTACAAAAACCTGTAGCATAATTCTTCATCGTCGTCAGCCACAGCATCAACAAAGTGCACATAATTCGTTACAAGAGTGTAGCGGGCACCACGCTTTTCTGAAGAATGACGAAGAATGGCATAGTAGACGCTTCCCCACTACACAAAAATTATGATGATTTATAGCGTAGTGGGTACTATGCAAGTGGGCTTGTAGTAGTTGCCCCAAGAGTGTTTAAAATAAAGGCTAAAGGCCGCACTTCCAGCTTTCGCTGTGGCTGTGCTGCGCCTTCTGCGCAGGCCTGGCGGTTTTTTTCTTGTTTACAGTTATCGCATATTGAGGAAGACATTAAAAGAAATACAGTCGTGATATTTAGGTCTCACAACTAAGGGACAAGAACCCGTAGAGCTGGGAAGGCAAACTGGGACCTAGACAGCCCAATAACTGAGGGGAGGATAGCTAGGGTGCAACTTAGGCTCTCCATGTAATCCATGCCCAGCCCCGCCAGAATCATTAAGATGTGGCAAAACCTTTGTGATTATTCTATCATGGCTTCCACCAGGTATCTGATCGAATGCTGGCAAGCAAGACAGCTGCCTACATCAGTGGTAACTGCACAGGTGGCAATAATCCCAAAGTCAAGCAGAGAGGTTCAGCTACATAATCGCGCACTCATTTCATTAACATCGTGCACAGGCAAGCTTATTTATCATGTAATGTTCACATGATCAAGTACATTCAAATCACATCCATGTTATTTTGACATGCTAAAATGGTCATATGAAGCTAAAAGCTATATACTTAGCTTGACAGGACACAGATGGCAGAAACCTGTTCCTGCATACTATGACCAGGTTCAGGCTATAACTTTCCACACACAACATTATGCTACAAATTGAAAGCTAAAATAGAAGTGTGATTCCGTATGTTGGATACCAAAGGAATCCTTAAAATGGGTCTCGTGATGACCTCTGACATCACACAGAAGACTACTTTAGAGAGGCTACAAAAGCTAAACATACCTACATGTATGTAATAGCACTCATGTGTATCACATAATCGTAATCATAACAAGCGAAATCAGATCAGGTGACATAGAACTGAAAAGTTGGTGAACACCTTGGGGACTAGTCCCATCTCCACTTGTGCCGAATGTAGCTATGTTATGTCTATTGGCAGAACTGAATAGCATCAAAGCGTTACAGCATGGCCGGCAAGCTGATGACATCATGCTGTGGGTAACAGATGACAGCGATGGTCAGATAGAAGAAACTGTAATGCACCATACATAAGGCTGAACTGTATGCCAAAGAAATGAGGCTTTATTGTCTAAAGGATATCCAGTCGTCATTCCGCCATAAAGGAGGCCAAGTTAATTGGTACGCCTAGTGCACGCCTTCTTTATCATGTGCTGGATGCAACACTCCAAATGTCAGGGGAGATCGCCTTAGAAAGTTCAATATTACGACTCATACAGAGACCTATGGGCATAAACATACTCAATAAACTTGAAATAATAAACTACACAGCGTGATAAAGCACAACGGCAAACATTCTTGTAATGTACGGAAACATCTTTAGATACTCCCTTTACATAGAAAGATTCCCCCAGATGACACAAGCAAAGACAGCAATGATATGACCGTGCGGATGTAAAAAAACGTGAACAGTGAAGCATCTACATTCTCTACTGTTTCCCATTTCATTTCAAGTGGTTGTTGCCTGGATAGCAATAAAAAGCACCTAGAGTCATCCATGATGTAATCAAGAGCCATTCTAGCATAATTTTTTTTGCCACCAAGGTCAGAGTATGATTAAAACAGCGCACTGCACTGTTCATATTTCTTTCCATCTCCCCTGTACATAGCTCTTTGCAATGTGCCCATTGTAACAGATGTTGATCCCAAAGTGGGAGGTTCAATGTGAGCTGAAAACACCTAAGGAGATGACAATCTGCCCATTGCGTTGGATTCCACATAAGCCAAATATGTAATCAATGAAAGACAGAAATTCTGAGGGCTCGTTTTTTTTTGTTCGACAGAACCTTAATGAAAACCAGCAGATAATGAAGCCAACGGAGGTATGGGGGGATGTTAATTGTACTGTTTTAAGTGTATCAGAGTAATTGTGATATAGATGTGAATAAAGCAAAGTGGACGAAAAGACAATTTCCACTGACAGGCTCCAAACCTGCAACCTTCAAATGATGTCCCTGATGCCCCACCATAGCTCAACTGGTAGAGCATCTGACGGAATATCCGAAGGTGGCAAGTTCGGTACCGGCCGGGGTCAAGTTGTCTTTTCGTCCACTTTGCTTTATTCACATCTATCTCACAATTATACACTTAACACAGCACAATTTAAGCCTCCTATGCTTTTCTTGGCTTCATTATCTACTGCTTTTCATTATCCTACATATGTGAAACTGGAAATTTTAAAAGAGGAATCCAGCAGCAACAGAATGATGTCAGGAAAGACAATGCAAGCTTGAATGCCTTGGCAGATCATCAATTGAACACTAAGCACATCATCAACTGGGATTCTGCAGGAATAATCGAGACAGCGAAGCGCCTATTGACAAGGCTACTTTTAGAATTTGTACACAATCAATCGGCCGCGGGGTAATCTCCCCGAGATATACATGCGCACTCTGCACCACCCAACACATAGTCACGCCCTTTTGGACCCTCTTCATTGTACCCTTAGCGACCTCGAAATGTTAATATATGTTTGTTTTTCTTTGAACAATGCGAGTGCCTGTTTTGTTTCTTCAATGGTTTTCATTAAGGTTGTGTCAAATATTTAATCAGTGACTCCAAAGCCACGCTCTGCAACTCCACCAGGGGTGCATTTCACTGAAAAAACAGCAAATTCCGTCTCAATGATTGGGCATCTTACCAGAAATGATCCGGCTCATGCTATGGTTTCAGCGGTATTACGTAACGGGTGACTAAGGTGCACTTCTGGGTCTAGAGGGAACTGCACAGTTAGGTACAGGGAGATATATAATCATAACAGACTAAGAGCCTAGTATTAACCCAACGCATCTGACAATTACTACGCAGGAAGTGGTGACCTGGTGCCTTCTTTAAACCAATAATGCTCTAACATGGTGGCTTATTCCTACTGCCACCCAGGCCATTATTTAGACAAATGTGAAGAATGTAAGAAACACGTAGACTAAACATGCATTCCATGGCTTGCCCTCAATTCACCCAAAAGGGCCACATAATAAGTATTGTCACGTGGTCGTGACGTCGACGAAGGCAGCAGTCGGTAGGTCCAAAATGAAACTGTTTATTGGGGCCGAACTTGAGGCCGGGAAACGGAAAGTCAGATTACAGCGATACACACTGGCACTGATAGCGGCGAACAGAGCGTCGGCCGTCGATCAACTGAACATCGCTGGAACGCGCCGGCTTTTATAAAGCATGCGTCGAACATTCTAGCCTTATCACTAGTCGTCGCGCAAGCTCTGGAATAATCTTGAGTGTTACCGTCTTGCGTGCAATCTTAACAAAACGATCTACTACAACCGAGAAGCTTCTGGAACAATAAGGCGTGGTCTGCGCCGAGTACTGCTGATAGTCTTTGTGGGCGGAAACCGAATACATAAAAGAAACGCGCGTGGCAATGCCCCCCCTCTGAAAAGGCATCGTCCCGATGCTTAGAACAGAACACATGGGAAAAATACATGCAACAAGATAACGACAATAAATCAAGAAAGTTCAATAAACAATACGCACAAGCAAGAAATTCCAATGAAAAAAAAAATGTACAGTCCTCAGGTTCACTACCGCGCGTAAAACGGCTTGAGGCGCACGACATGGACGACTTCAGGTCGCGCACGCCGCCGTTGAGAGTTCGAAATGCCGTCGGGGACCACCTCGTAGTCGAGTGTGTCGAGACGTCCAAGCACCCTATACGGTCCGGAGTATCGTCGCAGAAGTTTTTCACTAAGTCCACGTCGTCGTATCGGCGTCCACACCCAAACGCGGTCGCCGGGCTGGTATTTCACGAAGCGTCGTCGAAGATTGTAGCGGCGGCTCTCGGTCGTCTGCTGATTCTTGATCCGCAGGCGGGCGAGCTGTCATGCTTCTTCGGCGCGCTGTAGGTAGGCGGTCACGTCGATGTTTTCCTCGTCGGTCACGTTTGGTACCATGGCGTCGAGCGTCGTTGCCGGGCTCCGTCCATAGACCAAGTTGTATGGCGTCATCTGCGTCGTTTCTTGCACGGCCGTGTTGTATGCGAAGGTCACGTACGGAAGGATGGCGTCCCACGTCTTGTGTTCGACGTCGACGTACATGGCCAGCATGTCGGCGATGGTCTAGTTTAGACGCTCAGTCAGGCCGTTGGTCTGTGGGTGCTACGCGGTGGTCCGGCGGTGACTTGTGTGGCTGTATCCCAAGATAGCCTGGGTTAGGTCAGCCGTAAACGCCGTGCCTCTGTCGGTGATGAGAACCTCTGGGGCGCCGTGTCGAAAGACGATGTTCTCAACGAAGAACTTGGCTACCTCGGCGGCACTGCCTTTGGGCAGGGCTTTTGTTTCGGCGTAGCGGGTGAGGTAGTCGGTGGCTACGACGATCCATTTGTTTCCGCAATTCGACGTTGGGAACGGCCCCAGGAGGTCCATCCCGATCTGCTGGAACGGTCGCTGAGGAGGCTCGATCGGTTGAAGGAAGCCTGCTGGTCTTGCGGGCGGTGTCTTCCGTCGCTGACAGTCTCGGCACGTCCTTACGTAGCGGGCGACGTCGGCGGCAAGGCGCGGCCAGTAGCACTTTTCCTGTACTCTTGCGAGCGTGCGGGAAAGTCCGAGGTGTCCAGCCATCGGGTCGTCGTGTAGTGCCTGGAGTACTTCTGGTCGTAATGCTGAAGGCACTATGAGAAGGTTAGTTGGCTCGAAGTGGCGAGAAATTCTTCTTTATGAGAACGCCGTTTCGCAAGAAAAACGAAGCGAGTCCTCGCTTGAATGCTTTCGGAACAATGGCGGTGTTGCCTTCAAGGTACTCCACAAAGCCCCTGAGTTCCGGGTCGGCTCGCTGTCGTTCAGCGAAGTCGTCAGAACTTATGGTTCCCAAGAAGAAGTCATCCTCCTGGTCGCCATGCGGCGGCGGGTCGACGGGGGGCGCGAGATAAGCAGTCGGCGTCGGAATGTTTTCGTCCGGACTTGTAAACGACGGTGATGTCGAATTCTTGAAGCCTTAGACTCCATCTTGCGAGGCGACCTGAAAGGTCCTTCAAGTTAGCTAGCCAACACAAGGCGTGGTGGTCGCTCACAACTTTGAAGGGCCTGCCATAGAGGTAGGGGCGAAACTTTGACGTAGCCCAGATGATGGCGAGGCACTCCTTTTCTGTTGTGGAATAGTTGGCCTCTGCCTTGGATAGCGACCGGCTAGCAAAACTGATAACCCTTTCCAGTCCGTCCGTCCTCTGCACAAAGACGGCGCCGAGTCCTACGCTGCTCGCGTCGGTGTGCACTTCTGTTTCGGCGTGTTCGTCGAAATGCGCAAGTAACGGAGGCGTTTGCAGGCGTCGTTTTAGTTCTTGAAATGCTTCCTCCTGCGGCGTTTCCCACTTGAACTCGACGTCGGTCCTGGTAAGGTTAGTGAGTGGCTCGGCGATGCGGGCAAAATTTTTGACGAACCGCCTGTAATAGGCACACAGGCCGAAAAATCGACGCACGGCCTTCTTGTCGGCGGGTGGCGGGAATGTAGCGATGGAGGCTGTCTTCTGCGGATCGGGGCGTACTCCGGACCTGCTTATCATGTGGCCCAAGAACAAGAGCTCATCGTAGGCCAAGCGGCACTTTTGTGGCTTCAGGGTGAGTCCGGATGCCTTGATTGCTTGAAGTACAGCTTCAAGGCGCCGGAGGTGTTCGTCGAAGTTTGAGGAAAACACAACGACGTCGTCCAAGTACACAAGACAAGTCTGCCACTTCAAGCCGGCCAGTACGGTATCCATAACGCGTTGGAAGGTCGCGGGGGGCCGAGAAAAGACCAAAAGACATGACCTTGAACTCGAATAGGCCGTCTGGAGTTATGAAAGCACTGTTTTCTCGGTCTCTCTCGGCGACTTCGATTTGCCAGTAGCCTGTCTTGAGGTACATCGACGAAAAGTACTTTGCGTTGCGGAGTCGATCCAGGGCGTCGTCTATCCGTGGGAGAGGGTACACGTCCTTCTTCGTGATCTTGTTCAGGCGACGATAGTCGACGCAGAAACGTAGCGTCCCGTCCTTCTTCTTCACCAAAACCACGGGAGATGCCCAGGGACTCTTGGACGGCTGGATTATGTCGTCGCGTAGCATTTCGTCGACTTGCTTCTTCACGGCCTCGCGTTCGCGTGTCGATACTCGGTACGGGCTTTGTCGAACTGGTCGAGCACTTTCTTCTGTAATGATGCGATGTTTCGCGACTGGGGTCTGTCGAATTCTTGACGACGCCGAGACGCAGTCTTTGAATCGCAGGAGCAGGGCCTTTAGCTGGTCTTGCTTGACCTTCGGAAGGTTCGGGTTGACGTCGAAATCTGGTTTGGGACCTCGATTCGTCGAAGCAGGTTCGGTAGCATCGGAGAGGGCGAAAGCGTGGCTGGTGTCCATGAATTTCTCGATGTGGGCGACCGTCGTACCAATGTTAAGGTGCCTATATTCGGGGCTGAATTTGTCAGCAGTACCTTTGCTTTGCCATCACGCAACTCGGCGATGCCTCTTGCGACGCAAATCGGACGGTTTACAAGCAGGTGCTGATCGCCCTCGATGACGCCTCCGAAGTCTACGGGTTTTTCGGTGCCGACGGAAATTATGATGCTGGAGAGTGGCGGAACGGTCACCTGTTCTTCTATCACGTTCAATGCATGGTTCCCTGGCGTCGCGTGGGGCGGGAGTGCGTTTTCTGAGGTTAGTGTTATCGACTCAGACCTCAGGTCGATGACGGCGCCGTGGTCACTTAGGAAGTATATTCCAAGTATCACATCCCCGGAGCAGTGTTGTAGGATTACAAAGCTCGCAGGATAAGTCCGTTTATTGATGGTGACTCTCGCCGTGCAGACTCCAATTGTCGTTATCAGGTGGCCTCCAGGTGTCCGAATTTCAGGTCCACTCCACGTGGTCTTCACTTTCTTCAGCTTGGCGGCGAATCACCCACTGACGACGGAATAGTCGGACCCAGTGTCGACGAGAGCGGTGACGTTGTGGCCGTCAATGAGAACGTCGAGGTTGCTAGTCCGTCGCCTTTCGTTCCGGTTAGGTCGCGGCGTCGGATCACGGCTCCGTCGATTTGTTGCGCCGCTTCCATGCTGCGTCGTCAGGTTTCGTCGGCAGGGCTCTGTCTGCTTCGCCTCGTGTTCAGCAATTGTCGTCGCGGCAGCGGCATCGGCGTCGGCGGAGGATCTTCGGTCGTTCGACGTACAGCAACCGCACCTCCATCGGTTGCTGCCGTTAGTTTTCCGGATAAGGGCTCGGAGAGCGGCCCCGAGCAGGGTTGCCGTTGGTGGCTACTTTGCGCCAAATTGGCTACTTTAGGACCCTGTCTGGCTACGAAAATTTGAGGTTGGCGCCATGGCTACGTTTTGGCTACAATGAACTTCTGTATAGGCGCATTTAGTAGCCAATTTTCTTATTATTTGCAGGTAAAAGAACAGAAAAGCATAAAGATCAGCCACTGTTATCCACCTTTGTAGTCGCGTTCTAATGCACGCGCACGCATCGGCTCAAGCAACAGGCTCATGTGCACCAAAGCAGCACCCCGCAAAACAAATATCAGCACCAAAATGAAGCTGGTATCTTAATATGGTAAATCTAGTAATCAATTTAGGTCTGCGGCTTGAAGAAAAAACGGCGTAAACGTTTAACGTTCCCACAGACTTATTGGCGGGAATGCTCCAAAATTACCCTGTCTCTGGGAAGAACTATCCTGCATAAATATATACAGACGCACTGAACCTAAACGAATACGACATAGTTGCTGCGCCACCGGGAGCAAAATATGATTCATGGAACTAAATGTCAGAAAAAGCAAGGTTATTCATGTTCCGAAACACTAACATTCTGCCTATTTACGTCTTGAAGAGCATTGCATTTTATAACCTGCGACTTGCTATGAATATTTATGTTCACATATATATAATGTAATATTACCAGGAAGAATGCGAACTTCTTTCTGACTACAGCCGCACTGCTAACATAAGAGCTACGAAATGCCGCCTTTCCGCGCCCCCTCTAGCAGCGCATCGAAATTTTCGCCACTTGACGTTATTTTATAGAATATACCAGCGAAGCGGGCTCCACGACCTAGTTATTTTATCACAGTACTTTGGGTCAACCCTTTGATTATCGCTCTGAGGTCATTCTATGTTGTAAAACCGAAGCTTACTAGTCTGTTGTAAGTCTGTTCGTTGTTCTTTTTTACCCATTATATTCTGTTCACTTTTCGTTTGTGTTTTATGCGCTCTCCTCAGCAATGAGCTTGGCCTTGCGGTAAATAAATAAATAAATAAATAAACAAATAAATAAATCCTTTTTCGCAACTCCCCTGTGGCTTGAAGATCAAGATGAAAAGAAATCTTGTCTTATTTCTATGTTTTTGCATGCCCAAATTCATATTTTATAAAAATTGTAGTCATAATACCGTTTTATTCTATTTGGCTACAAATTTGGCGACAAAGTTAAATGACATGGCTACTTTGGCTACTTTTAGCTTTAATTCTGGCTCCTTTTCAAGTCTACCCAACGGCAACCCTGGCCCCGAGCAGGGGCGGCGTACTGCCTGCGGTGCGGTGAGGTGTAGCGCCGTGGCGAAGGCGATCGGGAAGATCCTCGAGGCGTACACTGCGCTCCTGCGAGGTAGTCGGCGATGTCGCGTGGTCGCTCACCCCGCTGTGGACGCGGCGCGTCGATGGCCAAACCACGCAGTCCCATCTGGCGGTACTGGCAACGGCGGTAGGTGTGGCCAGCTTCTCCGCAGTGGTAGCACAGGGGACGGTGGTCAGGGGCGCGCTACACGTCGGTCTTCCTCGGAGCGGAACGCCGGCCGGTGGGTGGACGGTATGGCGTCGGTGGCGGCGGTGTCTGGCGGCGGAACTGCGTTAGTGCAAAGTCTTCACGTGAGCGCGGCGGGGGGAGCGTTACGACGCGCTGCGGCAGCGTTGCTCATCGCTTGTGGCTCACGCTGCTCTGGTTGGTTCAGGCGCGCTAAGAACTTGCCGGATTTCCTGGCACATGACGTCGGTGATCGGCTCCACCTGAGGCTGCGCAGTTGGCAAGAATTTGCGCAGCTCCTCCCGAACGATTGCTCTGATGTTGTCGCGCAGGTCGTCGGGATGTAGCGCTTGAACCTCCCTGTAGGTCGTCGAGGAAATGCGGCGGTTGTACTGGCTAGTACGCATCTCCAGCGCCTTCTCGATCGTCGTGGCCTCCGAGACAAATTCCGTGACAGTCTTTGGTGGGTTGCGTACAAGGCCGGCAAACAGGTCTAGCTTAACTCCCCGCATCAAGAAGCGAACCTTCTTTTCCTCGGACATGGCGGGGTCAGCGTGGCGGAAGAGTCGGGTCATTTCCTCCTCGAAAATAGTGACACTTTCGTTAGGAAGTTGCACCCGTGTCTCCAGCAAGGTTGCAGCCCTTTACTTTCTGACGACACTCGTGAACGTTTCCAAAAAAGTGCCGCGAAAGATGTCCCAGGTTCGAAGAGTGGACTCGCGATTCTCCAACCAGGTCCTAGCTGCGTCGTCTAGGTAAAAGTATACGTGGCGCGGCTTATCGTCGGCGTCCCAATCGTTGAATGTTGAGACCCTTTCGATTGTCTCAAGCCAGGTTTCGGGGTCTTCATTTGGAGATCCGTGAAACGTCGGCGGCTCTCTGGGTGGCTGCATCACGATTGCCGCGGTGGGCACTGCGGTCGTCATCGTGTTTGTTGTCTTCGTCGCCGTGGCCCTGATCTTGTCGGGTAGGGGTCCGTATTCTGGTGGGAGACCTTGCTCGCCTGCGGCTGGCTCGCTGCTCAGCGTTGACGTCGGTGTCCCCTTGGCGGTGTGGGCTTGGCTCACGGCTGGAGGGGGGCGTTTGGTAGATGGACCGGGAAGCACCTCCACCAGATGTCACGTGGTCGTGACGTCGACGAAGGCAGCAGTCGGTAGGTCCAAAATGAAACTGTTTATTGGGGCCGAACTTGTGGCCGGGAAACGGAAAGTCAGATTACAGCGATACACACTGGCACTGATAGCGGCGAACAGAGCGTCGGCCGTCGATCAACTGAACATTGCTGGAACGCGCCGGCTTTTATAAATCACGCGTCGAACATTCTAGCCTTATCACTAGTCGTCGTGCAAGCTCTGAAATAATCTTGAGTGTTACCGTCTTGCGTGCAATCTTAACAAAACGATCTACTACAACCGAGAAGCAATAAGGCGTGGTCTGCGCCGAGTACTGCTGATAGTCTTTGTGGGCGGAAACCGAATACAGTAAAAGAAACGCGCGTGGCAGTATTTATGAGTAGTGGGAGTCTGTACTGGTCAGACCAGCCTGGAAAGAGCAACTTTGGGCCATCCCTCTGGCTGAAAGTGCCCACAGGCTCATGGGCTACTAGGCACCATTAGGTGCCCACATATTGTTATCTCTTTCTCTCTTCTATTGCTGTCTTATTTTCTTTCGTATATATAAAAACACATGGAGAAATTGCAGCCGAAGACAACAACCTTGTGCAAATTTCATTCTTGCAATTTGTAAGTTTTCTGAACAAAATAGAAGTTCACTATACTAGAAACACGAAATGTGTCCAGCATGCTTGAAGTTCTTACTGTACATAAAAATATTCTATATAAGTGGTAAGCTTGACGCATTAAGTGAACGTAGTGTATGCATCAAGTTCCTTAGAACTTATCTAATGATTGTTACACATAGCTGCTCGTCAGATGTTTTCAAGAATAGAGTGCTTACATAAAGGCAAATATTCATATTGCTGACAACACAAATTGTTTATAGTGAACTTAATATTTACATTTCTTGTTGCTAGTCTCAATGGTCATTCTGCTGTCTCTTCAATATACTTAACCATACTTCATACAACAATTAAACAACGCATAGTATGTTATCAAAGTGCACAACAAATAAGCAGTGGTGTAATATGTATGATCCTGCTGTTAGCAATGATAACATCCGAAAATGATTGACTAATGACTGGTAGCTGTCAACAACACCCTGTGTGTATTCTCATTTGATTACTCTTGCTGAATTATTTATAGCAAGCTCTACCTAAGCTACTGGCACATGCAAAGTTGTCATATAAGTAGTATCATCAACTAGGGTAGCTAATATTGAGCTATGTTTTTATAAAATGAAAAGGGCATGGCCCAGATAACATAAATAGGAGAGTGGTCCATGCGTTTCATCTGAAAGCCCACTCGAATCAAGTAACTCGGCTCAACAGTAACTCAACAAAGAAAAAACGAGCCGTTAAAATAGCCCTACTATCATTCATTCAGAGCTGAGTACTGTGGGATAAGAGTAGGCTCATAAGATGCAAGGCAAGAAATGAGACAGAACGTTGTGCTATGCCAGCTGTCGCACCAGATTCAAATGATAGTAATGTATACATGCAGTGAATGCATAGTCGTTGCATCTATGCATCTTGCGTGCATGTATTAGTCTTTACTTATACAGTGCAATGTTTGCATTATCAACATAGTTCACCAGAAGTCCTTGCAATCAGCAAACAGTTCGTTCAATGCTCGATTAGCACCTAGGCCAAGGTAGGCAGAAAAATTGAGAAAACATTTGTTACACTTCTTCATTTTCATAACAAAACAACCTGTCCTTTCTCGAGTGACACTTTAAGACTCTTGCACGATATGTTCTGTGCGAACCTGCAAGCTGGGCCTCTTCTATAATCTCCTCGTCACTGCTCAACTACACAATGAAGTGAGGATACCCCCCATGGGCAGTGAGAGTGAGCAAAGAAGTATGTGCAGGACCTAAAATTGCTTCACCACGAAAAATCGCTTAGGGGTAAATTTGGTGTTTTTTCACCACACAACTTCAATCACACATCATGTACAATATCTCGTCTGTTCCTGCATTGTTTAACACTCTACACACATTATCACAGAACTGTGTCTGAATACAATATTCTGATCTTAAAACTTGGAAGCGCAAAATCGACGAGGACTACGAAGGAACACAGAAACACAGGACAGGCGCAAACTCGCAACTAAGCTTTATTCAGCAGTCTGCCTAGATATATGCACAGCCGAGTGGCGCACGCAGGCGCACTGCTCATCATAATCTACAACGCTAATCAGGGTCGGCAAAGCAACAAATAATCACATCAACCAAGTTTCTAAAAACAGTTTTTCATTACTGCGCAGCACAACCGAAGTGTCGCTGATACACTGACCTTCTTTCTTTTTAATGTGAAAGGCCTCCATTAGTTCTCTCGCCAGCGCATTTCCACTTCTGCCCAGAATACGAATGCTAGAGAGCACCGGTTCACATGCACAGGCCCTACAATGCATAGGCAGATGAAACGTCAAATTATTTTGAACAGATCGCTCATGTTCCCGTGCTCGATCATTGACACAACGACCGGTCTGTCCGATATAAACCCTTCCGCACGTAAGCGGGATTTCGTACACAACGCCCACAGCGCATGTGACGTAGGGTCGCACGTGCTTTTTTCCGCACGGCGATTTTTTAAGTGGTCCCGCGACGCGAGGGCACAGCCCAGCCAGTTTATGTGGCGCGGAAAAAACTACAGGTACATTGTACCTATTAGCCACATTTTTTAAATTGTGTGCGACTTTGTGCACATACGGCACCACTTCCGGCCTTTTTTTCTGCACGAGCAGAGATAGGCCTCTTCTTGCCCTTCAATTTCTGAAGGAGGGTTTCGGACACAGCTATCAAGTTCGAGCAAGGGAACCCAGCTGCCTGTAAGCGCCCAATCTGGTCATTAAAACTATCCTGAGCCAAGTGAACGCAGGACTTTGTCAGCACCGATTCGAGGCATTGTGAGGCAATAGCTCGTTTTACTACCTTACTGTGAGCAGAATCAAAGGGTAAAAGCTCTGAGCAGTGCGCCTGCGTGCGCCACTCGGCTGTGCATATATCTAGGCAGACTGCTGAATAAAGCTTAGTTGCGAGTTTGCGCCTGTCCTGTGTTTCTGTGTTCCTTCGTAGTCCTCGTCGATTTTGCGCTTCCAAGTTTTAAGATTATGAACCAACTAGCCCAGCAACGCATTCTTCTAAGCAATATTCTGATAATTATCACAGCCAACCAAATTATTATGTTCAACCACGCTTAATGCATATGACCAATAACAAACTGAAATCCACACATTCAAAAAGTACCACTCTAAATAGATGGTTTTTACAATCACAAATATTATTAAAATTTTTAAATTGCACTGCATTATATTATCACATTTTCACCAAGCATAAGCTACGATGCCGTTATGTCTTCTTTTTTTATACGTACGAATATGAGGTTATATGTAGTAATACTATTTTTTGTACAAGTATACAATAATTATTTGTATTTCGCTTATGTATTTACCTGATAAGTTAGTCCCCTTTCTGTTGTATAGTTATTTGCTTTTGCTAGTACATATGCCCTGTAATTGCTCGTAAACTGGGTGGTGCAAGACTGTTCTTGGCAGACGCTGTGTGCACTGGTAGTAGGAGTTGCTGTCTCGCTTACAGCAAGATGAGACCGTATCAGTAAGTTGGGTGTTTGCATCCTACTGCCTTCTGCGCAGGGCGGCTGCTCAGGCTTGTTGCTATTTTGTGTGGAAGTATGGGTTCATATGACATGGGATGAGGTCCACATGGATTGTTGATCTTAGATCAGGTGGCATAAGTGTGGTTCCATTTTCACATACCTGAGGCACTGAGATAAAGATGGAGCTTACATCCCCCCACCCCCCTCGCTACACTATGCATTAATGCCCTCAGGGGAATGATTCAGTCCCGCTGTGCCAGCCACACTAGCACAACTATCTGCATGTGCTTCACTGAATTAGTAGAAATGCAATATAGTGCATTTTATGAAGCCACATTACCCATGCACTATTTACTAATTATTCCTTCATTCGTTGCCTACATTTCACCCGAAGGCATTGCAGAAAGAGGGTTTCAGCAACAATAACAACATTTGGACTGCAGAAAGTGCTTGTAATTGCAGTGTTACAAATCCAAACACATTGCTTGTGGGACATAATACATGGTCTGAACGTTACCGTCTTTGAAAAAGAAACACGTAGCATTCAAATGATAAGAAACACAACATACATGCAAATACATTGTTGATTATGATAGTGACTGCGCACAAAATACAGAAATATTCTGCCATGGCATTATCTCCAGATAATTCAGTGTAAACAAAATATGAGTGACATGTAACCTGTAAGACTTCAATCAGTAGTTTTTTCTTTTGATTTATAGCATGAAAGCACAGCGAATTCGGGTAAGTGATGGCCAGCTGGGTTTGTTGGTTTAGCGTGGCGAACAGCAACAGAAACTATCACTTTTATCTTTAGTTAATGATTGTAGTGTGATGAGACATGCCTCAGAGCATGAAGTTATTGACCTCCTTTAATTGCACTGCGATTTCAAAATGTGTCTCATAACAAAGAAAATAAAATGCATTATATAAGCAGTTCAGCCTGTTTTCTCATTTATAACGCATTTCTTGGGAGCATAGCTCGGCATACTCATTCATAAGTACACTCAGTAGCACTCATTCAAGAGGCATGAATTAGTACCAGTACATGAAGAGTGAGTGAGTGTATACAAGTATGAGTGTGAGTGAGTACTCGTAAGTGTGAGTAGGCGAAGCAAATTCAATCAGCTTTATTTTCATTCTGTAATATAGAAAGGACTGTGACGAAAAGCTGTTTTCAGAACAACCTGACTTCTTCACAGCTGTATACATAAAAATTATAGCAGCTTGAAATGATATGTTGGTTTGCTGGGCTCACGTTTGGCCAACAAAGGACTTCATTTATGCTTTACCGGTTCGGCTGCTGCATTGCTCACAATCAGAACCTAATGACAGTATAAAATTTTCATGATACTACCATCTAGATAGAACTCCCCTATGATTGCTATTATCTAAACAAACCTTACCGTGTTCTCAGAACAAGCAAGTGTGCACCAAGTAGCCCGGCAATTTGAATGACTTATTTGGATGCTTACACACATATAGCTTTATACCAATACATGAAGATATGTAAAACATTAAAATTAATTTCACAGTGCTCACCAAATATGTGTTCACTTGTCATCTGCTCTCACAAATGCCTGCACTAAAAACCTGCTCATTTAGGCATGGGCAAGAAACGAGCAGTTGATTCTTTAGTACGCAAACGATTTGAGTCTGAACACAAAACCATACACATGGATATCGTCAGGTTCAAACTGACGTCCACGTAACAAAAACGAAGGCCGCCCAGGATTCACATTAAAAACATTCGTATGGGTAGTGTCTAGACCTGCCAGCACACGCAAATTAAGCCACTTTGTAGATGCACCTCACTAGAAGATGTACAGTCGCGCTCAATATGAGTTGCAACACGATGTCTCTACTCAAGATGGCGCCAACACTGCAAACTGGCACCTATGTAGAAAAAAATTGGTGAATAAAACTCTCTCAATTCGCGGTACTTCCTGAACCAATTTAGCGATTGTCGGTGTTATTGTTGAGACGTGGGGGTCACATAACCACAGCCAGCGTGTTGCAACTCATGCTTGTATAACAGTAACAATGTTTGTCTGGTAGTGCTGCCGAGCCCACAGTGCGTACTGCTTTCTGGTTTGCAATCATTGCGTGTTATTCTCATGCTATTGCAACTAAGTGGCGATGTTGAACAAAGTCCCGGCCCCGATAAAATAGACGAAATATTGCACGCTGTAACAGAAATTCGAACTTCGCATTCAGCCTTAGAATCTGGTTTGATGAACGTACAGCACAGGCTCTCACAAACTGAAGTTACTCTGTCGTCACTTAAGCAATATCACGAGAAAGTTGATAAGCGAGAAGCGACTGTGCACGCTATGCGCAGCGCGGTTGCCCAAATGACGATAAAAATCGTCATTTGGGCAACCGAAAACAGGAGCCGACGTAATAACATCGTCATATATGGTGTGAAAGAACCCGATAACGAAAATCATGCAGCACTCGAAGCACTTGTAACAAAAGATATACTGCATGACATTATAGGCGTTCAAGTAAAAACAGTGGAACGTATGCACCGAATTGGTCTAAAGAAGGCAGGTAGACAGCGGCCGATCATACTACGCTTTTACGATTTTGCAGAAAAAATGACAGTTCTTCACAATTGTTGAAAATTGAAAGGAAGCAAAATTCCCATTTCTGAAGACTTTTCTTCACGAATTCGTGACTAGAAAATTATGGAGAGCCTCGGCAGACAATCGGAGTAACGGCGATAAAGTCACACTCCTTTATGACAAAATAAAGATCAACGATAACTTGTACGCTTGGATTAACACTGAGAACAAAATGATATCATTAGGGCGCTCCAAAGTTAACGTGACAGCAAACGCTGGTACTTCCAGAGACTTACGATTACAAACTACCACGCCACTGACGTTACTGTGCTTCAATGCGAGGAGCATTGTCAACAAACTTGATAAATTTGAAGAACTACTATTATTGTACAGCCCAGATGTGATTGTCATCACAGAGACGTGGTGAAACTGATATCCACAATTCTGAAGTGGTTCCTCCCTCATTTGTACTTTTTCGCACAGACCGAGACGGTCGTGGTGGGGGTGTTGCCATTGCGGTCAAGCGGCATCTGTCTCCTACAGTGATAAATGGTATCGCTCATCATGAGAGCGCATGGTGTACAATAAAATCAGTGATGCCACTTTACTCATAGGTGGTGTCTACAGACATCCGGCTGCTCCGAATAGCTTTCTTGTAGAACTGTACGACTTTTTGCATAGCCACGTCACTGAAAGGAGCAAACTAATCTTAGCTGGGGACTTTAACTTGGGCGGAATAGACTGGGACAACTTGTTATCTGGCAGTAAAGAAATCAAAAGCTGTGATCTCCTATTCGATATCATGCATAGTTTCTCATTGGTTCAAACTGTGCGTCAGCCAACACAAGTCCAGGCAGAATCATGCTCAGTACTAGATCTTGCCTTTGTTTCCACAGATCTAACACCTGAAGTTAGCGTAGAAGAGGGTATATCCGACCATAAAATGATTTTAATGACACTTGAAGGCCTTGGTACGGCTGCTAGGCGCCTTAATACTGACACGAGAAGAGGGGTTAAAGATTACATGAAGGCGAACGATGAAAGTAATATTGATTATCTAGAAATGACGCTGGACGACTTCGGCGATAGCACATCGACCATGAGTGACCTACGGTAAAATTAAAAACTGGGATTAAACACTGCGAAAATTCATTCATTCCTAGCAAGGTAAAAAAAATAAGGCGAAAAACGCCCTGGATTACCAGAACCATCATACATTTGAAAAGGAAGGTGCAAAGAATGCGTAAGAAAAAACAAAGTTCCACCTTGGTTAGTCCGCTTTCGCGAGAATTGAAAGAAAAGTCAAGATACGCGAGGGAGAACTTTTTTGCTAACGCATTGACGGAATTCATGACGAATCAACCTCGGAAATTTTGGCGGTACATGTCAAAACCGGAAGGCTCTCCCAGCAAATGGAAATTGACGGTGTAATTGTTGATGACGCGTGTGCTATCGCCAATTCTTTCAACACATATTTTCAGTCTGTTTTCTCCCGTGATTACGTTGCCAATATGCCTTTGCCAGAGCATGAATCGGTGATGCCTGATATCCTCATAACAGAGCCCGGCATCCTGAACTTGCTACTAAATATAGACGTTAAAGAATCGTCTGGGCCTGATAATTTATCAAACACTTTCCTCAAGCGATACGCGAGTCAACTGTCCCCTCTCTTGAACAAAATTTTTAATGCTTCACTTAAATCGGCAGTACTTCCCGCAGACGGGTTGTGCGCAAAGGTTGTACCAGTTCACAAAGGTGGAAACAAGCACTTTCTAGACACATACAGGCCAATATCCCTGACCAGCACATGTTGCAAGTTAATGGAGCACATAGTTAATAAGGCGGTCATGACATACCTGGAGGAAAATAACCTGTTATATCCTGTGCAATATGGTTTCAGGCAAGGACCCTCACTAGCACTGAACTTGCAGAAATAATACATGATTTTGCTGTTCAATCGATTCAGGACTGCAAAATGACGCGATTTTTGTAGCTTTTTCTAAAGCGTTCGACCGCGTTCCACACAAATTATTAATTTACAAACTTAAATCACTAGGAATTAATTCCAAAGTTGTCTCATGGATCGAAGCCTACCTCTGTCACCGTTCCCAGTTCGTTTATGTAAATAATACAAAATCAGACCGCCTTGCCGTTTTTTCAGGGGTCCCACAAGGATCAGTTTTGGGGCTGACTCTATTTTTAGTGTACATAAATGACATCTACTCATGTATGGAACCTCGGGTAAAAATAAGGCTCTTCGCAGATGACTGCGTCATTTACACACCCGCTAAATCTGTCGATGACCAGAGAAAACTTAATGAGTGTGCAGAAAATATCAGCACTTGAGCACCTGATGCGAAAAATGGGGCATGCAAATTAACACAAAGAAAACCATGTGTATGACCGTCACTCGTAGAAAAGAACCTTTAAACCTCACATACACACTAATGAACGGTCGTGTGGAACGAGTTGACTCGGTTAAGTACCTGGGTATTATGATATCAAGATCACTCAAGTGGGACCTCCGTATAAGTAACGTCTGCGCAAGAGCGTTCAAAAAACTCGCATTTTTGAGAAGAAAACTAGCGACAGCTTCCCCCCTCGGTGAAATCACCCGCTTATAAAACTCTTGCTAGGCCTATATTGGAATACGGCAGCATAGTATGGAACCCGCATAAAAAATATTTGCCTCGCATTAGAAAAGATTCAGAACCGGGCCATCACGTTTACTTACACAAAAGATTCCAGGCATGACAGTGTAACCGCGCTTCGCATCGAAGCGGGCTTACCTACACTTGCTAGTCGGAGGAAGATAGCTTGTTTAAAATTTCTTTATCTAATTTATCACGACCTCACAAAGTTATTCAAGTCCGACTACTTGAGGCCGCCTGGACGTCGTTCTAGTGGAACCAACCATGTTAAATGTATTAAGCCAATTATTTCCCGCTGTAACACGCTAAAATGCTCTTTTTTTCTTCAACAGTTGAGCTATGTAATTCGCTTACAACTGATATCGTTTGTTTGCAGTCTGTGGCTGCATTTGTGTCGGCACTCGAGTCGCATCTCGAGGCGTTATCGGAACTATGAGTGCGTTGTGTAGCACGCCATCTAACTTTCCGTACGCGCGGTATCCACGCGATTTTCTGCCCTTTTCCTGTAGCTGTAGCTTGTACTGTTGTTTTTTTTGTATGCTTATTTGCGTGCACATACTGTTGTGTGATTGCAATGACAAGTCGTTGAGCGTGCACACGTGCGCGAGTAACGCTCACTGCGTCACTCACTGCGCCGACTTGTATCCAACTTTGCTTTCCCCCCTTTTTTTTCTTATGACACAGCGTGTCTTCTGTACATGGGTGTTTCCTTGTCTTGTTATAATGCGTCTTCTTTGAAATGGATCCTTTGACAGTACCACTTGTATGTTGTATGCCCATTCCTGTATAAGCCTTTGGCTTACAGTATCAATAAATAAATAAATAAATAAATAAATAAATAAATAAATAAATACTGAGCGCGACTGTACCTGAAGAAGTGCACAAGTGAATAATTCTTCGAACAGACAGTATGTGTGAGAAGCAGATAAATCCAGCTTTTATAGTCTGACAGACAGGAACAAGTGACAGATTGTCTGCATGGTTAAATTAGTAACACAAACACATTGCACGATGCACAACACATAAAACAGCACCTAGAACCACTGCAACACACTACAGGTACACGTCAACGGACACCATCGATTGCTCATAAGCTACGTGGGCACCACAGAGCACAAGAAAAGGCAAAATAGCTCGGACACAATAGGACATGCATGACGGCGATGAAGAGGCAATGAAACTTATAGCCACTGAGTGTATCATCACTCTAGACCTTTCCGGTTACTGAAAGTTCCAACATACAGGTATGCATTTCACTGTGTGCTCTGGACACAGAACACATAAAAATGGCATATGCTGAATGCACAATGAGTGTGTGTTATATGAAGATTACACCTGTGTGGGATTACCTGACAAATGAACGAAGCCATGAAATACACACAATCGACAGCACGCGAAGCTCACGTACACGGCACACTTCATGCCTTTCCATTCGTGATCACACACATTGATTGTATCTAAAAGCTAGCACTGCCTTTCAATGAATATTTCCACAGATGCTGATTAACTCTCGTACTAAACACAATAACATCCAAATACACTTCATTTATACAGCTGGCGACTAGGCCTCAGCTCAAGCTTTGTCGCTTCATGTGTGTGCCGTGTTTCACGTCGTGCAAACCTGAAGATGTCATAACCTCAATGCCCCTTTCTCAGCCAATCAGTGACAGTGCGAAATAGCTCATGGGAATATTTTTCTGGTACGAGTGGTTTTAGGACATATTATCCAGCACCAGGTGCAGACAAAGTCGGTGATCAAAGAGTACCAGACGGAGCCTCCAGGGAAACCATTTGGTTAATACGGGTCAATTTTGTTTGCATTAAATTAAAGGTTTATGGCAAAAAGGTATGCCACCAACTATAGAATGAGAAAAGGCAGATCTACAAGGTACTGGAAAGCTCTGATTTGGGCGACTCAGCCAGCTTTTGTAACATGACCGTAGCAGCCAGTGAGGGCAAACTGGCATCAAAGTTTGATACAAGTTATTGTGCCAGTTGTATGTCAACAGATTTTATACTGAACACACAGTTTTGGTTAGTTACACTTTCAGTTTCTCTTACATGCATATAGCTTTCGATTATAAAATGGAAATTTGTAGAGAACTGAAGTATTTTTCCACTACATGACTATCGATAAGCAGTGCTGTGGTTGGGGACCATCAAGAAGTCGTTCGCATCACGACTTGCCTTATCTGAAATTTTCTGTTCGTTGTTTCCACACAATACACATGAAGGCTACCTCAACCTGTCATTCATGACTCCAGAATTCTCGAGCATATATAAATACAGAGCTGTATAAAAAGAGAACTTTGAAAGCGCTGAAAGAACTTGAAACAAGCCATATGCGAGCTAAACAGCAAATTCAAGTTTGATGGAGTTTCTGTGTCGAGACGGCTATATACACAAGAAAACACCACAGACAGCGTACATGTACAGCGAACTTCAGAGCACACACACGCCGCAAAGAATACTTTTGCGTCTAGCACCACTGCAGCGCATATCAGGCTCATACCCCAACTGGTATTTCGTGAATCGTGAGCAAACTTCCTCAACTGGGGACACGATCGAGCATTCGGACGCGACGCGGTCCCCACAGCACATCGCCAGCGGCAAAGCTGCACACACGCAGCAGAACATGTCGAATGACGGCGATAAAGAGGCAATAAAACTTATCGCCACTCTGTACTTCACACAGGACTGGCCGTTCACCCAAAGCACCAGTATACACGTATACATGTACGCTTTTCACTAGAATGAACCCCGAACACGGAGCACATACAAATCGCATACGCTGTTTGCGGCGATCGAACACTTTTGACGTTTTTGTACGATGAGCATGTGTCATAGGCAGATTACACCTGCAGATGATGACATTCTATTTCCCAAAGCAAAGCAAACGATGGTTGAAGCACACGAAATCGACCGGCCTCCGATCCTCGCGTAAACACAACACTCTCCCTCGGTTTCCGTAGGCGATCGCAGCCACTGATGAGGGCAGGAAGGCTGCGCCAGCTTGCTGCCTTTCGATGAATATCTCAGCGGCTGCTAATTAACTCTAGTGGTAATCACAATAACGTCCAAATGAGCTTCTTTTACACGGCTGCCGACTAGCCTCGCTGGGACGGTTTTTTTGCAGGTCGATCCGTTACGCCCACGTGACCATTTCGGTGACGTCACGAAGACGTCACGATTGCCACGGCGTTTTTTTATTTTTATTTTATTTTGTTTCTCATGCGCAGTTCGTTTGAAGTCGAGACAAGTCGGGTCGAAAAGTGTAAACATTCGGCTGAACCGGCTGAAGCACGGTGGGCTGAAGACATGGGATAAAGAGCAGTCTCTGGAAAAGCCTCGGATATTAACATTCCTTCCTCCATGGAATATACGAACGTCGACAAAAGCTCGGTCGCTGTCGGATCCGTCGTCATCCGAGGTTGTCGCGTGCTAAGAGGTGTTTGCAATTTGTTTCGCGTCCATCTTCCGTGCACACGAACACGCGGAGGTCATTTCCATGGCAAAGTGGTGTGTGCTTCTTGTTCTGTGAACTCTCATTGCTGTGAGATAACCAGCCAGTGCCGTAATGCCACGTGTTGAGGCTTCTTTTTCGCAACGTTTACCAAACGACTGCATCCGCAGCTTCCGGTTTGTACAGACTAGTACGTGCTGTTACATGCCGCTTGTGTAAGTTAAATATGTTGGGGTGTTCTGTGGTAAAATGGTTCAAAAGTGGTACTATGCCGTTCGTTTGCTTTCCTGTCATTAAATGTGGCAACAAGCTGTAGCTGTAGACGTGTTATTGCGTCGATGCTGCCAAACTTTCGCCCATATTCAATTAGTTTTGGCCTGAAAAGCCAGTGCGAATGCATTGGGCGCTGTTTTGTCGAACTCCCATATTTATAAGCAAACTTGCGTGTGCCTTTATCACCGTGTAGATGCTTGTTTTCAAGGTTATCTATTTGATCCTTTTCCCATTTAACAGTACGAGCGCGCGCATTGTTTAAATCGCGAAGACAGAACGAGACAGTTTAGTTCCTGTGTACGTTTTCCCGAGTCATGTTCGCGTTACGGTGCCCGTGGCAGCCTACCCGCTTCCTCGTGGTGTTAACTGTATAATATGCCAGTGCATGACAGTTGAAACTAGGATGCAACCATACGTATATTTTTCTAACGTTGTTCGTGTTTCTTATACACTGTGAGCTTACCGATATACAAAGCCAGGCCCACCGAGAATATTTCAGCGATAAACCTGCAAGAGACCAGCTCTGAAATGTGCTTACGGGCAGTGAACTAGGAGACACACTGCAAAGCGCATGCCAGGAGGCCATGTACTGTAATGCACAAAAAAGGCTTTTGGGAATGCCAGAGTGCACCAAATTCCATCTAGTGTCACTTCTTGTATCAAGTATGTTTGTTTGCAACAGCCCTTATTGAGTCAGAGTGCTTTTTCTTGATTGAATAGCCATATTAGGAGATGTGTATTTCAGAATGCCAACTATACAGCACTACATTTGCTGTGGGACTGTGAGAAAATCATTTTTTAGGTAGTCTGAATTGCCATATTTCACAAGGCTCCCTTTCCCCTTAACATTCCCCCCTAACTCTTATTTTGTAAAGTGTACTTTTCTGGTCAGTGTGAATTTGTTCAGGAAGCTGTTATTTTAGGGGCGCAGCGCTTTACGGTTAAGGCTTGTCTGCCGTTGCGTTGTAGTCAGCTGTATTCAAGGTGCCCACTATACACGCCCACCGTCCATCAGCCAGTGAGGGCACACCTTGCACATGCAAGGTGTGCAAGGTACCCACTATATGCCCGCCGTAACTTCCATGAAGTGGGGAAGCACCCACTATGTGAACCAGAACAAAATAAAAGGGCACAGCACCGTAAAAACACCTGCATTTAAGCACCCATCAATCAAAGCATATGACAAAAAACGTTTAACAATACACTAATATCAATCAAAATTGTGACGGAACAATGTCAAACACCTACAAGCACAAACCCTTTATACTAGCCAGCAAACGTAGACACTATGGACCTTAGGACTTGGCTTTGTCGTCAACTCTTTATGTTATATGGGGCAACGCTCGGGTAACGTACGGTTACTCCACCAATACGATACTCAGAGCTTCGCCCACTTGGCATGATTCAGTTCGTGGAGATGTGATTTTTTTGTGTGACTTTTTTCATGTACGTCTTGGGCTATAGGAATAAGAACATAGCCGCGGCTGCCACGAAATAAAGCAGCTGTATGTTGGCAACCTGTCTATCATTCTTTCCAGCTTTTAGTTTTGCCGTTTTTCCAATTCACAATATGTTGCACTGAAAACAAGACCATGTAGTACCAACTCGACAATCCGCTACCCTTGGGATTGCTCGACCGTCGCACTTGAAGGTAAAAAACATTATGCTGAACAAAGAGACTTCCACAAAATGAAATACTAATTCAAGGAATTTTTCACATATCTCCTACCGAATTTTACCATTTAATAGATGTCACGTGCAAAGAGCAATTACTTGTGCAGGTCACTTCTAAATTTTTTCACTTCAAAATCAAATGCATGAAATTGCTGCATGTAAAATACTGCATGGTAGCTGGTAATATGTAAAAATTACTTGATTGTATATATTTAATTCCTGCCGGCTGCCTGGCTTTTTCTGCGAAATATTGTGCTGTGCCCCTTCACCTAGACGTGCCGTTTAGACTAGTGTTGAATGCCCATAAGGGATGTCTTTCTTTTCAGTAAAGACCAGCACAAGACATACCAGAATAGCTGGTGAAACAGTCAGTAATATGAGCGCACATATTCACTGCATATTTGCAAACACTTGCCATACAGTGTAAATCCAGCTGCAAGCCGACGTACTTTGCCTCTTGCCGTGTGTGTGGTTTGATTGTAGTGTGATGAAGATGGGTAGGGAGGCTCAGAAAAATGTTTGTAAAATTGAATACTAACAGTAACTTTCATGGGCCCTGAGAAGGCAGCAGGTTACCAAGATTTGCTTTTTCAACTCCACGATGCAGTATAATGTGCTCACCAAGTACTGTAGGCTTTGACAGGTTTGAGAGTACCGAAATATGCATATGTTGATATATTGTTTGCATTGCCCAGCACAATTTTGTTGATACAATGATTCCAGCATGGCTTCCTTGTATTTTATGCATCATAGGCTAGTGATTTTATAGGTGTCATGAAGCATACACATGCCTGTCTGTCGTGCGTTGTATATTTTGCATCTATGTAACATCCTTGTGAATAGTGAATTGTGTAACTTCTGAAACACTGTTTTAGATTAAAATAATCAGACCAGCCTTATTTATTTATTGCTCATTCAATACAACACAGGTGTTCCTTTACAACACCTGTTGTACAGGATGGCCCTACATGGCAACTATACATTCAACTACGTTGTGGATGGCAACTACACAGTAACTCTGGGAGTAGTTGATGCCTTGTACTCATGCAAAAACTACCAACTTTTTTTCACAGTACTGCAAAAATGCTTTTACAATTTTCGTTGCAGTCGTGATAGTTTGGCATATTAAATATTGTCATACAGTAGCAGCTGTCAGTACATTCCATTTGCGAACAGACTTATTCCAATGAGGAGGATTGAAAAAGTGACAAAAGATAACAGTGCCAATGTCCTGATGTCAAGTGTGCTTGGTCGGTGAGATCCTGCGATGTGTTGGCTTCTCTGGAAAGTGTATTGCAAATCAATTTGCCCCATCCCTTCAGCAAAGTCGTAAGGTTTCACAGAGCAAATTATTACTTCACTAGAAAGGAACATTCTTAAATTTGGGCATCTCACCAACTATATAAAAAATTACCCTGCCACTTGAGTATTAGTCATGCAGTGACGATATACAACTGCATTGACAGTATACCCATGTACGGCACCAGTGCCACAATACAAAAAAAATCACCTACAATTACGACACTGGCTAATGGGAATTCTGAGTGCAGATGTTTAGGCGTTTTGATTTTGCGATAAGTTTAGACAAACAATTTGAGAGAGACATGTATGTATGGACAGTTGCATACCACTATTTATTTTCCACAACTTTTTCACTAGAGAACACACGTGTGCCAGTCTTTTATTGTAATGAAGGAAGCTTTGTGGTCGGAGAAGTGAGTGGAGATATGTTCGACTCGCGCACCAATGCCTGGTTCTGAAAGACGAGGTCTATGCATGTGTTTCGCAAGGTCGTCACAGCAGTAGAATGAGTCACAATGGAGAGGAACGTGATGTTCTCGCGCATAAGTGGTAGGAAGGTCTTGTTTATTTTAAATGCGAAGCATTTCTTTGCGTACTGCAGACACTTTGAGCGTTTCTATCTACGTATCTATCTATCTAGCTGCCTATGTCTGGTTGCTCTCGTGACCACCTCCTTAACTTGGGGTGATGACATTGCACGACGTCTTTGGTAAGCGCAGTGGGCGAGAAGTACACAGCCACTACCATCAAGCCATTCTCCAACTGTGCTTCAGTAATACGTTCTGGCGGGCTAGTTGGTTCATTGCTACAAACTTTCGTAAACTGCGCGAAAAGACGAGGACACGAGTAAGAAAACATTCAGAACACCACCAGCGCAGACTGCCAACTGTTTATTTTCTTGGAAGCAAGGAACAGATATTTCAAGCAGGAACCTGTGCACGTGACCAATCTTTTCGATCTCGCATGTGCCTACAAAATTAATATCATTGCTGAATAAGAGGGTAGCCCAAGATAGCGACCAAACGCTGATCGGAAAACACGTGGCACCCATCTCGCAGAGCTTTGAACATGTTAAAACCAATCGAAAACGAAAAAAACGAGCAAACAAAAGGCGTTCGTGACATAACAAATAACCTGAACAGAGGGGAAATGATGATGACGTAACAACGCTTGGTGAAAACAAAAGATTTTACACTCAACAAATGTATAAATAAACACATGAAAAACTAAGAGTAAGGCACAATGAGATACAACAATTAACAGGAGTAAAGCTGAGGGTGACAAAATTAAAAGCAATCAAGTAAAACACTAATACCCCTCCGCACATCTGGTGCTCGACGTAACATAATTTGGTGAAAACAAGAGATTTAACGCTCAGCAAATGTATAAGTACAACAAATGAAAACCTAAAAGTATGGCAGAATGTGATACAACAATTAACAGGAGTAAAGCTGAGGGTGACAAGATTAAAAGCAATCAAGTAAAACACTAATACCCCTCCGCACATCTGGAGCTCACCTTACTTTTGCATGAAAAATCACCCAAAGAAAAAATTCCAGACGCTTGTTACAGGGCACACTCCAGGAATGCAACTTCTTCTGGCGATAATGAAAGAGACGGCGTGCTAATACATTTTTTGCCAGTTTTTATGATGTGATACGCTTCAACAATCTCCCTTTCGGTCTGGTCCCTCGATTTAAACAAGAACTTGGTGTTTTCAAGAATAGGTCTGCATGATGCGTTTTGGCCGCCCCCCATCTTTTCCTGTGCATCTGTTACAATGGTGTGCCAAAGTACCTCCTGCATTGTTGGTTACATGCCAATGGTGTTCCCTCGCCCTATCGTTGAAACACCTTCCCGTCTGACCAATATACAATCTGCCACAATTCAATGGAATGGAATGCACCACGCCAGAAACGCATTCAGTGTAGGTCGTTTGGTGTCGTGTTGTGCACTGAGGCGTACTCCTATTCTTTCCTGTCACCATGGGGCATACACTAATGAGTTTACAGGGAGCTGAGAAGACGACCTTGACCCCGTAACGGCTTGCCACTTTTTTAACGTTATGAGAAACTCGATGAATGTAAAGCATTACCTGCACTTTATCTTTCTGAAAATTCTCTTTTCGTGGCATCTTCCCTTTCAGTTTTTGTAGGAGGCTTTCACAAGCGCCTGAAATTAAGCTATGAGGGTAGCCAGCCGAAAGGAAGCGGCTAACTTGCTGATTGAAGCTCATTTCTACTTTATGCTCACAGGATTTATCAAGCGCTGACTTGCAGGCTAGAGTTACGTTGGCCCTCTTAACGAGCTTCGAATGCGCGCTTTCAAAAGGAATTAGGGCTTTTTTTGACCTCGGGTTGTAATACCAACAAATGTGTTGGTCGTCAAAAAGGAGTTTTAGGTCCAAGAACTGCAGGCAATTGTCCTTGGCTAGTTCATGCGTAAAGGTGAGCCCTCCGGAAACCGATTGAAAAACGTTAAGTACACGATTCACTGCGCCATCAAGGTTATCTTGGGCGGACACGTGTAGTAAAACTAAAGAATCGTCAACATAACGGCAAATTTTTACAACATCTTGCCCAGAGATTAGTTTCTCGACCCGCTGATCAGACACTGACAGATAAATATCGCAAAGTACGGGTGCAACAGACGAACCTATACAGATTCCTGCCTTCTGCACATAATATTTTCCATTAAACTCAATAGCCGTAGAATTGAGGTAAAACATCAACAGTTCAAGAAAATGATCTGTGCTCACCCCCGCCGCATTCTGGAAGGCTACTTCTCCGGAATCTTGAATTTTCTGCCTGACGGCGGCGAACAAACCATCGTGCGGGATTGAGTAGAATAGGTCTTCAAAGTCAATCGAAAACCCTGTAGTAGCCAGCGGAAGAGCTTGTTCCAAGAGGCTGGTAACTTCCGTCGAAGAGCGCACTAGAAAGGGGTCCATGCCTACGATCAGTTTTAGGTTCGATTGAAGGAAGTTCCCAATTGTCCTTTGCCAGGAATGTCTTTCTGAAACGATGGCTCGCAGGGGACAGTCCGGTTTATGTGTCTTGCCAGTGAAGAAGATTTCGAGATGGCCCCCTGCTTTGCTTTATAGACTCTTCCTCAGCGAATCCAGGTTCATGTTTTTTAGTAGTTTTACGGCATGACGTTTTTGTTTTTTTGGAAGAAAGTTCAATCTCAATCCCGCACGATGGTTTGTTCGCCGCCGTCAGGCAGAAAGTTCAAGATTCCGGAGAAGTAGCCTTCCAGAATGCGGCGGGGGTGAGCACAGAGCATTTTCTTGAACTGTTGATGTTTTACCTCAATTCTACGGCTATTAAGTTTAATGGAAAATATTATGTGCAGAAGGCAGGAATCTGTATAGGTTCGTCTGTTGCACCCGTACTTTGCGATATTTATCTGTCAGTGTTTGATCAGCGGGTCGAGAAACTAATCTCTGGGCAAGATGTTGTAAAAATTTGCCGTTATGTTGACGATTATTTAGTTTTACTACACGTGTCCGCCCAAGATAACCTTGATGGCGCAGTGAATCGTGTACTTAACGTTTTTCAATTGGTTTCCGGAGGGCTCACCTTTACGCATGAACTAGCCAAGGACAATTGCCTGCAGTTCTTGGACCTAAAACTCCTTTTTGACGACCAACACATTTGTTGGTATTACAACCCGAGGTCAAAGAAAGCACCAATTCCTTTTGAAAGCGCGCATTGGAAGCTCGTTAAGAGGGCCAACGTAACTCTAGCCTGCAAGTCAGCGCTTGATAAATCCTGTGAGCATAAAGTAGAAATGAGCTTCAATCAGCAAGTTAGCCGCTTCCTTTCGGCTGGCTACCCTCATAGCTTAATTTCAGGCGCTTGTGAAAGCCTCCTACAAAAACTGAAAGGGAAGATGCCACCAAAAGAGAATTTTCAGAAAGATAAACTGCAGGTAATGCCTTACATTCATCGAGTTTCTCATAACGTTAAAAAAGTGGCAAGCCGTTACGGGGTCAAGGTCGTCTTCTCAGCTCCCTGTAAACTCAGTAGTGTATGCCCCATGGTGACAGGAAAGAATAGGAGTACGCCTCAGTGCACAACACGACACCAAACGACCTACACTGAATGCGTTTCTGGCGTGGTGTATTCCATTCCTTTGAATTGTGGCAGCTTGTATATTGGTCAGACGGGAAGGTGTTTCAACGATAGAGCGAGGGAACACCATTGGCATGTAACCAACAATGCAGGAGGTACTTTGGCACACCATTGTAACAGATGCACAGGAAAAGATGGGGGGCGGCCAAAACGCATCATGCAGACCTATTCTTGAAAACACCAAGTTCTTGTTTAAATCGAGGGACCAGACCGAAAGGGAGATTGTTGAAGCGTATCACATCATAAAAACTGGCAAAAAATGTATTAGCACGCCGTCTCTTTCGTTATCGCCAGAAGAAGTTGCATTCCTGGAGTGTGCCCTGTAACAAGCGTCTGGAATTTTTTCTTTGGGTGATTTTTCATGCAAAAGTAAGGTGAGCTCCAGATGTGCGGAGGGGTATTAGTGTTTTACTTGATTGCTTTTAATTTTGTCACCCTCAGCTTTACTCCTGTTAATTGTTGTATCTCATTGTGCCATACTTTTAGTTTTTCATGTGTTTACTTATACATTTGTTGAGCGTAAAATCTTTTGTTTTCACCAAGCTTTGTTACGTCATCATCATTTCCCCTCTGTTCAGGTTATTTGTTATGTGACGAATGCCTTTTGTTTGCTCGTTTTTTTCGTTTTCGATTGGTTTTAACATGTTCAAAGCTCAGCGAGATGGGTGCCACGTGTTTTCCGATCAGCGTTTGGTCGCTATCTTGGGCTACCCTCTTATTCCGCAATGATATTAATTTTGTCGGCACATGCGAGATCGAAAAGATTGGTCACGTGCACAGGTTCCTGCTTGAAATATCTGTTCTTTGCTTCCAAGAAAATAAACAGTTGGCAGTCTGCGCTGGTGGTGTTCTGAATGTTTTCTTACTCGTGTCCTCGTCTTTTCGCGCAGTTTACGAAAGTTTGTTCCAACTGTGCGGCACACAGTTCACCAACTTCATCTGAGGTACCAAATATTTTAATGGGCACTGCAGAGATACCCGTACGCAAGTAGATAGCCACTCCTACCGCACACTTGTGGTCTCTGCAAGCGCCACAGCAGTAGTGGTAGTCTATGACTTCGAGGGGTTGTTTGGGATCCATTCAAGTTTCAGTAAAGCAAAGTGCAGAGGAATGCCGAAGAATGGGATCGTGACGTATGTCATAGGCATGAGTGGAAAGGGAGCGAACATAGAGCACGGAGACCGATAAGAAGTGTGGCGTAGCACTCAGCAGTGGCAGTTTCGAGTTTGTGCGACTGAAACCGACAAAACTCATGGGCTAGCATTCTGTCTGGATTGGGTTTCCCATGGTAGAATCTGAAGTTGTCTACACTGGCATGTTGATGTCTGTAGTGCCACTCAGTACTACATTTACCAATCTTCTTCTTTGCTTGCTCCCAATTAATGTGGCACATACTTAGTTTTCGTTGGACACTAGCACCTGCTGTACACGGTAGTGGGGCTTGCCCAATTTCTGTGGCGTGCACTCGTTCGCGTGGTTATGCAGGAACAGGCGCCTAGGAGCCGTGCTCTAAAATTGCCTTGGCTAAGCTTGTTTAATGGTTAGGGGGAAAGGGAGCCTTGTGAAATATGGCAATTCAGACTACCTAAAAAATGATTTTCTCACAGTGCCACAGCAAATGTAGTGCTGCATAGTTGGCATCTTGAAATACTCATCTCCTAATATGGCTTACTCAATCAAGAAAAAGCACTCCAACTCAATAAGGGCTGTTGGAAACAAACATACTTGATACAAGAAGTGACACTAGATGGAATTTGGTGCACTCTGGCATTCCCAAAAGCCTTTTTTGTGCATTACAGTACATGGCCTCCTGGCATGCGCTAGTTCAGAGCTAGTATCTTGCAGGTTTATCGCTGAAATATTCTCGGTGGGCCTGGCTTTGTATATCGGTAAGCTCACAGTGTATGAGAAACACGAACAACGTTAGAAAAATATACGTATGGTTGCATCCCAGTTTCAACTGTCATGCACTGGCATATTATACAGTTAACACCACGAGGAAGCGGGTAGGCTGCCACGGGCACCATAACGCGAACATGACTCGGGAAAACGTACACAGGAACTAAACTGTCTCGTTGTGTCTTCGCGATTTAAACAATGCGCGCGCTCGTACTGTTAAATGGGAAAAGGATCAAATAGATAACTATGAAAACAAGCATCTACACCGTGATAAAGGCACACGCAAGTTTGCTTATAAAGATGGGAGTTCGACAAAACAGCGCACAATGCATTCGCACTGGCTTTTCAGGCCAAAACTAATTGAATATGGGCGAAAGTTTGGCAGCATCGACGCAATAACACGTCTACAGCTACAGCTTGTTCCCACATTTAATGACAGGCAAGCAAACGAACGGCATAGTACCACTTTTGAACCATTTTACCACAGAACACCCCAACATATTTAACTTACACAATCGGCATGTAACAGCACGTACTAGTCTGTACAAACTGGAAGCTGCGGATGCAGTCGTTTGGTAAACGTTGCGAAAAAGAAGTCTCAACACGTGGCATTACGGCACTGGCTGGTTATCTCACAGCAATGAGAGTTCACAGAAAAAGAAGCACACACCACTTTGCCATCGAAATGACCTCCGCGTGTTCGTGTGCACGGAAGATGGACGCGAAACAAATTGCAAACACCTCTTAGCACGCGACAACCTCGGATGACGACGGATCCGACAGCGACCGAGCTTTTGCCGACGTTCGTATATTCCATGGAGGAAGGAATGTTAATATCCGAGGCTTTTCCAGAGACTGCTCTTTATGCCATGTCTTCAGCCCACCGTGCTTCAGCCGGTTCAGCCGAATGTTTACACTTTTCGACCCGACTTGTCTCGACTTCAAACGGACTGCGAATGAAAAATAAAATAAAAATAAAAAACGCCGTGGCAATCGTGACGTCTTGGTGACGTCAACGAAATGGTCACGTGGGCGTAACGGATCGACCTGCAAAAAAACCGTCCCGGCCTCGCTACCCGCTTCATCGCTTTCCGGGCGCCATGTTTCACGACGAGCAGGCGTGATGATGTCAGAGGCCACCGTTTTTTTTCTCAGCCAATCTGCGATCGAGAAAGCGAGCGGGCCCGCTCCGTCCGACCGAAGTGAAAAGTTGCTGCCGCCTCATGTCCGGCCGAAAACCAGAACGGAACACGAAAAACGGAGCGGAGGCGGACGGGCGGTCGTACCGTGGTTGGGCCTTAAGCCGGCTGTGGCGTCTTCGTATACGTTGCGGGGTGGAGGAGCATCGCATCCCTTCCTTGCCGCGCTCGTATTGTGAGGTTCGCGCGAACCTCTCTCAACAAATGCAGTGGGGTTATGGTAGTTATATATTCTATCCATTATTGAAACGGCAGGTAGTATTTAGAAGATTATGAGCAACCTTATGAATTTTTTCGTTTGTTATGAGCAGTCTAGTCAAGCTTGAAATCAAAAGGTTGCGCGAAAATAAGACACGTTCACAAGCGAGGGCACAGGGACAAGCGCAAACTCGCACTACTTTATTCATGGGTGGAGCCAGTGAATATAAAGGAAATAGAAACACTAAGATCACGTGTGCATACGCCAAGATGCTTTCTGCGATATAGCAAAAGCTATATCGCAGAAACGCACGGTTGGTCCTCGAAGCTTTTGCTATATCGCAGAAAGCATCTTCATGTGTTAGTGATCCTTCTGTCGGCCTGTGTAGTGGAGAGAGGGGGGTTTCTGGCTGCGCATGTGTTATTCTCGTAACTTTCTTGGCGTATGCACACGTTATCTTAGTGTTTCTATTTCCTTTATATTCACTGGCTCCACCCATGAATAAAGCAGTGTGAGTTTGCGCTTGTCACTGTGCCCTCGCTTGTGAACGTGTCTTATTTTCACGCAACCTTTTGATTTCAAGCATGTCTAACACACTAGGCCAAGAACGAGTTTTACTAGAGTCTAGTCAATGAATACGCGTGCCTAAATACCGGAGAGAAAGTAGTCACTGGCCTCTTTAAGGCTAGCCAGTGGAAATGTTCGTTCTTATGACTGGCTTTTTCATCGCTTCAGAAAGGATGATAGGTGTACACGTCCGTAGATTCATGCATTCTTGCTAAATAATTTAGTATCGCCTTATTCATGTGAACCACTTTCGGCTTCGGTTTCTAGGCGCCCAAATTGGGCTAGTGACGTGACTGCACAGAAAGCTTGAAAACTTGGGCCCAGAAAGCTTTCGCGCGCGCAGTGCTGCATCGTCTGCTCTCGTAGACACATGTGGGCAACCGTCTGGATGCCTTCATCACTCACTAAAATACTCTAACAGAGGATATTAGCGAGTGCGGTGTTCCGGTATACGCAGAAATGCTTCAGGAGTACCGGGTTACCGGACTATGACATCGACATCTTGTGACGCTTCGTGAAACATCAGTTATACATAACTTGCACGTGCGTCACTTCCGGCAGCCTCCGGTACGGCGTCCGCCATCGCTCGGTACCAAACACCAACGAGTCGGGTCGGGTTGCTGTGCAGACGGCTGTGCACGCGCGTAATCGTGTTCCTTGCTTCATTCGCAGTCATGCTCATATGCGCAATCTTTGGTTGCCGAACAAGAAGCAAGAGTGCTAAGAGGGCCAGCTGCGATGGAACAGACGTAGGATTGCACAATTTGCCTAAAATAATAACTCGGCAGTGTGAAAGGACGAGGATTCTCTCCGAAAAACGCAGGGGCCTCTGGCTTGCACGTATTAATAGAAAAGACCTAAAGAATCGGAAAATGTCCGTGTCTGCAGTCGCCACTTCATCACAGGTAAGGAAAAGGCTCACCAGCATGCATTTTCAAGTCGATATCGGCGAGGCATGCCATTGATTGCGATGCGCGCACGCGGGAGATCTCGTGCGCTGTTTATGTTCGCGGCTTGGTCTCTCGATTCTTACTTTACTTGCATGCTTGCTTCGAGTCCTCGATTGCTCTTTACGTGCGCTCCTCGCTCTTTTCTGCAGAACGTCAATGGTTCTCGTCTGCAGTTCGTTTACATGTGCTGCTCGCTCTTTCTGTTCCTGATTCGTCTGTGCACTCTCACACCGTGTACCGCTAGGAAAGGAAGGTGCGTAGCGCTAAGTGTCGCCATCATATGTGATCATTACACTGGGAGGCTTCTAGATATCTCTCAATTTTCAGGCAGGCCTTGCAAGTTTATGGACGATGCAAACCCTGACTGGGCACCGACGCAGCATCTTGGTTACGGTAATGACAGACCTGTGACAACCGTAGCGAGGTTCAAGCGTTTGGAGGAGCGCAGACGAAAAAAGAAAGGGCTGCTGCCGCAGCCAGGGTAGCTGCACTGCAGTCTCGTCTGGCGACTGAGTCTCCGCCAGAAAACTGTGCAAGCCCGGAAACTCAGCCAGAATGCGGAATGGAGCTTCCAGTTTCCACTTTGGACTCGGAGCCAAGCAAAAGTAGGTTTGCAACAAAAATTGATATCATTGCCTACTGTGAATCTCCTTGAATTCACTTTTTTTTCTTCTTTTGCAGCTGATACTGGTGTGCAGACGGATTTGACGGGGCAGACTATCGAATCACTCGAGGCAGACAACAGGAGGCTTTCTTCCGAACTGTGCGCCTTAAAGAAACAAAAAGAACTTCTTGAAGTAACGGAAACGTCTCTGCGTCAAGATGACGCTAAGGTCGCTTTTTACACAGGAATGGTGAACTATGCGGCCTTACTTGCCGTATTCCAACTGATTGAGTCTGCTGTTAAACATACACCACAAAATGGGCTGCCAAAGTTTCAGGGGTTGATGATGTTTTTAATGAAACTTAAGTTTAACTTTCCGCTCCAAGATCTGGCCTATTTCATGTGCTACAGTCAGCAGGATTTTCGAAAAGTGGCTGGACGCAGCTTTTGCAAGGCTGAAATCACATATTGTGTGGCCGTCACGAAGGGACATTAAAAAAACAATGCCTCAAGCATTTTTTGACTCATTCGGCTCGAAAGTGGCAGTCATAATTGACTGCTTCGAGATCGAAATTGAGAGGCCATCGTCCTTGCAGCCAAGAAGTGAGACTTGGTCTAACTATAAAAACAGTAACACTGGCAAATTTTTAATTGGCATCTGTCGACAAGGGGTCATTTCATACATTTCTGAAGGGTGGGGCGGGAGAGCAAGTGATAAGCACATTACCGAACATTCTGGCATTTTGGACCATTTGTCACAAGGAGACATTGTTCTGGCTGACAGGGGTTTCGACAAAGCGGACACCTTAGGTTTGTACTGTGCTGTACTCCACATCCCTGCATTCACCAGAGGACAGAAACAACTCACTGCAGTGGATGTAGAGAAGACGAGGAAACTGGCAAATGTTCGCATACATGTAGAGCGGGTAATATGACTTGTGCGGAACAAATACTTGATAATGAAGGCGGTCCAGCCAATTCATTATGTCACTAGCAAGCCCGGACATGCATTCACTCCACTTGACAAAATTGTCACAGTTTGCTGTGCCCTTACCAACCTCTGTCCTTCAGTGGTTTCCAGCAAATGCCCAACTGCCTTCATAAATAGTTATGCGAACGTTCATGTCGATTGAACATTTTCATTTGTGACTTTTTTTATTGCCATAAAGACTCACCCTTACGGTATAATTCTTAACAGACAGCCCTAGCTAGTCGAGAGGCCCATCACGGCAGCTATTATCAGTGGACTGCTACATTAGGCAGCACACTGTCATGTTAGAACATTGTGCATGAATAAAGATGTTTTCAGTCAAGTCAATCTCTTTGCATAATGCATTTCCCAAGTTTCAGGAGTTTCTTTTTTATGTTGAGAAAAGAGTGTATGCCTTTGCTGTTTTCTTATAGACGAACATCTTGTCAATCAAATTTCATGTGTGCATACTCATTCTCAAGCTTCAAATACATTCATCTCGAATAAGTTTTGACTGCATGGTTGAGTCCGAATGGTGTTTGTGCCTTCTACAGTGCGCAATCGCACGTCTGTTTGTTATGTTGAAGGTTTCACCCTTAACTACCTTTTTCCTCACTGTAAAAGGTAGCTGGAAGTAATGCATAAATAACAGCAAGATGTTATAATGAATTTTTATTCTGGGAGTTTTCCAATTCCTTGTAGGTGGGTGACAGAAATCTAGCATTTTTATTTCATATTAGTGCTGCATTTGCACATGTAAAGACTACGCACATGTAAAGAAATATTATTTATCATTAAACATATTGCACGTACAATAATCACTTCAAATTGCAAAAAACAAATAATCAAGCAGATAGATGGTCATTGACCACAAAGATGAGTAACATATATTTAAAAATATGAGTGCTGTGGCAGAAATGATATAAAAGTGATAAAGCTGAGCACCAAATTACGAAAGTAGCCACAGTCGCATGTAACTATTGCCCAAGCAGGAGCTTATAATTGGTGCGAGTTCATTATCTTATTTTCGTATTTCACCAAAATAGCTAGCATTGAAAGTTTCAAAAATAAAATAAGCTAAACACTTAATACGCCCGTTCTTGCGCCATAGATTAGGTCAAAGTTAAAGTAGTAAATGTAATCGGTCACACATCAAAGTCGTCACAGCAGCAATTAGTAATCAGTATGATATTGAACTAATCTCGCACACATTTCACCAAAATAGTCTGCTTGCCAGGCTCGAATATACAGCTAAATCGGACACAGATCGACAATGCCAGTACATGCAGCATTGACATATCTTAGTATACAGCTAGTTTACATGCTGCATACTAGATGATAGTATAGAACTTGGATTTGTTTTCGTCATGGTTAGCTGGGTGGTCACACAGTTAACAATCACTGTTTTCAGTCTCCCAGCGCCATTTTGGAGTAAGTTCGGTGCAGTTACTAACAAATATTGCACTTTGGAGCAGTACGGAGCACACTTGTCTTTTTGGAGTAGTTTGGGGCAATTAGAGCAGCACTTCCATCACTGGTGTTCATGCATAGCCACTTCTTGATGCAAACACGATGGGCAACAAGTCTTCACTCTGCGGAGCTATGTTGTGTTCACACTTGTTGCTGTACTGGCCACTCCAGGTGTAGCCGTGACCCCGTTTGACTAGCAGCTAAATGGTACTGCAGCTCGGTTTGGAATCATAGCTTTCTGTTGGCTTGTTGCAGCGGCACACTCCGTACAAAACCACTGTTTTTGTTTGGGCGCCCTCCTAATCCCAAGACAGACGTAGTGAAACCATGTGTACTTGCAGTTTTGGCCTTCACATGCCAGCATTTTGCCAGATTCGGGCCCTCTGCAGAAGCAGTACAATGTGTCGTCTTCACTATTCTGGCTGCCTCCTGTACTTGTCCTCGTGAAATAACCTGCAAGTAGTTCTGGCATGACCACATGTGTGAAAATTTTTTTGTGGAGGCCAACATAGAGTCCAGAAAGCTGTTGTCCTTGGTCAGCCTTTCTATGAAGATGGACGACGGAGCCCACACAACAAAATCGCAGTACATTGCATTGCAGACAGCCATTTGCGTTTGTACTTGATAGTAATATTGGTGTGTTTTTTTTCAAAGTCAGCTTCTCATTGTCATTCTTGAGACAAAAGCCTGTGTCGTTGCTTGCCTCTTCTAGGCTTCTGCTAGCTAATGTGTACGGGCATTTCGCCTCAACAATGCATTTGCCACAGCATGTGTAGCTGACACGCATCCGGTGTTGCGGCGAGATACGGATGTTGCACACTCAGGTAAACTCCCGGCTTGAAATGCTGAAAGTCGCTATGGTGCCGCTTCACTTCAGACACGTAGCTTTTAATAGCGTCGTTCTCGTGTTCCAACCCCCAAGTTGTCGCTGCAGTGGTGAATTTCTGTTGCTCTGGGTAATATATATTTTTCTGAGGAGGCTTATAGAAGGTTTGTCCAAGCTCGTTGAGTACACAGATTTTGTTACAGAAGCAGTTTTTCTGCCCGCACGATACGTGAACCACTTTGGGCAACTTGACTGTCCTTTTGTGATGCTTTCAACGTGGTCCACCATTTCTTGACTGACATCAAGTTGAGTGAGGAACTTCTCACCACCGTGAACCAGTGTATCCAAGTTCTCAGACCGAGCTTCTGCCAACGACAAATCACGTAGCAGTTGAGTCTCTAGCACTCTTGGTGGAGCAAACATATTGCTGTATTTTGGGTGCACCGTAAAGATAGCTGGCATAACTCCAGCGTCAGCAAGACGAGAATGAAACGCTTCAATCAATTCATCACTAGGAGGTGGTGGCACAGCTGCGTGGGTTTGTGGGAGACATGTGGATGTGCTTTCAGCACCTGGCTGCACGTGAGTTAGGTCCATTTGTTTCTTCCTCTTCTTAGATGATGAAATATCTATTTCTCTTAAGCGCTTGGCTTGTGTGCCAGGGCAGTTGGCTGCGATCCATGCATTTTTTCTTCCTGTGCAGGCTCGTGTTTCTCTCAAGCGTACTGATGTCTCTACTGCAAACAGTACAGCACCAATATGCGAACAAGCTTCCCCTGCACCTGCCATGCAGGTGCAGTGAGCAGTAATGATGCTACCATCTGCATTAGCCAGGCACCACACCTTCAAATCTGGCTCTCGGAGTCGTTGAGAATGGCTGACCTGAAAAAAGAAAAAAGAAATGTTGCTTGAAATTAGTTTTTCAAAATTTTGCTAGCTTAGTGTCCCCTTAGCGAGACTGACCCCACGTGCAACGGTTGCGGCATCTAAATGTGCAACCTGAACTTGCCTGTATCATGTTTGCTTCTTAGGGCTTAGCAGTACCAACACTGCACACCTACATTCGAGCGCACGGCAAATCGCCCTCGCATATGAACGGCACCGTAGAATGAAAACGAGTTATCTCGCTGTAACTTATGCATTCTGGCACGCAGAAATCTATTTTCCTTCGTTGTTGCCTTACCTCGCCCAGTACGACGACGCGCTCCGATTGCAGCAGCATTGCTGCGATGTTCCGTACCCAGCCGCTGGTACAGTAATTGTGGGCGTCAAGCTATTTCTACGCCTTCATTTGCTGAAGGGTGACGTAGCTGGTAGACAAAACCAGGTAGTTGATGATGTCCACCTGAGTTGTCGCTGGAAGAAGCTCCACATCTGCTGTTGCATCCGCGCCGACTCGGAGAGTGCAAGCATCCACGCCGTCGCAGATATTGATCTTCGCCTCGTACCGGGTCCGTGTAGCGCCGACAAGGCCATTAAACTCTAAGCACTTGCCTTTCGGCATCACTGCGCTTGAACAGTCGTGTACGCCAGTCACACGCGTTATGCTACAGAGACAACGAGCGCGAACCAGTGTAGCCTGCACCGCGGTACCGAGTAATGGCGGATGGTCGGTGCAGACAACAGACGTGACGTCACATGCAAGTTATGTATAGGTGCGTTTCTATGTTTTCTCTGGGTGACCGTTACGAAAAAATGTTCAAAAGTGCAACGCATTCAGGATTACGCCACTACCGAAAATTTGAACGAGGAGGTAAGTAGAATACATTAGGTTTCTGCAAAGATTCTGTACTTGCTGTGTTGATCTTAGCGCCACCAGGTGACCCATCCATCTAGTCTCTGAGATACCGAGAGTAGAGAAGTATTTTGGAGTGTGGATCAAAGAAAAAAACGGGCACTTTGTAAATCAGGAAGAAGAAATCGCAGCGAAGAGAAATGCAGCCATAATGAAACACTGTGGGAACACAACAGGTTTGAGATGGTCAGGGGTATCTGGAAGGGAGTAATGGTGCCAGGGCTAACTTTTGCTAACTCGGTGCTGTGCATGAGATCTGAAGTACAGTTGAGACTTGAGATAAATGAAAGGGCAGTTGGGAGGCTGGCACTGGGTGCTCATGCGAAGACCACGAGTGAAGCGGCACAGGGAGATATGGGTCGGGCATCTTTCGAACCTCGCGAAGCTCAGGGCAAAATTCGCTACGAAAAGCGGCTGGGAAACATGAATGAAAAGAAGTGGGCAGCTAGAATATTTAAGTACAATTACATATGAAAAATGTGACCGCAGTGAAAGAAAAGGACAAGGAAGCTAGTAAGTAAATACTATAAACCAGGTGATTATAATAATAAAAAAGGGGATTAAACATCGTCAGAAAAACTGAAACGGGGTCCAGGGTAGAGGCTACAGAGAAAAAAACGATCACTAGAAGTATATCGGACAGCAAAGAATGAAATAAAAAGTGAAATGTTTTATGACAATTCAAGGGCATATTTCCGGCCCTTTGAGGTCAGATCAGGATGCTTGAGAACGTAAGCTACTGAAAGACGTTTCCTGGTGAGAAGTAATCGTGCTTAACATGTGACAAGGGGCCAGAAACCATGGAGCATATACTAGTTGAATGTCAAGGTTGTAGGCTCAGGGCCAAGGGTCGGCTGGAGCCCTCAGAAAGTAGACAGAGGCAGAGATGCGAAAATACACCTTTACTGTCCCGAGTCCCAGGCTCGACTGCCCGGCCGCCTTTCCACCGTGAGCGCGTGAGCTCGTGCGCCCGAGCTATATCTTTTCCCGCGAAACTAAGCAGGGTGTTCCCCACAATCCAATCAGGGTGTTTCCCACAAGGTATTAAACCAATAGCCAAGGAAGGAGCAAGTCTCCCCGAGATGTTGGTATTCAGTTTGGGAACATAAATGGATCTACCGTAGAGACAGGTAAGAGAAGGCTGGAATATTGCTGGCGTAAAACTATAGAAAAAAAAGTCAGATTTCAAAACTCGTTAGTAGCACTAGCAGCAGATACAAAGAAGGTTAGTAAGAGCTAAGCGGCCCTTGCCGCCTCCCCGGTTCAAAGGGAATGCCCCCCAACATCCATCCATCCACCTAATGTTTACGGCTATGGCAACCCGGTATGTAAAGAAGTGTGCGAACAAACTAAAATTCTCTGATGTCGCATTAGCAGGTTCGCGTGACGATGCGAAGCACTGAAAAATCAAGTTGGGCTACTTCAGCAAAACCCTGAGAAAAAAATGAGTGTAGGTTCGCAGCCAATGCTCGCTAGGCTTGTGCGGTGCAACGGAGCCGTGGGTCACCGCTCATTGCACGTCAATGAAATGTGGTCGGGCATCATTGAAACTTTCGTTACGCTTTCTACGCAGTGACGTCGGTGTCAGTCGCGCTAGTGACGGGTCTGGATCGCGATAATGAGCATTTAGGCACGCTTTGTTTCTAAACGTTTGAAATGCCCAACACTTCGTGTTGAGTGTCTTTGCATACAAAAACAGGGGGTGGGTGCTGGAGCCGATGTTTCGACAAGTGGACTTGTCTTTATCAAGGCTGTAACTGATTTCCTTAGCGCTTGTGTGTATATGCTTCGTAACCTCTCCTGCAATCCAAACAAAGGAGGAGGAGAGTACAACTGCGAAAGTGGGGGGGGGGGGGGGGGCAATGAAAGTCCGCCGTGGCGAATTGGGTGAGCGAGAAGGAAGAAGGTATTCCGTGAAAAAAAAAGGTGGGGGGGGGATTGGGGGGGGGGGTTGATGTGTGGCTGAATTATGGCTGTCGGAAGAAAGCACCACTTACCAATGATACGTTAGAAATTTCTAGGAGAAGAACTTAACACTTACCGGCTTCCGTTGGGTATGTACCATATCGCATGGACTCAAGAGCCCCTTTTGAAGCGTTTATTGCTGCTGGCTGGAGTGTATTAAACTTGTGAATAAAGTATGACTCGGTATATTTTCTGTCTCTTGGGGACTGGAAGTTTGACTGAAGGATGTAAAGTTTGAGGTCGTCGAAGTTGCGACCTGCTACATTAAAATGCTGTGCCACAGTTTTCGGCAAATGCATCGCCGTGTCCGCGTGATGCCTGTTTAATCGAACATTAACAGGCTGTCCTGTTTCGCTAGAGAGATATATTTGTAGAGAGATATTTTTGTAGGTAACCTCCCAAAAGTTTTTGCCAGGTTTCCCTTTCGGAGACAATCGCACGCAGTGGTTGTTCTGGCTTATGGCTCTTGATAGTGAAAAAAATAGACAATTCTTGTGCAGTAGCGCTCGTGTTGTCCCTTTTTGCTTTCCATTCCTGGCCTTGCCTTCCGTTACGCTTTTCCTTCAGCACCTTCGTGCTTGCGCTGCAACCGCTATTAACATGCAATCCACATGCCCCGAAGATAACGGACCAACTCTATCAGTAGGTTCAATTCGCGGTAAATTGTTAAAACGAGTTGAAAAGGTTGTTGGTTATAGTTACTTGTTTCACCACAACTAAATCTTCACGTTGCACTCCTATAACCTTAACAACTATTTTTTAGATGGCGAAGGATTAAAATTTTTGTTGATCGCTATGGGCAAAACATTTTTGTGCAGAAGCTTGAACTTTGTGCAAGGCAAACAGATTGGGCATGCAAGCGTTTTTCGCAGACAGGATAGCCTCACTGGAGGCCACCACCAGAGAGCAGCAGGTCCGCATCGAGCACCTGGAGGCGGAGGCACTGCAAGTGGCCCCACTGCTGGTCCACTGCGATGCTCAGCAAAGGAAACTGGCCGACACCCAAGAAGCTATGATGGAACTTCAGGAAGTGCGTTTTACTACACGTGTGCAGACCCAGTTGCTTAAGCATTTTTTTGTATAACCATCTGTGGTAGCTCAGCAGCTAAGGCGACACGCTGCTGAGCTCAAGGACGCCGCATGTGTTCGCGGTCATGGCGACCTCATTTAGAACACCAGAGGGCTTGCAGTTGGTTTCAAAACCCTCGTTTGTCATAAGTAATGCAGAATTATCCGCTACGGCGTACCTTATTCTCATATCGTGGTATTGACATGTCACGCTCAGCACAGTCTTCTTATCCGTATCCATTGTTTTTATTGGCGTCTAAATGTAACGCAGTATACCTAAGAAACGGCAACACATGCAAGTCAATGTCTCAAGAAATTAAATAGAATGTACTTAACTGGCGAAACTGATTAACAAGAGAAAAGTTTGTGACTCACATTATTCTAAGGCAGGATTGTTCCCACGGTGGTGGAAATATCGCCCACCGATCTACTTTACCCCCCGATTATCCGCTTTGAAATACGCGCCTGAGGAACCAATTAATAGTAACTGTGCGTACGCAGCAGCACTGAGTCGGGCCTCCCGCCATCTAATAATGTGAAAAGGATTCTGAATAGCTCGTCTTGTGGTTTCACAAGACGAGCTTGTTCCTGTTTGAAAAGGTTAATAAAGTATTATTAATATTATTATTAATATTATTATCACAAATCGCCAACTCCAGTGGCAGCGCTAGTAACAAAAGCACATTTTCTTGCGCTTTCTATGTGCGTAAGAGATACCATGAATGCACGACCAGAAATGAAACGTGAATTTGTGTCGAAAACGGGACGTTTGAAAACTTCAAATTCTTAGACATATGCCGCCCCTCCCCCTCTCTCTCTCAAAAAGTCTACCACTAAATATTTCCGTGGACAACCCTGCAGTTATAAGGTCAAAGAGAGAGTGAGGCAGGAGTAATAAACTCGGCAGCACCAAAGTGGTGTTTCCAAAAAACTGCTTTCCAAAAAACATAAGCAGGGCAAAGTAATTCCTAATTTCAGTTACGGAGTGAAGGTGGGAGAAGACTTCTACTCAGCACTTTACAGTTTTCAGATAAGCCATACATCCTCGGGCTAAATGAAAGTCAAAAACGAGAGGAAAATTCCGTATGCGACGGCTGATCAGGCGAAAAAGGTCATGTTAGATGAGCTGCGCGAAAACGCTCCCGTAGAAAGCGGCATGCATAACGGTTTATTTGATCGAGGATAGAGGGTTGAAAAGAAAAGCCTGCGGCACTCCACACACAATCCATTGAGTAACTAAGCGGGACAGATTGTAAATAAATGTTTTACATCAGTTGTGGCCATAGGCGTGCACACGAGGGGGGGCAGGGGGGGTGCCGCCCCCCTAGTCGCCTAAGAGGGGGCTCAAAGTTGGTCTATACATTGACTTAATAGGGATTGGGGGCGCAAAGTCTGCCCTATACATTGAAGTAATAGGGAGAGGGACGCTGCGACTAACCTTCCCCCCCCTCTGAAATGGAACCCTGCGCATGCCTATGGTTGTGGCTATGATTGTCGTAATATCAGTTGGGGTGGCAGTGCTGGTCTAACGCCAATTGTGGTTGCAGCGTTGGTTACTTGCTCTTGTAAGAATGCAATAAACACTACACATGCACAATTGTGGCTAAGCAAGCTATGTTGTAGCGTTGCTCGACCTGAATACGCGAACGAACGCTGGTTATGATATGCACATGAGCGCTACGTAATGTGCACATCATTTTTACAAAACTGGCGTGTGTGCTCTTACGTGAGTGCCGCGTTACTTCAGACCATAAGCTACCATTTAAGCGTCTTAGTGTAGTCGATGTGCCTGGTAAGCCCACGATGGTGATGCCTGGTAATTTTTCCGACGTGGGTCGAATATGCTGTCTATTTCGCCAATGTTTTTCACGGTGTTCAGTGAGTACTCTGCAGGAACGAGGTGCAACTTGGTCGAGCACTGTTGCTTTTGATGACCATCCCGTCTTATCCCTCAGGCGAACGATGCCACCTTTGCTGAAGGCTTGAAAGTGTTCCTTTTGGTTCACCGCGTTGAAGTCACTTTGTGATCTTTCACCTGAAAGTGGATTAAAATTGGGAAGACCAGACTTGAGGCGGCGATTCATGAGGAGTTTACCAGGGGAACTGCCCGCACTCGAGAGGAGATATATCAGAAGGCCTTGGTAGACGTCACCTCCTGAATAGCGGGCTTTCTTGTGAGATATGTTGCACGCCTTTTTCCCATTTGAACGTGGACAGCGATAACTTGACGTTGTATGCCTGAAGTCATACCACGCTGCGAGGCGGGTGAACTCTGTTGATGTCAGCTGTGGCCCATTGTCACCGAGAACTTCCAGTGGTATTCCGTGCCTAGCAAAAATGGACGACAATTTGGGCATCACCTCTTGTGCTGATTCAACCTCCGGATAATTGGAATACACGACGTAGAGCACCACGTACATTTTACCTGCTTGTTGACATAGATCTGCTCAAACGCGAAATAATGGAGAATGCGGCTTTCCTCTAATGAAGAGCGTTTCCTCAGGTTGAGCATATGTACTGATCTTGGAAGTTTTACATTTGCCTTTTGATCATGTCATTTATATCTTGAGTCATTCTTGACCAGAACAGCGAAAGTCTCACCTTTGCGAGCAATTTGTTTATGCCGGCTTTCATGTAGCGGACTTGGCATTTCTGCTCGTAATGACCTTAGTGTGACCACTTTGGCTCCTTTGAATAACGGCTGTCCAATGACCGACAATTTGGAGCCTTACGCTTTGTACGGACCCGTAATCGGTTGCTCATGCTTAGCTTGCACTACTTCGATCACATCTGAGAGAACTGGATCTTTTGGTGTTTCTTTGACTAGTTTCTCTCTGACCACCCAGGTACCTCTACATCACTTTCTGCTTCCTCTGTCATGTTGCAGTAGGGAGTTAGAGCCTTGGATATTGTATCTGGCCCGGAACATAGACAAACTGGTATTCATTTCTCATCAGTCGGAGAGTCTGGCGTTGTCGTCGAGCAGGCATGTTGCCAATACAGATTCTTGATATCGAAATCAACGGCTGATGATCTGTTTCTATGAGTACCTTTCAACCATATATAAAGTCGCGAAACCATTCACAGCCGTAGACAACGCCTAACGCCCCGTTTTCTATTTGCGAGTATCTGCTTGCGTATTCTGTGAGGCGCCTGGAGCTGTATGCCACTCGTCGCCAATCTGAACCATGCCTTTGGAAAAATGATGCACCAAACCCGAATCCTGAGGCGTCAGTTCACAGTTTACATTCTCTTTCGGGATCCTACACAGCAAGCACAGGTGATTGGGATTTAAAAACAGCGCAAAATAGAGACAAGGAGAGACAAGGGACTAAAGAAGAGACGACACGGCGCTGAACTCACAACTCTATTTTGCGCTGTTTTTAAATTCCAAGCATGAACCACCAACTAGCCCAACTTTCGCTTCTAGTCAAGCACAGGTGAGCTAGTTATGGTAATGGCTTCTACCTTTTAACACGAAAGTGTTTTATGCCGGGGTCCAGCAAGATTTCAGTGACGTATTTCCGTCACGGAAATGGCGTCGAAAAATACACATGATCAAAAAACAAAGAAAAAAAGTTCCGTCAACAGGAGTCGAACCTATGACCTCTTGGTCCACGGCAAGCGATACTGGGCACGCTATCCACTTCGCCACGGTCACATACTCTGTAGGCTATACAAACACGTTTTTTATATCTACCACTGCCCTCTCACAGTGCTCTTGCTTAAACGAACTAATGCAATATGACCGTGCAATCCACGATTCGTTCCTTCAAAGCGTCGTTTCCACGCGTCTATCCCATTCGGCACGTTTCGAATAGGAAAAGTGCAACTTTTTCGACGCATTAACACATTGCCAGGTGGCGACGTTACCCCAGCGTCGGCCTCGCTCATAGCATCTATCCATACTGAAAAATGCTCTCCGACGCGCGGGTGCTTCGCGTGGCCGTAACTCGGCGTTCCAAACTTACGCTCGCCCCGTGAAAAATCGCCGCCGGCCAACGGGCAAGACACGACGCGCGCGGCGTTTCCCTCTGATCGGGCAGTGGTGTTCAATAACTCTAACACACCACGAGTAGGTGACCTTAGCCCAATTTCGGCGTCCACTTAGTGACGTTCTTCTGGGTGTCGCACCGCTTTCCACTCTCCCCTTACAGCTACCACAAGCATCCATGGGTTTGTTTAATCATTGGTCATGGACGTTAGTCGTCGGGATACAGAGGACACCCATAGAGATTGCGCAAGCTCTCTTATATCAATGTACAGAAAACATTCAAATACTTCTGTAAGGACACGTTTCACTTTCATGGTATACCGATTCTTATGACGGAGCGATCAACCACGTTTTTTTGTGTGCTCCGGTCTCCATGCTAAGTTCCTATCTTGCTTTAATAGGTCCTGGAGAAGAGTAGTCTTGTCTAAGAGATGAGGCACGTACGTTCCAAAATACGTAACCGTTCCTGAGACGCGCTGAAGCTGTTGCTTTGTGCTCGGTTCTGGCATTTGCAAGACGCTGCTGATGAGTTCGGTAGAACGGTAGGTTGGACGAGTTGGTGATTTAGCATCGACATATTTGCACAGCGCGAAATGAACGAGGACAGATTACACACCACAGACGCTGACTTCAACTAAACTTTATTACCGACAACGCTAGCAATATATACACACGATATCAACATGACAACAGCACCCATCAGTGCAATCGCACAACCTATTGCATCTCAGCCAGAGAAGCAATTTTCTTTTTGGTGAGGGCAACAGAAAATATGCTTATACAGAGGTCACTTAGCTGTTGCAGTTTACTAGCTTGGATTATTTTCCTTGTGAGCGACTCACGATGTTTCGCGACAACAATGCACTTTTCAAAGTTTGGTTCACAACCGGAATTTTTACAGTGTATGCCGAGATGGCCTTGAATGGCTGTGTTAACATGAGCGTTTAAAGGAGCATTATTATAGAAGTGTAGAAAGCTGGGCCAGTTGGTATGGATCCATGGAAAGTAGCAGCGCGAAAAACGAGACGATGCACACAGGGAGAACAAACAAGTACAAGCGCTTGTACTTGTCTGTTCTCCCTGTGTGCATCGTCTCGTTTTTCGCGCTGCTATTTTCCATGGAAGCATTATTATCATGCTAACACAGCCGTTCAAGGTCATCTCGGCATTAACTGTAGTGATTGCGGTTGTGAACTAGACTTTCAAAAGTACACTTTTGTCGCGAAACATCGTGAGCAGCTCACAAGGGAAATCATCGAAGCTAATAAAATGCAACAGCTAGGTGACCTCTGTATAAGCATGCCATCCGTTGTCCCCACAAAAAAGGAAATTGCTTCTCTGGCTGCGATCACTGTTTCGGAGTTGCCACTCCGGAATAATTCCACATTTTCGGGACCCCGGAAAGGAATGGGAATGGAATTAAGCGCCTTCTGCACGGAATGGAATGGGAATGAATCACGTCTTTGTCCGAAAATAGAGCACGTTTTTGTCTACGCGCTGTTTTTCAAACTTCAAACAATAGTAAGTGAGAGCCTCGAATTCGACAATAAAGCAGTATTTTTAAGATGGCTTGGCTTACAAGCATGGCGCATTTATAAGAAACGCACCTACTACAATTCTCTCCGTACATAGACTGTGTTGCTCCGAAGTTTGTCTCTATTCTACCGCGTAACGGGGTGATTCCACGAGAGATCGAACATACGTGTCCGGACGATATTTTTGTTTTGTCTGGTTTTTTTATAAATAAAAAAAACCCGGTCCCTGTTTTAACCAAAACTTTTTATCGAAGTCCGCTTATGTCACTCAAAATATGGTTTCAATATTATATGTCCTCATTTGCTTTGTTCTCGAAATACAGCGGGCCAAAGTGGCCTTGCTGAACGCGCTGGCTTCAGTGCTGGGATGACACCTTTCGGCTTGTGAACAGTTACGCTGTTTCTTAAAAAAGGAAGAAAAATAGCAGGCAGTGGTTGGTACAAATTAAGAAAGCTTTACGTGCGTCTTCTATTGTGGCAATAACAGAGAACGTGTTTTCTGCTTTGTATTCTCGTATGCAAGACAGAACTCGACACTTCTTGTGGCGCTCGAACAAGTTTATTTGGAGCTACTACTCAAAAAGGTTTGATTTCTGTCAGCTGGCCAGTTCTTGCAACGGACAGCACATATCCACTTGACTGATCACGCGCACACATTCTGAATTCCCAGCACACGCGGCACTGATTTCCACTCCACTGACTTCTGCTGACGATGCTCCTCGATGGCTGCTGCGGGCGCATGAGGCAGAGTCACATTCTTCAGCTTATCGCTAAGTTGAGGCACCTTCTCGTGCGCTGACTGAATGGAGTCGGTTCTTCCAGACCTCAGGTTGTGTAGGGACGCTTGCTGCTTAACGAGTCCACTCACACCGTCACAGGCATTCTTTCCATGCCCGGTGCACGACCTTGCGGACGTGCACTTGGTGCGGCACAACTCGTAAAGTTGATACCTATTTTTAAAATGGCTCGCTGCACCATCACTGACATATGTTACGTGACAGTAGACAGGAGCTCTCTCATCTAAAATTTCGTGCACTCTAACTAGGGCGTAACAGGCGTGTGCTGGGTCGTGATGCATGTCGTCGCTTATGACAGCAAAACTCTGTGTGGCTTTCCTTGTCGTGGCGACACAGGTGAAGATGGAGATTTGCTTTTTATGCCAATGGTACGACTGCGTTTCGTTTGAGAACAGGACAGTCCAGTTTTCCGCAAAATCAAAATGCAGGACAATGCCTGCACGCTGCTCGCACATCTTTGCTTCATGAATAGCCGATGCTTGAGTGCGGCGTATATAATTGTGCGGAATCCATTTGGCCACCCATTTGACGAGCTCTTTTAGAAAAGGGTTGGAGACGACGTCTCTTTATCAAGTCGCCGCTTTCCCACACAGCAAATGTTATTTCGCCCTCGTCAAGCATTCCCAGATTAGTCAGGGTGAGGCTTTCAGTCCATGGGCAGCGCTCGCACTCACCCAACCTACAATCTGTTGTTTGGGAGCCGCAAAGGCACAATTCTTTTATGCCTTCCAGTGACGTTTCTATACCAGATGCATTCTCAAGTGAAGAGACGCAACGATTCGTATTAGCGCAATAAACGCAAACGCAAACAGCATGTCGCGGTGCGAGCAGCGCAAATTTTGGACGCAGGCTGTAAAACTTTAGACAGGCCAATGGCAGTTTCGGGGTGCGCAGCTTTGAAAATCTGAAAGTTTCACGTATCTAGCGCGTCATGAACCGCTTTGAGACGTACTCTGTCTGGCCATTCGTGATGACGGACATAACGTCCTTCTTATTCGTGCTCTGCCGAGAGCACTCAAGTTCATCCTTGGTGAACTACTGAAGTGCAGCCTGCACATCGGATGGGCTTAGCCTTGACCTCGTGTAAGGATCAAAATCTGGCCATATACCATGCTTCTCGCGCAAATTTCGAGCCTTTCGGAGCATGTGCATCGTGACAGCTGGAATTGCCTCTTGGACGCGTTTGTTCTCAATTTCTGGTGGCACGAGGGCTAAGAGACGGAGACGCTCTCTATAGCAACTTAAAGCCTCGTACGCTTGCTACAAGCTGTTTAACCATCCAGCGCACGAACGACAATCTCTCACAGATGGTTCAGCTGTACTGACGCTTCCGCATTCAGTCCTTAAAGTTGAACGGATCTTCGTCACCCTGGCGCATTCAAACTGGTCTTGTTTTAATGCGAAGCATCTTATGCTCGGGGCTATGTCCGTCCCTCCCGCGTCCGGCGTCCCGCCTCCCGCGTCCGACCACTTTCATGAAGTAGGGAAGCACCCACTATGCGAACCAGAACACTGTAGTACAATAAGGCCATCAACCACCACCATAGTCACAAGATTCATGGCCGAGAGCACAGAGGGGCTGCTTAGCAATGGCTAGGCAGGTGGTGTCTGTCGCCCAGGTTGACTCCATTCCTTGATCTTGCTTGCATGTGCTTGCGGGGGCTTAGTCCATCTCTCCTTCCCTCGTGTCCCACAGACCCCCCGACAGCGCATGCGCGTCCCCTCCCCCCTCTCTCTCCTCTAGGAATCCTGTACTCTACGGAGCAACTCCCGGGTCCCACACCCCCCACAGCGCATGCGCGTCCCCTCCCCCTCTCCTATGGTCCCCGCCGTTATCTCCTCTAGGAATCCTGTACGGAGTGGCGCGCACGACAGATGGTGCGACAGCTGCATACTCCGCTGGGGGGCGCCACGGTAGTTCCGCGGTATGAAAATGACGGAGCGCTCGCGCCTCATTCTCTCTCCTGTGCAGCGCCGCGATGAGCGCCCGGGCCGCTGCCACGAAACGGGAGCGGCGACGTTTCTCCCGCTCAAGCTAACCATCTCCCCGCTGCTTCTCATCCACACATGGTTCCCTTTAGCGGGAGATGGGGAAGTTTTTAGGGCCGAAGCTCCTCTTAGTCTAACCTTGTCACGCGTCAGGCGTAACCGGCAGTATCTACCGAACAGTATAATAGATGGCGCTGTCTCATAGAAGTACATACAAACTGCAGTTGAGTGATGATATTCTAGATGGCGCTGTACCGCTACTCTCCGATTGGCTGCTGCGCGGGCTGTGCCTGGGTGCGCGGGGAACGAGTGCCTCTCTCAGTCTCCTGGATCGTCGCCGTACGTGTGGGATCGTTGGTGGGGCATGGACGAAGCGGACGGCGGGCTCGGAGGGCCGCGGCGGCCCTCCGCGCCGCCGCGCACATGGCCATCAGATACTCGCTCAGGTGCATCTCCCTAGACCACCTTGCACCTACTACCGTGCGGGGGTCGTGCATAGACATCGGGTTTGCTAACATTCCCCTTAAAGCGGTACTCGAACCCCTAGCTGTGCACTTCTCCGACCACAAGTGGGTAATATATAAAGGTAACTTGAAATCTCAACAAAAGTTTTCTCCACCGTACCTCACGTGTCTGCATGATGATTTTATCGGGCGAACTTCTCGGAGGATTAACGGTATCAACCATAACCTCCGGAGCTTCGCCCACCTCACCATCATTCACCTCGTAGATATGCTGTGATTTTTTTTCTTTCCGTAAGACTGTCTGGTGCGTTTGTGAATGGAAGATGGGGGCTTCAATGGTGAAACACGACAAGAAAGGTTGACGTACCTGTTCAAGTGGTCAATTGCTTCTTCTTCCTGAAGAAATGTCTGGTCTGCTTCATCACGGTTCTCGCTGGATGGAGATAGAATTTCCTTGAGACGCGTAAAACAGTGCTGGTAAATTTCGTCGGTGTCACGAATATACTGAGCCTTTGGCAGTAGCTTTGGTAGGGACGCAACATCCAAAATGTGTACCCAACGAAAATTTTTTTCTTCGCAATCTTCTTCTTTTTACGAATGCGTAAATAATCGGCACAGAATACTTGGTCTGAGCTATGAGCTCCATGCATCGCGTATACTGAACAGCTATACCAAGTCGAGACCTTTGTACTAAACAGCGCCACATCGTTCTGCCGCTTCTGCTACGGCTCTGCCGTAACTCAAGAACGCCTCGCTGTTTCACGTTTTAAGAAGAGGACTGTCTAACGTTTTAGATGCGAAGCATCTTATGCTCGGGGCTATGTCCGTCCCTCCCGCGTCCCGCGTCCGGCCACTTTCATGAAGTAGGGAAGCACCCATTATGCGAACCAGAACACTGTAGTAATATGAAGGCCGTCAACCCTACTACAATCATCAGAGTCGTGGCCGAGAGCACAGAGAGGCTGCTTAGCAATGGCTAGGCAGGTGGTGTCTGTCGCCCAGGTTGACTCCATTCCTTGATCTTGCTTGCATGTGTTTGGGGGGTGGGGGGGCGCTTAGTCCGTCCCTCCTTCCCGCGTCCCACACCACCACAGCGCATGCGCGTCGCCTCCCCCTCTCTCCTCTCCTACGCCCACCCCCTTTCTCTACTCTAGGAATCCTCTACTCTACGCAGCGGCGCCCACTTCCCACAGAGCATGCGCGTCATGTCCCCCCCTCTCTCCTACGCTCACCCCCCTTCCTCCACACTAGGAATCGTCTACTCTACGGAGCGGCGCCCACGTCCCACATCCCCACAGAGCACGCGCGTCCTCTCTCCTACGCTCACCTGCTTTCTCTACTCTGGGAATCCTTTACTCTACGGATCCTGCATCCCCACAGCGCATGCGCGTCCTCTCCGCCTCTCTCCTACGCTCACCCCCTTTCTCTCCTCTAGGAATCCTCTACTCTACGGAGCGGCTTCCGCGTCCCACACCCCCCACAGCGCATGCACGTCCCCTCTCTCTCCTCTCTTACGCTCCCCCCCCGCCCTCTCCTCTAGGAATCCTCTACGGAGCGGCGCGCACGACAGGTGGTGCGCAAGCTGCATACTCCGCTGGGAGCACCACGGTAGTTCCGCGGTAAGAAAATGACGCAGGGCGCCTCATTCTCTCTCCTGTGCAGCGCTGCGATGAGCGCCCGGGCCGCTGCCGCGAAACGAGAGCGGCGACGTTTCTCCCCCTCAAGCTAACCATCTCCGCGCTGTTTCGCATCCACACATGGTCCCCTTCAGCGGGAGATGGGGAAGTTTTTTTACTGTGATAACGTGTGGCCCACCCTGATTGTCGAAGGACAAAATCCGTCTGGCGCCACAAGTGACCTGTGCAGTTCTCTATCCCGACCGTGAAGGTCTCATTTTGAATGGTAGAGGCGAGTGACCTTAGATTTAGGGGCACGTTAATGAACCACAGGTGGTCGAAACTTCCGGAGCCGTCTTCTACAGCGTCTCTCATAATGATGTGGTGGTTTTGCGACGTAAAACGTCACATATGCGTTGTTCTCCGTGTGGGAAAGCACGATAGCAACGTGGGGAAATTAGGCAGCTTTTGGCACAATCATGCAGCACTTTACGTTTTCAAACAGCCGAATCGCAGCGGTAAATGTCGAGGTAGTACAGGAAGAAGTTATCTGTGAGTGACGCGGAAGACGTGATAACGAGAAGCAAAATGGATGGCTCGGAAGATGGCTGAGGTAACGTCTTCAAAAGCTTATTCACGTACGTTGTGCGTTGCACTGCGTGGTTGAAGATCCCCGTATCTATTGCACTGGGTGCAAGGGAAACAAGCAGTGAGAAAGCACCTCCATGAGGGCCACCTGCTCAGTATGGAAGTCGGCAGTGACGGATAAGGCTGCCTTGGCGCCGATCACATAAGCTTTACTGTGTGCGCCTGGCGGCTTTTGGCAAGGTCATCCAAAACATCCTCTCGCGGTGCTTCGCATAGTCTCGACAAAATGTTGGCGTAAGTTCACGTTGTAGGCTGCAAACTGGGCACGCGTTATCACTTTAGAGGGCGGCCGTACTACGCCCCCCCCCCCCACCCCCCCACGCGCTAGACCCCATAAAATCTTAGGATACAATTTTGTTAAACGAAAGCTATCAGAATGAAGCTCTTCTGCTGCTGCAAAAAATTAGAACTGTAAGTTTCAGTAGAAGGCAGGCTCATGGACAATCAGTAAGGGCAATGAACCAAGCACCCTCAGGAAGGGCCACTATGACCCGTTGTATTTCGTGAACAAAGCGAATGAGGACATATAGTATTGAAACCATATTTTGAGTGACATAAGTGGACTTCGATCAAAAATTTTGGTTAAAATTGGGATCCGGGTTTTTTTTATTTTCTTTTTTCGAGAATGAGCTTTTTTTGAAAAAATTCGCTTCTTTATTTTTTTCTTCTTTACGCTGCGTCTAGGAAAACAATCTTTTGCAGGAATGTTGAAAAGATGTTGCTCTATTTTTGACGTTTATGAGTGAAATAAAAAAATGCGCCAAGGCGCATCAAAGATACCAAACTTTTAGATGCGAAGTATCTTATGCTCGGGGCTTTGTCCGTCCCTCCCGCGTCCCCCCGTCCCGCGTCCCGTGTCCCGCGTCCGGCCACTTTCATGAAGTAGGGAAGCACCCGTTATGCGAACGAGAACACTGTAGTAATATGAAGGCCGTCAACCACTACTGCAGTCATCATAGTCATGGCCGAGAGCACAGAGAGGCTGCTTAGCAATGGCTAGGCAGGCGGTGTCGGTCGCCCAGGTTGACCCCATTCCTTGATCTTGCTTGCCTGTGTTTGGAGGGGGATTAGTCCGTTTGTCCTTCCCGCGTCCCACACCACCACAGCGCATGCGCGTCCCCCTCCGCCTCTCTCTCCTACGCTCACCCCTTTCTCTCCTCAAGGAATTCTCTACTCTACGGAGCGGCCCCCCGCGTCCCACACCCCCCCACAGCGCATGCGCGTCCCCTCCCCCTATCCTCTCCTACGCTCACTTCCTTTCTCTACTCTAGGAATCATCTACGCTACGGAGCGGCGCCCGCGTTCCATATCCCCACAGCGCATGCGCGTCCTCTCCCCCTCTCTCCTCTAGGAATCCTCTACTCTACGGAGCGGCTTCCGCGTCCCACAGCCCATGCACGTCTCCTCTCCTACGCTCCCCCCCGCCCTCTCCTCTAGGAATCCTCTACGGAGCGGCGCGCACGACAGGTGGTGTGACAGCTGCATACTCCGCTGGGGGGCGCCACGGTAGTTCCGCGGTATGAAAATGACGGAGCGCGCGCGCGCCTCATTCTTTCTCCTGTGCAGCGCCGCGATCAGCGCCGGGACCGCCGCCGTGAAATGAGAGCGGCGACGTTCCTCCCGCTCAAGCTAATTATCTCCCTGCTGCTTCGCATCCACACATGGTTCCCTTTAGCGGGAGATGGGGAATTTTTTTTTATTGTGGCTGAGTTTGCTATTTTTTTCAGAATTTTTTGGTTTTGCAGACAGCTTAAGGAAAGCATGGATGTAATTCACTGTGATGGGTTTTACAATAAGAAGCGAAAAATCGACACACCGTTTACAGTGCGCATTTAATTCGCCTGCGAAATCGGGAAATGTTGCGGTAAGCAATAGCGAGACGCCCGCGCCGTCACCTTCAAACATTTTTCTGGCGCGGTGTGATCATTGTTTGGAAATAAAATTTTCGGTTTAGTGCACTTCGAATATACCCATATAACATACAAAAAAAACCAGACAAAACAAAAAAAAATTCGGCATCTCCCGCTAAAGGGAAGCATGTTTGGATGCGAAGCAGCGGAGAGATGGATAGCTTGAGCGGGAATTTTATTCAAAGGATAAATGAGAATGTATAAGAGAAGACGGAGAATGTGGTGGTTGCGTGTTTATTTAGGGAACGTGTGCGATTCCTTGCGTCGGCGCACGGGGCGCTTTGAAGACGACGGCCTTGTGATCGGTGAAGTGTAGCGTCAGGGGTTGCTTTTGAAGAGTTTTTATTGTGAAGTTTGCGAAGATGAGGTCTATGCACGTTCCCCTTATGGTTGTCGGTTGTCGTCGGAAATGCGTCGCTACAAGTATACGTCTATCATGTGGTGGACGAGCCAGTCGTTCGTAGTTATATCCACGTTGAAGTCACCCGCAAGCACGAAGGGCGTGTGGCTGTATGTACTGTGCATTGCCTTCTCTAGGTAACGTTCGACGTTCTCTCTAGAGTAGAGAATGGGGGGTGAGTGTAGGAGAGGATAGGGGAGGGTACGCGCATGCGCTGTAGGGGGTGTGGGACGCGGGGGCCGCTCCGTAGAGTAGAGGATTCCTAGAGGAGAGAAAGTGGGTGAGCGTAGGAGAGAGAGGGGGGAGGGGACGCGCATGCGCTGTGCTGGTGTGGGACGCGGGAAGGAGGGACGGACTAAGCCCCCCTCCAAACACATGCAAGCAAGATCAAGGAATGCGGTCAACCTGGGCGACAGACACCACCTGCCTAGCCATTGCTAAGCAGCCTCTCTGTGCTCTCGGCCATGACTCTGATGACTGTAGTAGTGGTTGACGGCCTTCATATTACTACAGTGTACTGGTTCGCATAATGGGTGCTTTCCTACTTCATGAAAGTGGCCGGACGCGGGACGCAGGACGCGGGACGCGGGAGGGGCGGACAGAGCCCCGAGCATAAGATGCTTCGCATCTAAAATATCGTCAGGACATGCATGTTCGATCTCTCGTGGAATCACCCAACGGCGGCTCTATGACGTTGGTATCCGCCGCGCTTAGTTTTCGTCACTTTCACGACCACTCCAGACGCTTGGCAAAACTGCTTAGTCTTCTTGAACACTACTTTGGTCAGCATAAAAATACGCTATGTCGTTATTTTAGCATCAACACATTTAGGCTTCAACAATATCAAAACATCCCCATTCGTTCAAACATGCTGACCACGCAAATACTATAGGTAGCGGGAGAACTGCCCCTATGGGAATTAGTAGGGTGATTGTACTGCACGATATACTGTATGTCACCAAGCTACGATCCCTCGACATTGGTAACGTGTTTTGCGTATTTTTGCAGTTCTGACACAAAACTGACACAAAAACTTTGACCTCATGTTTTTTTTGCTGCAATGTGTTGCTGGTAGCCTGTTAGTCATAACACGGCACATTGTTTGCTGCAGCGCACGACAGATAATTATTTACGGGCTCCTCATTACCGACCAATCTCAAGTTTTGGTTTGAGGGAGCTCCAAGAACGACAAGCCGCCGGGTGCAAATATCACCACCTAGCGTGCGCAGCGGCTCGAACACGTCATCACACAGAATTGTGACGCACTTCCTCACGGTCCGCATGAAGAAGTCTTTTCGAACAGGAAACGGGACAGCAGTGTCGCCAAAGACAAAACTTTCAGTGCATGCGCCGCGGGCACGGACTCGCGAGCACCCCCCGAGAAGTAATTTGCTAGAGCTAACGCGGAAAAATAGCGGCTATGACGTCATCATAACTTGTTGCAGCGTGGTCCCGTGAGGGAAGTAGGGAGGTCACCAAGGGTCACCTTTGAGGGTGTCAATAGCGTGAGGAAGTCGATCACTCATGCAGACTTCAAAATTAATTTAAAATGCATTCAAAGCTATATTCGCTGTGGATATTTTGCAGATGATATACGCATGTTCACGAGGATCGATCGGGCAGGCTATCTCGGCCGCGAAATTTTGTGTCAGTACCCCTTTAATGCATCTGATGACATCAGCTTTATGGGGCGTTCACTTTTAGCTCGATAAAACTATCAAGATGTATTTCCTACGTTGAAGAATTACAGGAATGGAATTGGAATGGAATGAAGGCGCCCATTCCGCAACACTGGCTGCGATGACTTTTCCATAGACGGCTCCCTAGGCACTGCCATAATTCTCTCTGGGCTGTGCTAAATAGGCGTGACCCCCCCAAAAATGCACTGGTGACGTCAGCCTTTGCACTCCCGTGCCGCAGCCCAGCGTGGCGGCGTTTTTCTCTCCTGTGAAAAGGCCTATAGGTTGTGCGATTGCACTGATATGTGCTGCTGTCATGTTGATATCTTGTGCACATATTTTTAGCGTTTTCGCTAACAAAGTTTAGTTGGTCAGAGCCTGTGTTGTGTCCTCTCATCTGTCCTCGTTCATTTCACGCTGTGTAAATATGTCAATATATGCCTTTTTCACTAATCTTTTCACCCCGACAAATTATTTCCTTCATGCCCATTTCACAATTTTCATTGGTTAATGCAATTCCATTTATCTCAGCCGCGTCCAGCGCAGACATCAAACGCTCTCATGCTGTTTTTCATTCGAGTCCCGTGTGTGCACATCATGGACGAGGCCATGAAGTACTTGCGACGTGGCCTTCTGGTGCAGACGCTATCTGCATAAACCTGAAATGCCTCAATGGCATACTGAACGTACGAAAGCGAGAGCGCTCTCTGTCTAACGAAATCTGATAGAAACCAGAGTTGGTGACACACTCAGAAGTCCGGCTTCAATTTCTGCACGCTTCGGCATTCGGAAATGCTCACGCTTGAGGCATTCATTAGAGTTCCGTGGAGCCGGGCAAGTTCTCAGAGCGCCACAGTTGGTTCATCAACCCTTGTAATGAAAGCTGCGTTGCTCATACGCTGTAACTAATCCGTTAGCGGTTGCTTGAAGGGCACTCCACGCGGGTGTTGAATAACTGGACGCGTTCCTTTATGGCATGTGAAAAGCTGCGAAACATGTTTGGGCAGCCTTTTATGACCTTAATTGCAACACAGATTGTTGGCGGGCCAGTTGGTACATACTGAGAGATAAAGAGCGCGCCTAGACGGGACAAAATGATTGTGTCTGTGTGCATTTTGTCTCGTGTAGGCGCGCTGTTTCTCGCTGTTTTTATGACCTGTTCGTGAAGCGTTGCCGGTTCCGCTTGACACTCTACTGCCAATACAGTTGCAGTGTGATGCACAAGGCCAAAGTACTCACATGCAGCGAGTCCGAGCAGGGCACATTTTTTTAACACCATAAAAAAATTTCATGCTCACAGTCTTGCCTTGCTGAGTAACTCGCATCACTACTACCAAGATGCCTGATGGCTTGACCTCCGTAACTGCGTAGCGTCTTTCTTGAAGCTTGTAGTGATGGCCTCCCTAATTCTTGATCCAACGCACAGGAATTAAGTTTACCTGTGGTGATCATTCATTCTGTACTGTTGCTGGCACAAACTTGAAAACTTCGTTATGCGGGTTCGGTGAGCTGCTGCGCGCCTGTTCAACATTGTCGACCGCTTTCTTTGTTCTGCAGACCACTGCAAAATTATTCTTCCGGCCGCACTTTCTGCACCGTTTACCGCACGGCGGGCATTTTTTGGTCCATGCCACCTCTTGCACTTGTTGCAGGCAATGGCGTTAATAATGGGGGGGGGGGGGGGGGGGGTCAGGGGGTTCCTGATCTATGAGAATTGAAACTTGAGCTAGTTGGTACGAATTCGCCCGTGTTGTGCACCTTCTTTTCTTAGTCCTCGTCCGTCAGTGCGCTGCTAAAATCAAGATGGTTCCTGATCCCTGTGGTCAGGCTGCGGGGGGGGGGGGGGGCGGGGGGCACTCCATGCCAGTGTTCCCCCCCTCCAGATTTATCTTCCAAATGTCATATTTTAATTTCTCGACAGTCAAGCACAATGCACTTTCCGTAAAACGTACAGTGAAATCTGAAGTACTTTCACTGAACAGAAACTGTAAGTAGTTCTAGCCGGTACACACGTTGGGGAATACCTTTACGCGTTGGCACAAAATGTGTTACCATTTTATTGCATACTTTATACCCGAATGACGCAGCTGCAAAACTGCTAGCGCCTGCCTACTAGTTGCTATTAGAAACTAACTTCGCCGTGCGATGTCGCTCATATACCATTGGATATTAAGTGCTATTTTTTCTGACCAGGCGCCGATGCTCCTGCTTGTTTTTTTATTATTATTATTATTATTATTGCATGTGAATGCATAATTATAATTTAGTACGATTAAAAATAAAGGGTATATATAAAAACAAAATGGCCACCATTGCAAGATGTGTCCCCCCCCCCCCCCTTGTGGCTTTTGTGGATTTACGCCACTGGTTGCAGGCCCTTTGGTTCGGCGTCTTGTCCTTGCTTGACACTGTTTCTTTGCTAATGGCTTCAACGGCTTTTTTTTTCTGATTTACTGCCATTTCTTCGGATTGTGCTGCTTTAATAGCACTTTCCAGTGATGACAAGTCTTCTCTGAGTAGGCGCTCTGGAAGCTGATCATCACCTGTTCCGAACAGAATTTGATCACGTATCATGGATTCAGGCAAAGTCTCAAAAAGCTTTCATAGGGTCCACCTGGACGCGCTTCGGAAACCGTTCGAAAGTCTCATTCGTGCGAGGGCTTTGAAACAAGCGCTCTCCGTTCACTCGACATGTACACCGCTCTCTGCTTCTCACTGCGTTCCTCCTCTCTTTCCGGGGCTTCGAGGTAAAATTAAAACGCTTCTCGAAGAAGACCAGGTGGTCCGGAGGGCGTAGTCTTCCACGGCTTGGTTAGAAACGTTTAGGCTACCACCACGGCCACTGCATAAAAAAGAAGGTGCGGCCTGTTGCGTGCCACCGAAGCGCCGTCTCCGGCCTAGTTCACCTCGCGCACTCTGGCGCCTCTGCTCGTCCACGGAGAAGCGCTTCCACACACGCATTAGAACGCGCGACAGTGACTCTAGTCAGGCCTTAAATAACGCGTTTCGTAGTTGCACATCACAGGTTCAATACTGAAGTCGTTATTAGGAGTGCCTATTACCCCACATATGTGAAAAGTTTGCCCTAGGAGTGCCAATCGTTCGTAGGTTGGGCCTCAATACTCTCTATGAAGGCTGCCCGCTTGAATCATCTGCAGTGAAAAGTGCCACTGATCCCCTTATTGCGGAGGCAATCGCCGGGCAGATTCCAAGGGATGACGTAAAAGCCCACCGAAATTTAAGTGTACATCCTTTTAGTGCTCCAGTGAACGCCGGTTGTGGTCCGAAGACCGAGTTAAAGCCAAGAGTTGACAACACAAACAAAAAAGTCACAGTTGCACCGCAAGGGTGAAGCAATGAATGCGATAGCAACAAATTGTAATGTTATACGAAATGAGGCTGGCAGCTAAGTCTTTTGGATCCGATCTCACGCAACTCTAGAAAACGCTTGTTTAAGAGAATTCTCTTCGCGTTGAGAGCGCAGCACGTAGAAGGGTGCACCGGCCGCCCGCTGTCGGCTGCCGAGATGGGGAGATAACGAGCGCACCCGCGACGACCGCGGTCGTAAAATCGAAGGTCGCTCGAGGGACCCCCCCCCCTCCCCTCGCGTCTTTTCACGCTCGCGAACGACGGGCGGGGCCGGTTAAACAGTTGAGATGTTATCGCATGCGCCTCAGAGCGACGGAGATGCCGGCTCGTTTGGTCGCCGTTTCAGCCGCGTTCACCGCTCCCACTCGCCCGCTATTACCCGCTGGTAGAACGTACGATGCGCAGGGGGTTCTTATCAATTTGGACTTCATACGCGTCATGACGGCGACGGCGACGGCAACGGTGACGGTAAAAACCCGCCGAGACTGTCCATATAATTGCTATCACAATAAAATGTATTCTCGGTTGAGGCAGTGCAAGCATCACACAAGCTAGCACACTCGGCAGGTATCAATTAGAAGTCACAAAATCACTTAGCGGGTATTTAAAACAACGGGAACAAACTTACCGTTATACAAAAGCCATCTCATGCATTACAAACTATACAAGAACACTTAAAGGCCTTGAATATTCACCAAATGTGTGTAGTCCACAATTCTTTGAACGTTTCTCGAATATTTCTCTTCCAGGAAACACTCAAAGGTACTCCAGCACTGATCGTCTTCCCGGTGACTGTCTTCAAAATAGTGCTCCCACGGCGTCATCACTCGATTCTTCAAGATCGACTGACCGCACCACACGACTCACTCGAACAACATAACTTCTTCGCGGACTTCACACCCCGTCCTACCCTCCGTCACCTCTCCTTTGGATCCTTCCCGGTTTCGCGAACATTCCAAGTGATTGTTAGATACGAAGCACGTACCACAGCCACAACTAGGGGAAATGGGTTCGTCTCGCCGGTTCGTCTGCGGAAACCGTCGGCCCCAACAAAGGCCCCAATATGACAGACAGACAGACAGACACAGAACTTTATTCAGGTCCTGAGGAACACTACCGCTCAAGGCGGTAGAGCAGCGGGCCGCTCCCACGTCGGGACGGGTAGGCCGAGCCTCATCGCCGCGTCGTGAGCCCTCTGGACGGCCCTGAGTTGATGTAAAAGCTCTGAGCTCCGTAGCGCAGAGCTCCATTCCTCTTCGGTCGTGAGTTGAGAACTCTGTAATGAGGGGCACTGCCAGAGCATGTGGTCTAACGTAGATGCGGAGCCACAATCTGGGCATGTTGGATCAATGCCTTCTATGAACTGGCTGTGGGAATGAAGGTTTGGATATGACCTGGTTTGAAGCATGCGGAGGGTAGATGCCTGTGCTCTAGAGAGTTTCACATGAGGAAGGGGGAAGACCCTTCTGCCCGACTGGTAATGTTTAGTCACCTCGTTGAAAGTTAGGAGAACGTCCCTGAAGACCGCTAGGTTGGAGTTTGAAGACCCCCCCAGGCTGCCCAGCACGGTGAGTAAGTTCGCGTGCTCGGGCGTGGGCGATCCCGTTTAAGTTTGCCATGGAGGCCAGATGTGATCCGAGGTGAGCCGGAAACCAAATAATGGTGTGAGGAGAAATATCCCTATGACCTAATATACTAATTACCTCAGCCGATACTGATCCGGACGCAAAGGCTCGGACCGCCGCTCGTGAATCTGTGTAGATGTGTTGCCGAGAATCATCAAGGAGAGCGAGAGCTATAGCTACCTGTTCAGCTTTCGCGGGAGTGGCGTTCCTGATAGACGCGGAGTGGGTAACACAACCTGCGTGATCAACTGCGACGACCGAGAAGTTGGCCAATCGACCGTACTGCGCCGCGTCTACGAAGCATGCAGACTCCGGGTCTGCACGAACGTCTTTGAGCAGGGCTTCACCTCTGGCCTTCCGCCTACCCGCGTTGTGCTGCGGGTGCACGTTGCGGGGAAACGGAGAGACCATAATGTTGGCCCTTTGCTTCCTAGTGAGACTGTGCTTACGCTCCTCTTCTAGAGCCGCACTATACCCTAGGATGGCCAGGATGCTCCTGCCCGCGGCCGAGGAGGACAGCATGGTCATCTGAGCAGTATGCTGTGCCTCGATGATCTCTTCCAACGTGTTGTGTATACCCAGCTGCATGAGGCGTTCCGTGCTAGTATTCGAAGGGACCCCTAGCACTCTTTTGATGCTCTTGCGGATCAGGATATTAAGCTTAGTCTTTTCATGACTTTGCCAGCAGTGCATGGCAGCAACGTAAGTAATGTCGCTCATTAAGAAAGCGTGGAACAGCCTTAGTAGATTGTCCTCCCTGAGGCCACCTCTAGAGTTGGAGACCCTGGTGATAAGCCGAATCATGCTTGATGTTTTAGCTGTGAGCTTGTTTATGGTCTGACCATTTGTGCCATTAGCCTCTATAAGCATACCAAGTACTCTGATTACCTCTACCCAGGGATGAGATGACTAGAGCTAGTGCGAAGCCTGATATTGATGTCCGAAAGGGGGGACCCAGCCCTTAGGTTTGACACCTCTTCTATTTGGCCTGTATAGCAAAAGTTCCGATTTGGTTGGGGAGAGTCGGAGTCCGGTACCACTAAGAAAAGCTTCGGTGTATTCTACAGCCTGTTGGAGTGCCTCTTCTACTCTGCCCTCGTTGCCACCCGTGCACCAGACGGTGATGTCATCGGCGTTTAGGGTATGACCTATGCCCTCTACTTGCGAGAGCTTCTTGGAAAGCCCACAAAGAGCAATATTGAACAAAAGTGGTGAGACAACCGAACCCTGTGGCGTGCCTTTGGAGCCAAGAACGAAGGGTTCTGATTTGAGATCTCCTATCTTAATCATGGCCTTTCTGCTTTTGAGGAAAGAGCTGATGAATGCGTGGAATCTATGCCCCAAGCCAAAACTAGAGATCGAGTTGAGAATATGCGTATGGGAGAGGTTGTCAAAAGCCTTCTCCAAATCTAGTCCCAGGATTGCTCTCACATCTCTGGTTTGAACGTCGATAATCTGGTGTTTTATCAACTTCATGGCATCCTGGGTCGATAATGCCGGTCGGAAGCCAATCATGCTGTACGGAAAGAGACCGTGGTCTTCAATGTGTTGAGTAATGCGGCTGTTAATGACGTGTTCGGCCACCTTTCCTATACAGGATGTAAGCGATATGGGTCTTAGATTACAAAGATCCAGTGGACGTCCCGGTTTCGGGATAACGATGACTGACGCCACCTTCCACGATTCCGGGACGGTGCCCTGTTCCCATACCTTGTTAATCTCGTCCGTGAGTATTCGTATAGAAGCATCGTCCAGATTACGAAGGATTCGATTTGAGATCCCGTCCGGGCCTGGGGCCGATCGCGCATTCAACCTCATGAGGGCTTCTCTCACGTCAGCTGTGCTGAAAGGTTCGTCTAGGAACTCAACGTGCGGACCCTTGTAAGGAGGATAGTCGCCGTCGCACGAGAGATCAACCGGCAGATATCTTTCCGCGAGTAGTTCGAGAACTTTTCGTTCTGAGTCTTCTTGTTTGGCCATATGGAGGATTTTGTCTATTGCACCCCTCTGGTTGGATTTCGAGTTTGATTCTTTGAGCAGGTGCTTCAGCAAGTTCCACTGGCCCCCCGTGCGCATCTGGCCATCGACCGAGTTGTAAACCTCGTCCCACTGTTGCCTAGAGAGCGTCTGACAGTGTTCCTCAATCTCGCGATTCAGCTCAGCGATTTTTTTCCGCAACCTGCGGTTGAGCTTCTGTCCCTTCCATCGAAAGAGAAGGGCGCTTTTAGCCTCGAGTAAATGCGCTAGACGGCTGTCCATTCTGTCAACCCTAAGATCAGTAACTATGGACTTGGTGGCCGCAGCTACATCCTCCTTGATCTGTGCCACCAAGTGATCGAAAGAATCTGGTGACTCCCGGTTCTCACCACCCTGCACCCTGATTTCGCGGAAAAGATCCCAATCCGTGAATTTAAATTCCCTTGGGGGTCTGCTCTGTACTTCCATCGAAGTGACGAGAATGTAATGATCACTACCGAGACTTTCGTTGAGATTGTGCCAGGTTACCGACCCCGAGTTCGCCACAAAGGTTAGGTCCGGGGTAGTGTCTCTGGAGCATGAATTGCCAATTCTAGTTGGGAACGAAGGATCAGTGAGTAGAGTTAGGTTGTAGTCTGAAGCCGCCTGCCATAGATCTCTACCCTTTGCGTTAGTGTGGTGATATCCCCACTCCTGATGTGGGGCATTGAAATCCCCGGCAATCATGAGTGGGGCCCCGGCTGCCTTTCCTACTGCCTTGGATATGAGCGACGTGAAGCGCTGTCTCATGTCCCTAGGAGTACTGTAAATGTTCAAGACAAAGAGGCTGTTCCGAAGTTGGCCGCTTGGTATAACCTCGATTAACAAATGCTCAATCTTACTATGGTCCATGGAAAGATCGTGAACTATGGTGGGGAACTTCGTCGAGACAAGGGTGCAGAGGCCCCTTTTATCATGCCCGAATAGACAGTGAGACCTATAGCCCGATAGGGTGATTGAGTCAGTCAATGTTTCTTGGAGTAGGACAATCTGCGGCTTGTTAGGATGAGATCTAATGAATTGCTGAAGGACCGCCTTCTTACGCAGTGATCCACAACAGTTCCACTGCCAAACTACGATGTTACTAGTGCGACCCGCCATGATTTTAAATTTAGTTTGATTTGCCTTGCAGCAAATTACGTGTAGGGGGCTGTTTGCCGGCCTTTTGAGGGGCCCTAGCTTTAGAGCTGCCCGATGAAGATGATAGATCTGTAACTGTCGAACCTGACGACCCACTACCGACCGTGGATTCGAGCGCTGCGACCCTCATGCTCAGAGCGGAGAACGCTTCGCTAAGGGACTTGCGCGTGTTCCTCAATTCGGCCTGAAACTCTTTCATGCCGTTCTTAAAATCACTGAACTCAGATTTCAGCTCGTCCAGTCCCTCATCTCGCAATGGCTTGGACAGAGCTCTTTTCTTTGCGGGGCGCCCGTCTGCAGGCGCCTCAGACGGCAGCTCAATGGGTATGTCTGCTGTCCCCTATGGAGGAGGCGACTTCGAAGGCGCCGACGCGGTCGCCAATTTTAGTTCGGCTACCTCTGCTTGAAGACGCTCAAAGGCGCTCCCTAGCGAAGCGTTTCCTCGTTCGAGTTGTGCGATCCTAGCCGCGCCATGCTCTGGCAGTGGAGGCACTTCCCTCATTACCGTAGGTGGCGTTCCCTTGACACAGTCAGCCCAGCGAGTATCCCCGGCGGGCGGCGTTCGTAGTCGAACGGCAGATGGGTCCTTGGATCGCGAGCGCCCCCTGGAGCTGGAGCGACCGCCTCTGGATGATGACCGTGGCGCTCGTTGTCCGGCACGCCCTCTCGACGGCGATGTGCTGTGGCTCCGCAGCTGGTCAATGCCGGTCGGCGCAGGGTACTTGGCGCGTTGACGTTCGCGTCTTCTTCTGCGAACCACATATGGTACTTGGAATCGCTGCTTGCATAGCCTGTCCGCTGTAGGGTGAGGCCCTCCACATAGGACACACTCGGGGGTGCACACGTGATCCTTGGGCGGAGATGCCTCCCCGCAACTTCTGCAAATCATATCTTCCGGCGCCGGGCAGACGTCGGCCCGGTGGCCCAGTCTTCCGCATGCATAGCACACATCCGTTTGTCTACGGTAAAGCGTACACCGTAACATACTTTGCCCACACATGACGTAGTTAGGCACTTTCAAGCCGTCGAAGAGAACGATGACCGTTGTGGTGTTCTTGATGCGCTTGACCTCCAGTGCTCTGGGGTTTCTTGGTTGAACAATCATGTTGCTGAGCTGCTCTTGCTTAAACTCTAGATCGACGCCTCTGACGACCCCTTTACACGTGTTGTCCGGTGCGGCCAAGTACGAGCTGACCTCATAGCTGATCATCCCGACTGTGATTTCTTCGACTCTAGCATATGCTCGGGCGTTCTTTTCAGCCGGCGTACTCACGACGAAAATGTTCTGCATAGGGTTGGAACACACAATGTCATCGGCTATCTCTGCCGGGCTGAGTTGCGCGGCCATCATTAAAGCGTCGGCCACCTTGATTTGACTAACAATCTTGACGTTCATGCCACCTCGGGGTCTGACGATGATTCTATAGTTCTCCCTCGGTAGACGGGGCAGTCTCGACGCAGCGATGAGACGCTTCTTTACGCCAGCGAGGGTGCGTCCTCCGCCGGAGACGCCACCACGTTGTGCCGAACTTGCATGCGCGTCTTGCTCGGACGCACCATGTTGCTTGCGCTTCGAAATGGCCATCGTCCAGCCAGATTCAAGGCACTCTTCGGGGGTAATGTCCACCCCATCAACTTCAACTTGCATAGACATCTTGTGTTCGAAAAAAGCCCGGCCGCGCGAGAGGCCGCGCGAGGCGCGGCACGAGAGATGCGGAAGGCGTTCGGCGTGGCCTGGCAGAAAAGTTCCAAAAAATCGGTGATAGGATCACTCACCGAGAAAAGTCCGGTATCGGTGTATTCCTCAGAGCAAACTGTGTCGAATGACGTGAAGTTCAGCCACAAGGACAACAAAGTTTCAATCAAAAACATTTAGTGAAACAGGAGCCGATGTTCGCACACCCGCACTAGTCGGCGCCCCCTGGTGGTCTCCCCCCAATATGATGTCTCAAATTTTCCTGATCTGCGCCGGCGTTAGGCTGTCGCGACGGCGTCTTCGGTATAGAGGGTAAGGGCACGCTATGGGCGCCTTTTGATACTTGTTTTCTTTTTTTCGTAGCGCGCGACCGTTGAGAGAACGGTCGGCACGGCGGTGATTTAATGCTGTCGTCTGGAAGTGGCGCCGCACGTCTGATTTGGCGCTCGTTTAAGACAAAAAGAAGTGCTATATTACGAATAATACTCTTCCCGACACTGTAGATCACAGGGGAATACGTGGGACTTCACAGTAGTGTCTCTTGCGTTCGAGCTGCTCAGCGGCACGCAACAGCTTGGCGGCATCACACCACTTGAAAAAACCGTATGCCACACACGCGCGCGCACCAAAGAACCGTACTCAAGCACAGGAAACATGCGGCGAGCTGCCCCCCACACACGATCACACACAAAAAAAAGCCCGAGAAAGCACACGAAAAACACACGGATACGCATAAATCTTGAGGGGACCACATTGTAAGACGAAGTGTCGCCGGCTTTGAACACTTGAGTAGTAGCGCCCTCACCCAAAACAGCGGCCGCAACTGTCAACTCAGCCGAGACGCGCTCGCCCATTGACGGCGACGCGACGCAACAGGCCGCACCTACTTTTTTATGTAGCGGCCGTGCTACCACAGTGGTAAGAGCATGCACTTTGGGCACCATGTAATCGACGCTGAGCCTAAGCCATGCTATAGGAATAGACGCATCCAGGACGCGCGAGACCACACGACGCTGCGGCACCTGTGGCGTCTATATGCAAGTGCCGGTTTATAATGAGATCATTCGAAAGGGGGGCGCAGCCCAAGTGCAGTACAACTATGTACTCTCCGCTGCACCGAATTAAGCTAAACCCATCCGTGCTTGATTTTCTTGCACCACTCGTGGAAGCTGCCTTAATTTTTTGTTGGAATTTATACATAGCGTGAATTGCTAAAAGCATTTCTTTGTTTCTTTTTCGTTATTTTTAATGGCTTCAATATCAAGTTTCTCTTGATATTGAAAAAAGGAATAGGTCGGGCGTAGCTTGCGCTAGTGGCGCGAGGCCAAAAGCACAGCGGATCTGATCGGTTGCTAGCTGGTCCTGGTCATACGAAGTGATGATGCCAAGTGATGCTAAGTTATACGAAGTGATGCCAAATGATCCCAAGTTCCAGTCGAGTACAGCACAGTTGCGTCACGCCGTTTCGGCCGTACTGCTTCGTGAACTGCTTGAAACTAGTCGACTCCAGCAGTCTCGTTTGGCAGCACGCCGCGATTCTCCGTAAGCGGCTTTCTCATCGGCAGTGCGAACCTTCTTCTATCTCCCCTAGCCTGTATCTGGCGCCGCGCGCCGTCACCACGCGCCGGCTTTATACAGAACGAAGGAGAGCATGCGCAGTTGACCTTGACGTCACGTCTGGCACCGACCAAGTGTTTGCGCGCAGTGTCCAGGCAGACGGGCTGGTGGCGGAGCAGTGTATGGGCTAGCGAAGCAGGCGCGCAGCTGTGCAACCGGTTGCTAGGCAACGCGCAGTGACGTCACCGCGCCCGGAGTTTCTATTTTTTTCACTTCGCGTTGGAGAGATTACGGACGGCTTAAACAGCTGTGCTCCTAATAAAAGAAAGAAATCGCCAGAAATATTGCGTATTTTGCGTAAATACCAGGAAATGTTTGCTTAGCGCCCGGGTGGCGTACGTGACTATGTTGCCCATAAAATAAATTTCTGGAGAATCTATTGCTGGGCCTGTTGGTACATACTTGAAGAAACGAAAAAACCAGCTTAGGGACGTGTACACAAGAAGAGAGGACGACAGACACACGCTGGAACTTGCAACAGGTTTAATGAAACCATCACGCATAATGTTCCCAGGACAGCCAAGCGCGCATGTGTCGTACAGCACAGTTGCCTGGCTAGTGATTCACGCTTTGTTCTCTACTTGTCTTTCTTTTCTATGGGCACATAACGTTCATAGTGATATTCTTAATCTTGGCATGTTGCTCGCTAGTTGAACGTCTGTGGCATGTGTCATCAATCCTCGCGTGCCACATTACAGAGCATAAAAAACGCACGTGGGATTGGTCACCGGATAAGACTGCGTGTTCAGCGTGTAGAGTGCTGCCACACACAACGGCCGAACCCAAACCCGATACTTCGAGCTTAGTAGTGCAAACACGACGGCTTGTCTGCTCGAATTGCACCGAGCAGGGCATCGAGGACGGACACACCTGCGAGCCCCAGTGTGCGCTATGCAAGGAAGCGCACTCCACGGGGGCAAAGGAGTGCAAGGAACGCCTCAGAAAACCGAGAAGCCCACGATCGAGAAGAAAAGAGCCGACGGACGCTGGAGCCCAAGGCGATGACGCACGCGGCCGGGCCCGGAAACGCTGGTTCAGCAGGGACGGCAGTTCAATATCCTGGTCGAGATCGGCATCAAAACCGAGGTGAAGGTCGAGTTAGACATCCAGGACCATCGAGGCTCCAGAAGCCAAAAAGAAGCAACAGAAGAAGCCCATAACCAAGAAGGAAGACGACGGTACGGTGAGCAGGGAAGTACCTTTTTTTTGCCTCTTCCACTGCTCCAAAGAACACGAACACACAGACAATATTGGTCGGTAGCAATGGTAATGCGCTGCCTAACGACGAAGTAAAGAGCTAAGGCAGGCTATTCAGACACTCAGGGCAGAAAACGCCGAACTCAGACATAAACTAAACGATCTCATAGATGAACTTAACGCCCTGAGAACAGGACAGACAAATGCAAACCCCCAAACAGACGTAACTCTGTCAGCTACCGTAGGGCGGTAGGAATTCACAACTGCCATGGCTGCCATGATCAATGCGCTAGCAAATCTAAGCAACCTCATCTCTAACATCCAAGACGAGGCGCGCAAGGATAGAGAACGTCTAGTGCAACTCACGGGCATGAAATCCAGAGGCAAACCATATGCTAGGCCATCAGCTGAGTATGGCGAGCAGCCGTAAATACTCAGTCAGGTTGGAAACCCTCGAAATATGACAATGGAACTGTCGTGGAATCCGCAGAAAGCAGGGTCTTCTAAATCAACACATCACTAATCGCATAACTCCACCAGACATAATCGCCCTCCAGGAAACCGGCCGCTCACCGAAACTCGCGGGCTATTCGGTCTATGAGGGGCTTGACCAAAGTAAGGTAGCTACGCTGGTTGGCGAAGTGGTTACTGCAATTAGACATGACACCGACGTAACGGACATTGACCACGTCCTCATTGAAATCATTACACAACAAAGAACCCAAGAAAGCATGATTCTCCTCAATATCTACAGCCCGCCCAGCCAGCGGTAAGCCAACTTCAGCTACCTGCTGGGGAAGGCAGAACAAGCAGCTATTAAAAAGGGCCTTGTCATCCTGGGAGACTTTAATGCTTGGCACAAAAGCCGGGGATATGTCAGGGAAACTCAGAAAGGAAGGGATTTAGCCAGAGAAGCTGATCGCAGAAGGCTCAGCCTCATTACAGACCACACCCAACCAACGCGAGTGGGGAATAGTGTCAACTGAGATTCGTGCCCAGACTTGGCGTTCGTTAAAGGGGCCAGCGAGGCCCGATGGGAAAATGACGGGGAAACGCTTGGCAGTGACCGCTGCATTCTGCGCATCCAGATAGAAACCCTCCCGATCAAAAAAAGACATGGCCTGGCTAGACTCACAGACTGGGAAGCTTCTAGAAAAACTAGGGTGGAGTCCGAAGACGCAGAGATTGCGGACATTGAGAGTAGGGTCGCAGGAATCAAGGCGGACTGGCAAAGGCTAACCCGAGAGGTTTCCCTCTCCACAAACACACCCGAGGTGGACAAGCATCTCCTACGCCTCTGGGACGCCCGCCGAGGGCCTATTAAAAAGATGGAAGCGGCAGAAACACAACCGGAAACTCAGACTTAGGATCACCGCATTCACCAGGGAAGCCGAAGAGTGTGCGACGGAGCTGTCAAGGCGCAACTGGGAACAAAAATGCAACGAGCAACAGGGTACACTAGGTTGAAAAAGGACATGGTCCTTGCTAAGGGCTCTCATAGACCCAACAAAGACCAAGACCTAACGTCGTAAAACGACCGAAAGGGTCGCGCACCAATTCCAAGGCACAGATCGGGAAATGCTAGAAAACGTCAAGCTGCTCTCTATTGGCGATGCAACAGATACCGACAGCAGCTAGGCATACACGGGCGAAGCAAATCCCGCTCTAGACGAACCTATTACCACTGAAATAGTCCGATTTGCTATGCTGTCGGCGACAAAGAACACCACGCCAGGCAAGGATGGCATCACCAACGCCATGATTAGAAACCTGGACTACACTCTATTACAAGGTTTACAGAATTCTTCAACAAACACTGGGAACAGGGTACCCTCCCGAACGCCTGTAAACACGCAGAAATAGTAATGATTACAAAGTCCGGAAAGACTCTCAGCATCGAAAATCTGAGACCCATTTCATTGACCTCATGCTTAGCAAAAGTGCACGAGAGAATTGTGCTTCAGAGGTTGGAGAGCCACATGGAAGATAATGAGCTCATGGCCTACAAGAGGGTTTCGACTTGGGCTTGTTGGTGATTAATCTTGATGGGAACTGATGCGCACAAAAGACAGGGACACAAGAGGGAACATAGACGGACAGACGAAGCGCATACTAACAACAGTGTATTGGCAGGAAATGTGACCTTACTTATACAAAAAAAAACACTTATCGCGTATTACGAAGCAAAGAAAACTAACACACACGTGTATTACCAGTGAGATATTTCTTTCGCTGAAAGTGATATGGATGGCATGCTGATGCATTTGTCTTTGAGACATGAGATATTGTGGGCTTCAACGATAAGGCGCGTCGTTTCACTTTGGCTCTTTGCAATCACAGTGCAAGTTTGAAATTTAGGTTTGCAACCACATTTCTCGCAATGAAGAGCCAGCCACCCCGCTGTTTTGTTTTTCACGTTGTACGCATGCTCGCGGAGGCGGTCGTTTATGCATCGACCTGTCTGACCGATATACACGCGGTTACAAGTCAGCGGAATGCGATACATAACCCCTTCTATGCAGTTTACATATCTGGCTTGATGTTACTTTTTACATGTTTTCTTTTCTTTGCAGTTAGGGTCCGTCATTTTGCACACTGAAGCAAGCTTGGCTGGCGCAGAAAACAAAACCTTCATATCGGCTTTTTGAGCAATCTTTTTGATGTTGTGCGACACTTTTGAATATAAGGGATTACTACAAATTTTCTTTTATCCTTCTCCTGAGGTGCGGGGGGGCATGTTCGAGGCAGAAGCTTTTACATTTCTATGTAGCTTCTCAGCTACGGAAACGATTAGTTCACCAGGGTAACCTGCCTGTGATAAACGCGCTGTTTGCCGAGAGAAGCTTTGAATCATTTGATGGGGGGCAGGATTTTTCCAGCGCATTTTTTAGACAAAAATTGGCAATTCCTCTATTCACTAACTTCGAGTGCGCTGAGTTAAAAGGAAGAATTGGTTTATTCTCTCGCGGTTCATAGCCCCAGCAGACGTGGTTTTCTGAAAAGCTTAGTTTCACATCTAGAAAACGAATGCTTCCTTCGCTTGGAAGTTCATTAGTGAGATGCAACGGATCTAAGCATTTTTCAACAATTGCAAGAACATTTTGGAATCTTGAGCAAAACCTGCCGCGTCACACTCTAAAAGAAGCAAGTAGTCGTCAACGAATCTAAAAACCTTTACCACATTCGTGGAGCTAAGATCAGCAGCAAGCGCGTTGTCAAGTTCACATAAAAACAAATCACTAAGGATGGGGGGCAATGCATGAGCCTATGCATATGCCTGCATTTTGCAGAAAGCATCTGTCGTTCCATTTTACCATGGTCGATTCCAAATAAAATTGGAGTGATTCTAAAAAATGGCTATTAGAGGTGCCTGATTGAGCTTGGAAAGCCATTTCGCCGAACTTTTCAATAGCTCGTTCAACGCAGCTTAGTAAACCACTGTGGTGTAAGCTGTAATATAGATCGGTGATGTAATATAGATCGGTGATCGGGAAGCGGAATGTCCGTCTTGTTACACCGTTTTGGAATGTCCACACCCTGCGAGATGCAGTTTTGGGATTCTTCGTCGGAGGCGAAATGTGAAACTTGCCTGACGTTGGACAGCAGTTCCGGTGGTTCTTTTTTCTTGTACGGCGAATTTTGGTCCAAGCGTTAGAACACGATGAACATCATCCGGCAAATTAACTTGTTCGGGAAGGTGCACGTTGCACTTCGGAGAAGAAGGTTCCTTCTTGCGAAGCTGGCTCCGTAGGTGCTTCAGCTGCAGCTGCCACAGAAATTCCGTGGCACGGTCCGCGTAGCGCTGAAGTTCTCGCAGAGCCTTGTTTGCTCTCGGTAGCGGAGTCGTCTGGTTGACTTGTACAGACAGGAACTGCCTGTGAAACCTGGCTTGCCGAAGTGTTTCTGATCTCAGGATCTTGCACAGCCTCACACCATGTCCTGTCGACGGAGAGAACCCGCCGAAGAGAGCTATAACGTCTGGCAGGATACGGTTCTTTATGCAAAATCCGAGGGTTCTTGCTCTGCATACCGTCGTGCCGATGAGTGTCGCAGTGGCATAGGGGTCACAAAAACGAAGAAAGGAAGGGCCCGATGAACTAGAAATGAACTTCAAGAGGGTTTCGACTTGGGCTTGTTGGTGATTCATCTTGATGGGAACTGATGCGCACAAATGACAGGGGCACTGAAAAACTGAAACTCTTGGCGGTCAAGGACCCGTTTCTCATTAAAAACTCCAAGGAGGTTATAAACTTCATTAGTTCATCCACAGGCAAGAACCTGAAAGGTTTTTCTGTAGACAGACATCACCAGTCTATATCACAGCTTACCACACAGTGGTTTACTAAGCTGCGTTGAACGAACTATTGAAAAGTTCGGCGAAATGGCTTTCCAAGCTGAATCAGGCATCTCTAATAGCCATTTTTTAAAATCACTGCAATTTTATTTGAAATCGAGCATGGTAAAATGGAATCACAGATGTTTCTGCTAAAGTCAGGCATCTGCATAGGCTCATGCATTGCCCCCCATCCTTAGTGATTTGTTTTTATGTGAACTTGACAACGCGCTTGCTGCTGATCTTAGCTCCACGAATGTGGTAAAGGTTTTTAGATTCGTTGACGACTACTTGCTTCTTTTAAAGTGTGACGCGGAGGTTTTGCTCAAGATTTCAAAAATGTTCTTGCAATTATTGAAAAATGCTTAGATCCGTTGCATGTCACTAATTAACTTCCAAGCGAAGGAAGCATTCGTTTTCTAGATGTGAAACTAAGCTTTTCAGAAAACCACGTCTGCTGGGGCTGTAAACCCCGAGCGAATAAATAAATTCTTCCTTTTAACTCAGCGCACTCGAAGTTAGTGACGAGAGGAATTGCCAATCTTTGTCTAAAAAATGCCCTGGAAAAATCCTACCCCCCATCAAATGATTCAGAGCTTCTCTCAGTAAACAGCGCGTTTATCACAGGCAGGTTACCCTGGTGAACTAATCGTTTCCGTAGCTGAGAAGCTACTTAGAAATGTAAAAACTTCTGCCTCGAACATGCCCCCCCCGCACCTCAGGAGAGGGATAAAAGAAAATTTGTAGCAATCCCTTATATTCAAAAGTGTCACACAACATCAAAAAGATTGCTCAAAAAGCCGATGTGAAGGTTTTGTTTTCTGCGCCAGCCAAACTTGCTTCAGTGTACAACATGACGGACCCTAACTGCAAAGAAAAGAAAACATGTAAAAAGTAACATCAAGCCAGATATGTAAACTGCATAGAAGGGGTTGTGTATCGCATTCCACTGACTTGTAACCGCATGTATATCGGTCAGACAGGTAGATGCATTAACGACCGCCTACGCGAGCATGCGTACAGCGTGAAAAACAAAACAGGGGGGTGGCTGGCTCGTCATTGCAAAAAATGTGGTTGCAAACCTAAATTTCAAACTTGCACTGTGATTGCAAAGAGCCAAAGTGAAACGACGCGCCTTATCGTTGAAGCCCACAATATCTCATGTCTCAAAGACAAATGCATCAGCATGCCATCCATATCACTTTCAGCGAAAGAAATATCATATCTCACTGGTAATACACGTGTGTGTTAGTTTGTCTTTGCTTCGTAATGCGCGATAAGTTGTTTTTTGTATAAGTAAGGTCACATTTCCTGCCAATAAACTGTTGTTAGTTTGCGCTTCGTCTGTCCATCTATGTTCTTTCTTGTGTCCCTGTCTTTTGTGCGCATCAGTTCCCATCAAGAGCTCATGGCGCACAGCATGTTTCGATTCCGAAAATGCCTGTCAACACAGGACGTCCTCCTGCAAATCAAGGAGGAGGTGCTTACCGCCATCCCAAAATACGGTGAAAACGAATTACTCGTGCTTGATCTTAAGGCGGCCTTCGACAGTGCCAGTCAAAAGGCTGTGCTAGAGGGGCTCAGCAAATTAAGTTGCGGAAAAAGAATACACAAATATATCAAAGCTTTCCTCAGTAACAGGATTACCACAATTGGTGTATGACGCATCCGGACTGACACGTTCAATACGTCCACAAAAGGAACACCACAAGGCTCTGTGATATCCCCTATGCTTTTTAACGTCATTATGATCGGCTTAGCCCGGAACCTCGAAAATATTGAAGGGCTCAGACATGCCATCTACGCAGACGATGTCAAAATCTGGGTGACAAGGGGATCCTTAGGACAAAAGCAAGACCTTCTGCAACGCGCAGCAGGTACGGTCCACGACTACATCCGACATTGCGGCCTTGTCTGCTCCCCGGAGAAATCTGAGGTTCTCAGGGTCTACAGAAGAGGATGCAACCTGCAAAACTTCATAGACGTCTATATAAGGGGGAAGAAGATTCTAGAAGTATCCCAGAATAAGATACTCGGCACGTGGATACAAAGTAACTGTCGTATAGACCACACCATCCGACAGCTCTGAAACACCACAGCGCAGATCACGAGGATGATCGCCAGAATCTCCAAGAGAAGACGAGGTAGAAGGAGGAGGACACATGCAGGTTAGTACAGGCCCTCGTGGTCACTAGAACTGTATGCAGTGTACCCAACCAAAAACCGCTCGCGTAGGAAAAAGAACAATTAGCGGCAATCCTTAGGAAAGCCTAGAAATGCGCCTTCGGTCTCCCAGTCAACACCTCGACGGAGAAATTTCTTAAACTGGGCATAAACAACACAGTGCAAGAACACATCGAGGCGCACCTTCTTGCGCAGAAAATGAGACTCATGCTGACTCCTACAGGGCAGGTACACGCTGCAGATATTCGGCATGAGGGATGCTTGCAGAGAAATTAACAGCACGGAGATCATACTGAAGGATATTTGCCAGATCATTGCGATCAGCCCAATACCCAGAAACACGCATCTGAAAATTCATAAGGCCCGAAGAAAAGCCAGATCAGAAGCACACGAAAGAAATTTCACTGGGAGAACAGACGTATTATACGTTGTCGCGACTACATACAGAGAGCACTCCGGGGTGGTAGTAAGCGTTGTTGATCACCAGCTTAGGGAAGCCAACAACGCTTCTATAAAAAGCAACATCCTCGTGGCTGAGGAAGTAGCGATCGCACCCGCCATCACGCACCAGAGCAAAGAGTCTACTGCAGAAATAGTTACTGACTCGCAAGAAGCGTGTAGACGGTACAGCAGTTGACGCATATCCACTGCTGCCATACGCATACTCAAGGCAAGAAAGATCACCTTCTCGAGCTGCTCCATTACGTGGACACCAGGCCAGGAAACTGTGACAGGGAACCAGCGTGCCGACGCCGATGCCCGAGCATACGCCAACCGGGGGGCGCACAACGACGAGGAACCAGCCACAGTTACTAGACGCTATGGAGCAATTTTAGAACACCAAAGAGCCCTTAAGAGGATTTACCGCCCTGCCCGAAAGACCTCAGGAGAGAGCAGTCGGTTGTCTGGAGACAGCTGCAGACTAATACGTACCCAAATCTCAGTCTTCTCAGCAAAATCTATCCGGCAATATATGACAACAAATGCCCGCTATGCGGGGAACACCCAACACTTTATCACGTAACATGGGCCTGCCAAAACTCGAAGGTGGTGCCAAGAAATAACACACCAACACCGGGGCAGTGGGAGGCTGCGCTGTGCTGCTCGAAGCCTGAAGAACAGCTCAAGCTGATCGACAGAGCTCGCAAGATGACAAAGGCCACAGGGACCCTGGACTAGGGGCTCCTCCTTCGCCAAAAAAATTTCTTTGTAATAAAGTTTTCATTAATTCATTCATTCTCAATCACCCCGTTGGATCAGGAAAATATATTAAAGAAGGTAGCGCGAAAAACGTTTGACACACACAAAAAAGGACGGCAGTTTTCTTTTTGATGTGGTAATTTAGTGGAAGATACCATAGCATGACGCACACCTTCCCGAAGGGGCTGGTTTGAGAGAAATATTTTTATTACTTAAAGAGCGAATGCACACGGGACACATTTCAAGTCTTTTTTTTCTGCTCTGTATAAGTCCGCATGCTCACACACCTCAAATGCAACTGCGAACCGAGTAAGTGGCCGGTGACAGATAAGAGGGATTGTGTTGAAAAACAGAACTCTGTTCCGGGGCTACCGTTTTCTTTTGCCTTAGCTCTGGTGACGACATCTAGCTGTCAATATCCATGTTGAGCAGAGCGGCTTCCCATTGAGCTATGTTTCTATTAGTGCAAGTAATTCTTTTTAGCGAGAGTTGCTTTAAAAGGAGTGATAAGTGGCCAGAACGTGTGATTAGATCCTGCTGGAAATGAAAAGGCCGTGAACTATAGTGATATTTTCTTGCATCCTTTTCGTGATCTGAGTAGCATTTATATTTTTAAAACATGTTGGAAAGCCAAAAAAAATTTGGCAGATCCCAAGTGCCATGGCAATCGATGTTATGCGAAGCATGCGGAGGCAAGGTGACTGGGTTGTAATTTTCTTATTGAGCGAAACATTACGAAATGGCGCTAAAGATATGTATAAATGTGTTACGCATGGACATATGTTGAACAGTCGCACATGTTTCAAATAACCAGGTGTTTACAGTTGTGTAACGATGCCAACAGAAACATGGGTATTACCTACACCAAAAGCGGTAATCTTATATGTAGCACTTGTGCTTGCGTAGATGGTAGCCCTGGATAGTGCTTCGTGGACCAACTGCAGTGGATGGCGCTTAAGTATACAATTGACGTTAGCCCGACATGACGCCTGCCGCATAGGAGTACATATGTGATGTTTATAAAATTAGATAGCCAGCACTGGAACCACAACTTGACTTTTCACCAACATTACGCCTGCATAGGGTCTTTTTCCAAAGCAGTTCCGAGACCTAGCGTGGCTCTGTGGTAGAATACTTGACTGCCACGCAGATTGCTTGGATTCGATTCCTGCTGGGACCCTGATATTTATTATATGCATTCGTCGGGTCAACGCTGCCGACGTCAGTTTTTCTTAACGCTCTCGCTTTTAAATTACTAATGTCTGTTCTCGCCGTTACTGGGTAGACATAAATTGTCAACACCTGTGGCCCATACGCATACCGCGGCCCGTGGTATACGGGTATGTGCCACACGTGTCTGCAGGAAAAGGTTCGACGACGCACGTGACAGGATTTTCAAGTTATTCATGTCATGACCAGCCAAACATATTCGTCAATACCTCTTACACTCCCATACAAATTTTGGTATACTCCAAGTTAACGGCGACCACGAGAGCACCCAGACGTAGGCGGCTAGATAGATAGATAGATAGATAGATAGATAGATAGATAGATAGATACGTAGATAGAAACGCAAAAGTGCTTACAGTACGCAAAGAAATGCTTCGCATTTAAAACCGGTATGTCGCGCAACCTAGCGCAAGAGTTTTAGACCAAAATTATAGAGTCGCGATCACTTTGCTGTACGTAGTCTGATGCGTTTATGCGCACGAGAATGAGGGCTAAAGTTTTGAACATGTAAATTATTGTCCATCCTCGTTCATTTCTGTGTGGCTTAAAATGTAAAAGAAATCGAGCATGAGAAGCGGCGCTGCCTTCGTGGCTACCAGTGAAAAGGAGGCACATGCGCGCGGCGTTTGCAGCGGCTCTCGATCGGCCGAATTGGTGTGTAGCACCAATTCGGCTGCGGTACACAATGCCAGTTTTCGAGTGATATCGCTGCGGCACACAATGCCATCGACTTACTGTTTTGTGGGGGTTTGCTTCTACAGCATGCATGCACAGCACTACTGGTATATCCCACCACTTGTTACCCGTCAACGTGAACAGAAGAAAGCAATGGGAAGAGGCCATCGGTTACTCATGCTCGCCTTTGTTCAGCGAATTTTCGTTCTCGAGTCGTCATGTGACAACATTCCAAAACCGTTCAACTACGGTGACACGTGAACTGCCGATCACATATAAAAGCGCCATTTCATTTTCGAAGACTTAGCTCAGCTTGCTGAACCAACTAGGCCCAAATGAAGTTTTATTATAGCTCAGCTTGGCTTGCCTAAAACAAACAATCAAAAACAAACAAACAACCAAAAAAACTTGTGTACGGTTATCGGACTTCCATAAGGAGCCGCAGAAGAGCGCAGTAGCTATTCTAAAATAATTTAACAAGCTAGAACGTAGGATTGACAAACATAACATTACGTTTTATATTTCGGGCTTCAGATTTCTTCACTGCTGACGTATAATCGCTATCGAGCAGTATGTGTCTTTACGACTTCATAATTGCTGCACATCGAAATATTCTGATTATAAATGTATTACGGCGTTTTCCGCGTTACCATTCCGTGATTCGAAGCTCTGACCGGTAAGCTTTCTGTTGCACTCAAGAAAACAGGTGCCACAAAAATTTGTTGTCGGTCCCGTTAACAAAAGCAAATCGTGTGCCACCTTTGTGTTGACAATGTGGGCATTTGCGGGCAAAGGGTGGGGTAGAACTCGCGTAAATGTACCTAGGAGAGATGGAACTATCAGCCGGTTTGTGTGCGTAGCAAGGCGCCGTGTAAACGCGTCAAGAGAGATGCGGGAGAGGCAGTGTTCGGCGCCCAAGCCTTGCTTCCTTCAGGGTGTTATGGTAGGCAGTCGGTGAGCGGGGTTAATTTTTGCTTGGGACTTTAATGGTTCAAACATGGCGCCACCACTGACTCATGAAAAAAGAATGCCGTCATTCTCAGCCTATTTTATGTCCAGTGCAAGACGAAGGCGTATTTACGCTATCTTGTGCTGGCGGATTCAATTTCATCTCCGATCATTACGCACTGACGTCCTCGGCGGCGCTTCCCATCCTTGGTGTTCAGTGCTTTGCTCTAACTGACTGCTGGTTTTCTGTCCTATGCATGGCGTATATGCTCCTGTCGAGTTTGCTTGCTTAAATTAGTTTGTCCTCTGGCACATTCTGCTGTCTTGTGGTCTTTTGGTGTTAGTACGTATGTGATTTTCCGGATGGAACGGAGCATAAATATTCATGTAGCCTATCTTGTCGACTCGCAGGCTACCAAGAAAGAGCTACAAGCCAAGCAACAAAAACTAGAAGATCTGGAACGGACACTCAATTCCTGCAGGGATGAGTCCAAGTGTCTCAAGCTGATACAAGCCCAAGTGAAAGAGTCCTTATCCGAAGCGGAACGTAGAATAGACGTCCTCAACAGGGAGTTGGACCAGAAGGCGCAAGCTCTGAGCAAGAAAGAGCAAGAAATAAGTTCTCTACAAATCAGCGTAAAAAAAGTGAAGGTAAGGTTGCCCACAGTGTTGTTAATGAGCATGATGTTGGCCTTAAATATAGTGGTAGTTTCATTCACTATCTCCCTTCGTTCAACATTGTGTAGCACGACAGTGGATGCTTTACAACGCCTCTTAAATTTGACTCCAAAGTAACGAAGGTAACACCCACGCACAATTGTTGGAATTCATTTGAAGTATTTTTTGCGAGCACGATGAACACGAGGACAGGGGTGGCTGAGTGGTGCTCAGCTGCTGACAGCAAAAGAGGGTTCGATCCCAGGCACGGGGCTAGCTTTGCAATAGAGGCGAAATGCTAGATGTCCTATGCCATCTCAGTGCACATTAAAGAACCGCACGTGGTCGAAATCAGGCTGAGCGCCCAACTACAGGTTCGACCCTATCCTAAGTCACTTCAGATGTCAAACCGCATAAAGGAACAAGTACCGGCGGCAGGGAAAAACGTACCTATAAGAGTAGCCTGCCACTCTAGTCGATTCACAGGATGAACGAAATCCGTGTTTTCCGCGATGGACGGCGCATTATGTGACGGCCGGCTGAGAATTCACGTCACCAGTACGTCGTCCGCGACCCTAACGGAAGAAAAATGCCAAGCTATTTTTCATGTGCGCACCCTAGTGGTTGCACACTGCAGCGTTGGCCTAAAATGAGCTTGGTCAGCCTTTAAGTGGGCTCTTTTCATATCGGGATCCTTTCGCGTCTGCTGCATTGTAGGTCATATTCCTTGCACCTGCGTAAAAACAAAAGAGTAGAAATGCCAGTGCCGCCTGCCAACAGTTGTTGTTTTCAGCCATACCTTATAGCATGGACACCCCAGGAGCAGCCGACACCGTCAGTGTGGCCGTGATGTTTCGTATATGTATGGGTATATGTATATATATAGAACCCGCAAAGAAAACAAGTCCATAAAAAATTATCTGAAGTGCACAACCGCGGAATCGAACCACCGACAGTTCGCTTCGCGGTGCGACGCCTGAGACAGTAAGATCGGATATACGTTCTGCTTTGTGATTTTCTTCAGGTGACGGAAATCGAGAGAGAAACGAGGAGTTCCATTGTTGTTTACAAAGACTACATGCGGCTATCCCCACGGACTCTGTATGATGTCGATACGCCACATTTCGTCGACTTGTCACTTTGTATTGCCACAGGCGCTTCTTTTTATATTTTTGTGTCACCTGTCCGTTACACGCATAAGCACTGCCTTGCGCAAACTACGCCCGGGTGTCTAGAAGCCTTCCAGATTATTTGACAATCTTCTGATAAGCTTGAGCACACAACGAGAACAGCAGAGTTTCTTCCGGAACTAACGCAGCCACTAACGGTAATGCTGGACTCTTCCATGCCACAGGTATAAAATGCCGACGCGCTTTACTGCTGATCAGATTACCGACGATCGACGAAAGTGCTTTCCGCTGTTCAGCGTGTATTGCTTGCACTTTAGCTTTTCGTTTCAAAACTTGGTCTGAATAAAGAGTTTCGTCTTGAACACGTCGACTGCCGCCTTCTTCAAATTCACGACAACGTGACACTTCGTTTTCGTTCTCGCGTGAAAAGTCGGTAGGAACTCTGACGAAGTGGACGAGCCCTTTTTTTGTTATGCTTGGCTAGTGGCTCTTGTCGAACTCTTGGCGACGGCAAAAAAACGAGGCCTTCCATAAGACATCGGAGCTGTTCCTTTTCGCAAGTTGGGAAGGCCGGATTGATGCCTAGTCATGTATGAGGATCGTCTTAGCAGCTTCGAGAAGGCGAACACATCGCTGACGGCCAAAATTTGTTCTGTGCCCGCTAGTGTCGGGCCCTTGTTGAGGCGTTTGTATTCGTGGCTAAATTTAGTTCATGTATCTTTTTGCTTCGTGTAATGGAGTGATTGCTCTTGAGATAAACTGTCAACCAACGGGCGTTGATCATTCTCGATTGCTCCTTCTATCTCTGCTGGTGCCCGTGTGCCGACGGGTGCTATGACGCTGGATTGCGGCGGAATGGAGACTTGGTGTTCAAGCACATTCAAGGCATGGTATATAAGCGTTGTGTGTGGAGGCAATTCTTGTCCTGACGACCGCGTTATCGGTTACATCTGAGACCGATGACTGCACCGTGGAGGCTTAGGAAGCCCATTCCAAGAATGACATCCCTCAAAGAATGCTGCAGAATTACGATGAACGCAGGATAAGTCCGTTCATTAGTCGTGACTCTTGTTGAGTCACGACTAATGAACGGCTTTATTAGGTGACCTCAGATGTCGGAATCTCGGGCGATTTTATCTTTCTTCAGCTAAGTGCGAACGGCCCACTGATGAGTCGGCTCCAGAGTCACCCAGAGCGACGACGTTGTGGCTGTGGTAGTTCGTCGTGTTGCGTTAAGCCCCTGTCATGCTAGCCGCAAGTTTTCCGTAGCGGCGCGCATGCGTTGGCCGCACGAGGGTTGTCCCAAGTACACATCAAGCTTCTCGGGTGTGGCAGTCACGCGACAGGATCATATCTGTCATACTTAGCGCATATAAGTGAGACGGCAAGATTTTGCGCTCTTATTGCGGCCTCTGCACGTCACGCTAGCTATCATGTGCGCGTCAGCTGGGATATCGTTAAATATATAGGGCTTGGTGAGAAAACACATCCTGCAGACAATGCTATGAACATCTCAGTCTATCTTGCGCGGCAATGAGAGCTTACCAGCAGAGCGCGCGAAGACCCTGTTTTCACACCCGTCTCTCACTCGCTTCGGAGCCGCCCGCTGTGTGACGTTGGACAGCCGCTCACATGCTATTTGCCAACAGCAGGCATACATCAAGAGCAGCGTTTGGATCAGATGCGCCTTTCCCATGGTGTGCCGCCACGTGCTGGCGCTGCGCTCCATAGTCTGCTGAACAGTGGCGCCCACTATGCACCACGGGAAAGAGCGATCATCACGCGCCCAAGCCAGTGACGCAACTGCGTGTGATCTGTAGCTTCCAGCGCACCCGTCGGGACGAGAGAACGCGCTTGCAGCACGCGACAAACCCTTTGTTCTTGACGAACTCGATTTGGGAGGCAATAAACTCCGGCACTGAGGTCATTCGATTTGGCAAAGCGGTTCGTGGCCCGCCGTCGCCGCAGAGTAGTTGTGTCGCGGATTGTGAATCTGGCGTGGCTCATTCATTGCTGTAAACACGCCTCGTAACGGCAACGACGCACACGACATCGTAATCGGGGTTATACTAATTTTGGCGTGTTCCCTGCTACTCCAGCATCGGCGTGCTAATAAGCACGGCCGCGAAATTTAGGGTTGCGACCAAGCTGGAGGTATAGAAACTTCGAGGGAAATCAAGTGCGCTTCTTCTGCGACTTCGCACCAAACACGAGGCCTATTTTTGAGAGTAAATGGTGTTTTTTCTCAACTATTTTGCAAGCCTCAGTTTTGAAATATAACGAAGCCGGTTCGCTCGATCGCAATCGCAGTTTCCTCAGTATGTCACCTACCTCGCCTTGGTCCGACCATACATCTAACGTCCAGTAACTGCTTTTGAAGACTTAATTTCGGCGCACGATGCAAGGACAATCAGGCAAGCTTTGCATGTACAGAAGTTGTAATGCTGAAAAAATACTGTTGTGAAATAATTTTGTTCTGTCAACAGCATTGTCTCGTTCGCGAAGTGTGTATGTTGCATTCTTGTTTAAATTAGCCTATAGTTCAAGCAAGCACCTCACGCCACAGCGTTCACTTCACGATAGCTTGAACTGGACGTTGGTATCCGACATCTTCATTTTAACGAAAAAAAAAGACGAACACACGAGACAAGACATGAAAAGCGCTGTAACTACTGGGTTATTTCAATGGGTCGCAATGAGATATATACATATCACAATTATGCGCAGACCAACTGAGCGCATATCTAAAGACGACTACTTAGTAGACTGTGGACGGGTTACGCAAACTTAATCTGGCTCTTATAAAGGAAGTTGTCGTTAACATAATTAGATCCTTTTAAAATGAAGCTGTCTTAGTTGACTCTGTGCTGGCCTTGGCATTCGCTAGTCGCGGGAATAAATAAAACGCCGTAAATTTTTTTTTGTCGAGGCGGGGTTTGAACCCGGGCCCTCACGGTCCGAAGGTAGGTGTCATAGCAACTGGGCTATACGCCCTTTTTTCTTTTTAAAGAACTGGCCTATACACCCACTTGCAGAGCATGCATGTATGGGAGATGAAGAATTCGTCAGCACGGGGCTCCTCTGGAGCCGACGTTTCGACAAACGGTCTTCTTCAAGGCTTCAACCAGAAGACAAGTCCGTTGTCGAAATGCTGACGAATTTTAACACGATAGTATGTCATACCGAGGTCCACCACGGCTCTACTGACGTATTTCCGTCACGGATGGGATGGTGTAAAATATACACTGGGGCTCTTCGATTTTCCACTTCTGGCTACCCGCGGGCTGCGAGAGCCAGCCAGAGCGCGCTCGATTTTCTCGGGTTGCTCCGCCCCTCCCGCGGCACACTTCCGGTTGGCGTTCGTTTTTTCTCGGGTTGGACGGTTCTGGCGACCCGCGGGGAACCTGAGGGTCTCCAGAATCGTCCAGGACAATTTAGTCGTGGAAGCATACTAACAAATGGCAAAGGAAAAAAAGTAGAAGTTAAAGATCCGTCGCTGGGAGCCGAACCTATGACCACTCGCTCCGCAGCGCGCGGCGCGAATCGACTCTGCCACAGAGCGTACGTTCTTCAGCGTACTAACAGCGAGCTATTTATAATACACCATTTACCGTTGGCGGTACTCAGAGCCCGTTGGCTTCAGCGTGTTCTTGTTGTCACTAGCGAGATGACGCGGAGGGCGCGCTCTAAAGGTCGTCGCCCCGCGCGCGCCTCAGCGTGGTCACTCGCGTGTGCGCGCTTATCTAGTGATGGGGGTGGTTTGTACGTCTTGTGCTTTCACCGCAAGGTTGCGTTGAAGGTACAGAGGGCACGCTCGCTGCAGCGGCCATGTTGGCGAAAGGAGCGCGCTGCTCACACATTGAGTAACAACTGAGACAGTTGTTAGTTCGCGCTCGTCCTGTGTATTCCTGTGCGTTCGTTTCATGCACCCTTCTTTATGTTTGAGCAGAGCGTTTTAAGTGTCGAACTGTGACAGTTGTCAGTTCGCGCTCGTCCAGTGTATGTACTTTTCATACGTTTCTTCTGCTTAAGAGCGCGCTGCAAGTTTCGAGCTGCTTGCCGTTCTTCGCGTGAGATTACAATTTGTTGCCATAGCATTTATTCCTTCGCCCTTGTGGCGAAACAATGCACAATAAACGCTCAACTACCTCTGTGAAGACACGTTTCACTTTCATGTTATACCGATTCCTATGACAGAGGGATCAGCCATGTTTTTTTTATCTCTTCAAGCTTACATCTTCCCTAAACTTCTGCCCTTTAGTAATCTGTGGGAAGCATATGAAAGCGTTGTACCGATGGCTGTAACACAATTGAAAAGCAGAACATTTGCTATGGGCGCTTCATTTAAACTTGGAAAGCAATTCGCATTCGTTTAGACTTACATCAGTTGGAATAAAGCAAAGCACGGAACCTATGCACACATAATACAGAGCGCAGACTTCGCGGTTGTTAAATTCTCAGCGCATATTTGGCGAGAAACAGAGCGCACAACTGTGCTTGCTGGCGGTGAACTGCTGAGGGCCAGCCTCTGGCCTACTGCTTTTTATTTCCTATCAGTCACAGGCTACGTGGCGCCACTAACAAGTCACACATATGTAACACCTCCCCACTCCAGACAGTTTCTGGGGAGAATATCGACACACTGGCTTTCTCAGTCGTTGAGATCTGCGGAGTACCGGTGAAGCAGCAGCAGCCTGAGGCGCCAATGGTCGAGGTTGTGGTGGCATGGACACTGGCATCGCTTCAGCTTCCACTGAGGATCCGCTAACTTGTTCAGTCTGAATCAGGTGATAGCTTCCTTGTTTGCATTCTTCCAGGTGAACCAGATTAAGGAGGCTGAGGACGGTGATCCGGTCTGATGTAGTGATCATGCCGATTGCTGCTAGACCCATCAGCGAGTTTTAGTTGCACGGGTGATGAACTTGGGTTAATAACGGTAGCTGACAGCCATGAAGGGCCTGGTCTGAAGTTCTTTTCGAGAATGTGAGAACCTGGTTGTGGCAAGTGAGCTTGACGTGCTCTCTTATCCCGATGTAGTTTCTGCTTCAGCTGCTTCAACACCACATCACTTCGAGGGACGAGACACAAAGCTTTGAGTGGTGTTCGAAAAGTGCTGCCCATAAGTAGCTCTGCTGGGGTCCTTCCAGTGAGGCTGCGAAGTGTTGTCCTGTACTGGAATAGCATTCGGTTAATCGGGGTATAAAAATTGACAGATGTCGGCTTCTTTAGCTTGTTTTTTACCAATTGAACAACACGTTCAGCTGCACCATTTGATGCAGAATTTAGCGTGGCACTTTGATGCCTCTGATTTGGTTTCTCTGCAAAAGCAGCTGAAGTTTCATACCAATGAACGATGTACCATCATCTGACACTATAATGTCAAGAATGCCATGAGAAGCAAAAACTGTTCGTAGTATGCGTATCGTGGCGTCAGAAGATGATGTCACAGGCATTAACTCGCACCATTTCGAGTAGGCGTCTGCAGTGACTAGAAAGTAATGTCCCTTAAATGGGCCTCCAAAATCGACATGTAAGAGCGACTATGGCCTTTCTGGAAATGGCCAGGGTGTCGACTGCACTGGTCGGCGCCCATGCTGGCACTCTTGGCATACCACACAGGATTTGACTTTGTGTGTCAATATCCAGCCACCACACATGGCTTCGGGCAATGGCTTTCATTTTCTCGATACCCGGGTGAGCCTCATGAAGTTGTTGTATTACTTATTGTTTAAAGGGATACTGAACAAAATTTTTCCCGCCAAGATTTCCAGCCAAATTGAAAGATTGGGGGTTGAAATCGATGGACACAACCTTCTTTTCAGGCAGAAATTAGAGGAAAATAATGAATTTAATGAATTTTTCCCAGACCACCGCGTCCAGCGGCCGCGCCGTGAACTAAAGGGGGTGACGTGAAAGTCGCCGGAAACAGGCATCCCACCAATGCCAGCCGTCGCCTGCGTCTCTCAACGCGCTCACCTCGCACTTCCTTTCCCAGAACCACTACGGCAGCGAACAATGCTCCCGGTTAGGGTAAGGCATCAGCACTTTTTTGGAAGGGAGAGAGTTGAATGAAAGGAGAGGTGGAGAAAAGGAAGAGAAGGACAGGAGCACCTGCACCCTGTATGCGCCAGGGAGAATCTGACGTCACGGCTCGCGCTTGCGTGCAGCCGCTGCGGGCTGACAGTCCACCAAAAATACAGCCAACTGTTCAAAAATACGTCAAATAAACTCTGTTTATCGGAACAGTGGCGTCTTCCGAGTGGAATTTTGAAGTTTTCGTCAGTTTTTCCAATGGTTGTTCAGTATACCTTTAAGTGAAATGGGCATTATCCCCCCCCCATTCCCCAAAGGGAGCCGTCCTGCAAACTGAGTTCATTTTCACGAGTGTTGTATGGGTTCCATTCCCGCTCTTGGGGAAACTCACCAGCATAAAGCATGGTGTCACCCGCCACGGTGGTTATGGTGCTCGACTGCTGACCCGCAGGTCGCGGTATTGAATCCCGGCGGCGGCGGCCGCATTTTCGATGGGGGGCGAAAATGCTTGAGGCCCGTGTACTTAGATTTAGGTGCACGAAAGAACCCCAGGTGGTCGAAATTTCCTGAACCCTTCAATACGGTGTCTCTCATAATCATATGGTGGTTTTGGAACGTTAAACCCAAGATATTATTATTATGAAACTTTTACTTTCTAACGGCAGATGCATTTGGCCGCGGCCGCTAGTTTCAAGTAGTTCGTGCAATAACAAGGGACGCTTGAGTGCTTACCGCTTGAATACCGTCGCCAAGACGCAGCAGTATTAATTGTGATGTTCTATATTCCGACGACCGACAATACAAGTGTAGGAAAAGCATGTTCGCACTACTATTTGTTTATGTACGTCTTATTTAAAGTGCGCACCGTATTTTTCAAGACTCGTTGCCATACGAACTTGTTAATTTTTTTACTGCAATATTTTTCCTGTTTTCCATCGCATCACCAAGGAAATCTCTGAACGGGAAGTTTTCCCGTAAGGTTACATCTTATATCTAACTTTTCACCACAACTTACACAGTCGTTAATCAAAACATATTGGCTTAGTTATATTTGTTGCCAAACGTCAATGCACAAGCTGCACAACACTCGTGCACATCTTAACGAATCCCAGGTGTTATGCGTTAATCCAAATTTTTGCCTCATGATCGTATGGAGGTTATGGCGCAAAAACTCCCTGAATTCATTTTACTAATAAGCAAAACAATGCAAATGATATGTGCGACCTCTGCTAATGGTTCATTATACCATGCTGTATTCATTGTTCATCACTGCATGGCCACAGTACAATCATTCCAACAGTACTGTAGTGTATTCTCGAAATATGGTCTCTTAGGAGTGCTGTTTTACATGCAGATTCGTTGGCAATGCTCCTTGCCAATGCTTTCGGAGCTGATCATTGACCTTTTCCTTCAGTGCTGAACCATGTCAATGTTCACCTAGCTTTTCATCCCTGTACTTTTCATCGCTGAGGCTTTCCGCTCTGTAGTGACCCTTGCGCCGTTAACCCATTAAGGCCCAGTGTACTTTACAAAGTACACTTCCTTTTTCGGGAATAAAAAAATACACAACACAATATTCTGATCTTGCTCATTAGAGTTTCGGACGCCAAAGGTTGCAGCAAGATAATCCTAACTTTGCATATTGACTCGGTTCTATTTTTTCTGTTCAATGAGTCGTTAAACTTTAGCAAAACGAGAGCCCGTCAAACGCACGTGGCCAGTACTCCTTTTTATAATTTGGTTTCAGGTTCTACAATTTATATGTTGAAGAAACGGATGGCTTGTCCTTCAGCAAGAAGAAAATAATCGCTGCACAGCGTGATAAGTGTATAGAGTGCATGGTTTTGTTCTGAGGTGTAATCAAATGTGGGTGTGTTTTGTATAGTATAATGGGACTTCGTGGGAGCACATATGTGCCTATTGTTGTGCGTTGACTGATAAATTGAACGAGCTATTTTCTTTAGAAGAATGCCGTTGTTTCGGTTATTTGAGACTAACTAGGCTGCGACAGATGCCGCTGTGAATATACGAAAGCCCGTTGATGTTTTCATTGTCGCTTCTGACCCTAACATAGAAACTTAGGAGGAGGAGCGGAATGACGATGGTACGAATGGATGCTCTCTGTCAACAATAAAAAAACATGGAACGAAAGGAACACGGGGAATATACTTTCTGCTTTAATCCAGGAAACAATTTTTTTCTCTTAAAGGCCAAAGGCAAAAGCATACTTGCTATGCTGACGAACGACAACACAGTAGTTTCTATGCACTGCGACCAGGTGGCCATCCACTGAAGAGAAAAAAAATGTAGTGCCATTGCCAACCCTCTTCAGCAGCTTCAACAATGGCATAAAAGGGGCTGAAGTCTACGATCATGCTGCGAATAACTACAAATATTTCATCCGTGAGAGAAAGTGGTACCAGCCCCCATTTACCCAGATGATATAAATGGCCGAAGACAATGCATACAGGGTCTGCTACTGCACTAGAGGTTTCAGCAGACCCTTACGCGTTGACTATTGTCCTTTAGTCGTATAATAGTAAGACACTCAGTGGGCCTTGTTGTACCCAACAGAAATATCAAGAGCTTTCTAGCATCCGCCGTGCTCGCTGTTACACTCTATCCATACGGACATTTTCACAAGAAGCTCGGCAAACAATTCAGGAATGCCACAATACATTGAAATGGTGTTGCAAGAAGCGTGACGTTACGCTTTCCATAAAGCGCTGGTGCTTCAATGAGTTGCATGGGCCAAGATAACTTTGGTATTCGTTTGGCAAGGGCCTAGCGTACCCTCCATTCTTGCATCACACCAGCACATCACACCATCACACCTATTGCTATGTCGAGGGCCCAGCGTACTTCCTGAAGTACAGTATCGTAACTTTTGCAAAAAATGATGAAGCTCTATGAAAATTTGCACGTGTTGTTGTCTATTAGGTTTAATTAAATGTGCGAAATCTGAATAAAATCCAACGAGTACTTATTTCGTGGGCCTTAATGGGTTAAGTAAGTTAAAACCACGCATAAACTGCAGAGTTACGCAGCGTCGTATCCAAAAGAGTGAGCTGCTAGCCTTTGTTCGTGCAAGATTACAACTTGTTGCTTGAGCATTCATAGCTTCGCTGTTATGGCGAAACTTATTGTTTAACAGGGTGGTACATTGCAGTCATGATTGCACAGGAAACAACCTAAGCACTGTTGCATGCGCGGGAGCCTGATTACGTCAAATTTCCACAAGCCAGTGAGGAATGAAGAAAGGTAAAAAAAACATGTGGCGCAGCGCTGGCGAATTCGAGATTGCTCACTTATAGAAGAGCAATTCGCGAGCCCGCGCGACTTCCCGCGTACAATGTTATGGGATTCATGCAATAAAAAAAGCACTGACGAATGCTATATGCAAGTAAAACAAGGTGAGTTTCAACCGAAAAGGTCAGACAATAACATTTAACTAACCTCCGTGGCTACAGAAGCCATCGCGAAGCTAATATGTGTAGGCTGTGGGCTATCATTGAAAGCGCGAGTTGCCACGTATTTTGACGAAAACTTCGCGTCTCGCCAGAACAAATCGGAGTTATCGTGTCACGGAGTGCCCGGTTTGATCACTGATGCAGGAGACATACAAAGTCGTCGTATTAGTTTCATGCTAACGCGTTAACACTGATGCTAGCACAGCCGAACAAAGGAGCGACTGCGTAGTGATGTCATTGTGTCGTTTAGTGACCCTCCTCGAGAGGTCGCTCCTGAATTCCGCTTGGCGGCGCGACAGTCTATGGTCATTGCGAAAAGCTTGCCGTATCATAGGAATGCCAATGTAGTGTTTATTAGACTGCTATTAAAGTGGAGTCAACATTGGAACCACAATTGACATTAACCTGGTAGGACGTCTGTGTCATAGGTTTACATATGTAATATTTATTTGTTATGTGACGTGGTTTATGGACTCGTAGACTTCAGCGAAGGTCGAGAGGCGTCACGAGTAGAGCGTCGAAGAGCGGGCGTCCAGCAGCCTGAATCCGGGCAAGTGCGAGCTCGTGTTCCCTGCTGCTATTGACACTGAGGCTGGCTTGCTTGCTCGTGTGTCGTCGTTGTCCTCTCTTCACTACATTTGCCCCCGGGGAATAGCGGAGCCATCCTGGCGAGTTAAGGCGTTGCCAATATAGCGGGGTCAAAATATGGCTTGATACGGGACACGTGCACGATTTCGCGGCCGTGACGGCGCTGGTCGTCAGATGATGTCAAGGGCTGGACCTCGTAATTTACGGGAGAAGTCCGAGCAAGAATGTGGTAGGGGCCATGATGTCGGGCCAGTAACTTGGAGGATAGTCCAGGAGTATTCGGCGGGAGCCAAAGTGAAACGAGGGTACCCGTCGTGAAAGCAGTAAGAGGTCGATCGTCGTCGCGCCTAAGCTTCTGGCGCCCTTGGTCTTCCGTCGTAAACGAACGGGCCAACTGTCGACAATATTCTGCGTACCTGGCCACGTCGGAATTTGGACTGGCGGCTCCGTAGGATTGGCAGCCTGAGTGGAGGCAGGCTAATGGCGGCGCCCATGTTGTTGGGTCAAAAGTGGACTGTACTCAGATGCGTCAGGTGTGTAAGTAAGCATTGTGTCGAGCATGCATGATGGCTCGCGTCCGTATAAAAGAAAGAATGGTGAGAATCCTGTGGTCGCTTGCGTAGCAGTGTTTACGCATATGTCACGAAAGGAAGGGCGGTGTTCCAGTTGGTCTGGTCTGATGCCGCGTACATCGTCAGCATATCCCCGAGAGTGCGATTAAATCTTTCGGTTAGACCATTGGTGTGCGGGTGATAAACGGTCGTCAAGCGGTGAACCATGTTGCACTGAGCGAGCAAGGCTTCAATAGCTTCGGACAGGAAAACACGCCCTCTGTCGCTCAAAAGTTCGCGGGGAGCGCCGTGGCGCAGGACGAAGTTCCGTAAGATGAAAAATGAAACTTCTCTGGCCGTTGCTGTGGGCAAAGCTGCAGTTTCGGCATAACGCGTGAGGTAGTCTACGCCAACGATAATCCATTTGTTCCCGGACGTGGTCGATGGAAGCGGGCCGTATAAATCAATCCCAATGCGGTCAAATGGACGCGTCGGGCACGGGAGAGGCTGAAGTGTACCGGCTGGTCGTTGAGGTGGAGCCTTTCGTCACTGACAGGCAGTACAAGTGCGCATATACTTGCACACCAATGCATACATGCCGCGCCAATAGTATCGCTGACGCAGCCGGTTGTAGGTCTTAAGAACGCCGGCGTGAGCGCTTTGCGGGTCGTTGTGGAAGGCAGCGCACATTCCCGTGCGCATGTGGCGAGGTATGACAAGCAGCCACCTCCGGCCATAAGGCGCGTAATTCCGCCGATACAGGAGACCATCTCATATAGCGAAATGCGGCGCTTGGCGACGCAGGGTTCTTGAAGCGGATTGAGTTGATGGATCAGCCAGGAAGTCGAGTATGCGACAAACCCACCCATCCTTTCGTTGCTCCGACGACATCTCTGTGACGTCAATTGGCGACACGGAAGCTGAAGAAGAAGCCGTGTCGGACGCTAGGGGTGAGCGGGAGAGCGCATCAGCATCAGAGTGCTTCCGGCCTGAACGGTACACAACACGAATGTCGTACTCTTGCAGTCGAAGTGCCCAACGACCAAGGCGTCCCGACGGATCTTTCAGCGACGAGAGCAAACATAGAGCATGATGGTCCGTGACGACGTCGAAAGGGCGGCCATAAATGTAAGGACGAAACTTAGACAAAGCCCAAATTATGGCAAGGCATTCCTTCTCACTGACCGAATAATTGCACTCAGCTTTCTTGAGAGTTCGACTCGCGTAAGCCACGACGTATTCTTCGTATCCTGGTTTTTTTTTGAGCCAACACTGCGCCAAGGCCGACGCCGCTGGCGTCAGTATGGATTTCCGCTGGCGCATCACGGTCAAAGTGGCGAAGGATTGGAGGCGATGTCAGTATGCGTCGTAGCGTGTCGAAAGACGTGTCGCACTCTCGTGACCAAGCAGATAGGCCGCTGGAGGCTGTGAGAAGATTGATAAGAGGGGCGATGATGGAAGCAAAGTCACGCACAAATAGGCGGAAATGTGAACACAGCCCAGTGAAACTTCGAAGCGTCTTCATGCAAGTGGACTTGGGGTACTCGGCAACGGCTCGGAGTTTCGCTGGGTCCGGTAGAACACCTTCCTTGCAGACGACGTGCCCCAGTATCGTCAACTGACTCGCCGCAAAATGACACTTTTTGATGTTAAGTTGAAGACCAGCTGCGGTGAGGCACGTCAAAATCTCACGAAGGCGAACAAGGTGAGTAGGAAAATCCCTAGAAAAGACTACGATGTCGTCAAGGTAACAAAGGGAGGTGTTCCACTTGTATCAGCGCAGGATGTTGTCCATCATCCGTTCGAAAGTAGCTGGGGCGTTGCACAATCCGAACGGCATGACGTTAAATTCATAGAGCCCATCAGGAGTGACGAAAGCAGTCTTCGCACGATCGGTGTCAGCCATCGGTACTTGCCAATACCCTGAGCGTAAATCGAGAGACGAGAAATATTCTGCCCCTTGTAAGCAATCGAGTGCATCATCGATGCGCGGCAACGGATACACATCCTTTCGGGTAATCTTATTGGGGCGGCGATAGTCGACACAGAACCGTATTGATCCATCCTTCTTGCGCACAAGTACGACAGGAGAGGACCACGGGCTCTGGGAAGATTGAATCACTGCGCGCTTTAGCATGTCGTCGACTTGGTCGTTGATAATTTGCCGTTCCGTCGCGGAAACTAGATAGGGTCGTTGGCGTAACGGAGCATGTGAACCGGTGTCGATGTGGTGTGTGACGCTCGTCGTGCGGCCCAAGGTCGGCTGGGCGCAATCGAAGGATGAGCGAAAGTCTTGCAGAAGAGCGAGATGTTCGCTACGATGCCATGACGGTAGATCGTCGGCAATACATGGGCGTAAATTGTCTGGGGCTGAAGAGATGGTAACAGGTGACGTCATGGCGTTCAGTTGGAGGTAGGGTTGGTCCTCCGAAAGGTCCAGGGAACGCAAGAGGTCGACGTCTTGTACGTGCCCCAAAGATTCGCCACGAAGCAAGGTAACAGCGGACGACAGCGTGTTGGCAACGATCATTATCGTAGCGCCAGACGTAATCGACAGCACGGCAAAGGGCAGTCGTAAGGCCCGACGATGGAGAAGTACTTCCGACGGGGCAAAGAGTGCTGTTCCGTCCGGTGCGGTCATACATGTCAGTGCTACAAGGGCCCACGTTTTCGGGGGGGATATCTGTGTCCTCAGTGACGACAAGTTTTGAGGACGGTCCGTCGAAAGAGAGGTCTGCAGCGCCGTCAGAGCTACTTCTGCACGGGCACAGTCGATGATGGCGCTATGATTCGTGAGGAAGTCCCACCCGAGAATAATGTCGTGGGAGCAGGATGGTAGCATGAAAAACTCTATGACGTAAAGTGCATCTTTTATGGTGACTCGCGCAGTACACACAGCTGACGGCACAATGCACTGTGAGCTGGCAGTACGGAGCATTAGTCCCTATAGCGACGTCGTCAGTTTCTTGACCTTGCGGCAGAGTGTCTCAGAGATGATGGAAACGGCGGCCCCTGTGTCAATGAGCGCTTCGGTGGCGGTTCCTTAGACATCGACATCTATAACATTTTGCGGCGAAACACATGGAGGCCTTGGACAGTTCCACTTGCATGCAGCTCTTGCCTCCGGAACTGCAGCAATCAGTTTCCCTCCTCTGTAGCGGAGCGGCGACGCATAGGTGACGGAGAGCGTCGTCGAGGAGACGGTGAACGGTGATTGGAGTACAATGGTCGGGTATGAGCGAGGTACCTGGATGGTGTGTCCGACAACGAGGGATTAGGCGTGACCGTGGTGTCGAAGAAAGAAGGTTGTCGGCGGCGGCAGTGGCGAGCGACGTGGCCAGCGACACCACAGGCGAAGAAGATGGGCCGGTTGTCTGGTGTTCGCCAGGCGTCTTGGCGGCGGAAATACGGAGGCGAAGGTCCAGCGTAGTGAAGCGGCGCAGAATTCCCGGTCGGCGGCGACGGAGGGATCGGTATCGCATGTCGGGCATACGGCGTAGGCTGCTGAGGGGGGTCGAGCAGCGATAGCAGTGTAGGTGAGCGGCGCCGTGACGGGTGGCTGTTGAGGCATAGATGGTAGGGCCTCAGCAATTTGGGTACGAATGACGTGCTTAAGGTCAGGGGCCAAAGTCTGCGCCGGCTCATTCGTGAAAGGTAGTAGCGAAAGCTGACGCGCTACCTCTTCACGGATAAATTCCTTGATGGTGGATAGCAGTGGTTGTTGGTCGGCAGGGCGAGCAGTAACGTGCAAACTCGATAGTGGGCCGGTCGGCATGAGGGCTTCGCGTGCGATCGAGCGCTGCCTACGCAACTCGTCAAAGCTGTGACACAATGACACTAGTGCAGCGACTGTGGTGGGGTTACTTGCGAGCAACATCTGAAAAGCATCGTCCTCGATGCCCTTAAGGATGTGCTTGATTTTGTCCTCTTCGGTCGTGGCGTCGTTGACGTGGTTGCATAGGTTCAGCACATCTTCAATGTAACCCGTGAAGTTCTCGCCGGGTGGCTGCGTCCGTTGACGCAAGCGCTGCTCTGCGCGAAGCTTGCGAGCCGATGGCCGACCGAAGACGTCCGTAATGGAAGTCTTAAAGACGGACCAGGTGAGAATGTCCCTCTCGTGATTGTTATACCACAGTTGGGCCATGTCCGCAAGGTAGAACTGGACGTAACCAAGATTCATTTGGTCGTCCCATTTGTTGCTGGCACTTACACGTTCGTATTTCGACAGCCAGTCATCGACGTCCGAGTCACCTGAGCCGGTGAAGATAGGTGGATCTCCCTGGCGATACACGGCACCGCAGGTGACGTGGACTGCCGAAGTCCCAGACTGTAGAGGGGTCTCTTCGGCCATGTTGGTAATGTGGTGACGAACCGGGGGTAGTTTCCGGGAGTGAAGGTCCAGGTTGGTACTGGGAATCAACGTACCTCCACCAAATGTGACGTGGTTTATTGACTCGTAGACTTTATTGACTCGTAGACGGGGTTTATTGACTCGTCGAGAGGCGTCACGAGTAGAGCGTCGAAGAGAGGGCGTCCAGCAGCCTGAATCCGGGCAAGCGCGAGCTCGTGTCCCCTGCTGCTATTGACACTGAGGCTGGCTCGCTTGCTCGTGTGTCGTCGTCGTCCTCTCTTCACTACAGTTGTAAAATTAGGTAGGTTGAAGTCGCACACTTGAAGTCGCGCCGACGTTACCCCTGTAGAGTGTGTTTTATTGCGATAACAATTATATGGATACTCTCGGCTGCTTTTTGCCGTCGCCGTCATGCCGCGTATATATATATATATATATATATATATATTGTAAAGGAACAGACAAGACACAACGCCCTTGCTACAGGCCGGCTGTTCTTTATCTGACCCTTCTTTCTCTTCTTCCACCCCGCGCTAGAGCCCCGACGCCGCTGCTGTTAGTCATCACACTCGGCCATGACTGCGAGCGCGTGGAGCTGCCGACAGTACTTCAGGCGGTATTGCATGCATGGCGATCGCGCTGTGGTACTGCATGGCGATCGAGCTGCGGAGGTGTTTGTTTCCGGTGGGTGGAACTGACTACACCTCAGTGGTCGGTCCCAACCACGCTGCAACTTGGTTGGGTTATTGGCCAGGAGTGTCTCTGCTGGGCGACACTGGGTGTGACGCAGTGGTCGTCGCACGCCTAGTAGATACATATGCGTGTGAGCACGGACAGACTGCGGGACGTGATCATGATGTAACGCGGCTGCATCTTGCTTGCTGTCCTCGCTTGTCTTTGTTCTGAAGTCACTGCGGCGAAAGATGATGTTTGGTGGCTCCATACTACGTCTGAATGCGTGAACGCAATTATTGCTCGAACCCATGCCGACGTCGTTAGAGTTGTTTGACGGAACGTCGTTGCTTTGGCCGAGCTGGTCACTGTCCGAACTATCGGTGGTGATTTCTAAGGCGACATCAGCGGATTCGTGGTGATCCGCGTGGTGTTCAGACGGTACGCTGGGAGTCAGAATGCCGTGCTGGTCGTCCTCAGCAAGCTCGCACGCCAGGTCGTCCTCAGCGAGCTCGCACGCCATGTCAAAATGGCCGATGCTGGCTCTCTCTGCCTGGGGCGCTTCGATGGAGCGCGCACTCTCGGCCAATGACTGCCGCGAAGTCTGCAGAAGTTGAACCGACTGGTGTGAGAGGGTATCCACGGACTGGTCTGATTGCGGCGGCTGAAGGTCTGTCCGGTTATCGAAATTAAATCGGAAGTCTGATCTCAGGTGTGGTACTTGTACAGGGGGTGGGAGCTTCGTGTCTCGATGCGAAGATAAGCTGCTGGTCCGCGACTCCGAGAGCTCCGACTTGGCCGTAGTATTGGTCGCGGGCAAGGAAGTTCGTGAGATGGGTCCCGACGTGGAATCAGAGATCTCAACCTCGAAGCATACCTTGCCGCCTGTTTCCGTGTTCTCCGCTGGTCGTTCTGCCAACAGGTGTTCAGAGGTATTGCAGAGCACAGCTGCACAATCGAGATGATTCCCTGTGGCTGCGTCGTTGGAGCAACGGCCTTCACGAAGTCCTTCCTTGGTTGTGGTCTCTCGTCGTGATGAACTTGAGTCGGGTACAGTCAAAGAGTCCGAAATCTCAATTGGTGAGCAGCTGCAGCGCACAGCTGCTACCTTGAGGTGGAAGCCCTTTTGAGCTCCGTCCTCGGTACTGGTCATGTTGGACTGGGTGGTGGCAGAGAGGTGGGAGTGAGTCCGGCCAAAAGCAGCAATGAGCTTGAAGCTCCACTCCGCCCAGGACTGCTGCCGGACGCCTTCGTATCTATGCCACGCCGCGGCACCATTTCGAAGGCGGTCTATGGCCACACTCCACTTCTGCTGCTCCGTCCACGCATTTCGAGCTGCGAGAGCGTTCATGGTCGCCACCCAGTTGTCGGCGTCGTCCTGGACGCCGTGGAACTCCGGTATCTCGCTGGCGGCTTGTGATGGTAAGATCGCAGGCGAAAATCCAGAAAGCGCCAACGCGAAACAGCCCAGTTGGTGCGAGAGCTGCATGAGGGCACCCCTGAGCTCTCTGCGTTGCTGGGGTGAGGTGGCCTCCAGGTCGTGTGAGGCGGCTAGATCTAGCGTGGCGTTGGCGGCGCTCAATGCCGGCATGAAGGCAGGAAAAAGCGCAGAGCTCGACGCTCTCAAAGCGTTCACCGTGCCGCGGAGTCGCGCGATGGTATGCCGCAGCTGCGCGGCGCTGTCCGAGGTTCCGCATGATGTGGTGGTTGTGCTTGCGGTTGCGGGTTCCTTGTAAGAGGAGTATGCCGTGGTAGCGTACGCGTCCGCGGAGTGTGCCGCGTGGTAGCACCACTCACGGCGGTGACACGCACGTCCAAGGAAGCCTGGACAGCGTCCCTTGGAGGCTCACACGTTGGCAAAGTTGTGGGCACGGGATGTACGCCACGGGAGGCGTGCGCGACGTTCTCAGACGAGAGCAGTCCGTGCACACACTCAGAAGAAGGTGGTAGCATGGTTCCTGTCAAGTGGTACCCTTGAACCACCGAGGAGGCATGGACGCCGTCCACAGATGGTATGATGGGTAGGTGCAGCAGCGGTCGAGTTGCTGGCTCCATCGCTAAGGAAGCGTGAACGGCGTTCCTTCGATGGAGAGATGCGCAACGCCAACGACCCACGAAGACAGGAGGCTTCAGCTTCAAGGTCCGGTTTCCGTTGTAGGCTGCGCCATTGTAAAGGAACAGACAAGACACAACGCCCTTGCTATAGGCCGGCTGTTCTTTATCTGACCCTTCTTTCTCTTCCACCCCGCGCTAGCTCCCCGCGCGCCAGAGCCCCGATGCCGCTGCTGTTAGTCATCACAATATATATATACATATATATATATATATATATATATATATATATATATATATATATATATATATATATATATATATATATATATATATATATATATATATATATATATATATATATCCTCCTCAGACCCCAGTAAATGTGTGGCCACACAGGTGAAATCAAAACACATTTTTGGACATAGTTTATTACACACATAGTTTATTACTCGAGAAAAAATTTGCGGCGCCTCTACGGCAAACGGCTTTTGCACGCCAGCGTGTGCATTATAATGCACACTGGGTCTTAATGCGCAGGAAACGAATAACACTCGCCTATAACAAAATCTTACATTTGCTCGTGAAAAGCAATCTTGTTTGTTGTGAAACAATTTGTAGCAGTTTCGTGCAAATGTGATCAATAGGAAGATGCTACACCGGAACTTTGTTCGGTAAGAACGTCCAGAGTTTCGGCATCTCGAGGAAGATACCTGATTTACAAGCTCTGGCATGTGGCTTGCTCACGTAGTTCTTGGCTCAGGAGGCACCTTGGCTTTCAGCAGCTTTCTGGGTGGCTCAAGTTCAAATTCGGTGCCACACCTAGTTTTCGACACTAGGTAATGGGCAAAGAACGGCCTCGTCGTAAGCCAATTAGAGGTCCGAGGGGTCATTACTGGTTATTGTGTCGAGAACACCTTTCGCCTTTTCATCAAAGATTCCTCGATGAAACGAACTCCGAAGATTAATGCCAATAAGCTTAATACCAACTTCATGAGACTGGCACAAGTATGCACGCCAAAGAACATATTGAGACCGAGTGTGCATTATAATCCACATTTGAAGAAAACGGCTTGTGATAACAAAAATACTCGCCTGTAAGGTTACGTGACGTGCGTCAATTATTCCAAACCCTTCCTAAGTAGATTGAAACAACAATTCAAAAATATTACTCCAGTATTATTGAGTAATTTGGGACTTTGTTGGACGCTGTCAGTAGAACGTCGAAGACGACAATTCCGCCATGTGTGAAAGCGAGAAACCATGGCTTCCACTGTAGTGTCCTTCCTGTAATGCTGACCAGATGACACCACATCCTCGAGAATGCGATTGCACCAAGAATGTTGGCTTTAATAGTGGCGCGAATTTCCAAAACAGGAAAAGTACAAATGTGCATTTTAATGCACACGGGGTCTGAAGAGGATATATATATATATATATATATATATATATATATATATATATATATATATATATATATATATAGAAGCCACGAGGAAAAATATTTTCCGACGCGCGGAATTGAACGGGCGACCTCTCGCTCCGCAGCGCGCGGCGCTTACCGCTAGGCTACAGAAGCGCACATCCTTCAGCATACTAACGGCGAGCTATTTATACACACCATTCGCCACTGGCGGTACGCCGATCTCGGGGGAAGATCAGCGTGTTCTCAGCATTACCAGCTAACGAATGAGATGGCGCAAAGTGCTCGCTCGGTGTCCCACTCGTTGCGATACGTTGTCTCCTCAACTTGCACTTTGGCCTGCAGGGCGTAGTCGCCTTTGCCCGGGCGTGCGCGCGCGCTTATCTTGGGGTGGGGGGGGATGAGGGCAGTTTTACGTCGTTTGCTTTCGCCGGAAAGATTGCGTTTAAGTTACAGAGCGCACAAAGGTCACTTCGCATGCTGCAGACCCCGTTTCCGAAAGAAGCGCGCTGTTCAAACACAGTGAGAGAGAGAACAACTTTATTAAAAATAAACGAACCCCAGTCCGGGTCCACTAATAAAAAAGGGAAGGCTTAACCATCAGACAAGCCTAAAAGTTTCAAATGTTCGAGTAGTGCCTTCACGATGTCTGGGGAGGAGTCCGCCAGCCACTCCTCCAGGTTCGCAGGTCTTAGATTCGTAGGTATGTGTTTAAGGCTCTCGCCCATGGCTGCACGGCCACCCGGACAATCTCACAGAACGTGAGCGTTATCCGGGTAGCCACCGCATGCCACGCAGGCAGGAGACCCGTCCTTGCCTTGTATGTAGTGCTGAATGTGGGGTGTCATTAAAGAGTGAGTTTTGGCGCGCTTTACCAGGGCTGCCTCGCGTCTTGTCATGGAGTGAGGTGGATCGGGATAAATTCTGCGTTTGTTGCGCATCTCGTTTAATCCTTCGCGCCTGTCTAAACGCGCCATAGCAAGTAATTCGGTTCGCTTCAGGTAATCTGGCCACGACAAGGGAGGGCCCGGGAGACTTACACGGGACATGGCGTGTGCCACTTAATTCCCTCTGATCCCCGAGTGACCAAGTATCCACTGTATTCAAACACGTAATGAAGGGTGGGCCTCTGAGTGCTTCGTTAGTGTGCTGTAATGCGCGTCTGGAATGTCACCTGTCGCGAAGGCTCCACGGGCTGCTTGGCTATCTGTGCGTATCAGTAAACAACGCGCATTTGGGTTGGGTATGGTAGCTACCTCTACTATGGCCGTGATTTCTGCCATGCATTGCGTACTGATGTTATGATGGAAGCCCCATGACAGTGGTAGTCCATCGGAAGCTATTCCCATTCGAAAGCCCTCGCCGGTCTGAGACGGAGATGCGTCCATGTACAAGATCCACTCTCCTGTGGTTTCTTGGAGATGTTGGACTCGTGTTTCGCGTCATCCTGTTTGTGTATCTCGATCCATGTGCCGCGATACAGGTTCGACGGTGATATGATCGAGCGTCGCCCATGGGGGGCCGGGTTGCTTCAAATGCGACAGGCGGTGATATATCGTAGCCCAATTCACGAAGTAGAGCGCATCCTTGTGCGGATAGTTTGAGGCGCGGGAATTGTGGTTCCCGGTGAATTTGCGCCACTCGTCGAGGTTCGGAAGGATAGCCGTTCCTCGAACCCTATCACTTGGCGTATTGAGGGGTACCCAATATAGTGCGAGAAATCTGACGAAGTAGGGTCTCGAGCTTGGATTTTTGGGTCTTGGTAATCTCAATATATGGATATTGATACATGACGCGGGGAATAGCGAGGGCCAGGGTCATGCGCCTGAGTTGGTGTTCTTTGATGCCTCTGAGCTTGCGCGTTGTGCGTTTCAAAAGAGGGTGAACTTACTGCAACTCTTGTGTTGTATGTAGAAACCACTCCTTTGACTTGCCGTTGTCTTGCAACCAGAAGCCTAGAACTTTTATGCAGGGCTTCCTCAGAATGGGGTCATTCTTTATGGAGAGTGTAACGAGCTGCCGGTCTTCCTGGGCGCTTGGAAGTTTCCTGTTTGTGATGACGATATACTCGTATTTGGCACTGGATAGAGTGAGCCGTCTTTCTTCAAGGTATCGAGCAGTAGTGTAAATGGCCGACTCTAGCGTGTGCTGTATTTCTGATGGGGAACTTTTTCCGGCCTAGAGGGTGATGCCATACGCATATATTGTAAAATGAAGGTCTGGTACAGATCTGAGATCGCGCGTCAGACCATTGAGAGCGAGGGAAAAAGAGTGTCGGTGACAAAATTGACCCTTGCGGCACGCCTCGTTGGAGATACCGCGTGCGTGCTTTTACTTCGTTTGCCTGCACGGCAACCGTACTGTCGGTAAGTATATTTTTGACGTAGTCGTATAGCTTCTGCCGCGGTCGGATCGCCCTGAGTCCCTCAAGAACCGCTGCGTGAGTTACGTGGTCAAAAGCACCCTTGATATCAAGGCCAACTTTGGTGCGCAGTTGAGAGGTGCTGTATTCGGTGAACACATCCTGCAAAGCAAGCATCGCATCCTGCGTAGACATATGTTTTCGGAAACCGATGACGCGTGGGTCAACCGGACAGGTTGTGTCCTGTTGCCAGAGTAGTCGCGTTAGCGCCATGCGCTCCATTAGTTTACCCGGGCACGACGTCAGCGAAATCGGGCGAAGATTCGCAAGTTCATTTGGCCCCTTATTGGGCTTGGGAATGGGAATGACCGTGGCTATTTTCCACTCTGCGGGTATATTGCCTGTTTCCCAAATTTGGTTGATGGTGTCCAGGAGAAACTGCAGTTGAGTTTCGGGCAAATTTCTTAACATCCTATTGCTTATCCCGTCCCAGCCTGGCGCTGTCTGCCGTTTGCAGGCGTCGATGACCATTCGCAGCTCCCCCCATTGAGAAGGGGTGGCCGAGATCGGAAGGCGTGTGGTCTGCTAATACCGGAAGAGGATGAGTACAACGGATGGTCGTAGCTGTTGGAAAGAAGTGGTCAGCAATTTCTTCAGCCAAAGTTTCCGAGTCAATCCCTTTCTTGAGTTGCATTACTTCTAGGTGTTTTTTTCGTTTGGGTTACCCAAGCAAGGTCCGAAAAAGAGACCATGCTCTACTCGTGTGTAAACTATTGCCTGCGTGCTCACAGATATCCAGCCAATTGTCGGTGGCCAACTTGTCCGCATACTCTTGCGCTTCTCGCGTGATCCCTTCTATGTGGGATTTGAGACGTTTCTTTAGTTGTTCCGTTTCCATCTCCTAATTAACGCATGCCTTTTGTCCCAGAGCGCTACAAGGTGTCGGTCAATTTGTGGGTTGTCATCGTTGCGTTGAACTGGTCTGGTGGTTTGTCTATGTGCCGTAAGGAGAGAGCGGTTCAGATCGTCAAGTGTCGACGTTTTTATTTTTGTAGAGACCCTGCGAAACGCGTCCCAGTCTGTGAGCTCCAGCGGTATTGAGTAGCACCCACGCCTGGGATCTTTGTCTATTAGGTAAGGGAATGGTAATTTCGAGGATGCAGTGATCACTGCCGAATGTTTCACCCAAATTGCGCCTGTCCGGTGTCTTCTTTGTCCTGCTCCATGCCAAATTGGGATTGGTGTCACGTTGCACAGAATTACCGGTTCTAGTGGGCATGCTGACATCATTGAGAAGACAGAGGTGGTGTGTGTGGACCAAGTTGAGAAGGGTCATCCCGGACTCCGAGGAAGCATGGTACCCCCAGTAGGTATGACTGCTATTGAAGTCGCCTGTCTACAGCAAGTCCGATTTTTCAAGTTGCTTGAAAAGGTTGTGCCATGGGCTACGGGGCATTTTGGAATTAGGTAGGCGGTATGTATTGATGATGCTTATGTCGTACTGTCGGCAAAATCTACATTTCAAGAAAACGCTTTCTTCTTTAGCATTATTCAGGTAGTTGAGAGGTTCCTGCACAACGGTGTGTTGACCCGATACCAGCGTTAAGGCCATTATTCGGTACGTGACTTGTGCAGTTCCATGCCCACGTTTTTGTGGGATGCTAGGAGCACTGTAGGTTGTATAGCCAGGTAAGGAAATTAATGCTAATGGTTCCTGGAGAACTATGACATCTGGTTTACGTGGGAATTGCGTGAGTAAGAGGGAGCTGCGTTTGCGGCGAATACCTCGACAGTTCCACTGCCACACGATAATCCCCGCAGTGGGCTGTGACGAAACAGGCTGTGAATTACTCGACGTCGCCATTATTAGTATTGACATGTTTATACGGGTGGGCATCGTCGCAAGCTGTACCTCGTCTGCGCGTAGTTGCTGCGTTTCTGAGGAGCTCAAGCGATTGCGCGAGCGCTGCTAGTTGCTTGAGGATGTCTACTTGTTGCGTCTGTCTCTCGTCTTGCTGCTTCTGCAGAATGTTTAGTTGTCTTTCTATTGTTTCTAACCGCGTATCTGTCTCGGCCTTATATGCGAGAAAAATTGGGGGGACCCTTGAGCTTCGCCTTTAAGAGTTGAACGTGATAGCGATATCCCGTCTCTAGTGCGTACTTCAATCACTTAGTGCATACTATGTAATGGGTAGTATGCTTTAAACCAGGAGAAATTATGCACGGTAAATGCGGGAAATGTTTTCGAACTTGCTATGCACCCACTACGTGGTGTTAAGGGAATACGCGCAGTAAGGTGTGTGCCGTTTGTAATGGGTGGCTGGCTTTAAACTATGGAATCGTTATGATAGTCACATATTCTGACGCCCGATGGCAATGTATGCTTGTACCACGCAATATTCCTGGGATATTACATGTTATATTGCGACGCCTATATAAAGGACGCTTGCGTTTGCGAAGCATGGAAGTTATTTTCACTGCATTTCCAAGCAGAGGAAGTTATTTTCACAGTATTGCCAAGCAGAGGCATGGCTCTGTGGTAGAACACCTGCTTGCCACGCAGACGACCCGGGTTCGATCCTTACTCGGACCCGAAAATTTTTATTATTTATTTTATTTGCATCTTTCTCGATTTTTCAGTCACGGACAAGATGATGATTTTTCGGTCACGGACAAGATGATGATTTTTCGCTCACAACCAACGACGCCGACGCCGGAATTTCTGCGAAACGAGCTCTTTAACGCTATCGCGTTAATAATGGGGCGTTGCTGATACCTGTGGACCAGCGTAAGATGGGGTCGAGGTGGATGAAAGTGCAGGGGTGTTATGTTTGCTGGCACTGCGACCCGGTGGAGTGAAGGACGGACTCACCTTGTCCGATGGAGACTGCCTTGGCTGATTGTGCGGGGGTTCTTCGGAAGACGCAAACGGCTTCTGGGAGAGGAGTGCCCGAACATAACTTGGGGTTTTCGGCTTGGGTGGCGGTGGCGGTGGCGCCGGTCGTTTCGTTGTGTAGCCTGGCAGACTGCTAGACCTGGGTCGGGTTTCCGGTTGTAGGTCCGGTGTGGTATCTTGTAAAGCTAAAAACCGGTTCTGGAGCGGCAGAGAGGGATAGTTTTGGTCGTTCGTCTTTGTTGGTTTGGTTGGTCGACTCTGGCTTTTTTGGCTCTTCTGAGGCTCAGCAGAGTCCGTTGGTGTGCTACTGAGTTGTCTCTTTTCCGCGGCGATGCGGGCGAGCTTGTCGGCCTGCTGTTTCTTGGGACACCATGGGTCGCGAGCTCCGTGCGGTCCCTCGCAGTTGAAGCACTTAAGTTCACATTCGTGCGCCGTACGTTCGGCACGTTGGCCGGCAGGAAACTGTTGACCACATGTCTCGTAACGAGCGACTTCCTGTGCCGTGGGACATACATCGGCGCGGTGGCCTATGGTTAAACAAATGGTGCATTGTACCGCGCGAGGGCGAAAAGGTTCTGTTTTTGTGAGCCACAGGCCCATCTTGACTTCCTTGGGCACCGTCGCACCCTTCACTGTGAGGAGTGTAGTCTCTGACTGGCCTATTCGACGTGCTGCCAGAATCTGCCGGTCTTCGATGCTAATGATGCTGAGAAGCTGGTCGTCAGGGATATCATTGGGAAGGCCATGAACAACGCAGCGTGCGTGGTGTGCTTCGGCTGCCACACAGGCGGTCACATAGTGGCATTTTCCGTTAAGTGTCAGTGAGCGCAAGCTAGCGAGTTTCTGCGTCGCTGATTCTCGCCCACTTGTCGCGGCGACAAGGTTCTGTAGCGTTTTTACTTGTATGTTGACGTAGTGCACCTCAGACGCCGTGAGTCCAGCAGCGACGCTGATGGAGTTGGTGACTTGATAGGTAGGACACTGCAAGTTTGAGCTTTGTGCTCAGTCTCAGGATGATGGTCTGAGGGCTAACGTGGCGTCTCACAACATGCACAGGAGTGGCTTGATGATCTTCAAGCTGGCCTTCCATGAGTTGACAAGAGTTGCGAAGTGGGCTTGTTGGTAAGTCATGAGGAATTGGTTGCAGCGCGAACTTGAAACGAGGACACAAGAACAAGAGGACACGAGAGGACACGAGGACTGCGTGTGTTCGTCCTTCTTCTTGTGTCCTCGTTTCAAGTTCGCGCTGCAACCAATTCCTCAGGCCTTCCATGGTTGTTTCGTCGTCCATCACGCCGGAACGCCGGGTCGCGTTTCGTCCTGCCGCCGGCGAGGTTCCGGCGGTGAGGGTTAGCGAGGCTGCCGTGTCGCAGGTGCGTAAATCAGCATTCAAAACAAACGTACACTGCTCCGACGTACCCTTCATGATGTCCACGAGGTGCTGGAACACTGGTCGTATCCTTGAGAAAAGTAGAGTGGCGTAAATCCAGTGACTCGGGTTATTTCGGGCGAAAATCGCAGAGCCGTGGCGAGGTGCGTCTTGTCGCCTCAAACCCCTTGTGACGAGTTTTACCTGCACTAGTTCAAACGTTATCTACATGATGGAATGTTCACGTTGTCACAAACCGTACATTGGCGAAACGGGAGAGCTTGTTAATGTTAGATTAAACGGTCATTGCGCGGACACCGCAAAGACATTACCGAAAGCAGTGGCACAGCATTTTAATGTAGCAGGACATAACTTCGACGATCTCAAGCTTTACATACTTCAGTCAAACTTCCGGTCCGCAAGAGACAGAAAATATACAGAGTCATACCTAATTCACAAGTTCAATACACTCCAGCCAGCAGGTATAAACGTTTCTAAAAGGGATCTTGAATCCATTCGATATGGTACACACACAAAGAAAACCAGTGAGAGTTAAGCCCTCCTTCTAGGAATTTCAAACCTACTATTGTTAAGTAGTGCTTTTTCTGACACCTGGGATTCAGCGATACGTCTAAAACTCCTCCCCCCCAACCCGCTTTCTTCTTTTCGTTTTATTCACGGAACACCTGTTCCCTCTTCACTCACACAATTCCCTTCGGCACCCCCCCCCCCCCCCCCCCCACACATACCTACTCCCGCACCCCTGTATACACAGTCACCCTCTCCCCCTCCTTTGTTAGGATGGAGCAAAGGGCACGGAGCACATGCACGCTAGCGCTAAGGAAATCAGTTCTAGCCTTGAAGAAGACAAGTCCCCTTGTCGAAACGTCGGCTCGAGCACACAAGCCCTGTTTACGGATTTTTTCATCGCAAGCTTCCATCTTCCCCTTCCTGGCGTTTTCTGTGACACTGTGACACTTGTTAGTTCGCGCTCGTCCTGTGTATACCTGGGCGTATGTTCCGTGCGTCCTTTGCGCTTGAGCAGGGAGCTCCAAGTTTCGATGTGCTTGCCGTTCTTCGCGTGAAATGACAATTCCTTGCTATCGCATTCATTGCTTCGCCCTTGCGGCGAAACTGTGACTTTCTTTTTCAAAGCAGTTTCAAGACCTGGCATGGCTCTGTGGTAGAATACCTGATTGCCACGCAGAACGCTTGGGTTCAATTCCTGCTGAGATCCTGATTTTTATCTTTGCATTCAGCGGGTCTACGCTGCCGATGACAATTTCTCTTAACGCTCTCACATTTACGCTACTAATGTCTGTTCTTGCCGTTCCCGGGCAGATATAAACTATCAATCACCTGTGGCGCATACACGCTTAACGCGGCCCGTGGTATACGGGTATGTGCCACACGCGTCTGAAGGAAAGGGTTTGACGACGTACACGACAGGATTTTTACCTTATGTCGTGATCAGACAGTCATATTCCTCAAACTGTCTTACTCTCCCATACCAATTTTGGTCCACACCAAGTCAAGGATCCGATCACGAGAGCACCCAGATTAGGCGGCTAGATAGACAGACAGACAGATAAATAGATAGATAGATGGAGTGATAGATAGATAGATAGCAAGGCTGGACAGTATCGCGATAGTATCTTAGAGATACTTTTGAGTTTCTGTATCGACACACATTTCAAAAATGTATTTGTATCTCAGTAGTGAAATACTTTTACAATGTATCGATTGTATCGCGATACTGTAGAAGACACCGGTATCCCGTTACGTTTCTGTCGAAAATGAGCTGACGTTCTTTCAAAGGGGAAAGGAAAATTGTTTTGTGCTTAGCCAAGCAAAGGCGGGCCGCCGGTCGGTGACACTGAAATGGCAGCACAGGGTTCCCCAGATGCACAGAATGGCACGTGGTAAAATCCCCCCGACGCCATTGACGGCGAATTCCCGGAGACAGTATCGTTGGCCCCTGCCGATGACAGTCGCTGCCGCTCGGGGCCGGCGCAGCATCCATAATTTTTTTCGGTGCAATAGTTGACCCGAGAAGAGATGCTGCAGGACTATACGGCCCTGACGGCGGTATTTCTTCGTTATAACACCAACTCATGCTCCTCTGCAGTGATAAAGATGCTTTTCTCTTTGCGAGTCTTGTGTTGCATACAAACCAGCGCTACGTACAGAAAACCCTATTTGACATGCTGCTGGCGCAGTTAATGCGGAAACTTTCTCCGCAAAACACATCTTGTGTGTAATCACCTAATTCACTGGCAGTCGTTAGTGATTCGAGAGATATGATCCAGGGGCGTAGGCAGAAAGTTTTTTTCGGGTGAGGGGGGGGGGGGGGCACCTTTTTGATTGTGAGTGGGAGCCGGACAGGCAGTTGGGGTCGAGTACAATTTTGTTCTCTATCAGACATGGCAAAAAAAAATTCCGGGGGGGGGGGGGGGGGGGGAAGGGCCCCGTGTGCCACTCCCTGGCTACGCCACTGAATTACGATTGACATGCAAGTTCCAGAGCGCTGAAACATGGTTCGCAACATTATGCCGCACTCGAGAAATGTCGTTACTGAGCATCAGCATTTCAGAGAAAAATGTATTTCAGTATCTGTATTGATGTATATGTAATCCGGAATACTTTTTTCGTCTTTTCGCAGATGTATCTGCGAAATCTCCTGTTACTTCCAAAAAAAAATGTATCTCAGTATCTGTATTTTCGGCTTCCAGCACGTGTATTTCGATATCTGTATTCCGGAACTCTTTTGTAAGTATCTCTGTCCAACCCTGATAGATAGGAACGCTCAAAGTGTCTTTGGTCCGCTAAGAAACGCTTTGCAATTATTAGCGCTTAAGAAAGTCAACACGGCATTTCTGTCTATACACAGGAGATGTCAGATGCTTTATTTTTTCTTGAATTACACTAAGAAAGGTACAGAGGCTAAAAGTATAGCAATACCTGACAAAAGGCCTCTGTACCGGTTTCACAAAAATAGCAAACAACAAGTACATCGTAAATTGTTCGCGGCAAAAAGAAAATTTGTTTCAATGTAGAATTAAAACACAAACAAAAACTCGATAAGTTCACAGTTCACAATACCTAGTAACCGAACTAGAAAAGGTTCTTTTGCACAGAAGTAAGCAAACAATATGTAAACGAGAGCATACATGCTAAGTACATTTCATTAAACAGAATATTTGTGTCAAAAATAAATAAACAAAAATAAATAATAAAACAACAAAAAATTAAAGACACAAGTGCTTCTAATACATGCATGACAGGTCATTATACACAAACAAAAATACATACTTATACACAATATAGTAAGTAACATGTATTTTAATTGGATAACTTGAAGTGAGCGCGTTATTTGTCAACATCCTTTTCGGTTGACTCAAAGCAAACATGGTTCACAGGAGTGTGGAAAAGTATTTATGCTCACTTCTTTTACTTCTTCGGTTGATTGAGAGAGCATGAAACAATGAACAAGCTGTGTGAGAAAACAGTTGAGTGACAAGCAGAGTAAGTACATATATGAAAGCAAGTAGCTGTTACAGTTACACCTGGTGCCATCAAGATGCCTGTCATTGTTTAATCAGATACAAAAATTACTATTGCATCAGGATTACTACTAAGAAGCTAACTTGCTGAACACTGTTGTCTTATAGTGAAGGAAATAGTGTTATAAAATTACTAATGTACCGCCGCCTGGGTTGGTACTTGGAGCATTCCCTTTAAAAGCTGCTGCTACAGCCGAGTGATGCACAGTGATGACAATGTGCACTTGGTTATTTAAATCATGGCACCACTTGTGGATTACAAACATTTATTAAGTTGGCAGAAATAGAACAAAATGTATGCTGTATGCATCGTTTCTGCGATCCCCATTTTCTCTGCTGTATAACATGTTATAGTACTATTAAAGGTTGCAGGTAATCCGAAGGCTGCAGGTTCGGTCCCTGCCGGCGGCATGTTGTCTTTTCGTCCTCTTTACTTCCTTCTCATCTATATCGCAATTACCACAATACGCTTAAAACAGTACAATTAACGTCCCCTATGCTTTCCATAGCTTCGTTATCTGTTGGTTTTCGTTAACGTTGTGTCAAACAAAGAAACGTGCCCTCAAATCCTCTTCCTTATATGTATTCATAGGGAGGGTATTGATCCGGCTGACATGATGCCTTCAGGTGGTATGCGAGGGCTTTTATTGCGATAGGAATTATACGGACACTCTCGGCGGATTTTTTCCATCGCCGTCACCGTCATGTCCCGGATATGTATATGTATGTATATGTATAAAAAGGCCCAAAGAAAAAAATTCTGAAGCACCCAAACGGGGATTCGAACCAGCGACTCCTTGCTCCGCAGCGCACTTCGTTAGACAGCACAACCACGTGGCATCCATGTCCTGGCGCAATAACGGCAAGCTATTTATATACACCATTTGCCGCTGCTGGTACGCAGATCTGGGAAAAGCTTGAGCGTGTTTTCTATCACGCAACGCTCCTACATTTTCTTTCAATTTGAAAACTGCCCTTGAGACGCGCACGAAAACGTAGCCCCTTTCTGTACCCACTCGTACGTGATGTGGAACGAAAAAACAAAAACAAAAAAGAACGACGGGAACACCTTCGGTCAGTCACCACCGCGTGGCAGAAGACGCAGAGGGGTCACTCCACGCTCCGCAGTTTAAAAAAAAGAAATATTGAAGAGCGTCGGGTTCGGCATTGTCGACACTTGCAGCGCGTTGCTCAAACACAAAGACTTAACAACTGTGACAGTTGTTCACGCTTGTCCTGTGTATGCCTGCGCGTTCTTCTCGAGCGTCATTTGTGCTTCAGTGGCGCGCTACAAGCATGGCGAGCTACAAGAACTTCATTACTGCATTTGTGATGATATTCTTAGTGTGATTTATTTATTTATTTATTTATTTATTTATATATTTACAGATACTGCAGTCTCATGTTTGAGACATTGCAGGAGTGGTCACAAGAAACGCACAAAGAAACAACAATGTAGCGAACCTTTGGAACTATACAGTGGGTCATCCTCTCCAGCGCCTTCTAGTGGGTCGCCCTCTTCGACGTGAACGAGCAGCTCGTGCTGAGAGTCGGTCCCCGCCTTGGCTGTCGCTCTGTGCATCGTCGCCAGTAAACGTCTTAACAATTTGGTGGAGAGTGCTGTGCCCTTAAAACAACTTCGGCCCGCATTCGATGCCCTTGGAGCTTCGATCCCGTACTGTACCATCTACCATGCCCCAAGACGCCGCTCAGCAAACGCTTCCTCCTGCGCCGACGCCATGTCCCGGTGTCCCCCGCATCCGCGATCCTCCTGTCTTCACCGGCGCGGATGGCACCGACGTCGAGGACTGGCTCGCCATTTACGAACGCGTGAGCGTCCCCAATAAATGGGACGAGGCAGGAAAACTCAGCAACCTCCTTTTCTACCTCGCGGGTGTGGCCGGCATGTGGTACAACAACCACGCATCCGATTTCCCGACTTGGTCCGCTTTTAAGACCGCCGTCGTCGACGTGTTCGGCCATCCTGCCGTTCGTAAGCTGCAAGCCGAACAGCGTTTGCGTGAACGAGCACAGCAGTCCGGCGAGTCCTTCACTAGCTACATCGAGGACATCCTTGACTTGTGCAAGAAAGTGGACGCGAGCATGTCGGACTCTGACAGGATCAGGCATGTTCGCAAAGGCATCGACGACGAACCAAGAACCCTCCTGGCCAAGAACCCTCCTGGCTCCTGGCCAAGAACCCTCGCACTGTGGCAGAGGTCATTACGCTGTGCCAAAGCTATGAAGAGCTGCGCCGGCAGCGCTTGATGACCCGTCGACCGCCCTCACGCAACGCTGATCTCGCGGGCTTGTCAGCCGTTTCTGACCACACCACCTTGCTAGCCGAAATCAAGTCGTTCGTGCGTGAAGAAATTGCCCGCCAGGTCTCTTTACTGGCTTTCGCTCCACCGCGACATGTTGGACAGCCGTCAACTACACTCCTGCCTCCCCTCCGCCGAGCGATTCAGCAGGAAATCACGGAGGTCATCCCTGAATACCACCAGCCGCCTCCAGTACCTGCGCCACTCAGCTACGCACAAGTTGTAGCCAGGCCGCCCCCCACCGATTCCTGTGGCTGGCCCGCTTAGTAACACCGAAGCCGTCGCCAGACCCCAGGCCTTCGACGCCAATGCCCCGCATAGATACGACGACGTCGTCCACGTGCCACGACTGCCGCCCACTATGCAGTCATATCAGCAGCCGCCTCCCACATCGCGTTCTGCGACATGGATGGGACCCGCGAACCGATGGCGCACTTCCGACAACCACCCCATCTGTTTTGCCTGCGGTTGCGCCGGTCACGTGGCACGCTATTGCAATCGCGTGCAGCAGCCTCGGGTCTCATCGAACCTTCCCAGCCATTCGAGCCGTCCTTATTATGACCAATCGCCGCCTATGTCACCGACGTCCCGCCCCGCACCATCTCCACGCCGTTCACAGTGTCCACGACGTCGCTCACTGTCGCCGATGCGGCCACGTCCGCCCGCACGCAACCAGGAAAACTAGTCGTCGCAGTCCACGAGGCAAGGGCTGCGACGCTGTCGAACTGTGAAAACCCTCAGAGAAGCCCATCGAACGTGATAGACGTGTTTGTGGACGGTGTTCGGGCATCTGCCCTTGTAGATACTGGCGCCGCCGTATCCGTCATGGACGCAACACTTAGCCGATTACTGCGCAAAGTGACGAAGCCACTTTCCGGGCTCTCCCTCCGTACAGCCAGCGCCCAAAGCATTCACCCTACAGCAGTTCGCACAGCCCGCCTCATGATTCGGGACGCGATGTACGCCGTCGAACTGATCATACTTCCTGCATGCTCTCACGACGTCATCCTAGGATGGGATTTTCTCTCCCGCCACGACGCCGTCATTCATTGCGCACCAGCTGAAATAGAGCTCTCACCATTCGCTGATTTGACGCCGGCCGACAGCCCATCGGCTGCAAGCAAGGTACTTGTCAAAGACGACACCAAAGTGCCTGCAAACTCGTCAACGGCGGTGTCGGTCTACTGCGCCAGTCTTTCCGACACCGTTGCCATCCTCTCGCCATATGACCGTGTTTGCCTGAGGAAAGGATTGCTGGTTCCTTTCGCGACCGTGCAAGTCACTCACGGCAGCACCTCTATTTTTGTTATGAACTCATCGCCGTTCAGTGTTACGTTGGTGCGAGGGGAATGTCTCGGCAGCGTGGAACCCATCGAAGACGCACAAGTTATGGATGAACCCTATGACACGCACTGCCCAAGTTCCAGTACGCTCAGTGCTGTTTCTACGTCTGCTTCATCATCCGCTGATGTACTTGGTTCCTCCATTCCCGACAACCTTACGCCGGTCCAGCGTTCCCAGCTTCTGGGCCTGTTGGAAGAATTTCGCTCTTCTTTCGATGTCGATCAACCTTCTCTCGGCCGCACGTCCGCCGTTACGCATCGCATCGACACAGGCGCCCAACCACCACTGCGGCAACGTCCATATCGCGTATCTCCCACAGAACGCCGTGCAATCAACGAGCAAGTCGACGACATGCTTCGACGCGATGTTATTCGACCCTCTAACAGCCCCTGGGCGTCTCCTGTCGTTCTCGTTGCGAAGAAGGACGGTTCTGTGCGGTTCTGTGTGGACTACCGACGCCTCAACAACATCACTCGTAAGGACGTGTATCCACTACCGCGAATAGACGACGCGATTGACAGCCTGCAAGGAGCAGAATTCTTTTCATCTCTCGATTTGACCTCAGGGTACTGGCAAGCACCTATGGCTGAGGACGCCTGACCGAAGACCGCCTTTGTCACGCCCAACGGCTTGTACGACGCTCAACGCTCAACGTCATGCCGTTTGGGCTGTGCAATGCGCCCGCCACCTTTGAGCGCATGATGGATACCGTTCTGCGCAACCTGAAATGGCACACGTGCCTGTGCTACTTCGACGACGTCGTCGTTTTCGCTCCGGACTTCTCCACGCATCTTCAACGCCTGCGGCATGTTTTGACGCGCTTGAGTGATGCCGGTCTGCAACTAAACCTAAAGAAGTGCCGATTTGCAGCACGGCAGCTGACAATACTCGGCTACGTCGTGTCCAAGGACGGAATTCTCCCCGATCCAGCCAAGCTTTGGGCCATGACCGAGTTCCCCAAGTAGACGTCCGTCAAGGAACTGCGCAGTTTCGTAGGCCTGTGTTCCTACTTTCGGCGCTTCATTCGCAACTTCGCGACTATCATATCGCCGCTGACGAAGCTCCTCGGAAGTAACGGGCCTCTCCATTCGTGGTCGTCAAAGTGCGACGACGCTTTTGCAACGCTCCGTCGTTTGTTGACGTCGCCTCCCATACTACGCCACTACAACCTTACGGCCCCTACAGAGGTGCATACGGACGCCAGTGGTGTTGGCCTCGGCGCTGTCCTTGCGCAGCGCAAACCAGGGTTCCCGGAATACGTCGTGGCGTATGCAAGCCGTACGCTTACAACAGCCGAGACCAATTACACCGTCACGGAGAAAGAATGCCTGGCAATCATCTGGGCCCTTACGAAGTTCCGACCTTATTTGTATGGTCGCCCATTTGATGCCGTCACCGACCATCACGCACTGTGCTGGTTGTCGTCATTGAAGGATCCATCAGGTCGTCTCGCCCGTTGGGCGCTTCGCCTGCAAGACTACGACATCCGCGTGCTGTACCGCAACGGACGCTAGCATGCTGACGCCGACGCCCTGTCGCGCTCTCCCTTGCCTGACGACAATGCCCAGAGCTCAGCGTCTCACCTTGCCGTTTCTTCCATCGACCTTCGTACCCTCGCTACAGAACAGCGCAAGGATCAATGGATTGCCTCACTGATAGACTTGCTGACTGATCCATCGGCAACACCATCCACTCGCGCGTTGCGTCGTCAAGCCCACCATTTCGCCGTTCGCAACAACCTCCTCCACCGACGCAATTACAACGGTGACGGCCGCCAGTGGCTACTAGTCATACCCCGCAGTCTGCGCTCTGACATATGCGAGTCGTTCCACTCTGATCCGCAATGTGCGCACTCCGGGGTATCGAAGACTTACCACCGCATTCGCCAACGGTACTTTTGGCGAGGGATGTACCGCTACGTGCAGAAATTCGTTCGCTCCTGCATAGATTGTCAGCGCCGCAAAACTTCAACGCACCCTGTCGCCGGCAGGTCTGCAACCTCTACGTTGCCCTGACAGGCCGTTTGGGCGCGTTGGTATCGATTTGTATGGGCCACTTCCGCTAACGTCGGCTGGTAACCGCTGGGCCATCGTCGCTGTAGACCACCTCACGCGATACGCCGAAACCGCCGCCCTCCCCGCGGCTACAGCGCGCGATGTGGCTTCCTTCCTGCTCCAACGATTCATGCTGCGTCACGGTCCACCCCAGGAACTGCTCAGTGATCGAGGCCGTGTTTTCCTGTCCGAAGTCGTCGAAGCCATTCTCAAAGAGTGCAACGCTGTTCACCGCAAAACTGCTGCTTACCACCCGCAGACGAATGGCCTCACCGAACGCTTCAACCGTACGCTCGGCGACATGCTCTCCATGTACGTCGCCGCCGATCACACAAATTGGGATGCCATTCTGCCATTCGTCACCTACGCCTATAATACCACCCCTCAGAGCACTACTGGTTTTTCACCTTTCTTATTATTATATGGAAGGCACCCGTCGCACACCATCGACACGATACTTCCATACAAGCCGGATCCATCTGAGTGTGCGCCTATTTCTAACACAGCCAGGCTTGCTGAAGAGTGTCGAGAGCTTGCAAAGACCTTTACTACACATGATCAAGAGCGGCAAAAGAGCATTCGCGCTGACACCAGCACTTCTGCGCCTACGTTCCTCCCTGGAGCGCTCGTATGGCTCTCGATCCCTACCACGGCAACTGGCCTCTCTTCAAAACTACTGCCCAAATACGAAGGCCCCTACCGTGTCGTCGAACGCACTTCCCCTGTAAACTACCTGATCGAACCATCTTCGGACATGCGCCGTCGAGGGCGCGATATTGTCAACGTGGAGCGCCTCAAGGTGTACCATGACCCGCTCATAGTAACCAGCCGTTAGGTCGCCAGGCGGCTCCCTTTTCGTGCCCAGGGTATTTGTAGCGAAGCTTTGGAACTATACAGTGGGTCATCCTCTCCGGCGCCTTCTAGTGGCTCGCCCTCTTCGACGAGAACGAGCAGCTCGTGCTGAGAGTCGGTCCCCGCCTTGGCTGTCGCTCTGTGCGAACGTCTTAACAACAACAAAGAATGAAAACATCAAAATACTTAATTGGACACTTTTTTACAAACTGTGCATGTGGTAGTCGTCTCAAAGAGCTGTAAAGATTATTCCACGTGTCAATGGTGCATGGGAAAAAAGAGTATTTATAACGATCAATAAAACATCTGAATGGCACAATGTTCAACGGATTGTATCGGCGCGTCACATGGGTAGTATGACTGGTGAAAGAAATTAGTGTAGCTATGCGGACAGATTTGTGTACGATATTATGTGACATGATAAGCCGATCGCACATATGTCGGTGTTCTGAACGATTCAGCGATAAAACGTAGTAGTGCTCTGAAGGAGAGAAATTACGGTCGTAGCGATTAAAAATGAATCTGATAGCTTTTCGCTGGACGGAGTCAAGTTTATCTTTGTCGTTTGCAAGATGTGGTGGCCATACAACTGACGCATATTCAAGAAGAGGCCTTACCAGTGACTTATAGGCTATCTCGCGATCTTGGAGTGGCGCCCTCTCGCGTGTGACGTCAGGGAGAGGACTCAGATGCAGCTCTTCGCGCGCGCGTTCGCTACATGAAGGCTACTCGACGCTGCAAGCCTGTCTATCGCGCTCGAGTTATTGAAACATTGGTGGGCGAGTTGATAAAGCAATTTGTACTGAATGTTCAAGCAAAATGCCCATCGAATTCGAGCGGAGTTGCCGTCAGGAGCACGTTCTGCGTCGATTGCTCCTGTTGTCGTCTGCTAGCCATCCATGTGTACATCTGCTTCTATGGTAAATTTTTCTTTTCGCGACTGTTCTATGGCCGTGGCGCACTCAAAATGACGTTCCTGCCCGTTTTCGATAACTGACTTCAGCGTTCGGGCTTCAGCTTCCATGTCTGCGTTAAAGCGCAATAAATGTATACCGCGTGCTGCGCGTGTTCGGTTGCCAAGCCTGCTCCTTCGGTTCAATTCACATGTTCGGAGCATGACAAACGACGTGTGATGTCATTCAAATAAATTAAGTGGCGTTACCGGCCACAACGTTTGATTAAATACACATTTTTAGCAGCTGCTGTGTAAGCACGTCGTAAGTACTTTAAATTGAAACACGAAATAAACAGGGTGAGTCTATAGGGGATGCACGACGGGGATATGAAATATCGGTAGGTTGTCCGGAGTGATTTTCTTTTGTTTTTGTTCTATTTTTTGCAACATATTTTAATCCTTACGTTAATAAATCGACGTTTGTTCACTTGTTCACGGTGGTCTGAAAATATGCTGAACAGAATTAGTGTAATCATACTAACGTTGATAAACATAAAGCTTTCGCATCGAAAGATGTATTTGCAATAAAATACTGTAAATCAATCTCAACGGTCGACTCCTGATGTAGCTTGGTGCGATCACTGTACTAAAGAGACTCGAGTTCCTTATGCATTTGCCTAAGTTGACTCGAAGGCGAAAGCCATCTTTTTCTTGAGTCGATGTATTGTTCCTTCACCGCCCCGCTCCGAATGCTTTCTGGACGTAACGTGGTTTTGCATTGAAGCTTTCTACTCATCACCTGGTTTTGCATCGCCTCCGAGATCGGCCCACCAATCACGGAGGCAATGCAAAGCGACGATGTCATGTGATGACGTAATCATGTGACATGACGTTATGATGTCACAAATTTTGTCGGTCTGGGATGTCATGATGACGTGATCATGTGATGAATTTTCACATCACTCGTGTTGACGCTGGCACGCGGGACGCCGACGGTCAATTTTCGCAATTTATGTGGAATCTAAGGCTCCCAGCTTAAAATATTCAATCTTGTTACAGCACGGTAAAGAATCACAATAATCAGCCACAGGGGCCAAAAGAATGGTGGGAAAGAGCTCTCTTTCTCCTCTTCCTGGACACATTCGCTGATTTTTCCTAATGTTTACGAAGCTGTACTATCGGTGTCAAGTGAAACGCGAACACTGCAGCGGATCGCGTTGCCCAAGCATTAGAAATACATAGTGTGCGCCATCCTGTCATGACCATTGGCAGGCTCGCACAGTTGAGTAGGCAGCACTGCGTGATCGAAAACATGAATGCGGCTCATGAACGTATCTATCTCTAATCATAAGAGTGGAACTGTACCACGCGCACCACTGCTGGCGTTTCATTCCGAGCGATCTTATTTGCATCCAGCTCGCCAGTCTTGCTAGTGGTCCGCAATAACCCGCTGGTCGATGAACTTATCGATTTCATTTTGTCGGCTTTCGTGTCTGCACAAGTCCACATGACTACAGTTGGGAGTGGAGCGTGAATTTTCGTACATCTCAAGTCTGTTTACACAACGCTGATTTTTGCGAATAAGCCGCAAAATTGATCGGGCTGCGATTTCAAAACAGCGGAGACTCTCTTTAACTCACTTGGCGGGGGGCGTTCGCGCTTTCACGTAAGCGATTTCAACGCCATCCAGCCCAGTGAGTGACGCTACGAACTCGGGGGGCATGAACCTGACCGCGATGGCTGTCGGTATGCAGAAGATATGTTAAATGTTAACGTTTCTTAAACTCATGTAATGCTAGCAGTCATCTCAAGAAATATCATAAGAAGAAAATGCAGCTAGTAGTCGAGGAACGCCGTGCGACGCGAGCGAACTATAACGAAAATGCTGCTGTTTTAGCCAGAGCGTAGCAGACGACAAAAGCCGAATCCCCTTCCTTGCGTCACCGGAGCGCCGTTCGCAGCGCCGCCATCGGTCGCACACGAGGCGAATAAGCTTGCATTCTTTTGTGGCACCCTTTGACGTTCTTTGTCACCATTTTCTCATTGTCACAATTTTCGTTCTTTGTCACCATTTTCTCATTGTCACCAAGTCATTGTCACCATTTCCTGAAAATTAGGCTCCATTTGCCAAGTTCTGCTCCAGTCGCAAAAAGAAGAAAACACATCATTTAACAAAACCTGATCAGTTACGCTACGCACATTCGAATACAAAACACAGTCATCAGCGTATAGACGTAGCTTAACTGGAGTGCTAGTGACAACTTGAGCGACATCATTAATGTAAATTATGAATAAAAGGGGTCCCAAAACAGAGCCTTGTGGAACACCTGAGGAAATATGAGCTGATGATGACTGTTGGTGGTTGTAACAAACAAACTGACTCTTCAGGTGCAAATAATCCGCAATCCATTCAAGTAATTTGTCAGCATATGGGCCTGTGAGAAAGTTGCGAAGTTTGAGAAGTTTTTTATGGCATACCTTGTCAAAGGCTTTGGAGTATTCAATAAAGATGGCGTCGATCTGTTCATGGCTGTTAAGTGATCAGGCAATGTCGTGCGTGAATTCGATCAGCTGTGTAACCGTGGAGAAACCGCTACGAAAAGCATGCTGTTGCTGTGAAAGGATATCGTTGTCAGCTAGGTATTGAGTAATGTGCTTGTGGATGATGTGCTATAGTAGCTTGCAGCACGTAGATAATAATGAAATTGGTCTGTAGTTAGAAATGATTCCTTTCTTACCCGATTTGAAGATAGGAACAACATTTGCGACCTTCCAAACTCGCGGAACCCGTTCGTAGTCAAGTGATTTCTTAAATATAATCATGAGGTACCGTGCACATCATTCAGAGTACCTTTTCAAAAAAGCGTTGGGGATATCATCTGGACCGGCACTTTTAGTAATGTCTATGTTTAGTAAGAGATTGTGAATTCCAGAGCAACTCAACTCAATATATGGAATAGCTAGCGATATAAAGGGGCGAGGGGACAAAAGAAGGGACAGCGCCATTATCAGTGGTAAACACAGACTTGAAGTAACTAGTGAAGGCGTCTGAGATCGTGTGAGCGTCCGAGCAGGTTTTGTTTTCAATAATGAATGAGCAAGGGCTGGTGGAAGGTGGATTAATTGTCTTCCAAAACTTGGTCGGGTTTTTCCTAATGAACGGTGACAATGTGTTATTGTAGTAGAAGTTTCTGGCTTCATGCATTTGATTTTTGAGTGTTGTTTTTAACGTACACAAAAGCAAATCATAGCTTGGCCTGGAGCGACATCGCCGACGTAGTCGCTTTAAGCGGCGAATAAGCTTTATTATATCTGTTGGACCACGGGTGTTTAGGATTGCGCTTGACACATTGGTTTGGCACGAATTTCGATATACATTCGGACACAATCGCACCCAAGTGTTCCACTAACGCGTTCACACCACATCTGTTTCTGGAAAACAAAAAAATTGTCATAGGAATCTGCTAGCAGGGAAAGTACACCGTCATCGTAGGCACGTGAGAAATCAGTAACAACTTTGTATTCCGATTGCTTAAGTTCGCAGGTAACAGAAAAATTAACAGACTGCATTGTGATCTGAAAAACCTTCTACAACTTCACACTCAAAGCCATCATTCAATAGGTCAACCGTAACAAAAACAAGGTCCAGGAGTGAACAACCTCTAGTGCCTTTGTGAACAACTTGGGTAAAATCATGGAATACAGCGAATTCATTCAAAGAATTACAGAGAACCTTGTCACGGCCATTTGTAGTGAAGGACTCCTAGTTAATGTGGGGCGCATTGAAATCCCCGGATATGATCAGTTAGCCGTCGTGAAGTCTGTGCTTTACGATATAGTCAGTGATAGCCGATATGCAATTGCCATCTTCATTTGGCGGCCGGTATACAGCGCCAATCGTTACAAACACACTGCATACCTTAATCTTACACCAGACAGACTCTGTTTGAAGCAGGTCAGGCAGAGTCGCGTACTAAATGCCATTTTTGATAAAAAGCGCCATGCCACCACCGCGACCACACGACCTGTCGTTTCGAATAACCGACTAACCAGAGGGCAAAAATTCATTTTCAGAGTTAGATTCATTAAGCCAGGTTTTAGTGACAAATATAACTGACGGATTATGACACTCTACTAGGCAGCTGAAGTCGACAAACTTGTTTACAAGACTGCGGGCCTTCAAACACAAAAGCGTTAAGTTTTCTTATTCATTGTGCCTGGTGTCAGTTGATTGCTTTTTTTTTTGTTCTTATCGCTGCTATCATGCGCCGGGATTCTCTCGTCTCGCGCATCATACCAAATGAACAGTTGTTCGCCAATCCTGTTGGAGATGAGCTTAACCTTCTGACCCGCCCTCCGGCTTTCCCACATATTCTTGCGTATCTGCCTTGTAGTTGGGGAGTAGTCTTCTGATACAGAGTAGTTACTGCCTTTTAATCTAAATTAGTTTTTTTAGTATGTTTAGTTTCTCACGGTGATCGAACAGTTTGATAATAGCCGGTCGATGCCTGTTAGGTTGCTTTCGACCTAATCTGTGAATTCTTTCTGCCGAAATGACTTTTATGCCAAGTTTATCGGCGAACACATCTTACGATCAACACAAGCTGCGACAGTTCTTCGTACGTTTCGTTTGGTTTTTCAGCTATACCAAAAACGATTAAGTTGTTGCGTCTGCTGTAATCTTCTAGGTTGACAAGCTTTCTTTCCAGAGCTGTAACTCCTGAATCTAGGTTATGCTATCATTGTAATCAGTGATTATGTTCTTGTTGATTCTACATAGTTTGTCACTTTCAAATCCGCTACTTCTATTGCCCCGGCTAGGTAAGGCCTACTAAGTCCTCTTTTTTCCTTACCTCGCGGGCAAACCGTGTATGGCCAGATAAAGTATAAGTAAATCAAGAAAGGGATAATAGACAACCACCCGTTTGTAGCAGGAATTTTTCGGCAACTAAGAAGCTTTTCTTTCTGAGAAATCCGTACGGATTTCCTTGTGGCTTCGTGCTACAAACGGGTGGATGTCTATTTTCTCTTTCTTAACCCTTCCGTCCCCTTGCGGGTTTCCGCAGAACTCATTTGCATTACAAGTAAATCAATTCATAAGAGTGATTCACAGTGTATATGAAACCAGGATCAGCGAGAAATGAATGGGAAAATTTAACGCGAAAGCGTTGAAGAGGTTGCGTCGCAGAAAATCCTGTGCTTGCGTTGACGGTGTTGTCGAAGTCGGATTCGAACCCAGGCGTTCTGCATGGCAGTCAAGTATCCCACCACAAAGCCACGCCAGTTCTTCAAACTTCTCAGGGAAAAGACCTGGCACAAGCGCCGATTCTTGGTGCATGCAGTGTTGGCTTTAATAACAATTTCTTAAATACTCACTGCGCAAGCTCTAGCCAAGTGCTACTCGAATACGGGACGAATGCTATTTAAGCACATCATCAGACACTTCGTTGCGATGAAACTCTGTTCTAACGTGAGTGCCAACGTTACGTCGGACCATGAGCTACGCTCTACACGCCAGTGTAGTCGATGTGCCTGGCAAGCCCACGATATGCTGACAACTAGTAAATTTACAGTCATTGATACACCTCGTAACGCTTGGCGCAAAGCGTTGAATGCAACATGGGCTGCTACTCGCTTCACTGTTTCGCATCAAGTCAATTCCTACAATGCGTGGGATCTGCCGGAATTGTTTCCTTCTGTTTGATGTGAACATAAAGCATGTGACTATCAGCACTTCTTTATAGCCACTGAACACCACTGTGCACTTGCATGTCCATGCTAAAAAAACTCAGGGCATTGCAATCATCGCTGTGTAATTTCACAAATACTTAACACAGACTACTGCCGTCTAAATAAGAGAGTTCAAGGAATAATAAAGGCTGTCAGCTGTGTAGCTGTCGAAAGTTGCTTAGTTGCCTCTGCTGTGTTCATCACTGAGGAAGAGACAGTGACCGAAACTGCAGTCTTCGGCACAGATGTGCTGTGTTGCTTAATGTTTTTTTTCTGTCGTTATGTATCAGATTGATGAAGAACTGGAACAAACATGGATTTACCGAATTGCATTGGCAGTATCCATAGAAAGCACATGCACATTCAATGCCCCGTTGATACTGGCTTTAGAAGCATTACCTACAAAAAGGCATTCATCGTGGTACTTATGGCTGCTTACGATGCAAACTACACGTTTACAAAGCTTCCATTCTGCTGTTGTACTGCATGGTAACAGGTGGTAACAGGTTTAAGAGCACCCAGGGTTGAAATAACTTTTTCCTCAAAACAAGCATGTCTTATTCAACTTACCCAGCCATTTACAGTGCAAAATATTGATTATTTATTTATTGGGAGGTAATCTTTGCCTAAAATTGCATTAAAAATGGCAGCCACGCCAGCTGTAATAAGTGACTAATGGTTGGCTTTATTCAGTAAAGCTTTGGCATTTGCGTAACTAATGGCTGGAGCTATGCAGGGAACTAGGATAAATATTATGCAGTAAATATCAAGGAAGTAATGTTAAAAAAACCAAAAAAAATTGAAAAAAAGAGCCAATTTTACTGAACCTGTTTGAGAATTCAGCTGTGAATTAAAGAATATTCCATGAATTTCTTTTTATTCTAGTTCAATGCACAAATATATATGTTGTAAATGATCGTGCAAAATTTCAGTTCAAAGTATACGCTGAGAAAAAAGTTATGAAAGCTTGCGTCGCAGCATTTGGAGCAAATTGTTATTTTCAGAAAAACGACGAGCGTCGTGCGTCCCCCCTTGTGGCCGTTTTTTAGAGATTTAAGCACAATTAGAAGCACAAAGTTGTATTTATTGATATCCTCTTATATAACAGTCACAATAAAATGTATAATGTATTTTGAATATCATTAATATAGACGAAACAACACTTACTTTCGAAACCAACGCAATGTGGTTTCAGTTTCGCTATAGGAGCATGAGGTATAGAAAACTTGCTGTAACTCGCAAACTAATGATGATAGCAGCATAATTTTTGTTGCCACACATTTTTGAATGTTTGGGCGTGCAAAAAAAAAAAGAAAAACCTGAAAATTGATCTCGCGAAAAAAAATCGACTTTTGAAGGTGGCCTACCACCTTAAATTGGGTATACAGCTCAAACTCGATCTCACGAATCATGATTTTATGATGTTCCAGATGTAACGAAGCAATTTTCATTCCTCGTCAGGTACCCACCCATAGGGTTCAATGATGTTATGAACCCGAATCAGTGAAGTAACTTGGCGACCAAACTCGATTTAGCGAAGTTTTTCCCTTAAATAGATATTGCCACGCGCATTTCTTGCATCAGTTTTACAGCATTCCGTTTCCACCCACAAAAGACTGTCAGCAATGCTCGGCGCAGACCACGCATCAGTGTTCTAGAAGCTTCGCGATCATAATAGGTCGTTTTGTTAAGATTGCACGCTGGACGCGGACCGTCCAGCTTATTCTAGAGCTTACCCGACCACCAGTGATAAGGCTAGAATGTTCGACGCGTGAGGTATAAAAGCCGGTGCGTTACACCGATGATCAGGTTATCGACGGCCGACGCTCTGTTCGCCGCTATCACTGCCAGTGTGTAGTGCTCTAGTCTGACCTTCAGTTTTTCGGCCACAAGTTCAGCGTAATAAAGAGTTTCTTCTTTGACACGCCGACTGTTGCCTTCGTCGACGTCACGACCACGTGACCATATGTAAAAAGCGGTGATTTCCTTCTAATTTCGGCACGAACGGCTTTTTCGTCAAGCGTAAACCTTACCACTATCGCGTTAAAACATTATTGCACCACAGACACGTACAACCCTAGCTTTATTCCAACGAGGCAGCACGCCGCGCTCGTGCAAGGCACAACGGACTCGGCACTCGGTATTAGCACTCTTGTGTACAAAATGGCGCTAGGGGTGGCGGTGGTTGCCTTCGCTAAGTCATGGCTTATGCGTCAGGTAGCACTGATCGTTTCCTCGCAAATTTCTCTCTTGGCCTTCTTGCACTATCCCTATATTCGATGGGCGCGTCTTTGCACATCGGTAGCCTGTCATAGTTGCACGTGACCACATACCTGGCCTGCATCGCTTGTATGTGAAGTTCCCATGTCTGGGCCACGCTCATGTTGCCCTCGCGAGTTTTCTTATTTTGTATTAGTATACGTGGGTTCATGGCAAAACAGTGGCGTGATAGCTTTTGGGTGTCGCTGCGTTGCGCTTTTAGATTTCGGGGGGACCGAAAAATTTCTTTCTCGGTTTTACGAACTTCCCGATTTAACGAAATAATTCGAGGGTTGTCAGCACTTCGTTAAATCGAGTTTCACCTGTATATTATCTCAGTGAAACATGCCTGATGCGTGTATAGGTGTAGAGTTTACGAACTTGCTTCAAATGTGCTTCACGAAATGATGTGACACAAATGCATTGGGAAAATTGTGTGCTCTTTAGTAAATGCGCCAGCGTAACTCCCTGCACTTGCGTTGCACTTTGCATGACCATAATAATTTATATGTAGCGGATTATATAAAACTCCACGGCAAAACAACTTCAAGGCCTGCATGTGGAAGTGCCTGGAACATCACCATTGTTGCAGCAAGAAGATGCCTGGTGTGCGAGGAAAAAATGCAGAAAGAAACAAGCGCCAATGCTCCTTGAAACTTTCCATGTCAGATTGCTGTGACAACATAGATTCTGACGGAGTCCGCTACAGGCTAAGCCCTAAAAAACATATTGGTCAGCACATGGCATTGTATTCCCAGGGATTCGAAAACTCAATTTGGCCAATTTTCATGTAGATTCAACGACTAATGATGCCAAAAAATAAAAATGCATAGAAATCTTAGAAGTCGTGCTTAGGTACTAGTGATGGTGTTCTGGCGCGAAATTTACATTTGACTTTGACAGCGATTTTGTTCTTATTGGTAAATTTATGACTATGTAAGTAACAAAACTATTTAACAGTAATTAACTAGGATAAACGAATTAATTATTTTGCTTAAGTGCATGTGTAGTGAAAATGCATTTGATGTATCAATTTAAAACGTTGCGATTATAATTATTTACAAGTGAACACTTTACAGACTTCTGTCTGGTTAGGAAGCAAATAACAATCGGAAAGGGACACCAACCAACGCATTCAATTAAACTAATAACTTATTTTGACTTTAAAATGAAAATCCCGATGTTTCGGGTCCAACTCGGACCCTTCTTCAGGGGTGACTGAGTGGCACCAGGGAGAAACAAGAGTTTTTTAACGCCTTCTTCTCAAGTCAGGGGGGTCACGCTCATTTTCACCGACGTGCCGGAACCCGTTGTAATACGCACTCGGTGACACACCAGCCGACCGGTTCACGTTTCCAAGTGTTGCCTGAATATACCACGACTCCACAAATAGCCGCTTGTGGAAACTGGCCTCATAGTCGACGACGCTGTCAAAGGCGATGCGGTGATTGTTGACCTCGCTGTGCTCTGTCAGCGCGCTCCTTTGTCGGTCAAACTTGCGGACGTCGTTCCGGTGCTGTCGCAGTCTCTCTGGAAGGTTTTTCGTCTAGCCCACGTACGACGCACCACAATCCGCACAAATGATAGAGTATACCACTCCTTGCGCTTTCTCTTTCTGTCTTTTGGGCGCGGGAAGAAGCGGCCGAGCGTAGAAGTTGGCTTATGCGCCACTTTTATTCCCTGCTTCGAGAGAATACGTGCGAGTGCTTCGCTGGTGCCCTGGACGTAGGGAATGCAGACGCGGACATGCTTTGGAGGCGACGGGCCTGGCGGCGTGCAACCCTCTCAATGAAAGCTTTTGAGTAGCCGTTGTTTAGAAGGTCGCGTCTGATCTGTTCCTCATCTGCCCGTTTATCCTCCGAAGAACAGACCCTCCGTGCATGGGTGAGTAGGGACGATACCACCGCTGCCTTATGGTGGAAAGGGTGGTTGGAACTAGCGTTGAGGTAGCGACCGGTGTGGGTTGGCTTCCGGTACACCGAGAATTGCAGCAAATCTCGCATCTTTGTAACGAGGACATCAAGGAACGGCAAACAGTGGTTTTTCCCGTTCCACTGTTAACTGAATGGCCGGCTCGATAGAGTTCAAGTGGGCTGTGAAGGCGTCTACGGCCGAAGTTTTTAGGATGCAGAAACAGTCGTCGACATATCGTAAAAATATCTTCGGAGTGATGCCAGCCGACTGCAGGGCTCCCCTTTCCACCGCTTCCATCACGAGGTTCGCTGTTGCTACAGACACAGATGCCCGCATCGCTGTACCAGTTAGCTGTTTGTAGTATTCTCCGTTGACGGAGAAGGGTACTGGAGAAAGGAGCTCAACAAAATGGCTGCTGTTCTTCACGTGAGTGGGCGTGTTTCCCACGAGAGGTGCCAGAATCTTGTGCAAAAAGCTCGACAGGGCTCGGAGTGGAGAAGATGTGAAATCCACAAACGGTCTTAAAGGGCCCCTCACCAGGCCCCATAACAAATTTTAGTTAGACGCTGGAAGTTGTTGTGTGTCCGATGAGGAGCATTATGCCACAAGAATTTTTTCAATCGGTGCATTAGGCGCTGAGAAAACCGATATTTTGATGCGGCGCGAAACCATGATGCGAGGAGGCGAGCTCGAAACCCTTGCCGCTCGCCCCGCGTAGCCTTCGCAAGCCAAATCTCTTCCCTACCTTCTCCGGCGTTCGAGAGAGAGCAACACGTCATGGCACGCAAGGTCACGTGTGCATAACGTGACCGAGGAAGCCCAGCCCCCGAGCCCGCTTGCGGCGTTGTTTTGTTGACCAGCGTTATTTTGTGGTGTATTGCCTGTTTGTGCGGGATGGATGCCTCGGTGCGCATTCGTTTCACTTTTCACTGGCACGAGAGTGGCGGTATCATGAGCGAGTGCCGCATTTACGTTTACTTGGACGCGCTAGAATAAATGAGCACATTGAGTGCTCGAACGCGCCAGGACATCACTTTCGTTTCCACGGCTGGCGTCTCCTCAATGCGCTAACCGCGGGACACAAACGCATGCGAAACGGAGGCACATTAGCCCCGCATATCGCTGCAAATCACTGAACAACAATGAAAAAGACGCAGACATTCCCCTTGTGCGTCTCATTATTTCTCTCAAGTTTTATTAATCTATTCAAGCAACAAATTCCACAAACTACACATGTCGTGTCAAATAATTTTCGCAGTGTCACGTGCTACTGCTGTCGACGTCAGTGCACAGCCGTCTACGTAGGCGACCGACGTCACTGCACTGCCATCTGCGTAAGGCCATTCCGCTGTGTACGTCATCCCCTCATTCTCTACGCGCGAGCACGCGAAAGTAAGGGCAAGCAGCGTTCAACTTGAAATTTGACCCATTTCCGCGGCGCGTAGCGTTCCAAAATTTGGCAGACGTGATCGTGAACGCTCAATGTGTGGATTGCGCTCGTCAGCTCAAAATTCTCAAACCTGGTGAGGGGCCCTTTAAGGGAACACCGGGCTTATAGGTCTTGGGAAGGCCGTAAAAGCCAGGCGCACTGCCGTTCCTGCACATCAAGCGAAGGTGCAGAGCCCTGGCCTCCGGGTATTTCACGAACACGTCCCTTAGGAGCTTGTTGAGGTCTCTCTGTACCTGTGCTGTAGGGTCCTTCTTTAGTTTGCTGTAAGTGCCACTATCAAGGTGGTCTTGGACCTTGCGGTCGTAGTCTCGCCGGGTAAGGATAACAGTGGCGTTCCCTTTGTTAGCAGGCAAGGTGACAGTTGCGGGGTCCTCGCGCAGCTCCAGTAGGGCTCGTTTTTCCTCCGTAGAAAGATTGGACGGTTCTTTATTATTGAAGCCGTGTGCAAGGATGCCAGTCGCCTTCAGTCTCACTGATTCCTGGACGCTGGAGTCAAGATGCCGGATCCCGTCCTCCACGGCTGTCGCGAACTTCGCCAGGGGAGGTCGACTTCCCGACATATTGAAGCCTTGGCCTTTCGCAAGGACGCTACTCTCTGGCGGCGACAACTTCCTGGACGAGAGGTTGAAAACAAACTCCGAGGCTTTGGAGCTCGGTGGCTGCTTCGGCCGCATCAGAGCTCAGAGCTTCATACCCTGGGAGGTGCGCTGTTTCTCCGCTGCGCTTGAGGCGACTTCGCACGTGAAAGAGTTCACAGCGGGAACGAGTCCACCAAGGCGGTGCTCCAGTTGTCGACGAAGAAAGAATAAGTCCAGATCGATCCTCCTCACCGCTGCTCTGCATTCATGAACACGGGCGATCACCAAGCGGCGTTCGGCTTCGGCCAACAGCCTGTGACCCTCGCTGGTGTGGACGAGAGGCTTGATGCGAAGGCTCCGGGGCACCAGATTCCGGTCCCGGAATGTAGAGAAGTCTAGGTGCGTCTTGAATACAGCGATGCTGCATGTGGTGTTTACGTAGCGTTTTGCGGACACTGCTGTCTCTGGGCCGAAGTCAAGGCATAATGATTTAAAGGTGGACATTTGACAGACTTCTGTATGGTTAGGAAGCAAATACGTTACAAGTGAACGAGTTTACTTTATGACGCTGGGTTCATACCCGAGTAGGATGCCTCGTTTATTAACGCAATAGCGTTAAAGAGCTCGTTTCGCAGAAATTCCGGCCTCGGTGTCGGCGCCGTTGTGAGCGAAAAATCATCATCTTGTCCGTGACCGAAAAATCGAGAAATATGCAAATAAAATAAATAATAAAAATTTCCGGGTCCGAGTGAGGATCCAACCCGGGCCGTCTGCGTGGCAAGCAGGTGTTCTACCACACAGCCACGCCTCCGCTTGGAAATACAGTGAAAATGACTTCCTCTGCTTGGAAATGCAGTGAAAATAACTTTCATGCTACGCAAACGCAAGCGTCCTTTATATAGGCGTCGCAATATAACATGTAAAATCCCAGGAATATTGCGTGGTACAAGCGTACATGGCCATCGGGCGTGAGAATATGTGACTATCATAACGATTTCACAGTTTAAAGCCGGTAACCCATTACGAACGGCACACACCATACTGCACGTATTCCCTTAACACCACGTAATGGGTGCATTGCAAGTATGCGCTAAATGGTTGAAGTAGGCACTCGAAACAGGATGTTGCTATCGCGTTCAACTCTTAAAGGCGAAGATTAAGGGTCCCCCAGTTTTTTTAGATTCATATATGTTGATCTGTTCCACGACGGAGGAAAAGCGCTGGCATCTTTTTTTTTTTCGAAGTCACTGCTGCCTCATAATTTGTGAGCGCAGACATGGTATTACGGGCCCAGCAAATATTGGCTCTGCAGGCCTGATACCTCACCTCGTGGTTGGAGATGAAGCATTTCCATTAAAGCCATCTCTCATGAGACCATATTCTCAACCTGGTAAGTGTGATGACGAAGAAGGACACCGGGGTTTGGGCGCGCGGGCAGGGAGAGCGAAGCAGAGGAAGACGAAGGCAGAATAAGAACAGCCGGCCCGTAGCAAGGGCGTTGTATCTTGTCTCTGTGTCCAAGTTTGAGAAGGTCTTCTCAAACTTATGCCTGCAAGCCACATAACATATTTTGCTTCATTGTCTGACAGACGCCATGACTAGGCAGCAACTTAGGCGAATTTGCAGAAAGGGATCTCTCGCACCACCCGAAAGTTCGCTGTATAATTTTGCAAATTTTGGTGGTGTCGTTTCACATCTTCTGACATTTATCCTCTCTGCCTCGGTGCACTCGTTCTGTGTACACAATACTCTTCAGTCTTGAGGCTTGTTGGTGGCATGTCGGTGTATTTTGACGCACCACAGAAGCTTACGTGAATATGTGATTGGGCATCACAGGCATAAATTACGAGATGTTATTTGTTGAAGCCTTTGTCAGCAATGGCACTTTAACACTATTTGTTAGGTGACTTAACAGTGATATTTACTGTTTTCTTTTACATCTTCAAAAACGCAGAAGTGATGGAACAGGGAATGAAGCCTACCTGATGTGAGCTGCATTTAACTGCTGCCTGAGTCGTGCTCGCAAACTTATAGAAAACTCCTTTGGAATGTTCGCAGACAGGTAGCGCACACTTCGGAGGCCGTTCGGAGCCTCAAGGACACAACCGAAAATGTATTAAAATCCTGCATCGCCGCACATAATTTTCTAATGAACGATTTGGCCATCGTAAAATGACATACAACCCACCTGGATATGCAGATTCTGAAGCTTGGGCAGATACTGTAACCTAAGGAATATGGAGAACTATAGAAGGGGGGGTTGCCATTGGGAGATGTTGACAGGTGTTGTTTTCACTCTTCAGGGCGTACTTAAACAAAATACTTATGTGTAAAATCGGGTCAAGGCAATGCGTGCAGCTTCACTAATACATGTGCTGCGTAATAATTGCATCATCAGAGTTCATGTGCTCTTTCCTTCACATTCAGAACACAGCAGCTGGGCTCATTCATCATGCTTCCACGTCTTTTAAATGTTTCCATTATTCTTTGAAGTAAATGAATCATTTATACTGATAGCAACTGATGTGGTAAGAACTTGGAGCTTAATGGAACTGGAGAAGAACTAGAGACAGAACGAAGCACTACAAGAATACCGAGATTAAGGGGGAATGTGGCAAGCCACACTATGTGCAGGGCAGACAGTTTTAGCGTGTGGAAGAAGCAATTTATGAGAGCACATAATCAGGGGAAAAGAAACATCTGTGGAAGATGATTTCATGTGGTAGTGCACATAAAGTACTACAGAGTTTGCTGCAAATGTACTACGTGATGTTGATGTGTAGGCAGCATAAAGATTGTGTCCACGTCATTCGGGGATGTGACTTTGTCATTTTGTACAGCTGCAATGGATTTGCGGGACAGGCTTGCATGGTACTTTTTTCATGATGGAAAGGTGCCACGGAAAAAAGGATTGCAGGCATTAAGGTAAGTTAGCAGAGAGAATTCAGCTGACATGGGACGCGAACTGCACGAATGTACACTTATTGGACTGCAGCAGCCATGGCAGTGCAGAACATTCCATGAACCCTTTCGCGACCGAAAGAAGGAAAACGTGCCGAAATTACCAAAGCATTTTTTTTCGCTCACTTTGTAGACTTTTCTTTTTTGAATAAAACGGTACGATTCTTTCAATTCAATGGAGTTCCTTTAATTCACTTATCACGTAAAAAAAAGCTAACTCGAAGGTGGCTTCACCGCAAGGCAATACAATGAAAAATGACAATAAAATAAAAGCCGACACACAATGGCCCAACATGGACAAGCGCAGCCATCTATCGACAAGGAACACATGACGCGTATAGTCTTCATTGGTTCCCCGTGGGACTCATTTTTGTTGATAACGAGTATAGTCGGTCATTTTGTTAGAAAATATCATGACCACTATACTCGTCAACGGTCGTGAAAGGGTTAAACACTTAATATTTTATCACTTGCGAGGAATATGGGGGGGGAAATGCAACATCCTATCATCCGGCTCGGACGGCAGGATGGCATTGCATTGAGCTTCCCATGCAGTGTCCTTCCTAGAGAACCAGAAACACTAAATCCCGTATGTATATGCAAGCTTTGCATGAGTTTTTTGCAAACATTTCTTTAAAGAGCACAAGGCGGTGGTCATCCACCCTCCCCCCCTCCCCCCCCGCCCACTTCATTGAGCATTTCGGTGCAGTTAAACATGGGAGTGTGAGACAGCGCCGGCCGTAGCCATGGCGGCGAGTGTGGAACACTCTTTTTGCCGGCTGGCATCACGTAGCACGTGGTCTTTTTACGAGCTGGCAGCTGCCAATAATTCCTCGCAGACTACGTAAAGGCATCCCCCCAGAACGAGACCCTCGCTATGTACGAACGAAAGAAGGGAAATATTAAGGGCTCGTTTTTTTTCTTTGTTAGACACAATATTAATGAGAACTAACAGAAAATAATGCCAAGGAAAGTAGAGGGGATGTTATTTGCATTAATTATGATATAAATATGAAGAAAATAAACTTGGCAAAAAGATGACTTGACGCCGGCAGGGGCCGAACCTGCGACCTTCGGTTAAGCGCCTGACACTCTTAGCCATTGAGCTACCGCGGAGGTCATCTCCCGTCCACTTCTCTGGGTGTATCCGTGCACTGGGAGTGTCCCCTATACTTTGTTTGGCATTATTGTCTGTTAGTTCTCAATAATATTCTGTCTAACAAATAAAAAAGGAGCGCTTAAAATTTCCCTTCTTTCGTTCGTTCATAGGGAGGGTCTCGTTCTGGCGGAGTTGATGCTCTGAATTGGACAGCGAGGGATTTTTGGACAACTGCCAGCTCGTAAAGAGACGACGTGCTACGTGTCGCCAGCCGGCAGACAAAGAGTGTTTCACATTCGCTGCCATGGCTACGGTCGATGCTCACTAACACTCATAGGATTAAATGCACGGATATACCCGATGAAATGGATGGTGGATGACCACCGCCTTAGCTCAATTGTTAAGAGCATCGGGTGCGTAATCCGAAGATTGAAGGTTCGGACCCTGCCGGCGACAAGTCCATCTTTTCGCCCACTTTCCTTTCTTCATATTTATATCATATTTATGTCATTTCACGTTGGGGACAAAGCATCAGGTATGTTCTGTCTTTATTATCGAGATCATCATCAGCCTGTCTACGCCCCCCTGCAGGGCAAAGGCCTCTCCCATGTTTCGCCAATCAACCCGGTCCTGTGCTTTCTGCTGCCACGTTATACCTGCAAACTTCTTGATCTCATCTACTCACCTAATTTTCTGTCTCCCTGTCACGCGTTTGCCATCTCTTGGAATCCAGTCAGTTACCCTTAATGACCAGCGGTTATCCTGCCGACGTGCTACGTGCCCGGCCCATATCCATTTCTTCTTCTTGATTTCAACTATGATATCCTTAACCCCCGTTTGGTCCCCGACCCACTCTGCTCTCTTCCTGTCTCTTAAGGCTACACCTATCATTTTTCTTTCCATCGCTCGCTGCGTCGTGCTCAGTTTAAGTTGAACCCTCTTTGTAAGTCGCCAGGTTTCTGCTCCGTAGGTAAGTACCGGTAAGATGCAGCTGTTATATACCTTCCTCTTGAGGGATAGTGGTAGACTACCATTCATGATTTGATAATGCTTGCCAAATGAGCCCATCCCATCCTTATTCTTCTAGTTATTAAGGCGAAAGCCTTTAATGTCTAATGCTCACGTCCGTCCGGTGTCCGTCCGTCCGGCGTCCGTCCTGCGTCCGTCCACACCCCCCACTGCGCATGCGCCAACCCATTAAAAAATAAAAATAGAAAACCTCGTCTCCACCTCTCTCTCCTCTAGGCATCCCTCCCCGCGGAGGCCACACCCTCACTGCGCATGCGCGTCCCCTCCCTCTCTCCACTCCTACGCTCCCCCCTTTCTCCCCTCCTACGCGCCCCCCTCTCTCCTCTAGGCATCCCTGCCCGCGGCGACCACATTCCCACTGCGCATGCGCGTCTTCCCCTCACCTACGCTGCCCCCCTCTCTCTCCTCGCGACGCCGACGCCGGCAGCGTCTGCTAGCGAGTTTCTTGGTTGAAAAAACCGACTGCTCCACAACCGTTCACTGGCTACCCCGTATGTATGGCAATGGATCTTGACCTGCAAGGTGGTGCCTGTGGGAGATTTCTCCTCTGCGTTGTCGAACGATAAAAAATTCGCAGCGTGCGCGTTAACTAAAAGCAGACTGCGGGTCTCTGTGTCCAGTCCGACTCTTCTGTCTCTCATTGCCCATTAGCAGCGATTGGGATGTTCCAGTAGGAAACACCGCCCTATCGCAAAACCCAGCGCCGCTGGGTACCAGCGTCCAGTGCCATGCCGGATTATGGGCCCAGTATCGTGCTGGATACTGGGACGCTGGAGCGCCATTTTACTGGGAGGCGCTGGTACTCCCGCGCAATACGGCTCTACAGCGTTGAAATAGCGGTGCCTATGCGCCATAAATAAATATATTAGTGCAAGAAGTGATATAGAACGCATTAACGCAATAAAAAAAAAAGAAAAAAAAGCTATATGAAAAAAAAAAAGCATCCGTCCGCAGGATTCGAACTTGCCACCTCCTCATTCCGAACTGAGTCTTCTACCCACTACGCCACGCCGGAACATGCTTAACTGTGCGTAAAACAGCTATTTAACCAACAAACACCGGGTTCGGCTTCATGTTTACATGTCGCACAGTCACGATAGACGCGATCTTCCTTTCCAAATAACAACTGCGTCTTTATTAGACACAAACGAACGGCGGCCGGTACCGGATGACATGCCGATAATGGCAAGAGCGGTAAGTTTCTTTAAGAATTCACATGTTAACTATGAAAAATATGAAATACACCTAGAGGAGGCACTGTTTGCTGGCTGTTACTGCCGATTTTTTTAATAGCCGTTTCTCGCTCTTGCTATTGGTCAACATTTACAGAGGTTTTATGATGACTAGTTCGATAAACAGGTGCGCACATGATTGAGTATTGAGTAGTGTTATCGCACAAGCGACGATACGCCAGTACAGCGGGCGTGCCAATGTACAGATTTGCAGTTCTATCGATACCTATAACTAAGAAACCGCTCAAATAAATACAAATACAATGCGCTAAAGGAATATGTCACTATGTTAGTTCACTAAGGCGTACCAAATTACCGACTGACAATTATGCGTTCTTACATAAGAGTCACGAGAAGTACCGGTAGCGCGGCCGGCAGCTTTCGGTTTCAGCTTGTGTGCGTTGCTGGAAGCGCGTCGCTTCGATGGTCATCGCTCCTTGTGCGGACACCGTACACAAGGAAAAATGGTTGATTTAGGTTAACGAATGTCCAAACTGTACTTTACAGTCATCCTTACGCTTTAGAATTGCGTGTACTTAAAGCGCGGAGCGCCGGTAACATGTAGATGGACAAGGCCGGCACACTAGGCCTAACGCTCGCTGGGAGTCTCGCTGGGTAGGACCGGTCTCGGCGCAGCTGAGTTGCGATGGTTGAATTTTCTGCATTCAGGCTTCGGAACCTTTCTAATGGTTAACTAAAGTTCAGCTGAAGTAAGTGGAAGGGCAAACAGTGCCAGAGATGCGTTTCCGGTGTGCTGATATCGAACGGCGGCTGTTTTTCTGGCCTCCGTTGGGTGAGGTTGCGAAGCCAGAGCTCAATTGCTTCTCGCCAACTGTGCGGCGATGTAACGATTTGCTGTTTCTGGTAGGACCGGCGCCTCCAGACTTATAAACACTGCAAAATGTAATCATTACAACAACCCATCCCTGATGCCAGACTGGTATATGCGCGGCGCATGCACAAAAAGTGCATTCATCGCTGCTACGTTCTCCGCAAGAATTAACGCCGTTATTGAATCTGCGTGAATAAGAAAAAAAAAGGCAAGCTAACAAGCAAAATAATCAGCGTTGGCTCCTTTGTGTTATTAACGCAATTTTTTCTGCATTCCAAAGAGGAAAATAAAAATGACGGTGATTTCGCATATACCACATAATGTCTTGCGCTTATCATTCTCTTTCTCTGCCAAGCTAGAAGTTGTGAAAATGTTTGGGACCTGTTAGCAGGCCCCTGGCCGGGGGGGGGGGGGGGGGCTAGGGGGCCCGGGCCTCCCCTCGAAATTCGGATGGAAGGGGGGCGTTTACCGAGGAAAAATAATAAAAATCGGTGTTTTTCAAGGCTTTCAACAAGTGCCCCCCCCCCCCTCTCCCCCCCCTCCCCCCCGAAAAAAAATTTTGGCTACGGGCCTGCCTGTCAGGGTAGCATCCATTGGTACCATCCAATCAAACATTCTATATTCAAAGATACCGAAACATTCCGCCGCATACACTACAGAAACTTGCATGCCGCACTGGAAGAAACAGTGCAGGCTCCAGTGTGCACCAGCGCACTCCAGTGAAAATTCCAGCGTTTCCAGCGCTTCCCAGTACGCGCCAGCGTCACAGCGGCCAAGCCAACGCCCCTACCAGTGCGACCCAGCTCTGTCCCAGTGCGCTCGCCGAAGTGCCAGTGAATCCCAGCGTGTACCAGTGTTCCCAGTGCGATCCAGCGCCAGAAAACGTACTGGTATCACGCTGGGGGCGGTGCTTTTTGCAATAGGGCGGTCCATCACTGCGTGCTTTGTGCCCCCCAGGTTTCTCTCCTGTGCAACGCTGCGATGAGCGCCAGCGTCAACGCCGCCGCCAGTGTAAGAGTTAGCCCCCGCTGATTCGCATCTACACATGGTTCCCTTTAGCGGGAGATGGTGTAATCTTTAAGGCGAAAGCCTTTAATGTCTCATGCTCACGTCCGTCCGGCGTCCGTCCGGTGTCCGTCCGACCTCCGTCCGGCGTCCGTCCGTCCGTCTGTCCGTCCGTCTGTTCGTCCGTCCGTCCATCCATCCGTCTGTCCGTCCATCCGAGCTCTGGCACGGAGCCAGGTGGCCGCCGGGATGCGCAGACGGACGCCGGTCGCGTCGCACTCTATAGCGCTCACGCTTTGCTTGCGTAGCGTCGCTGTGCCCAGAGTTTGCAATCATTCTGACCGACGCCGTCTCAATGGACCCAGGCGTTCACGGAATACACTTTCCAATTTACAAAGGGTCCGTCAATTTAAGAGCTGGAACGCGGATGGCGTTTGCACGATGCGCAAAGCGCGAGAAAATACTAACGCATGCGAACGGAGGAAGATGAGTCTCGCGTCTCGCTGCGATTCGCGGTAAAAAATTAAAGAAGAAAACACGCACCCATTCGGTTTGTGTGTTATCCCACTGAGAGTGTAAAAAAAAAAAGACATGGCATAATCAGTGCAATGGCCACACGCTTTCGCTGAACATACTTTGGAATGTACAAAGTGTCCTTCAATTTTTTTTCACTCTCATGGTTCGGCTCCGCGGTTACTACCTGTCCTAAGTAGACGTACTCTTTTACAACTTCCAGTGTCTCGCCACCTATCGCAAAGCGCTGTTCTCTGCCAAGATTGTTCCACATTACTTTAGTTTTATGCATATTAATCAAGTCATGATTTCTGTATGACCACTTGGCATTTATGTTCGTCATACAGTCACGTCACGCAATACCAAATTTGGTGTATATCAAGCTAGCGAAATGGCCGAGAGCGCACCATGAGCGTGGCATGTAAATCATGTTGTACATGACATGCCCGTCATTATTTGCATATTACCACCTGCATTTATGTTCGTCATGCAGAAATGTCTCATCGTGCCAATTTTTGTATATATCAAGTTATGAAAACGGCCTCAGAAGCGCTACGGCCATGGCGTGTAAATCATACTTTTCGTGACAAGTTAATCATGATTTTCACAACATGACCACCCACTCATGTTCGTCATACAGTCATGTTATGCCATACGAAATTTGGTATAAATCCCATTAACGATACGGCCAGGAGAGCACAAAGTCGTAGGCGGCTAGATAGATAGATAGATAGATAGATAGATAGATAGATAGATAGATAGATAGATAGATAGATAGATAGATAGATAGATAGATAGATAGATAGATAGATAGATAGATAGATAGATAGATACGCTCAAAGTCGCCGAAGTTCGCTAAGAAATGCTTTGCATTGAATACTGACACCTGTTGCAACTATCATAGATGAAGGGCGTGAGCGATACACGTCGACAAGGCAAATAGTAACATTGCCACAAACTATCGTTTTCACATTGCACGAGAACACAGATATTTTCGGTATTTTATTACTAACTCATGTTATTGGTGATTTTCTTGCATGTGAATAACAGCGCACATTTCATTCTTCAATGGACAAACTTTAGCAGTGTTCGTCATTCTATTTTTTATTTGTATTACTGTATGGTGCCTTAGAACCGATATTTACTTTTAAGTACTTTTGGCAGGCAAGTGATTCTTTCTTTAGCATGTTTACACTTCTGTACAAATGTTTCATCATTGCATAATTATTGCCAATGTTTTCTTATGATTGGTATGACTGTCGGCTGTTATCGTGGTGTAACATTGCCTTTGTCACCAGAGAGGGCCATTCAGTTCAAAGGCCCATCTCTTCGGTAGGCAGATATATTGAATACCCTTGCATCATTTCCTTGGTCTTTCGACGGGTCTCAGTCACCCAAAACGGTTCATCGTCAAGCTGCACATTGGCACAAACCGCAGTGAAGCGCACTTTTCTCCTCCCGTTGCGGTAACGTGCGAAAACCAAGCAGCTCGGCGCTTCTCGCGCAAGAAGGCGGTGCCGCAGCCGGCTGAGTACTCCTTTGTCACCAGGGGCGTTGCCAAGAGCACCCCCCCCCTGAATTTTTCAATTTTGCTTCCGTATATACACACGCACACGTATACAAACGCACGTACGAACATACAAAAACTATGGCTGAACCCCCCCCCCCCTCCCCCGAAAAAAATTCTGGCTACGCCCGTGCTTGTCACTAATTGACCACGTCACCCTGCGGCCGCACGTGTGTCTGTTATCTAAACGGCGCGACAGCGGCAGTTTTAGTTGAGTAAAAAAAACGGATATATATGCTGTGAACAGGTTAATTACTCTAAACACTGACTGCAAAAAAAGAAAGCACAGCTCTTTTATAACAAAGGACGCGAGAAACAAAGCCTTACGATTTATTAATTTTTCATCTATAGCGTTTCGGTTGCCATCTCGTCGTGGCTGTCGCAAATGAAACGCGGCTCCACTTCTAGCGCGCGTACTTAGTGTTGTAGATCGTAGTAGATGTTCTCTGTGTCGCTCCTGAGCGCATTGGACGGAAAGCCAGCCAGATCACTTTTTGGTGCGGTGCCCAGAAAATGCCGCGCAAGATGTACCTAGGACGTTGTGCTGTGTGCCTTCACAGCTCACGCGATGAAGTTCGGATACACAAGTGGTTTGAGGGTCGTGCGCGCACTTCTTTATGCACTTGCCGCTCACTTTAGGAGCTAAGCTGCACTTTCTTTTGGCGCATATTTCGCAATGGGAGTGGAGAAGGGGAATTCTAAAAAAATTCTGATCGTTCGCGAATCAAGAATTAAGTACGGGGTCCACACGTACGGGCTTTTAATTTACAGCCCATATATGGACATAGTACCAACACGCGCATTAAATGCAGTCTGAGTGAGGACAGGGCTGAAACGCTTATCAGTAATGGAAAACAACTAACAGACGCACGAACACCCAGGGCTATTTCCTTCATGTCTATAGCCTTGCTCCTCACAGGAGGGTTCAGGGACGTAGCCAGATATTTTTTAGGGGGCGGACGGGGGGCGGCGACACCCCCCCTTCCCAATTTTTAAGCATGTGCGTGCATTTGTGCGTGTTCCTGCCGTCTGATGTGTTGGTCACTTGACTGTGCCGCCTGAAGCTCTCCTAAGTGTTTTCTTCACTGGTTATGTCGCTCATCATCACGACAGTCTCTTCAGCAGATGCGGAAACGTTCGTGAAGCTCGGCCAACCGCAGGTAAGCTCGTCCTAAGCCCTTTCGCAAAGACCACTATGTCATGTTCGAAAATGCCTCACGCACCGCTGCGCAGGCTGCGTGATGCGCCTTTGGGCTTGGCAAGCGCGGTGGCGCTCACGACGTATGCGATGCACCAGGGCCGTAAGTAGAGGGGGAGATGAGGGGGGTTCTGACACCCCCCGAAATTTTTTCATGCTTTAACTTTTCGGGTGATACTAAAATATTTACACGCCTTCACATCGACCATCAGTTGCCAAAAATTAGCCGTTCTACACATGAACACCCCCCCGAAAAAAATTCCAGGGTACGGCCCTGTGATGCACATCGCATTTTTTAAGGATTTTTCAAAAGCATTAACTCTGGCGCGCATCCGCTTTGAATATGTACAATCAACCACAAAATGCAGACCACGCGAGCGCGTGGCCGTAAGGCTGTTCGCAACACTTTCGCACGACAATCGGCAGCAGCGGTATGCCCAAAACGCATGGCCTGGCTGTTTTCTCACTCGGCAAAAATATTTTCCATCTTCACTTTTTTTACGCGCTCTTCGGCAGCCGTGGCTACGTGCTTCTCTTTCGCACGCAGTCTATCAGCATTACTTATCAGCCGCGATCTTTCTCACAAAGTGGTACGGCAGCGTCTCGGGCGGCGCGCGAGACGATCCGAGACAGAACTGGCGCACGGAAGTGACGTCACCTTAATAAAATTAACTTTAAACAACTCAAATGGACATATTCTTATTATAAAATGTGTTAAACCTACAAAAATATTAAGCAAAATGTGTTTGCCAAGTTAGTTAATGTACATTTGTTAATTAACGACATATCGCAAGCATCTTAAATCCAGAAGGCGCTGCGAAAGCTAACAGTGGCAAAGATGGTAGCTGCGAGAAAATCCACTTGCGGCACGGAGGAAGCAAAAGTTCCGTGACATAGAGTCTCTCACTATGATGTGCGGATTCTAGATTGCGATGTCAAAACGTGTACTTGCTGCCGCGTACCTTCATTGTCGCGAAGGGCAAGGTCGACGATGAAAGAAATGTTGTTGCACAGTTTGTTGTGGACGTCCGGACGCACAAGAAATCCCAGTGCGGCTGCGAAGTGTTTTTGCTAAGCCTGTGGTCTCCGATGGCCAATGCTCCTGCACTGCAGGTTTTTTCGCGAAGTGCGAACGCGTATGGGCCGTTCTCATCCGTTCGCTGTGCTGTCACAGGCCGTATTAATCAGCAAGGCAGACAAACCATTCGGCACTGTTTTGTAGGCATTTGGGCTAACGAAGTCGGCAGTTGCCATTGGACATCGTTTATCAGCTGCTGATCGCCTAGCAAAACACGATGAGGTGTCAGTATTATGAAGCGACTTAGTCTGCCGATTACTTCCTGAGGCGGTGACGGTACACCGAGCAACATAACAAGGTTTCATGTTGCATATTGCGTGGCTACAAGAGGCAGAGAGAAGCAGCGACTGCTAGCTGCTAAAAAAATGTTAGCAGGAAGCTTGTCCAGTAGTATTTCTTACGGCTATCATCTGCAGTCATGCCTTGCACTCGAACACACACGCAATGCGATAGCGCCAGCTGAAGGAAAATTCTAGCGCGACGGTGACGCCTGCCGAAAGCACAGATTCGCCCAGCGATAGTCAAGCATGTTGAAGTTCGACTGTATACCGAAAGCCAAACTTATGCTGTTCGCGTTTCTTTTCATCGCGATAGTGCATCACCACGAGCCGTTCGCGAAATCTAGGCGTCCAGTGACTTAGTTCTGAGACCACGTCTGTCGCAGTGCGTCTTCCTGTCAGCAGAGCCTTGATCAGGGTTGCCGTTGGTGGCTACTTTGCGCCAAATTGGCTACTTTAGGACCCTGTCTGGCTACGAAAATTTGAGGTTGGCGCCATGGCTACTTTTTGGCTACAATGAACTTCTGTATAGGCGCATTTAGTAGCCAATTTTCTTATTATTTGCAGGTAAAAGAACAGGAAAGTATAAAGATCAGCCACTGTTATCCACCTTTGTAGTCGCGTTCTAATGCACGCGCATGCATCGGCTCCAGCAACAGGCTCATGTGCACCAAAGCAGCACCCCGCAAAACAAATATCAGCACCAAAATGAAGCTGGTCTCTTAATATGGTAAATCTAGTAATCAATTTAGGTCTGCGGCTTGAAGAAAAAACGGCGTAAACGTTTAACGTTCCCACAGACTTATTGGCGGGAATGCTCCAAAATTACCCTGTCTCTGGGAAGAACTATCCTGCATAAATATATACAGACGCACTGAACCTAAACGAATACGACATAGTTGCTGCACCACCGGGAGCAAAATATGATTCATGGAACTAAATGTCAGAAAAAGCAAGGTTATTCATGTTCCGAAACACTAACATTCTGCCTATTTACGTCTTGAAAAGCATTGCATTTTATTACCTGCGACTTGCTATGAATATTTATGTTCACATATATATAATGTAATATTACCAGGAAGAATGCGAACTTCTTTCTGACTACAGCCGCACTGCTAACATAAGAGCTACGAAATGCCGCCTTTCCTCTCCCCCTCTAGCAGCGCATCGAAATTTTCGCCACTTGACGTTATTTTATAGAATATACCAGCGAAGCGGGCTCCACGACCTAGTTATTTTATCACAGTACTTTGGGTCAACCCTTTGATTATCGCTCTGAGGGCATTCTATGTTGTAAAACCGAAGCTTACTAGTCTGTTGGAAGTCTGTTCGTTGTTCTTTTTTACCCATTATATTCTGTTCACTTTTTGTTTGTGTTTTATGCGCTCTCCTCAGCAATGAGCTTGGCCTTGCGGTAAATAAATAAATAAACAAACAAATAAATAAATAAATAAATAAATAAATAAATAAATAAATAAATCCTTTTTCGCAACTCCCCTGTGGCTTGAAGAGCAAGATGAAAAGAAATCTTGTCTTATTTCTATGTTTTTGCATGTCCAAATTCATATTTTATAAAAATTGTAGTCATAATACCGTTTTATTCTATTTGGCTACAAATTTGGCGACAAAGTTAAATGACATGGCTACTTTGGCTACTTTTAGCTTGAATTCTGGCTCCTTATCAAGTCTACCCAACGGCAACCCTGGGCTTGATAGACCGTGCAAATCAACATTCCTGACGCGGATGCCGGAGAAACCGATGCAGCCAGCTGCATTTGAATTTCACGTGTCGTTCTGCGTCTCGCCGAGAAAGTCCATTGATCCTTAAAACAGCGTATCACAGTAAACAGAGCCAATTCTGCGAGGCTCATGAAACATCCAATATCAAAGGGCCTGAGGACAGGGCCACAAGCCGCGCAGCAGCAGCAGCAAGTCCGGCTGACGGGAGGCCGATGGGGACGCATACTGAATGCCGATTCGGCGAATTCATACCATATTCAAAGGGGCGCGCCAAACCGAAAAATGCGTGACGTCACTTGCGTGCGGTGCCGGAGTCGTTTCTGTGTGGGAGTGTCATGAGTAAGGAGACAGAACTCCTTACTCCTACGAAGTAGGAGGAGAAGCTCGCGGAACAGGCACGAGCGCGTGCATGGAGTAGCACACGGCTCGAAGCGCGTGACACGAGCCGTAATGCAAGACGAATGTGCGATGAGCTGGCATTGCTTGCGTGGCTACGGGAGAAGACGGTCGCATCGGTAGCTACGTTCTGCGGACGGGCGCAGCGGACGTTCGATTCCGGAGGCTGTGACGCTTGCACTCCGTGGCGTGGCCGTCGGCCTCGGCGACGCTCGGGCGAGGCTCTTCGGAGGTGCTGCAGCATATTTAGGCTGGTCCGGGCGCGTCCGCAGCAGTCCCCCCTTCGAACGTCGGCGCGCAGCAATCCCCGGAACGCCACGTCATCCCTTCGAGTAGGAGGCCGGTCTCGTCCTTAGGCCTAACCGACGAGGACGTCTGCAACGTCACCGACGGCGACCGAGAAAAGGCTTACGGCAGCGCGGCTGACCGTGATGCAACGGAGCGACGATTTCAGCAGGATTGTCGGCAATAACGGCGGCAGACAACGGAGTTTGGATGCAAGGATCAACGGAGCCAAGTAACACGGTTCCCTTCAGGCCACGACTCGACTTAGGCCAAGGTGGTCAGACTTCAGTTAACGACGCGAGTCTGATTTGGTAGTGACTGAGAACCGAGTTAGTTTATTCTCGTAGATTTGTTTAGTGTGTTTTAAGGTTTTCACTGTTAGTGGTTTTCTTTTTACGGAGTGTTAAGTTTTCAATCTTAGTTTTTTCCTTGTCTGTAAATAAACGATGTTTGCTGTGCCGACAAGCGTCCTCACAATCTATCTCCCCTACCACACGCCTCCGAGATCCGTGACAGGGAGCGGCTCGTGCACCGCGCGGCGCCGCAGTCTCTGCCAAGTGATGACAACCCAACGGCATACCGTTCGGGGCACGACGTGATAGGTTTGATTCTGCTATCCAAGTATATGACGGTCACACTGTAGATTAGTGCTTTGCGTGAAAACAACGAACTAACGATGCGCTGCGTGCCAGTAAAAAATTGATATGCCAGAGTGAATAACAAGATCCATTTCCGGGCCAGCGCACCGGCAGGTGGCGCACCGCTAGGTGGCACGGACTGGCAGTTTTGCATAGGCTCGCGTTTTGTGGTTGACCTTTTGTGGTTGACCAAATAAAACCACTGTGACTAAAAGACGCGTCTTCCTTTCAGCGCCTTAGCTTTTCGTTCCATAACCGGAACTTCCGATGTTGCACCGCCTAGGGTAAACACGCTGCGGCCAGGTTGGTGTTACTTCGCATGGCTGCCACTTAATGCCTTAATTGAGACGGCAGCGCCAAGCGCCTCTTCAGTTACGGCCCTTGCGGATGGGTGGAATTCAAGATGGGGCGCACATGGTGTACGTCAACATCGCAAGTGGTACGGCGGCCGCGCAGAGCGGGTGGTGTAGGGCACGGGCCGATGCGTCGAAGTCTTTTGTGGAAGGATTACGGGAGGCGCGCAGGAGTTTGTAGTCTGCTCGTATGGATGTATGACAGCGTCAGTCGGTCGATGGAGACGCGAACGTCCTTGCAGTGTGAATGTTTTGTTGTCACGACGGATGACTTGGTATGGTCCGGAGTATGATGGTTGGAAAGGCGCACGTACAGTCCCATCACAAAGGCATGTGAGCATTTTGCGAAGCACGAGCGCAGTCGGCTTCTTCTGACGTACCTCTGTCAATGGGCGCCCACTGTGTGACGGAGCCGGGTGACAGTATGTAAGGTCCGAGCTGATGGTGATGAGTTGAAGCAGTGAGAAGTTCCCCAGGTAGGCGAAGCGACAGTCGGTTGACAAGTTCTGCGGGCGTCGCCTAGTGTCCTTGTTTGAAAGTGGCGCACAGAGCGAGAGCGACATCCCAGAGAGCCTCGAGCCAGGTTGAGTTAGGGCGGCACATGATTGCTGCTTTGAGCTGGCGGTAGAAGCGCTCAAGCATCCTGTTGGCGCAAGGGTGGTAGCTGGTGGTCCATAAACGCTCGAACTCGATGGGGAGCCCGAGAAGCCTGAAAAGTTGAGATTGGAATTGCCGTCCTTGATCGGTTGTGACGAGACGAGAGTGCCGAAGCGGGAAATCCAGCCGCAGGAGAAGGCCGAGGCGACTTCTGTGGTAATTCTTTCCAGGGGCCATAGCTCGCATCATCGAGTTTAACGATCATTGGCGGCGAGGCAATAGACCTTATGCAAAATCTGCTGCCATCTAGCGGCCGCCTTACGCGTTTCTGCCATGTTGAAGGCTAGGCGCTCTCTCCATGTGCACACACGGAGCGTACGCGTCGACGTGTGGCGGCTGATAGGAGCGGCTATTCCGAGATATTTCCGTGTGCCGTGTTACTCAGATTGCAGAAATTAGGATGTTGAAAAAAGGTTTGCAGTGATTAGATTTCTTCGGGGCCGACGAGGAGCGGCAGATCGTTCCGTTGCTCCGGCTGCTGCTTACGACTGACGCTGTGTTTACGTTCCCCGTTCTTAATAGATGCGGTATGCGACAGCATCGGTACTCATCAGAGAATACTTTCATGTCATGCCGGAACGAAACGGTTTTCGTGGCGCGTGCTTGCAGGCACAGACAAACCGGCTTCGTTTACGAGCTTCAAAGCTGCATCGATCGCGGCTACTCGGGCGCGCCTGCGCTGCTGTTGACAGCCTTACTCGGGTTATTACATTGCGATAACAATTATATTAGACAGCTACTCGTGCGCGTAATCAATTCTCCGTAAACGGACCAGAAATTTGTTTCAAAGGGGGGGGGGGGGGGGGGGGTTCAGGGACCGACATGGGGTCCGGGGATCGGGCAGGTAAAAGTGGTCGAGTGTCATTTTGTGCTCTGTATCCAATTGGAACAAAAAAAAAAAAATCGGGAGGGGGGCACGGGCCCGGTGTGCCACCCATGGCCACGCCATTGACTGGGGCGTGTTCGTAGTTTGTTTTCGATTGGGGAGTTTAACAAGATAGAGCTTGGTGAGATGCTTTGCGCGCGTATTGTCTTACTCCGCGTATACTTCAAGCATTTGATGTGCTATCACTGCCAATAAATACAGAGGGGCGGCCAGGATGGCCTTACCGTACCCCTTGCTTTTTTTTTTTATTTATACCCCAAGAAGATCACATATCAGGTTCTCACAAAAGCTGATCCCCCCCTCGGAAAAATCCCGCATCCACCACTGTGAGTTAAATAAAAGTTAACAGATGCTTGTGTGTCGCCCTTTTCGTATGAAAATCTGAAGAAAGGCTGTTCCGGCAGATGTGTTACATTAGACCGTGGGTGCGCTACCGTTGGTTACTCACTGAGGTAGTTTCCCAATCGTTCAGTCGGCGACGCAAAACTGTCTTGCTGGAACGGGTTGAAATTGTAAGGCATCAGTAGGCCCCGAAAGCGACGATGGAAAAGCGAGTATTCTTGGCGTATCGTGATATGTATGAGCATATGTCGAACGGATATTCAGTAAAATACCAACTAATCAGCACCTACTTCTTGGAGCGAATAACACTTTTCATATTCCGTTTTCGCGTGCGTGAAGGCGGAAATTTTTTACATTTTAATCGTGCGATAATTATATACACAATTTATACGATATTGACTACAGCAGCAAAATATTTTTGTTTCAAAAATATAAAAAAAGGAGATAGTTTTGTTTAATATTAAGTGCCCTATACATCAGGCCGACGTAGGCTGTCTCTGATGAAATATACTTAGAAATGGATCAGCAGCACTTTTTTACCGTCATCGCTTTGCCTCGCCTTGTAGCGCGGTAAAGCCTCCTACCAAATATCCTACACTACACTCATGATATTCAGATAGCCACGAACTCTTTATTCGCTACACTTAAAACACAGAGACAAAACTTATAACCTAGCGCATGGCTTCATTCTCAACGACAAACTTGTACCGGTAACGTGTACAGGCCCTTACACACTCATGTGACGTTTTTGTGCCCCGATTGCCCACTCTCAAAGCAGATACAAACAAGAGGCTATAGCAGCGACAGCAATACGATTCGGACGCCAGCCTCCAACATGGCGCCGAGACCTCCGACAGATGGCAGCAATTTTGCATAAGGTCTATAGCGGTTCGAGGTGTGCATGGGCTCCGGGCAGCCCGAAAGCCCGGCCTACATCTTCTCATCTCGGGCCCGGGCCGGGCTACTTTGTTTTGCCTGGGCCGGGTGCAAAGTCCAAATCAAGCCCAAAATATAGTCGTGCTGGAATTGTTTTCCAGCACTTTGCGCCTCCTACACGACCGCCCGCCACCCCCTTTCTCGGTCCTCCTTTACTTTCATTTGGTTTCATTTCACTTCATTTTATTTCCTTAAAGACCCCTGTAGCAGTGTTGCCAGGTTTGGCTATATATAGCCAAATTGATGACGCCAAAAATGTTTGGCGTCAACTTGGGCGAGTTGGCTATGTGGCTATATTTGGGCTACTGAAAATCAGTGACTTGGCTTTGTTTGGGCTATATAAGTCACGCCGTCATGATCAGCGCTCCAGATGTGACTCTCATCGAGCAGAAACAAATCTCCGAAGATGCATTCACATTTGGCCTTGAAGGGAGCGAAAACGGCAGAATTCACCAGAAATCCGCACGCTTCGTTGCCTAAGCGGGCGGAAACCGGGCGACTAGCACTAGCGGTCTATGACCATTTTTGCCCCGGTGACAGCGGAACGTCTTTCCGTCTTTCCGGAAGCCGTACTTTGGCTGTACTAGCAGATGAGCCACGTGATTTCAGGCCTCAATTTCAGACTGGAAGCCAAGGAGTTAGAAGTGTATTTGTATAGGTACAAGGGGGCCTTCGTTTATCGGAACCTTCAGCAATTTGGCCGTTTCCCTAGAGTTTAACCTTGTTTTTAATCAGAGTGTATACGCTACGCGTGTAGTAGTATACGCTGTAGAACCTACACAAGTTCGAGCGCGTACGCTACAAAGAATAATGAGTCGTGCACCTGGCTGTGGTCATGAGTTATGAGTTCACGCGTTTCGCCCGATTACGGATTTCGGCTCCTGTGCCACACCGTTCGTGCTTTGCGTGACATCTGCGTTGCCTCGAGCAAGGTTGCGCAAAATAATTTAGTTATTTATCTACCGCATTAACCACCGCGATGGGCTACTGGTTGTGGTGCTCGACTGCTGACTGAAGGTCACGGGATCGAAGACCGGCCGCGGCGGTCGCATCTTCATGAAGGCAAAATGCTATAGAGGCCTGCATGCCTAAATAAGGCGATTGCTAAAGAATCCCAGGCGGTCGTGATTTCCGAAGCCCTCAACCACGGCGTCTCGCACAATCATGGCGTCGTTTGGGGACTTGAAAGCTCGACTATTATCACTGTGTACCGTATTCGCTGCTCTAGCCTTCACTGCTACAACAACGTTACATTATACACCCATAGGTGTTTTCTTTATTATTTGGCGGCGCTAAACTGAATTCCAAGAAAATTGAAGGACATTTTGTAAATTCCAAAGTGTGTTCGGCGAAAACCTGTGGCCATTCGACTGACTATGCCAAGTCCTTTCTTTTTTTTCTTTTTTTTTCATTTTCTTGTTTGTTCTTTTACACTCTCTTAGCAATCACATGATTGATGAGAGAGTTTAAGGGGGGAGAGGTCACAGCTGCGGCTGCGCAACTGTTGCTATGCACCGGTGTTCCATCACGTGATTGCTGAGAAAGTATGAGTGGGAGAGGTCACAGCTGGCACCGTTCCAGGGAACGGACGGAGGGACAGACGGACGCGACTATGAGACATTAAAGGCTTTCGCCTTAATATTCAAATGAATATTCACAGGGAATGCGGCAAAGACTCGTGGCTATGATCATAAAATTTGTATTTATTTATTTATTTATTTATTGGTACTGCAATCCCCTGGAGGGATTTTAGCAGGTGGGTACAAAAGACGTAAATATCAGCATATAACACCAGGCAAACAGATGGAAGAGCTTATCACATTTCACATAGTAGGCAGCCATATAACACTAAGGAAACAAATAACTATCACTTGCATTTTACAACGTAAACAAACGTAACAAAATATTACCGATGGCACATCACTCTCATTTGAAGAAAAGAAAACAAAGCTATCTCACAGACAGACAGACAGACAGACAGACAGACAGACAGACAGACAGACAAGGAACTTTATTAAGGTCCTGAGGAGCCAGCCAGTGCAGTCCTAAAGAGGACCCCTGGCTTGCTGTCGGCTAATCCCATGTTGGAGACGGAAGGCCATGCCTCTCCGCTCTCTCACGGGCCCTCTGGACAGCCTTAGACTGGTCTTCCAATTTTGAGCTCGTGATGGCTTTCTCCCAGTCCTCGCTGTTGTTGAAGTCCTGTAACAAGTAAAATTATTTTCTCTGTTTTTCCAGAATAGCGGCAAAGGATGTGAAAGATTGTGCTGTGACTTGAAGATTATTTAAACTATTCCAATCCTGCACAGTTCTGGGAAAAAAAGAATATTTAAAGCAGTTATTGCGGGTACGGAAGGGAGTTATTGTACGATCATGGCGTTGTCTAGTGGCGTAACCTGAAGAAAATGAAATAATTTTCCCAATATCTATCTTGTAATGCCCATTAATAATTTGATATAAATATTTTAATCGGGATATGCGGTTTCTTTCTGAAAGTGGAGGTAAGTTAGCTCTGACTAACAGTTCATTTACCGAGGTTCTTCCGTAACTGTTATATATGAAGCGAACGGCTCTTCTTTGTATTTTTTCGACTTTATGAATGTAAATTTGAGTAAATGGATCCCAGATCATCGCAGCATAATCAAGTATGGGGAGGACTATCGATTTGTAAGCAAGAACCCGGACAGAAGGAGGGGAGAGTTTCAAAGTCCTTCGAAAAAAAACAGTTTCTGATTAGCCTTGGAAGTTACTTTGTCAATGTGTTTTGTCCAGTTAAGATCGTTTGTTATCCATAACCCCAGATACTTGTAGGATTGAACCTCTGAAAGAATGGTATTGTTTGCAAAATATTGAAAATTTAATTTGTTTTTCTTATGAGAAACGGACATGTACACTGTTTTTTCAAAATTGATTGACATTTGCCAAGCCTCGCACCAGGAAACAACCCTTTTAAATGACTCGTTTAACAAAACTTGGTCCTTTGAGGATTCTATTTCCGAGTAAATAACGCAATCGCCCGCGTAGAGCTTAATATTTACAGGGATACCATTTACTATGTCGTTAATGTATAAAATAAATAGAAGGGGACCCAAAACGGACCCTTGGGGGGACGCCAGAGTCAACGGAAACCCTGTGAGAGGAATGATTGTTATAAACTACAAATTGTTCTCTGTTTTTTAAGTAGGCCGATATCCATTTAATAAGTTGATCATTCCCGAGAATTTTTTCTAATTTGTATACTAATTTATTGTGCGAAACCTTGTCAAAAGCTTTGGCAAAATTCATAAAAATTCCATCTGTTTGTTTTCCATTATTAATTGAAGTAGCGAAGTCGTGTATTGTTGATACCAATTGTGTCGTTGTTGAAAATCCCTTCCTGAACCCATTCTGATATTGGTTTAAGATATTATGCTCGTCCAGAAAATACGAAATACTATTGTGGATAATGTGTTCCAGAAGCTTACAAACGGTTGAAGTTAACGATACGGGGCGATAATTTTTGACGCTCTGCTTGTTGCCTGATTTATGGATAGGCTTGACTCTAGCTGTTTTCCAATCGTCTGGAACCTGGCCCTCACGCAGCGATTTTGTAAAAAGAACATGGAGGTATTTCGACATCCATTCAGCGTATCTCTTTAAGAACGCATTAGGGATATTGTCCGGTCCAGAGGACTTTCTGATATTAAGGTTCACAAGCATGTTCAATATGCCCTGTTCACTAACAACAATATCGGGCATTCGCGGCGTAACAGTTTCAAAGATCGGTATAACAGAGTTGTCACAAGAAAAAACCGATTTGAAGTGATCGTTATTGAAGTGATCGTACAGTACAAAAATAATCCTTGACCCCGTTTTGCTTCATGTGTAAAATACTGCAGAGTTGGTGACAACTGGTCCTATAGAACCCCTCACATCAAGAGGTAACTTTCCAAAAGCAACGGACTAGCTTGGAGTATTGTGTTTTCGTTTTTTTTCAAATGAAAAGGGGCCGTGATTGCTTAAGAAAGCGCCTGATACTTTCACGTTCTTGAACTGTTTGATACACTAAGGACGGGTTGTACAAAAAGGGATCTTAGTAGTCGAATGTGAAAATGTAAGTCCAAATAAAACTGCAAATAAGAATGGCTATCGCTATATTTCGCTACAAATATTTTTGCTCTTTTTTGTCTTTGGCTACATTTCGGCTACAGTTTCTCACACTTTTGGCTACGCTACCTCGTCCGACCTGGCGACACTGCCCTGTAGGGATATTACATAAAGGGTAAATATACAAGAATTGTACAAATACTAACCACGTATGTTACGTGCGCGACAGGTAATGTGTCACACTTTGCACAAGTCGGGCAGGTAATGGTGGCAGTGCTGTGGGAAAGTCAGTTCCGTTCAGATGATGCTCGTGGAAAGGAGGCAGAAAATACTATGGTGCGGCTGCGTGGACGGGTGACTCCTAAGGCGTGACCGGTACAATGAGATATGCGTGCTAGAGGGGTGATAAAGTCTGGGTGGTCACGTGAGCTATAATAGAACTTATGGAACAGAACTTAGAGGACTTCAAACGCAAGGGGTCAAGGTGAAGCACTGCCTTTGTTCCACTGCGGCAAAAAAAGGAAAAAGAAAAAAGAGCTTACCAACTCAGCTGCAAAGAAGCGCTTGCAAGGAAGCTGTCGTTTGCTCTTGTTTCAGCTTGATATTGCCACGCGCGTTTCTTTCAATCTTGCTGTATTCGGTTTACGCCCACAAAGACTGTGAGCAAACCTCGGCGCAGACTGCACCTCGGTGTTCGAGAAGCTTTACGATTTCAGTAGATCGTTTTGTTAAGATTGCACGCAAGACGCGAAGAGTCAAGCTTAATCCAGAGCTTGCGCGACCACCAGTGGTAAGGCTAGAAAGTTCCATGCGTGATGCATAAAACAGCGCATCCCAGCGATTATCAGTTGATCGCAGGCCGACGCTCTGTTCGCCGCTATCAGTGCCAGTGTGTGTTGCTGTAATTTGACTTTCCGTTTACCAGCCACAAGTTCGGCCAAATAAACAGTTTCATCTTGAACATACCGACTGCTGCTTAGGTCAACGTCACGACCACGTGACATCTGGTGGAGGTGCTTCCCGGCCCATGTACCGCACTCCCCCCTCAAGCCGTGAACCCAGCCCACGTCGCGAAGAAGACACCGCCACCATCAGTGACAGTCGAGGCAGCCGCAGACTGAAAGGACTACCCCCCCCCCCCCCCAATAAGGACCCCAAAAGCCATGGCGACGACAACAGGCACGATGACGGCCGCAGCGTCCCCGGCAGTGAGTGATGCAGCCACTACGGGAGCCGCCGACGTTCCGTGGTTCACCATGTGAAGACCCTGAAACCAGACGTGTGAAAGGGTTTCAACATTCAATAACTGGAACTGCGAGGACAAATTGCGCCACGTTTACTTCTACCTAGAAGAAGCAGCAAGAACATGGCTCGAGAACCGGGAGCTGACCCTTCGAACTTGGCACCTATTTCGCAGCTCTTTCTTGGACACCTTCACGAGCGTCGTCAGAAATGAAAGGGCCGCCGCCCTGCTAGAGACACGGGTTTAACTCCCTAACAAAAACGTGACCATCTTCGTCGAAGAAATGACCCGGTTGTTCCGCCACGCTGACCAGGGCCTGAGGAGAAGAAAGTTCGTTTCCTCATGCGAGGGGTCAAACAGGAGCTCTTCGCGGGATTGATAAGAAACCCACCGAAGACCGTTCAAGAATTCCTCTCGGAAGCGACTACGATCGAAAAGACGCTGGAAATGCGCACACGGCAGTTCAATCGCCGGCAGGGTTGCCGTTGGTGGCTACTTTGCGCCAAATTGGCTACTTTAGGACCCTGTCTGGCTACGAAAATTTGAGGTTGGCGCCATGGCTACTTTTTGGCTACAATCAACTTCTGTATAGGCGCATTTAGTAGCCAATTTTCTTATTATTTGCAGGTAAAAGAACAGGAAAGCATAAAGATCAGCCACTGTTATCCACCTTTGTAGTCGCGTTCTAATGCACGCGCATGCATCGGCTCCAGCAGCAGGCTCATGTGCACCAAAGCAGCACCCCGCAAAACAAATATCAGCACCAAAATGAAGCTGGTCTCTTAATATGGTAAATCTAGTAATCAATTTAGGTCTGCGGCTTGAAGAAAAAACGGCGTAAACGTTTAACGTTCCCACAGACTTATTGGCGGGAATGCTCCAAAATTACCCTGTCTCTGGGAAGAACTATCCTGCATAAATATATACAGACGCACTGAACCTAAACGAATACGACATAGTTGCTGCGCCACCGGGAGCAAAATATGATTCATGGAACTAAATGTCAGAAAAAGCAAGGTTATTCATGTTCCGAAACACTAACATTCTGCCTATTTACGTCTTGAAAAGCATTGCATTTTATAACCTGCGACTTGCTATGAATATTTATGTTCACATATATATAATGTAATATTACCAGGAAGAATGCGAACTTCTTTCTGACTACAGCCGCACTGCTAACATAAGAGCTACGAAATGCCTCCTTTCCGCTCCCCCTCTAGCAGCGCATCGAAATTTTCGCCACTTGACGTTATTTTATAGAATATACCAGCGAAGCGGGCTCCACGACCTAGTTATTTTATCACAGTACTTTGGGTCAACCCTTTGATTATCGCTCTGAGGTCATTCTATGTTGTAAAACCGAACCTTACTAGTCTGTTGGAAGTCTGTTCGTTGTTCTTTTTTACCCATTATATTCTGTTCACTTTTTGTTTGTGTTTTATGCGCTCTCCTCAGCAATGAGCTTGGCCTTGCGGTAAATAAATAAATAAACAAATAAATAAATAAATAAATCCTTTTTCGCAACTCCCCTGTGGCTTGAAGATCAAGATGAAAAGAAATCTTGTGTTATTTCTATGTTTTTGCATGCCCAAATTCATATTTTATAAAAATTGTAGTCATAATACCGTTTTATTCTATTTGGCTACAAATTTGGCGACAAAGTTAAATGACATGGCTACTTTGGCTACTTTTAGCTTGAATTCTGGTTCCTTTTCAAGTCTACCCAACGGCAACCCTGATCGCCGGTCAACGCCAGGCTATGCAGACGTTCAACCACTATGCTCAGACGACCTGCACGAGACCATCAGAGCTGGGGTGAGAGAAAAACTTCGCCGAATGATCGCGTCGTGATAGCCCCAAGTTGCCTCCATCGCCGACATCGTTCGAGAAGAAATCCAGCAGTCGCTGGGAACCGCTGAACCACCACAGCCGCAGCCGCAAGCAATGAGCTACGCTGCTGCTGCACGCCGTCACGTCCCACCTCCGCGCCCACACCAAACTGCCACCTTGCCACATTTCCTTCGCCAGACACCGCCACCGCCGCCACCACCGCCGACGCCCTACCGTTCTCCTGACGGCCAGGGCTACACGCTGAGGAAGACCGATGTTTGGCGTGCCCCCGACAACCGTCCACTCTGCTACCACTGCGGAGAAGTAGGGCACACGTACCACCGCTGCCAGTACCGTGAAATGGCACTGTGGGTGCGCCGTGAACGCGCCGCGTCCGCAGCCAGGTGAACGACCTCGCGACATCGCCGACTACATCACCGGATCAGAGTGGCAACACTTCACCGCATCGCAGGCAGTACGCCGGCCCTGCTCGGGGCCGATCTCCGAGCCCTTACCCGGAAAACTAAGGGCAGCAACCGATGGAGGTGTGGTTGCTGTACGATGAACTACTGAAGATCCTCCGCCGACGACGACGCCGCGAGGATATCTTAAGAACACGCTGGAAGCAGGACGGAGCCCCGAAGTAGTCGAAACTTCGCGGTCGGAAGAGGACCTGACGACGCCATGTGGAAGCAGTGGAGCAAACCGGCGTAGCCGTGATCCGACACCGCGACCAAACCGCAACAAAAGAAGACGAATTAGCGATGTCGACGTCCTCATCGACAGCCACAACGTCACCGCTCTCGTCGATACTGGGGCCGACTATTCCGTCGTCGGTGGGCTGTTCGCCGCCAAGTTGAGGAACGTTAAAACTGCTTGGGAAGGCCCCAAAATTCGGACCGCTGGAGGCCATCTAATAACGCCCGCCGGAGTCTGCACTGCAAGAGTCACCATCAGTAACCTGATTTATCCTGCGTGCTTTGTAATCCAACAGCATTGCTCCAGGGATGTGATACTTGGGATGGACTTCCTAGGTCAACATGGTGCCGTGATCAACCTGAGGTCGGAGTCAATAACCCTAACCTCAGAAAACGCACTGTCGACCCACACGACGCCAGCGACCCATGCTTTGAATCTGATAGATGAGCACGTCACCGTTCCGCCTTTCTCCAGTGTCATCATTTCGGTCGGCAGCGAAGAACTGACAGACTTGGAAGGCGTCATCGAGGGCGACCAGCGCCTGCTTCTGAACCGTCAGATTTGCGTCGCAAGAGGCATCGCCGAGCTGCATGATGGCAAAGCTAAAGTAATGCTTACAAACTTCAGCCATGAATACAGGCACATCAACATTGGGACGACTGTCGCCTACATGGATGAATTTGTGGACGCCAGCAATGCTTTCACCCTCGTCGATGCCGCGGAACCTACTTCGACCAATCGAGGTCCCCAACCAGTTTTCGACGTGAATCCGAGCCTTCCGAAGAACAAGCAAGACCAGCTCGAAGCCCTGCTCCTGCAATTCCGGGACTGCTTCTCGTCGTCGTGAAGGATACCACAGACTCCAGACGCTAAACATGGCATTATAACAGAATAAAGCGCCCGACTAATCCGCCAAAGCCCGTATCGAGTTTAGACACGTGAGCGCGAGGCCGTTAAGAAGCAGGTCGACGAAATGCTACGCGACGACATAATCCACCCTTCCAAGAATCCGGGGGCTTCTCCCGTGGTGTTGCTGAAGAAGAAGGACGAGACCTTACGTTTTTGCGTCGAATATCGTCACCTGAATAAGATCACAAAGAAGGATGTGTATCCTCTCCCACGGACAGACGACGCCCTGGATTGACTCCACAACGTGAAGTACTTTTCGTCGATGGACCTTGTAGTGGCACACCCTCACTATCGCTTTCAGCGCCACGGACTCGCGAGTGCTTGCATCGCCAACGTGCAAAGACGACGCGGCACACCGAATCACCGCTTGTGGTAACCTCACTACTCACCGTAGTCGAGACTACCGCGGGTTCAGGCTTAGCGAGCCACGGGGCCGCGTATACCGTCGCCTGCTCACGTATAGCGCACCGCTCCGCGCGCGCTCCACTAGGAAGCGCTTAGCGCCGCGCGGCAAAAACACAGTGTTCGATCTTACAACACACACAAACACTTTATTGCCTTTGGCGGCACCCAAACACAGTACAACGTCCGCTCCCGGGACGCGGGGAGCAAAGGGCTCCCGCACGAGGACGGTACAGCAAAATGGGAAACCGCGAGCACGTCGCAGCTGGCAATGGCGAGCTTTGACACGCCGCTCGGGAAAAGGTCCCTCGCGGCTATGCTGCGTACTCTCGCGATGGCCACTGGGCCTGGTCGCGAGAGTTAGGGCAAACCTCGTACGCGTAGGCCTCCGGCAAGTGCGGCTCGGCGTAGTACGACCACGCACGAACACTAGGCACCGCTCTTTGGCTTACCGTACGGAACCGGAGCTAGCACAAAGGTAAACACGCCCGCCGAGGATGCCGAGGCACCCAGGCAGGCTACAGTCCGGCGATTCCCAAAGGGGACGGCGGACGGGAACGAAAACACGTGCTTACCCTGCGCTGCCCGAGGAGAGAGAGAGTATTCCCGGCGCGCACGTGACTCGGTCTCGCCGCCTCTCGAGACCACGCGAGATTAACGCGAGACCACGCGCAGCGCCATCTATCGCCATGCGCTGTCACGAGAGCAAGGGAGAGGGAAAAGGACCGGCAGAACGGCGTAATTGCCCGCGCAGAGCCTGCGGGCGCGCCTCAGATCCCCACATCCTCCTCTCCTTAATGCACCCTATACCGGTCTGCAAAGGCAGCCGGTCGTCGCTCATGCAGGCAAAGACGTCATGCGATGAGCAACAGCTAGCCTCAGCCCGGCCCTGCAAGTGCTGCTAAAACTCCTAAAAAAAAATAAATACACTTCAATTATGCGAAAGGGGGGTAAACGAAAAGAAGGCGAGTGTTCGTGATGCTCACGCGGGAAAGCGTCCACGGCGCAGAGGGGAGGCGACGCGTAAAGTTTTGGCTGGGTGGATGAAGTGCGAGGCAAGAGGACTCTTCCACGTCCCCATGCGTGGAACGGGCTCACCTTCTGCCCGATGATGTTGTCGACGATAGGCCCGCGACGAAACGCCGCTCCGGTGGTGGTTCAGCCGGAAGACCTCGTTGGTATAGCCAGCCCCTCCGCTAGGATCCTGACGCCAAAGGCGTCCTGGCGTCGGCAGAGCCAGGCACAGCAGTTACGTCAGCTGGCCTCGCTCGGGATGTAAGGGACGCCAAGGCTTCTCGGCGACGACCAAGAGCAGGGCACAGCCGGGCGGCCTGACGGCAGCGGGTCCCTGAACACCTCCAGAGTCCAGGGCGGTATCGGTGACGGTGGCGTCCTATGGTGTCGTCGCCCCCCACGCACGATCTTCTCGGGCACGCACAGATGCACCACGCACGCACACGCACACACACCTCAGATGATCCGGCCTCTCCCAACGCGCCACGCGAAGGCGCGAAGCGTCTTTCGTCCCTCTCCCCACGCAAAAGCACCAAATCACGACCCCTTTCCGCAGGCGAAAGAAAAAAAAAACATCAATTAAAACATCAACACTCAACGGAGGGAAAAAAACACTAGCAGCAAACTGGGCGGGGCCGACTTCTCTGCGAGCACTGGCCGTAAAGAAGTTGGCTTACTGAGGCTAGACAGTTAAGAGAGGGCCTTCGGTTGTGGAAATAAGTCCACCGTCCGGCGCGCAATCACTAAGGTTACCGCTTCCTCAGATTATACCGGTGCGTGGTCCGAATGCGGTCCGCCGCGCCGGGTGTGCCCCGTTGCTTGCGCGCGAAGCGCCACTGGGCGCTGGCGCAGGCTCGTCAGACCTCGACGCAAAGGCTTTCAGGTCTGCGATGTGGGCACGGCTGAATTTTCCCGAAAGGGGGTCTTTCAGCCAGTACGCGAGCGGAGTCCAAGCTTTCTCCACTCGGTACGGACCAAGCCACTTAGGAGCGAGCGAGGCTGAGAACCCCTTGCTCGCGTCGCTAAGAGCGTGGTTGCGCTTCAGGACAAGGTCACCTACCTTAAATGAAAGATGGCGATGTTTGCGGTCATACTGGGCCTTCTGCTGAGCCCTGGCCGATGCCAAACTCTGCCTTGCTCTACTGAGAGCTCGACAAAGCCTGTCCCGAAGTGTCGACGCGTAAGCAGAACAGTCTGCCGGTGCTTCCTCGTCCCCGAGCTGGCATTGCATGACACTGGTCACTGGATTTGCCAACTCCCTTCCGAAGTTGAGGAAAGCGGGAGAGAAACCAGTAGAGCGACTCTCGGAGGTTCGGATTGCGAACGCGAGCTCACTCAAGTGGTCTGCCCAGTCCTTTTGACTTTCGGCAAAGGCCGCCAACATCGGTTTGACCGTACGATTGGTTCGCTCCGTCAAATTGCACTGGGCATGGTAGGGCGAAGTGGTGCAGTGATCGATTCCTAGGGAACGGCACGTATCACCAAACACCCGAGCGGTGAAATACGACGCGTTGTCCGTGATCAATCTTTCCGGAAAGCCGAAACGACAAAACACTTCCTGCAGCCTCTCAAGCACCGCTCGCGCTGTCACCTTCCGAAGCGGAAACAGCTCCACCCATTTAGAAAAGTGATCAACGACTACCATCAGATGTATGAACCCCTGCTTACTCCTGGGGAACGGCCCCATTAGATCGCAGGTGGCTACTTGCCACGGACGCTCACTGACAATCGGTTTCATCATACCGGGCGGCTTGCCACCCCTTGATTTCACCGCTTGACAGGCGTGGCAGGAACGGCAATAGCGAAAAATGTCACGCTTCATGCCAAGCCAGGTCACCGTCTTGCTCAGTTTTGCAAAAACTTTGGAGCCACTCAAGTGACCGGCCATGGGCTCGTCGTGAGAGAATCGCAGCAGTGCGCCTCTCAGACTTTTGGGCATAACCACCTTAAACGGGTCCACGGACTCCTCATCGGTGGCTATGTATTTCAGCAGGAGCCCATCATGGTCCAGCAAGTATGTATCCGCGGGGGGACCCAGCGACACACGCTGGTTCCCGTCCCCCCTGCGCCCGCCGCACTACCAGCAGCGTCTCGGCGCTCCGTCTCCCTGAGACCGTCGCTCAACTCGCGACAAAACGGATCATCTTGCTGGGCCTTCAGTAGCTCTTGCCTGCTGAAAGCGATTCCCATTCTCCCAAAGGGGAGTCTGGTATCGTTCCCACTCAGGACTGCAGCCATCGCTGCCGCTTGCGTCGGCGTCATGGGTTCGCTTCCGGTTCGCTCCCCCTCTCGCCCGCTTCGCGGCGCGCTGCTTGCCTGGCCCGCGGAAAGGGTTTGCTCGACGACGCACTCACCCTTCTCTCCGCTCGGCGGCTCGGCCGCCGTTTCGCCCCCGCCGCTTGCTTGCGCAAAGGCACCGCTAGCGGTTGTCGCACCGGAATCCTGGCTCCCGGTAGACACTGGGGCACGAGATAGCGCGTCAGCTACCACGTTAGTGCTCCCCTTCCGATACTGCACTGAAAAGTCATAATGCTGTATTAGGAGAGCCCAGCGCGCCAGCCTGCCCGCAGGCTCACGGAGCCGCATCAGCCAGCTTAGCGCGCTGTGATCTGTTTGCACCACAAACTTCGTTCCATCAAGGTAGACATCAAACTTCCGCAGTGCAAACACGATGGCGAGACACTCCCTCTCGGTCACGGAATAATTCTTCTCCGCGGGTATCAGTGAGCGGCTGGCAAAGGCCAATGGCTGCAACTTGCCATCGTATTCCTGTAGGAGAACTGCTCCTAATCCCAGATCGCTCGCGTCAGTCTGGACCACGAACGGTCTGGTCAGGTCGGGGAGCTTGAGCTGCGCTGTCTCCGCAATGGCGCTAGACAGATGGCAAAACGACTCTTGCTGCTCAGGTCCCCATCGCCACTCAGCTGACTTACCCAAGAGCTTGGTCAAGGGCGCCTGCACTCTGGCGCAGGATGGAATGAACGACCGGTAAAAATTGGCCATTCCAAGAAAGCGGCGCAGGCCGCGTACGTCCTTGGGCGCGGGGAAATCGAGGATTGCTCGAAGTTTCTCCCGATCGGGCTCAATGGAGCCTTCGCCGAGCGTAAAGCCAAGTAACTGAACTCGGGTTTGCGCTATTTGGGCTTTCGCGGGATTTAACGTCATCCCGGCAGCCCTCACCCTCTCGAGCACATCGGCAACGTGGGCCAAGTGTTCTTCGAAGGTTCGTGAATAAATCACGATGTCGTCGAGGTAGCACATGCAGTATGACCACTTTGCTTCCCCGAGGACGCGGTCCATGAGTCTCTGAAATGTCGCAGGAGCATTGCAAAGACCAAAGGGCCTACGAGTGAACTCAAACAACCCTCTGTGGGAGGTGAACGCGGTCTTGCACCGGTCACGCTCATCCATCCAGACCTGTAGGTAACCTTTGGAGGCATCTAACGTGGTGAAGTACCGCGCAGTGCCGAGGTTTCCTACGATGGAGCTGATCGTGGGGAGCGGATAGGCATCCTTACGAGTCACTCCGTTCAGACGGCGGTAGTCTACGCACAGGCGATGACTGCCATCTTTCTTAGGCACCAACACACGCCCAGGCGCTGGACGAGCGGCGAACAATGCCAGCTGAGAGCATCTCGTCCAGCAAGCCGTCAATAACCTGCCTCTTGGCCAGGCTGACGGGCCTGGGGTTACACTTCAGAGGAAGCGCGTCGCCAGTTTCGATCGAATGGCTCACCAAATCGGTACAGCCTGGTTGATCGGTGAAGAGCTCATCGTGCTGGCGTAACAGTGCCGACAGACGAGCCTTCTGTGTATCATCCAATTGAGTTGCACAGGCGATCAAAGGATGCGGAGCCTCTACGTGTCGTGCCGCTCGATCCCGATGGGGATTTTGAGTTGACGTGTGCATAGCGCTGGGGCCTGCCCCCGAACTTTGCACACGACACGGTTCCGACGCCTCCGCTGCACAGGCAACGGAAAACGCCGGCGGGCTGATGAACGGCTTTAGCTGGGAAAAAGGTCCGTCGCGATAGCCTCCATTCGCAATGTCCACTACGATACCAGTTTTTAGGAGAAAGTCCCGACCGAGAATCACAGGAACACTGAGCCCTGGGAGATGAACGAAACGCGTGCGTCTCATTCGACCTCCCCATCTGACAGTCAACCTCGCGGCGCCCGCCGACTGGGCCACGCCTTTCGCGAGGGTGAATGTCGTTCGGCTGTCCCGCAAGCGCACCGAGTGCTTCTGCAAGTGGGACAACACCTGTTCGCCAAACAACGAAGCGCTTGCGCCCGTGTCCAGCAACGCCGAGAATTCGCGGCCGGAAATGGTGACCGAAATAAACGGCGCGTGCGCACCAGCAAGACTGCCTGCCCGGTACGCAGAGGGGAGAAGCAAGGGTTCGGCCGCTCGTGCCTTCACGAACGACCCGCGCTCCCGTTTCCCGGCCTCACAGGAGGCCTAAACGCGGTGCACTCCCTCGCTATATGCCCCCGTTCGCGGCAGCGGAAGCAGCGCACTCCATCACGGTCCCTTTCCCGAGACGGAGCAGCTTCGAGCGCCAGAGGTCGGTTCGCCGCGTGATCAAAGGACCCGTTCTGACGAACGTCACCATCGGCGATGCGCTGGGTCGGAATGCGTCCCTGCTCGCGCGTATTGAGTTGCGATGCAGCACAGGCTGCGCGCCTCCCGTACGTGTAGGGATCTAGAGCACGATCGCTCAACTCCCATAAGCGCCCGCCTGTAGCGGTAGCCGCAAAGGCAGCTCCGGTGGGCTCTTGCCGTTGGGGAAAGGTCACGGCCCCTCCCCACGCGCAGCGCGGTTCAAGGGCCTCGCTGGCTGGCGGTGGCGGGCGATAGGCGCGCGCGGCGAGAATGTCGCCTTGAATGCGCTTTGCCTCGGCGGCTAGTTAATCTCGGAAGTGGCTGCCGCGCAGGTACGCCGAAAAGGTCGGATGTGCCTGCCTGATCACCCGTTCGACGCGCTCCTCGTTCGAGGCTCTGGGCTCAGCGATAGAGAAGAGGTCTTCCGTCGCGCGTACGTACTCCTGAAGCGACTCATCAGGAGCTTGGGTGCGGAGCTCGAGCTCGCGCCGCATCCTACTCTCGTAGTCAGCGGGTAAGAATTCGCGCAGGAAGGCCGCGCGGAACTCATTGAGGGTTGCTGCTCGGTAGCCGGAAAGCCGATACCACCTTGCCGCCGTGTCAGTCAGTGCAGCCGGGATGACGCGTCCGAGCACCTCCTGATCGTCTAGACCCATGGCTCTCTGGTAACGTGTGAGGGAGTCCAGGTAATCTCGTGCACTTTGCAGATCACCATACCCGCTGTAGGTCGGAACGGCCAACATGACAGCGGGATGAGTGCGTTTCGGAACGGCCGAAAGCGTTTGGACTGCCCCTGAGAGCGCCTGGATCATTTGGGCGGCATTTTGCAGCAGCGTCTGTGCGCCCGCTTCAAAGGAAGCTGTCGGTGCATTAGCGGCGCGGTCGAGCGATGGGGAACTGTCTCCGAACTCGATAAGCGGCGCGGTTTCAAAAGGGATACCGGCCGTCGCGCCATTCTCGGGGAGCGCCTGTTGTCGTTCACAGCTGCCGCTTGGGGCAGCTTCCCGTGAAATTGCTAAGCCGCTTGCGGCTAGCGATACAGGCGCGTGCTCGAAGTGAGCTTGGCTGCTAGGTTGCGTAGCAGCCAACGGGCAAAATTCGGCAACGGCTGAGGCCGCGTGTCCGAACTGCGCTCCGCAAGCTCCGCTGGGAGCCGATTGCGAGCGCGGTGACATGGAACTGCCCTGCATTCCACAGGGAGAAGTGGCAGACCAATTTGCCCGTGAGCACTGTTCGGGTTGGGCAATGGCCCCGTTTCCAAAACACACTACATCTCCACTGGGAGCTGGTACGTAGCGCCTCGCGTCATCCCGACTGGGGGGTTGTGACAGGGGAGGGTGCTGGATTGCGAAGCTCGTAGGGGGCACTGGCCCTGTTCTCGAGCAACGCGGTATCTGCTAAAAACGACAGCGGACAAAACTCACGCCTAGCAGACATAACGCGGGTAACACGGCGAGCCTGATTCGCAAAGGCTTGCTGACTCGGCTAAGTCTAATCAAAGGCTTAATGAGCCTTTGATACCGCGTTGCGCGCCAGTGTGGTAACCTCACTACTCACCGTAGTCGAGACTACCGCGGGTTCAGGCTTAGCGAGCCACGGGGCCGCGTATACCGTCGCCTGCTCACGTATAGCGCACTACTCCGCGCGCGCTCCACTAGGAAGCGCTTAGCGCCGCGCGGCAAAAACACAGTGTTCGATCTTACAACACACACACACACTTTATTGCCTTTGGCGGCACCCAAACACAGCACAACGTCCGCTCCCGGGACGCGGGGGAGCAAAGGGCTCCCGCACGAGGACGGTACAGCAAAATGGGAAACCGCGAGCACGTCGCAGCTGGCAATGGCGAGCTTTGACACGCCGCTCGGGAAAAGGTCCCTCGCGGCTATGCTGCGTACTCTCGCGATGGCCACTGGGCCTGGTCGCGAGAGTTAGGGCAAACCTCGTACGCGTAGGCCTCCGGCAAGTGCGGCTCGGCGTAGTACGACCACGCACGAACACTAGGCACCGCTCTTTGGCTTACCGTACGGAACCGGAGCTAGCACAAAGGTAAACACGCCCGCCGAGGATGCCGAGGCACCCAGGCAGGCTACAGTCCGGCGATTCCCAAAGGGGACGGCGGACGGGAACGAAAACACGTGCTTACCCTGCGCTGCCCGAGGAGAGAGAGAGAGTATTCCCGGCGCGCACGTGACTCGGTCTCGCCGCCTCTCGAGACCACGCGAGATTAACGCGAGACCACGCGCAGCGCCATCTATCGCCATGCGCTGTCACGAGAGCAAGGGAGAGGGAAAAGGACCGGCAGAACGGCGTAATGGACCTTTCCAGAAATTCCGGCGCGCCACCAACGGCGGCCGCAAAGCGTTATGGGAAGCCGGAGCGCCGGCGGAGTGTCGTCTGCTCGCGGAAGCATTGGCTCACCTCGTTTCCAGCGTGCGGTCGTACTAGCGCGTCGTTGCACGAACATCGTACGTGAAAACCATGCTTCATTCTGCACTCAAATTGGAGGCAAAACCCAGAGCAACATGGATAATACCCAGGAAGCACTAAGTATCCTTGACTTATTACTGAGACGGGGAAATGCTCACGTACCCGCGAAAGGGATAATTGAATTGGAAACTCTATACGGCGTTCGCGGTGAGTCGCCTGCGCTTTGTTGATCATATTTCCAAGTAGCGGAAGCTCTCCTCGCTTGTTTTATTGTCAGCGTGACAATAAAACATTATTAGTATTTTTTGTTGGGCACTATCGCTCGTGATATGCTTCCGCGTGATACGCAGGACCATGGCACTTCGCGCATGATAATCGATGTCAAAATCGCACCCTTATAAATGGGTTCGAGCCCAACTACGCTTCAAATGCTGCGTGTTAGAAACTTTGCACTTGGGACACTGAGAGTAGTGAAAACCATGGTACCAACACACCCACAGAGCGGACATCAAGTGAGTGCTGTCGGGTGCGGAGATCGCGTAATCACGGCACAGTATCGCACTGCATGAAGCGAGAATATTCTGCACATTTTACTTCCCTGTATTTGTTTTCGGACAACGTAAAACATGGTGTCTCTGTGGCGTGCCTGTTTTCTGTACCGTGAGTTGGAAATTAACTCGTTACACAATATTCCATTTTACTGTTTGAGCTCCCTTGTTTCATTACAGTTTATGATTGTGCTAACTAGTGATTTGTCGTTTGGATGCAGATGCCCCTCGGCTGCCGAAAAACATACAGCTGTTCCTATCGCCTTTGCCAAAAGGGCAATGGACAAAACAACTGAAGGACTTGCCACAGGCCTCTTCATAAGGAAAAAATCTGTAGCATGTGCATTCTCATGATGCTAATAAGCACTCAGTATCTGGGTGCTTAAACTACAACTACCACTCTTTGCCTTGATACATGGAATCAAAAAATGAGATGCGTGAAGCCAAGATAGGTGACGCCTCTGGGTTTATGGTGAATAACAAGCAAATCCGATTCAACATAATCAAGCAGCAAACAGCAAAATAAACACTACGTAAGAGTGCAATAAAAAACTCACAGGGTTTCTTATGCATTCACCCGAGACGACTTGAAGGCGAAAGCAGTCTTCTTTTTCTTCAGTCGATGTATTCCCGCACCCTTGCGAATGTTTTCTGCACCTAACGTGGTTTTGCACTGGTTCTATGACGGGAAGCATTCCAAACTTTCAGCACCTTAGCTGGTTTTGCTAGGCCTCCGTGATAGGCCCACCGATCCCGGAGGCAGTGCAAAGCGACGATGTCGTGTGATGACGTGATCATGAGACGTCATGATGACCTCACACATTCTGATGATGTCACGACGACGTCATATGGTGACGCCATCACGTGGTGATTTTTGCATCACTCTTGTTGACTCCGCCGCCGCGAGACGCCAAAGCCACCGACGGTCAATTTTTGTGTTTTTAGGCGAAAACTTTAGACGCACCATCAAACGTGAAATTTGACCGTCGGCGTCCCTCGTCGGCGGCGTCGAGTGATGCGAAAATTCATCATCACGTGATGACGACACCATATATGACGTCAAAGTTCGCCAAAAATTGTGACCTCATTAACACGTCACGTGACTTCACGTGATCACGTCATCACATAACATCCTAGCTTGGTCAAAGGTGGCCTTATGACGGAGGCAATGCAGAATCATGAGGTGCCTACGATCTTCGAGGCAGTACAAAACCTCGTTAGGTGCAGCAAGCTTTCGAAGGGTGGTGGAATGGTGGCGGGCATGGGCGTCGGCAGGGGGGGTGCAAAAGCGGCACTTGCCCCCCCTCAAGTCACACCAGCACTTGCCGCCCACACAAGCTACATCAGTGCTCTCCCCCTACCCCAGCCGCGATGCAAGACGGGTTAGCACACAAGACAAAATCCTGCTGACACTCATGGACTGGCGGAGTAGGATTATTACATTGACTAAGAAGAAAAATAAGGTGGCTTTCACCTTCGAGTTTTCTTCGGCGAATGCATAAGAGACGCTGTGAGTTTCTAACAGGGCATCTAACGCTTTCGCCTTTATAAATTCGCGTAGTTACACGGCATGCTTCATGTTTAAAGTCCCAGCCCTGTAATCACAGTGAATGAGAACACAAGCATCTTAACAAAGGTCAAACTTAGCTGCAACATCACAAAAATTCAAGTCTTGAAGTAGCACCGATCAGTGAAACGAAAGGTCCGGTGTCTTTAGCGTGTTACCACATCCAAGAACAGAACAGGTTTATCCGCCGCTTTCCTTCTTCTTCAGCATGTTCATTGATGATTCTGGATATTTGGGACGAACGACACAGTATAGTTTGCGTGCATGAAAGTCGGAGTGCTGAGAAGCAGCCATTTCTTCACAACAACAGCACCTTACACCATCAAAAACCATTCACGGCGCGTGACGAAAGCAGGCGAACTCGGGAAAGCGTCTGCTCTGCCCGCCCGTCGCTCCGCTCTCCCATAATGCCCCAGCGTCGATCCGCCAGGGGAAGGCGCGGCGCTGCGATTTCTGAAAGGTCCATTGCCCGCGCAGAGGCTGCGGCCGCGCCTCAGATCCCCACACGCTTCAGCAATTTCGCTTGCCAGATTGCCGCTTTGACCATATTCACATCGACATCGTCGGTCCGCTTCCTTCATCGCGAGGAAAGCGCTACATCCTGACCTGTGTAGACCGCTACACACGCTGGCCAGAGGCGTTCGCGCTATACGATATCACAGCATCATCTGTGGCATCAGCTTTCCTTGCCGGATGGATCTCTCATTTTGGCTGCCCCACTGTTGTAACTACGGACCGCGGCCGTCAATTTGAGTCCGAGTTGTTCGGGGGCGCTATGCAGGATGGCCCGAGCTTGGCGAAACTCGGGATCTTTCCGAGTTCTGGCGACACCACCTTTTGAACGAGCGAATAGTACGAAAAGCTCAGATCCACCCTTCAGCGCGCGCTGCGTTCCATTGGTTACGATGGAACGCGGCGTCACGTCAAGGACGCTCGACAAAATTGGGCGGTGTTTTCAAACCAGAGGCATCTTCTTTCATTTGTTTGTCCTTCCACTGAGTGCAGAAGTGCACCCATGCAATAAAAGTGCCAGAAAGGTTTACTGATGATATTTTTTAAAGGCAGGGGCTGTTTAAATTCGTTTTGAAGCTTTTATTGTCTGTACTAAGTATCCTTTAGAATAGTTAGCATGGTGGCCTCTGAGATTAGTTCCGGCCGAGCACCTTACAATATCGCGACCGTAGCTAAACCCGAGGCCACGTGTACAATCTTCATGGTCAGCCAGCACATTCTTGCGCGTTGCTCGACTGGCGCGAGCCCTCTTCATCCCTTCATGGTGTGCTCGCTGCCCGAGGACGTGCGCCCGGCTGACTAGCTAAGTGGCTGGGCAGTACACCTAGCTAAATAAGTCAAGAGATGCTATGAACAAGCTAATTAAGCCAAGGCATGCTAAGATCGAGCTAATGAAGCCATACGTCACTAAGACCATGCTAATGAAGCCATGTAAGGCTATGACCGTGCTAACTAATACCAGGCTAATTAACACGACGTTAATTATAAGCACGCTAAGTAAAGTCATCCTAATTAGACCTTAATAATATGATGCTAATCAAGATCATGCGAATTAGATTTATGTTAATTAGCTGCATACTAATCAAGATCATGCTAATTGCACCCGAGGTAATTATTGTCGTTTTAATTAAAACCTTACCAATCAAGACAAAACTGTTCAATGTTATGGTAATTAAGTCCTGCCTAATTAGTGTAATCAAAATGAAGACGGAGCTGATGCGTTCTTTACTTCGAAGCGTATACCGAGCAGACTGAGTAGACGACCGACTTAAAACGCTGGAAGAAGCTAGGTGATCACAAGCTCCTCTATGACTCCAGCCTTGCACAAGTAGTAAAGGCTGACCAAATTATTTTATATGCAAAGAAGCTGCTGCTTAGCGTCCACCGCATGAAACCTTTGACATCAACACCGGCACCATGACAGTCACGAGTTGAACTGGGGCCTTCTCAGAATCAACGACTTTGTACCCGAGTTCACGCGTCAATCAGTTTGATTTACAGACGCCCGCGGCGAAGATCGGGTCCACCCACCGCGTTTGCGCTTTCCAAGGAGCAGTGCTCACGCCACAACGCCAGCGAGCGGCACGATTCATCTATCAGCTTTATCGCACAGACTGTGCACACAGGCACGAAGAAATAAAAGTTATATAATCACGTGGCTGCGATGTCTCGCATTCAATTTCACCGCGCTCACGACGTACCACTCACAGCCGCGTTGCCGCAACGATGCGAGCGCCCCTGGTGACAACCTGTCCGTGTGTTTATCCGCAATATTTGATAGAATCGAAACGAGCTGCACGGGAGTGTAGCGTGTGCACCCTTGTTGCCTTCGAGAGTGGAAATTTCCATGCTGCGGGTGGAACGAAAAAACATGCCAGAAAGTGGAAGAACGCCCACGAACACGCCTGTGGGAGGCGCAGTGCTGAGTTGGCGAAAAGATAGCGCGACAATAACGCTGACGTCGCTGCACTGTTGAAATGTGGACTGAGTGGCGGCGCTGACGTGTTCGCACGCGGTGTTTCTTTGATTACCGCCGCAGATGCCCCACATGCGTTTTTGACGCCACGCTCGTTCATGTAGCCGTTTTATTGCGATATCAATTATATGGACACTCGCGGCTGGTTTTCGCCGTCGGCATCGGCGTCGGCGTCATTTGCCGTATATGTATATGTATATATATAACCGGGCCCGCCGGTCGTTCGTGAGCGTGAAAAGACGCGAGGGGGGGGGGGGGGGTCCCTCGAGCAACCTTCGATTTTACGAGCCGGGCGCGCGCGTTATCTCCCCTTCTCGGCGGCCGACAGCGGACGGGGGCGGGGGGGGGGGGGGGCGACGTTTGATTTTACGAGCGCGGGCGCGGGCGCGCGCTTTATCTCCCCTTCTCATCTCCCCTTCTCGGCGGCCGGGCCGGCGTACCCTTCTGCGTGCTGCGCTCTCAACGCGAAGAGAATTCTCTTAAACAAGCGTTTTCTAGAGTTGCGTGAGATCGGATCCAAAAAGAGTTAGCTGCCAGCCTCACTTCGTATAACATTACAATTTTTTGCTATCGCATTCATTGCTTCACCCTTGCGGTGAAACTGTGACTTTTTTGTCAATGCTGCTATCACGTGCTCTGCTCTGTCTTTGTGCCATGACCGCTGCAGTGCGAGCTCGAAGCAAACTCGTGTGCCCGAGAAGCTCGGGCCATCCTGCATAGCACCCCGGAGCACTGACACGTTACCTCAGTGTGCGACACATTCACACAACTTCATACCACCCATCCGCGAACGGATTGGTCGAACGACTACACCGATAGTTGAAGGCTGCGCGCTCATCGCTCGCGACGCCCGAACTTCATGGGTTGACGATCTGCCCCTTGTGCTGCTCGGAATTCGCTCAGCGATCAAAGAAGACCTCGGGTGCACAGCAGCCGAAATGGTGTACGCACCACCCTCCGCCTACCTGGCGAATTCTTCGCCTCTACTGCAACCGACCTGTCACCGCCCGACTACGTCGAATGCCTGCGGCTCTCATGTCAACGCCTGCGACCTACACCTGCCCGACTACCGTCTACTTATGATGTCTTCGTAAGCAAGGACCTTTCTTCATCAAGTCACGTCTTTGTGCGACGAGAAGACGTCCGGCCATCACTTACGGCACCATACGAAGGTCCATTCAAGGTGCTCGACCGTACCGAAAAGACCTTCACAGTAGCTGTAAATGGCCGCGCGGACGTTGTGGCAATCGACCACGTGAAACCAGCGTACATGCCGAACTCAGATGTGTCTGTTTCACTTCCCTTATGTTAAACTGTCGCATGGGCGCGACTTAGCCTGAATATCGTTACTCATAATAATAATTTCAAATATACGCCTTATTTTCCACGGGGGGGGGGGGGGGGGGGGAGCCTTGTAGTGGCACACCCTCACTATTGCTTTCAGCGCCACGAACTCCGAGTGGTGCGCCCAGTGCGCTCCTGCTTACAGCGCCCGCACGGCGTGGCGCAATACACGCGCAATAAAAATCATGTTCCCTCTCCAGCGTTCACCGTGTGCTGACGTGCATTCCGCGGCTCGCCTACACGCATCGCTCTATAGGTTACGTGCATCGCGCCCCTATAGCTCTCAAGACCGGCTACTGGCAAATTGAAGTCGACGAAAGAGACCGAGAAAAGACTGCCTTCATAACACCCGAAGGCCTGTTCGAGTTCAAGGTCATGCCCTTTGGTCTTTGCTCGGCACCTGCGACTTTTCAACGCGTTATGGATACAGTACTGGCCTGCTTGAAGTGGCAGACGTACCTTGTGTACCTGGACGACGTCGTTGTGTTTGCCTCAAACTTCGACGAACATCTAGGGCGCCTTGAAGCTGTACTTCAAGCAATCAAGACCTCCGGACTCAATTTAAAGCCCGAGAAGTGCCGCTTCACGTACGAGGAACTCTTGATTTTGGGTCACGTCATCAGCAAGAATGGGGTTTGCCCAGACCAGAGGAAAACAGCTGCCATCGCTGCCTTCCCGCCGCCCACCGACAAGAAGGCCGTACGCCGATTTCTCGGCTCGTGCGCGTACTACAGACGCTTCGTCAAGGACTTTTCACGAATCGCCGAGCCGCTAACGCACCTCACGAAGACCTACGTGCAATTCAAGTGGGAAACGACGCAAATCGAAGCATTTCAAGAGCTGAAACGACGACTTGAGACGCCTTCGATACTAGCGCATTTCGACGAATACGGCGAAACCGAAATCCACACCGACGCAAGCAGCGTAGGACTCGGTGCCGTCTTTGTGCAGAAGACTGACGGGCTGGAAAGGATCATCAGTTATGCTAGCCGGTCGCTATCGAAGGCAGAAGCCAACTACTCCACAACAGAAAAGGAGTGCCTTGCCATCATCTGGGCTACGTCAAAGTTTGGCCCCTACCTCTACGGCAGGCCCTTCAGAGTTGTGAGTGACCACCACGCCTTGTGTTGGCTGGCTAACTTGAAGGACCCTTCAGGTCGCCTCTCACGGTGGATCTTAAGACTTCAAGAATTCAACATTACCGTCGTTTTTAAGACCGCAAGAAAACACTCCGACGCCGACTGCCTGTCTCCTGCCCCCCGTCGACCCACCGCCGCAGGACGACCAGGATGATGACTGCTTCTTGGGAACCATAAGTGCTGACGACTTCGCCGAGCTACAGCGAGCCGACCCGGAACTCAATGGCCTGGTGGAATACCTCGAGGGCAGGACTGCCGCTGTTCCGAAGGTATTCTAGAGAGGACGGGTGTCGTTCTTCTTGCAAAACGGCGTTCTCCTAAAGAAGAACTTCTCGCCCCTTCGAGCCAAACACCTTCTCGTGGTTCGTTCGGCAGTGAGGCCAGAAGTCCTCTAGGCCCTACGTGACGACCCAACGGCTGGACACCTTGGTGTTTCCCGCAAGCCCACCATACCGATGCGTAACGAGTACGCCTTGGTAAATGCAACACCCAACCAAAGGCGGCATAATATTGTCGCATCGGAGCAGCAAAGTTGTGATGGTAGTTGTAGTTTGAGTGAAGGATCCAGTTTATATAGGTGACACCTTTGAAAGCTGGTAGACGACGAAAACATGCGTGTAAGATTCCGAGCCAGCAAAGAAAGTTGTCTTGCCGCATCAGTCCTTCATAGAGGGATCGGAACCACACTAGTTCCATCATGGGCTGAGCGGGCTGCATCATCGGCCAATTGATTCCCAGTAATACCGCTATGTCCGGGTAGCCACTGATATATAGTATCATGTCCTCTTGCTCGAGCTTGATGGTGACAAATTCTTATTTCATGCACCAATTGCTGCCATGGCCTTTACTGCGGAGGTAACTCAGGCGATTTTGCGATTCAGCCAAACAAGCCACCGCCGGACCACCGCCTACCACCCACACACCAATGGCCTCACCGAGCGTCTAAACAAGACCATCGCCGACATGCTGGCCATGAACGTCGACGTCGAGCACAAGACATGGGATGCCCTCCTTCCGTACGTGACCTTCGCATACAACACGGCAGTGCAAGAAACGACAAAGCTGTTGCCGTACAAGTTGGTCTACGGAAGGAACCCGGCAACGACGCTCGACGCAATGCTGCCAGTTGCCACCGACGAAGACAATCTCGACGCCGCCACTGATTTGCAACGTGCCGAAGATGCTCGATAGCTCGCCCAACTGCGTATCAAGAACCAGCAGAGGATTGACAGCCGTCACTATAATCTTCGGCGACGCCACATGGATTACCAGCCCGGGGACCGTGTGTGAGTCTGGACACCGATACGCCGACGTGGACTGGGCGAAAAAAATGCCCCCCACCTCCCCGAAGGGAATCGTGAGGAAATGCGAATGCATTTCGCGCGCGCTTCACTCCATTTATATATGGTGGTTGTGGTTCGAAGAAGGAAAAGGCGCCTAATTTCCGCAGCCCGGTCGGGAGCACGGCGCAGCGCCTGTTTTTTTTTAATTTTTTTTATCGCGAGAGCTCCGCCGAGCTCCCGGGATGCGAGCGCCCTCACGCACCAGAGTGCGCTTTTCTTCTCCACTCACTCTCCGCTACTTCGCCCGCACCACCTGCTGCGGTTGCTAGGGGCGAGGATAAGCGCGCGCGCCCGCAGCTATCCTCCTCCCGCGGACAACGCCGGACAACGCCAACGCCGGGTGCCTGACATAGCCCGACTAAGAAATGCATTCGCATTTAAAACTTGTGCGGCGGTACTTCGGACCGTATAGGGTACTTCGACGTCTCAGCGCACCCGACTACGAGGTTGTCCCCGACGGCATCACGAACTCTCAGCGACGACGGGCACGTCCCGAGGTCGTGCATGTGGTGCGCCTTAAACCGTTCTACGCGCGTTAAGGAACATTCGGATTCAAGTTTTTACTTGCTTTATTGTTGTTATTGATTGCTGCATGCATTTTTGTACCATGTTCTGCTTTAAGCATCGGGGCGATGCTTTTTCAGAGGGGGGGCAGTGCCACGCGCGTTTCTTTCAGTCTTGCTGTATTCGGTTTACGCCCACAAAGACTGTGAACAAACCTCGGCGCAGACTGCACCTCGGTGTTCGAGAAGCTTTACGATTTCAGTAGATCGTTTTGTTAAGATTGCACGCAAGACGCGGAGAGTCAAGCTTATTCCAGAGCTTGCGCGACCACGAGTGATAAGGCTAGAAAGTTCCATGCGTGATGTATAAACACGGCGCATCCCAACGGTGATCAGTTGATCGACGGCCGACGCTCTATTCGCCGCTATCAGTGCCAGTGTGCATTGCTGTAATCTGACTTTCCGTTTACCGGCCACAAGTTGTACCAAATAAACAGTTTCATCTTGGATATACCGACTGCTGCTTTGGTCAACGTCACGACCACGTGACAATATGTTGAATAATATGCCACTTATCAGAAAACTGTAATGGCATGTGTGGTTTGTTTCACTCTGTTATGGTGAATAAAATGCCACATGATCAGAAAACAATGTCTTGTCTCCGCAGCAAACCCTCATAATGTGGGGCCGGACCGGGCCCGGGCTTCTATTTTTGTAAGTCGGGCCGGGCGGGGAAGGCTCGGAGTCCTTTCGCGTCGCGCTTGGGCGGGCTTTCGACATAGTCAACGGGCCCGGGCTCGGGCTCGGAAATGCGGCCCGTGCACTGCTGTAAAGCGGTAAGGTGAGCTGATGGAGGGGATGGGGGGGGCGATAATGTCGATGCGGACATGTTGAAACAGCTTTGATGCAGGGCAAATGCCCCACGCAGGAACGCGACGTGTCGAGTAATGAATGCCCGTACAGTCGCGGTCATAGTTTGGAGACCGCGGGAGAGCGTAGCAAAGAGTACCGCGCCGCATTCTGACGGCTCCTTGCGAAGCTTGAGAGCGTGCACTGCGCACGCGCGTCCTTGTTTACCTGCCAGCCTGCTTATTCGCTCGCTTCAACTGCGCGTGCACCGGCATGCCAGAGCAAGGGCTAGGTGCAACTACTGCGGTCGCCGTGGAAGCACCAAGCGATAGCACGGTTGTAACAATCGCCTGTATTTTTATGTCCCAGCAGTATCATGGAATCAGGCGCCCCGCGGTCATGTAACAGTGTACCCCGAACAGAAAACACAAGGTCGACAAGTATTCAGCGACCACCAGTGAATGGGTCCTGCTGCTCAAAGTGCACGTCAGCAGAAAAACTACATTGGGATGATGGCTGGAACAGTTTGAATTATATGGTGACAATCTGCACAGCTGCAGTTTAGTTCTTGAGCAGTGCATCATTCAGCAGTTCCTTGCACTTGCGGATTCAAAATTAAGTAAATTCTGCATTTCATGTACCAAACCATGACGATAATGTAAAGCATGCTGCAGTGGTAGTGTCCAAATTAATTTCGGCTACCTGAAGCTTTTAATGTGCACGTAAATCAATTTGCATGCGTTTCTCTTCATTTCACTCCTATAGGAAACAAGCAGCCGTGGTTGACATCCAAAATCATGTTTTCATACTTGCGAGTGCAAAAATGAAAGCCATTTGCACCGGGTCATTTTGCCCTTGGTCGATATAGCCTCCCCAACCATCGCTTAGTGGTGCTGGGAATATACGTCGCGCGTTTTCCCTTCTTTCCGCCGCGCTGCCACTCGCTTCCGTGCGCGTTGTTACGAATGGGGTTGCGTCGTATCCCACCGCTGCCACCACTGTTACGAATGGGGTTGCGTGGCCGGTGCGGACGCGTGCGGGTGTCGTGCTCGGAGCAGTCATCAGGACAAGTTGGAAGACGGAAAATGCTTTATACAGAGTATTTACATGTTGACAGTCTTCGTGAACAGGCTGAACAGGCACGGCGCTCCTCGATGCGCCGGATTAAATGTGGTAGTTGGGGTCCACCCCCATATCCTCCTCTCCACGCGGTGGCCAGGAGTCCGCCAATCCTGCACCACCTGCTGGTGCATAATAGTGACCACGTCTGCGCCTCCAAGGGTCAGTACCTGGTCGATGAGAAAGGACCACGAGACTGGGGAAAGACCGCTCTGGTGACCCTGTTGGGGATACGGTGGCTTGTCGACAGCGCCGGTCGCAACAGGGTGGGGTAAGACCGGCCCGGCGAAATCAGCAAGGCGTCGGCAAGGGTGCGGCCCAACACCAACGTGCGCGGGGCTTTATTGTTCCTCCCGCTCTGGTATGTGGACTTGCAGTCGCGTAGAACGACGACCGGAGTCGGGGTTCGGGGCTGGCAAGGGCGTGGCAAGGGCGTGGCACAACAGCTCCCCCGCCACCAAACAATGCATCAGGAGGACGTGCGGCTCCACGCGGCTCGGCTGAATTGATGCGGCCGGACACCAGGCTCGTCCATGGGTCTCGAGGCGAAGCTCTCAGGAGCACAGCTGTCTCTCCAGGCATTCCACACGAACACGCAGCTTTCACGGACTCATGGTTCCTGTGGATAAGACGAACTCGACAGGACAACCATTGTCAAACCACACCTAACGCTGCGAGTGCCCTCTGCACACCCCTCGGAATGCCAGACCAGGATGAAACAAAACATACCTGACGACTAGCGTTCCCGTCCTTAAATAAAACGAGGAGAAGTGCGTATCTCATGGTAACAAGCCCAAAAACAGACCTCAATTTCTGGTGTTGACAAAACAACAACTTCGAGAGAATATAAGAATTGTAATTGTACTATAACTACTTAGGCAGGGGAAGTAAACAATCAAGGAAGCCCCGTAAGCTCAAAGGCTTCGCTAAATCCTCTCTTAGCGCTCTCTTTAACGCGTAATACAGTAACACAACAGTTCTCTTAACTATGAAATAAAAGTGAAACTAAAGATTACGCGCTCGACATAAAACAATCTTGAACTACCTTTCCCTTAAACGCTTACGCTAACTAGTACAAAAACAAAACAAAACTCATCCTTCAGCTAGCTTAGTTGAAATACTTATCAACCACAACGCCAGGAGGTTAGTCTCTAAAATCTCGACAATACATAACTCAAAATTACTGACGCTACAGTAAACACAAAAGTGACAGTTCTCGACACATTTGGACATAAAAGTCATACGCATGACAAAAGAACTCAATAAAGTGTCATCGTGACAAATGAACTGTCCAGTAATACATCAAAGTATCCTCCATTACAAACCCGCCATAAAACATTAGCAGATGAAGTCATCTCAAAACTTCAAAACTGAATACGCGGTCAATCAATTACAAAACGGAGGTTACCGCGGGGTTTCCACAAACATGCCCTTTCAAACGAACTCTGGGGAGTCGCGCATTCCACGGCTTTCGTGAATTGCGATCCCGACAAAAGAAGGAGCGGTTGACCCGCCCGACAGAGCAATTGGTCGCGCACTGCGATTGTTGACCTCCACTGCGCGAGAAGGCGGCCCGTGAACGGTTCCTTATGCTCACTGACCCCTTCCTCGTCAAACAACCACCCTTCCTCCACGGAGGGTGACGACCTTTGCTCGTACTCATAACTTCGCGAGTCTTCGCGGCATTCCTGCATCCTTTGTGCAGTGAAACAGATGAGACGAAGCGGCCACTTCGCGATCTAGATTTCTCTGAAACGTATCCCTAACCTCAACGTTCGGTAAAGCGCCAATTCTCAGATCAAGTGATCATGCGATCCATAAACACTCACTGGATATAACAACGTAAATGGAATAAACATAGCGTATAACAGGCCCGTGTGGTCAATGCAACCACCTCACGTGAGACCTTCTGATGAGCTAGAATCTGAGGTTGGGCCCTCCTCAACGACAACGCACTGGGCACTGCTGTGCACCTTAGCTCTACGTTACTCACATTCATAGAGCGCTGAAACATTAACTCACCACTAACCGTACACCATATCCCTCGAAACTGAGGTCATCTAAACTCGTGTTTGAACCTAAATGTTCACGAAGAACACCATGCAATGAAAATAACTTGATGCCCTACACATCAGGAGCACCTGACAAAATCGGCGTTGGTTTCGTGCCAAATACCCTGCACCAAACGCTTCTCAAACTTGAGCATGTCGAAAATTCCTTTGGCTTTACGCTAAAACCTTCCGCAACAATGCTCAGTTACTCCCGTAAGACGGTGAACTACTTCGCGCCAAACATGAAAGGTACAAAAACAACTAAACTTCAGTTCCGCTCAAGAAACGCTACTACTTTTTCAACATTGGCGGTAGCACAAATCTTCACTCGCGACTGACGTGCTCTTACAACAAAGAAAACTCTTTACGCAGACAGCGCGCTCTGATGCGACCACTGCTTCCGTACAATCCTTAACGGCTTAATAAAAAAAAAAACACAACTCGTACAATGCTTAAGAAAACCAAAAGTAAGAAACTGTTCGGCTAAACAAACTCGTCGCGGAGATAACAAAGGAACATTACCTGAAAACAAAAATCAACAAACAAAAATCCTTTCAAGAAATTCCTGTCTCTCATTCTCCAAAAGCCTACAGCTGTCTCACTTCAATCGCACACGGGGCGGTCGCGGTCTTGGCGGATTTTGACGACTCCCGGGACCACAACGTGCACATGCTACCAGCTGAACTACGCCGTCCCGCTTCATTCGGGATTTCGGCCGGTTCCTGTCAGTTTGGCGGAGGGGACCCCAGGAAAGCGGGGGGAAACAATGGCCATGCCATCTTTGTGTTTGCTCCCGCGCGGTGCTTTGCTACTGTGGCCTTTCTTCTAGGACCACTGCGACACTCTTCTCTTCGCAAAGTTGCACATCTCAACCGTGCATTCCGTCGCGGCGATGAGCATCTTTGTCCCCTACTTCGCCCCTTTCGCCGTTTACGCCTCACAGGGCGTTTCGCTGAACTGGCCGATGACCTACCCTTTTTCTCGCGCTGCGGTGTGCCCCCCTGTCTGGGGCCTTTGCTGTGCCCCACGTGCTAGCTTCTTTATTTTGCGGCGACGTTTGCGGCGGACCTGTCTCTCGCTGCTCGCAACTTTGCTTCGGGTTGCGTCATCGGCGGTTTCACAGCTCAAGGCTTCCTTCGATTCCTCAGCTCTGTTGCTCTGTCGGGCCGATTCACCTGCGCTGACCTGGATAGAATCTAAAGCTGGGCCCTCCTCAACGACAGAGCCGAAATCCTGACACTTTGCGTCCTCGCTAAGTTTAGGACCAGCCTTGTCTTTCTCAACTCCCGGAAGGTCATTCTCGTGTTGGGGTACGAGGACAGTCTCCAGCTCCTCGATGACCCTATTAGGGTGGCTGGAACTAGCCTCGGTCCCACACGGAACGCCTTTCGGAATTGTTTCCGCTTCTGGACCAGCCACGGTCTCGTTCTCTACTTCCTCTTCCCTCGCACAATCGGAGAAATGCGAACGTGTCTCAGGCGCGATTTCACTATCCGCGACCTGCCTCTGTTCTTCCTCCGCAGAAGGATATGTGCGCATGGTGCACTCGTAGAGATTCGTACCATTGCTTTGTGGCACCTCACAAAAGGCGGCTTTCTCAGTGACTTTAAGTTGCTCCGAACTCGCCACTTCGCACTTCTCGTGCGCTACACTTTTAGACGGCTGAACATTGCGCCGCATTGCCTCATCCGTCGTACTCGCATGTACGGAACTCACTCTTTTACATCGCTTTCGACGCGATCTCTCGCCCTCGGGACGGCTCGCAATGCTAGGGGCCTCATCACTCGCACTTTCATGTACGGAGCTCTTTATTTTAGCACGCTTTCGACGCAGTCTCCTGCCCTCTGTACGGCTCTCATTGCGGCTCGCAATTCTAGGGGCCTCATCACTCGCCCTTTCATGTACGGAGCTCTTTATTTTACCACGCTTTCGACGCAGTCTCCTGCCCTCTGTACGGCTCTCATTGCTCAGAGCCTCACTCGTACTCTCAGGTACGGAATTCTCTACTTGCGGAGTCAAAGCTCCAAACTGCTGAACTGAGCTATCCTCGCGGTCATCGCCAGTAGGTACCTGTGACTGAACGATATCTGTGACGCTTTCTAAGCTAGTCAGCTTGCTCTGAGAAGTGTCCTCAATTAGCGATTCTCTATCACTGTCATACATGGACCCTTCTCCTTGGCCTACGCAGTCGGCCGAACCAACACTGTCAAAGTTGCTGAACAATGTATCCTGACCCTTAGCAACTGACCCCTCCTCATGTCTAAGGTACCCCGCGTGCCGGTTACTCATCTTCCCTCTTACTCCATGCGTGCGCCGATCCGATTCCCCAGCGATGCGCGTATGCTTAAAGCATCGGCCTTCTGTTGACAAGCTATACTTGCGCAATAGCGCCCCTTTGACCTTGTCATACACACCAGCATCATGTCTACTGAGTTTAGCTACTACATCGGCGGCCTCGCAGGGCAGAAGCGTTAGCAGTTCCTGTGGCCAACTTTCGAGGGAGAAACCTGCCTTTTCGCACGTTCGCTCAAAATTGACAAGAAAAAGTGCGATGTCCCTGCCAACTTCGAACGGCTGCAAAAGGTCTTCCATCTTTACCGGCTCCCTTACAGCGGAAACAAGCCTTGCTGCTGATAGCCTAAGTTCTATCTCTCTTAGCTCCAGCTCACGTTGCCTCTGGGCAGCTTTCTCTTTTTCCCTTTTCTCCTGAAATGCGATTTTCCTAGCTCGAATATCCTCATGAGCTTCCTGGGCCTCCTCGACAGTCACCTTCTCTGCCTCCATAACCGGGAGGATCTGTCGTTTACGCTTAGCGGAGCCAACCCGAATCCCTAACTCTTCGCAAATTTCAAGGAGGTCCTGCACCTTGAACTTGTCCATCGTGACACTTCACTCCGCCTCGTTTACCCTCTCCTTTAACTTAGCAGTCAAACCATCCAATTCTTGGCTGACTGAACAAAGTTAGAAATCAACAACAAAACAACCAAAACCTACTATCAAAGAGCGTTAGCTAGGTCTGGCAATACGAGAGGTAAACTTCAGGCACTCACCACACCAGGGTAGCTGACGCTGGCCGATCCCACCGAGCTGCCATCCACTGTTACGAATGGGGTTGCGTCGTATCCCACCGCTGCCACCACTGTTACGAATGGGGTTGCGTGGCCGGTGCGGACGCGTGCGGGTGTCGTGCTCGGAGCAGTCATCAGGACAAGTTGGAAGACGGAAAATGCTTTATACAGAGTATTTACATGTTGACAGTCTTCGTGAACAGGCTGAACAGGCACGGCGCTCCTCGATGCGCCGGATTAAATGTGGTAGTTGGGGTCCACCCCCATATCCTCCTCTCCACGCGGTGGCCAGGAGTCCGCCAATCCTGCACCACCTGCTGGTGCACAATAGTGACCACGTCTGCGCCTCCAAGGGTCAGTACCTGGTCGATGAGAAAGGACCACGAGACTGGGGAAAGACCGCTCTGGTGACCCTGTTGGGGAGACGGTGGCTTGTCGACAGCGCCGGTCGCAACAGGGTGGGGTAAGACCGGCCCGGCGAAATCAGCAAGGCGTCGGCAAGGGTGCGGCCCAACACCAACGTGCGCGGGGCTTTATTGTTCCTCCCGCTCTGGTATGTGGACTTGCAGTCGCGTAGAACGACGACCGGAGTCGGGGTTCGGGGCTGGCAAGGGCGTGGCAAGGGCGTGGCACAACAGCGTGCAGAGCTCTCGCGCTACACTTGCAGCGCCTCGAAATGTACCGCTTGATAAAGACCTCCCAGCTGTACAGGTACTTCAAAAAGCGAACGTAATCAAATGAGAACAGTTCGCTAATCACGTTTACGATGTGGAGCAGGCGATAGACGACAACGACGCCCGACCTACCGCGAAATGCACTTCCGAAGTCCGCGATATTGCCGTGTACAACGATATACATCGACGTAAGCTTCATTCTGTCATACGTTAAAAATACCTAATGGTATATATGCACTCCGAAATGAAGCCACGCACTCGATCGATGTTCCACGTTGTCGACTATCAAAAACATGATGATTGTTTTGATCTGCATGCTGGCAGGAGCGGACGCGTGCTGTCGTGAACGAACTTTCGCGGAGTGCGAAAAAAAAAAAAAGAAAGGAAAGAAGGAAATATTACACGGCCACGACACTAAAATGCCTGAGAAGGTTAGAGTCATGTCCTCCGCACCGCTGGAGCATCACCCGTTGACTTAGCCGCGAGGCAGCTAGCTTAGCTTTAACCGCTGCGATGCAAGTTGAACTGCTCGCTTCGTTTTTTCTTTTTTTTCGGTTCTCGCGTCGTGCTTGCGCTCCCTTTTTATGAGAACATCGACTTTACAGGTGCATAAGACCTGCTGCGCGAACGAAGCTGAGCGTGAGAGGTGCCAAATTTCAGGCGCGATGTGGTATCGGGCGCGCGACGAGCTCGCGCAATTAGCACACACGTAAACGCACACTTGAAACACTGTACGGAGCGTAACACTCACACACGCGGCGCACGTGAAAGAAAACCGCGCGGTCTCTGCAGGTGGCAATTACAATTCATGTATTAAGTGCCAGTTAGATTCAGCGGCTTAAATATATACCACCCTAATAAAGCAGCAAGAACAGAACAAATCAGCAAAACGATGTCAAAGTATGCTAAAAATGCACGGACGAACGTCTGTGCATTTCAGCAAACTTTCTGCGGAAAATGCACAACCGTTCGTGTGTGCATTTCAGCAAACTCAGTCTGTGATGATGCAGCCTTCCCGATGCGTGAATTGTAGGCGGCGAACATTTGACAATGTGCGAAGTTCAGTTGAAAGCAACCAACACCGCAACGCTAGCCGCTGTATGACGTATCTGAGTGTGAACATCCAACAACGACAGCTAGGTCACACAAACACAATGAATCAAAACACAAAGTTGTTTCAACATACAACCATAACTTGATTTTCACACTGCCAGGAGACAGCGAGCAATCATTACAGCAGTCGTTGCATGCACGCACCGCGTTACGTACTGATTCAGTTAGTCGAAACAAACGATTTCAAGCGAAGAATTGAGACAGCCAAATGGAAGGCGATACAGTGCAAGAACTTACTTTATTCTTTTAAATGCTGTGATCCACGCTTGTGCACTTTCTCTCTCGTACGACTTGTCCGGGAACCGATACAATATTACAGGTGGATCGCGTGCCTTGGTACTGTCTGCACTGTTATGGCACACATCAATACTTCGGACCTCGCTTCCGCTTTCTTGGGGTCGCTTCTACCATGGCGGAAAAGCAGCTTCGCAAAGCAAGCCTCTCGGTTCAGCGTGCCAAGCTCACGGCACAGCGCCTAAGTTCCCCGCACAGACCGAAGAACGCGTGCGCACGTGCGCCGCCACTGTAGGCTGTCGGTGAAACAGGCTGAGTCGGCTGCGCCGTCTGCCGCGTCTAACCCCAGTTTTGCTAGCGCTTGCCGCCAGAGCTGCAGCGCGGCGCTGTCATCGCTCCGGAAACTTGAGCTTGGGTTCCCTATAGTCGTTCAGCATACACACATGATGCAGCACGAGTTAATTTATGTATGTAAGCTCTGGAAAGTCCTTCTCCATCTATTATTTATGTGGAAGAGGATCCTTACTATTCCTAGCATATCCAACAGCAGGCTTTAGCACCTGTGTAATGTTATTCCATTGGTTGCCTGTCTGTCCCCTTCAACAGTAGACTTCTCTGTACGTACTGTGTAAGTTTTAATTTTAGGGGCGAAGCACCTTAGAGTCTAGGCTTATCCATTGTCCGTTGTCCGGCGATGACGATGACGCTGATGACGATGAAGAATAAGCGTGTTCCAGACCACACATTCTCTTTCTGCCATCACGGCACAGCACATGCAAGGTACCCACTATACGTCATGACGATGACGATGACGCTGATGACGATGAAGAATAAGCGCGTTCCAGACCATTTCTGCGATGGATGAAAACGATCGTGAAAGCGCTCTCGCCCGCGAAAGGCAAAGCGGCAACGCCGACAACAAGCTGCTACTCAGGAGGCATGAGCGCGGCATGCGGCGGCTCAACGTCTACGCAGACAGCAAGCTACCCCGAAGGGTAGAGCTCGGGAATCATCGGAAAAACGGCAACGCCGACAACAATCTGCTACTCCGGTGTTGAGCGTGCGGGAAGCGGCGGCTCAACGGCAAAGACATTGTGTATACTGCACACATGCGTTGTCACTCATTTACATGCGCGAAAAGGTAATGTCACGGCTGATTTACGGTAAGAACGATCCCCAGTGCTTCGCCCACTCGTCATGATTCACTTCGTGGAGATGCGTAGATTTTTTTATGCAGTGTTTGCTAGCCATAGTTTTTTTCAAAATGTAATTGTACACTCTGCAAATAGCTCATCATCTATACAGTTTCGCTCATGTTACTTCTGAAAGTATTCATTGCATTTTGTATGATAACTATGCCATGAATTTACTAATTTCTTTTGATTAGGGGTGTGCGAATACTGAATTTTGGAACCGAATCAAATACGAATACGAATCGAATACTATTCGAATAGTTCTGGAATAGTAAGACAACCATTTTTAAAGCACTCTAAGAACTCCACAACATTTCATCTGAAAAAAAAAATATTCACCAGGTTTCACCAAAAATTATTACGGCTACATTTAACGACTCAAAATTCTTCAATTAAGATAACTGAGATCAGCTCGTATATGACATTGACTACAACTGTCAACTGTTGCCTGCATTTCAATATAATTAAGACAAAAAGCCGAACACCACGAATACAGCTAAAGCTATAATGTAGCAGATAAGCCTGTCGTCACAACATGGACCTCTGTACTGAAAGAATATAAATATCAATGTTGAAAGCTCTATCTGCGAGGACAATGTACGAACACAACACTTGCTTCTGTTGTTATTCATGAAGCTGAACGCAGTCGTATTCCTCAACTTCGGTTATTACAGGATGAAGACAAACTAGTTTATGCGATGCAGCTGCAGCATGGTAAACACCGAGAAAGAGTTGAGTTTTCAGAAAAACGCCTTCATCCGTTAATAAATTAAGGCAGTCTCGTAAACGCATGGGCTGTGTGCACGTTGGTAATTTAGTGATGAAAAGACCTTTACTTGTTCAGTTTCGTGGTTTTGGGGTTCTCCCGTCGGCGTTGAATATTCGAAAACTATTCGAAAAAATATTCGGTATTTCGAATATGTACTATTCGATTGGAGTAGCGCATCGAATAGAAAGCTATTCCATTCGTTATTCGAAATTGTCGATTATTCGCACACCCCTACTTTTGATGCATCTGTACTATGCTTCAGCGAAAAGAGGGCTCCTGGGGTGCTCTAATTTTCAAGGTCGAAATAAAATCTACTGATTATCATTAAAACTATATTCGGATAAGCTGTGAAAGCTCCATGGGAATATATTTAACATCCAATGAGCTTGGTAAATGCTCTTAAATTCTCTTAGTGTGATCAATGTTTTACACACCCGAAACATAATTACTGTGTAGCGGCACAATATAAACTGATTCTGCACATTTGTGTGCAGAAACATTGAAGCTGATGCCAGCAGCACTTTATACATATAGGGCCCTGATGAAGCACGTCACAAGCATACTCTACAGTCTTGACATGCCAACAGCAGCATTGTTTGCACCGAGTAGCTTAGTAGCAGATAATTGTTTTATTTATGAATTTTCCAATATTTGTCTGAGCTGTGCCCATTTTTAAGCCCACGCCACCTAACATGCTTGTTATTGTGTTGACAATCTGCCGGGCTTTGTAAATAAATTATGTCATTTTGCAGACATGTACCAAATTGTGACGCAGGGCACTTTTCCTTGGCATCGCATTGTCAGGGGCTCTTTTCTTATATATTGCCACGAGCATAATATTAGCTTGTATTACGCGGTGTCGTTGCTTGAAGGATTTTATGTGCCACTGTGGAAAAGAAATTGAAGATAAGCACGCGAAAAAAAAAACTATGAGGTCGTTTTGCCAGTGATCAGACCAGCTTGACGTCCTGCTACACCTCCAGTTACCGGTGTCTGTTACGATATAACGTGACCATATCGTAGTGGGCTGACACCCATGAAGATGTATAAATGAATGAATGTGACCTTTACTGAAAGGAAAGGACAACTCCTGGCCGCTGTTGGGGATGAGGTGTGAAAGGGCATGTCCCGCCTTCGAAGTGAAACGATGCGCTGCATAGATCAACAGAGACGGAGGACACAAGAACGTTTCACTTCGCAATGTCATACCAACTAGCCCCAGTGGAAGCACCCCTAAGCCGTCGCACGAGTCAGTCGACCTCTCCTACACCACTCGAAGCAGGCCACTTTAACTACCATATATTGCGAGAGCTTTCTGTGCTTCATGGTTGGACTTTATTAAATTCCGTAGAGCGGTCATGGCGTACAGCAGATGTTGAATGTGCCACCTGCCTTTTGAGAAAGCTGCGCATGTCCAAATGAGATGTTCTAAATCTGCTCGGCACAGTGTCTGACAGTGTGTGCATCGCGTAGAAGTATTTTCACTCGAAGGTCGGGTAGCTTGCTGCCATTTGTCTAGTATGTGTATTGTGTATGCAGGGTTGGCCATAACTTTGTTGAAAAGAATTTCTTGTTGACGAGTAAATCCACCCTTGTAATTTAGCATACACGCTGGTGTAGCTTCCAATCGGTCTGTTTTTGCTGTCTGATTTCATTTTAGTGTGAATGTAATGCATCAGGGCTCTGCTTGGAGAGCCTGCTGCCCAGATCTTAAGATAGGCATTTGGTATTCCGGGTGTGGCGTGGAGCTGGTGTGCGGGGAATTGTAAATGTGGTCAACTGTATATGCGGTCAACAGGTATCAAAATTGCTTGTGGGTGCCCAGCAGCAGAAACTATGCACCAAACTTTTCCGAGAGGATTCGAGAAAGTCGGAGTTGGCACATAACCGTGGTGAGAGATTTTTCTTGTAACCAACTCGCCCAACTTTCAACTTTACTGTTCTCTTGTAAGTTACCGCTTTTAAACTTCATGTATTCAATACTAAGTGTTTCAGCATTGGTGTTTTATAGCCGTTGATCCTATTAACTACACATGTATGTAGTATGTATGTACGTATGTATCAGTGGCGTAGCGAAGAATTTTGTTCGGGGGGGGGGGGGGGGGGGGCTCGCAGAATGTCAACACTATATATATATAAATATATATATGAGAGAGAGAGATGCGTATTTGTTTCTCCAGCATTTTAAATGTTGTGTTACTTGCATGATGGCGCTGTTTCAGCACAAAGTCTGTAAACAATGTGATCTGATGAAATGCCTAGTTTTTGTTTTCCTTTACACTTCTCATCGTTCACAGCACCTGTCCGGTGAAACATGCCCGCTGGCCATTGCGGAGGAAGCAATTGAAAGTATTTTACATAGGGCTGCTCAAGTGAACTAACGAAAGTCTATGCAACTCTGGAAACGAAGTACATTCTTTGGGATCCATTCGAAAAAGTGAACGCTGTTTAAGTGGCATTCTATTACTACCGAAACTTTACATTTCGCGCTTAATTTTACTGGCATGACGTTGCATGCATCACACGTTTCCTGAGAAGAAGGCCCTCACAATTTTCCTCTCCAACTGTTCACCTTGAACAATAGTCCCACCAGGATCTTTTAGCACCGCAATCGTCACGTATTTTTGCATGATTACTGGAAATAAATCTTACTACGACTTGGGAATATGAAAGCTTCATGTGGGAAAGTTCGTATACTTAAGTTACAATCACTAGATCATTTAAGTTGAGTAATGGAAGAAGCCATTTGGAAAACACAAATTTGTTACTGAAGATATAAATTATGAAAGAAAATAATGCACTAAATTTAAACCTGGCTATATTCTGCGGTGCATTTGCATGCTCCTATTTTTCCGCTCGTGTTCGGAGATGCATCTACAGAATCGATCGAGCAGAATTCACTACAAACGTCACAATTATTTTAGTTTTGAGTAGCTAATTGTTCAAAATCTGTTCAAAACGGGGATGGAATCAATTTTTGATGCTCTGTGCGCATGTTTTTTTTACGCGCTATACTTCGCACTGTTAGAATAAGCTTGCCCGCGCAATTTGCCAGCTTACTACTGAAGAAAGCAATAACGAAGAACAGCGTTACGTCCAGCAGACTTACATACATATATGAACTTTGTCACAGACACAGTGATCAAGTTTACCTTCTGGCAGCGCGCATTGTAACGCAATACTACGTAACTTTTTCTACACACCAGACAGTTTTATCCACCTTTCCACCTGAGGTCCCACTAAAAATATACTCCTACGCTTTCTTATTAGAACGTGCAGCTAATAGCATTTATTTGCATGAAAACTAAGCAAGCGTTCACACTGATTGCGAACCTTAATAATGCGTGGTGCATGTATTGGTGAGATGAACTGCCGGTGATCGAAATTTTGGCCTGTTTCTCTAACCGCAAACGAGTGACTAGAGCCAGAAGTGAAATGTGAAATTTGCTTTCGACTATAGGATGCTACCTGATGCTACTTAGACGACGCGATGTTTTGCGAATGAGTTCCTATCATACTCCTTCGTTTCTAGAGTTGTATAGACATCCATTCACGTGCTTTATGAGATATTAACTTTTTACGCAGGACCTTTCAACACCACTTATCCCAAAACATTACGCTTCTCAGCACGAGACGACGTAGCTCACATAGACACCTGTGGTTCTATGGAATACACATTAAGTATAGATTTTTGTTGACCTCGTGATACGCGCATTTATAAAAGACAAAAAAAAGATACGCAGCAAACAAAATTTTCCAAGCGCAAGCCACCGCGGCGGTACAGTAAACTCTGGGGAGTAACTGCATTGCCACTCCCATTGCTCCCCTAAAAGGAGCAACTGCAAGGGGATGAACCGTTACTCCCCTTTCAGTTGCTCCTTCGGAGGATGAACAGTTACTTCCTCCAGTTGCTCCCCGAGAACCAACCGTTACTCCCGCCGCTTGCTCCTCCAAGACCAACGGTTAGTCTTTACCGTTACTCTCGCGTTTTTGCTGTTACTCTCTGAGGAGCAACTATTCATGCTTCCAGTTACTCCTAAGGGGATGAATTTATCTCGAACATGCATTTCAGATGCTGAACACATGGCCAGAGCTCCTTGGCAGAGAACTGCTTGGGTGCTTATAACACAAAATATAGACAAATTTAAACGAAAAGAAATTCTTTTTTTTATGCAACCTGTGGGCACACACAGAAGTAGAGTAGAGTTCGATGCACACCGCTGCCAACACCAACCGAGCGGCATAATACATCAAAGGCTTCCTGCGTCTTCAGATGAAAAAATGTCGAATTCCCAGCACAGGGCAGTCTGCGTCATCATGGCAGAAACAAGGTCAACTTCTTCGACTGTGAATGACTCGAGCTGCGCAGGGCTGTTGCTTCCATCAAGCTAGCGCCTTCGAATGTCACTGCAGGCATTCCATGTGAAGCATCTCGTTGCTGCAAAAAGAAAAAAAAAAGTGAGGGGTTTTACACGTAAGCACAGACACGCAGTTTGCACCAAAAAAGCGATCCTTTCACATACGTAACACATAGAAAAAGTTTGCGCTTGCCGAAATTCACTTGCCTTCTTCATTTTTGCACAATCGGGAACATAATCATCTGCGGTATCCCCTAACACGAGAAAATCATCATAGACCTGCAAAAAAATAAATAAAAAATAAAGAACATGCATCGAATATTGTTTTATTTAGTTGCAGTAAAGTCTGGTTAAGAAGAGCCAAGTGGGAATCAGCCTAATTACGCGCAAGTGGTAAAGCTCAAGCGGCGTTATTGAGCTTAGTAAAACGACATGAAATTTCTGACGATTAGTAGTGAAGTCAAAACGTGACTTAAACAACTAAGTTTCACCAATGCTTCACAGCGCATACACATTACTTGGTGCAGAATAATAACGACCGCACCCAGATGAACCTACATCATTTATTTGTGGCTCTGACCACGCTCAATTTTGTGAAGGTAGTACATCATTAAAGAAAGGAAAAACAATCAGCCAGCTGCTTGAGAAGTCAACACATTGCGCATGCCGTGAACAAGCACAACTTTGGGGGTCGAGAACGCCACAAGCAATGCTAGACTGTAATTACCTACAGTGTACAAGCATTAAATGTAGTTGGAAATGCAACGCAGTTCGTCACCACTCACCTGCAAGCTGATGCATGCAGTCTTTTGTCCGTCGAGGAAACTGGTACTTTGCAGATAGCTGAAAACGTCGTGTTTACGTCGTGTTTGTTCCATCCACCAGCGAAATCCACAGCAGTGTTGCGCTCTCGAGAGATCAGCATACACTAAGCTTCACGACGAATAAATAGAAACGCAAATCTGCGAAACACACGCACGAGCAAAACATGGCACATCCGCATGCCCGTCGACCACCAACCATATGAATAAGAGTAGTGCGAACGTGAACCTAGTTGAGCCGAAAAAACGTCGAGGGGTGGCAGCACGGGTGTCAGCGCAATGCTCTTAGTGGGTTCCCTTATTTCACTCATAAAAAAAAGGTTACTCATACTATGACTAATAATTCTTCAAGCGCAAACTGCGTTTGAAAACTTTCTGTGCTACGACTATGTAGGAAATAATGATTTAATGATCATTTATTAAGATTTACATCGCTTGCTATGCTAGCGCCACAGTTGCAGCTAGCGAGCTGATTTTTCATTATTACGCATTTTACGTTGAAGTGTACTACTAAGTTTCGGAAATGACGAACGGCGTGTCTGGGCATGTTTTTTTTTCTTCCTTTTCTTATTTTGAAAGCCTCGTCATGCCTCGTTTTTCACGTGTTTCGGTGTTTGATCGGCTTTCTCTGTGCTGCTCTTGGGCGTGTGTTTTACGAAGACCTGCCGTCTTAACGCAACATGTAGCGTACGCGTGTTGGTGCATCTGTATTCGCTGACTTTCTGTGGTCAGCCAGCGCTGCTTTTATTATCTGTGGATGCTAAAATAATTAAGTGTTGTGGTGTGGAGCAGTGCGGCGCAAAAAAAGACAAAAATCTGGCCCCTGAATATAAATGCGGGCGCCTGCATATTTGTCTGCGGTGCCCTTTGGGGAGTAACGGTTGCGTGACGAGAGCAAGTGCTGCCGTTCCTCCTTCCGTTGCTCCCTTTCAAACACGAGACTAAAACACTTGCTCCCCCGTTTTTGAACGTGTCAGCCATCTTGTTCCACTTGGTCTTTTTGGGGAGTAACTGTTACTCTCAAGGACTAAAAGCAGCCGTTGCCCCCCTTTTTGGCCATTTTTGGCTTAGAGTGTAGTTACGGTGCTCGACTGCTGACGCGAATGATGTGGGTTCCATTCCGGCCGCGGCGGTGGCATTTTTATGGCGACGAAATGCTTGAGGCCACTGTCAGCGCCCGAGCCTCCTTGATTTAAATGCTTGTTATGGAACACAAGCGGTAGAAATTTTTGTAGTCTTCCTCTACGAAGTGCCTGATAACCATACCGTGGTTCTGGGAGCGTCAAACTCCACAAATTATTATTATTAGTACACTCTAAGAAAAAAAACAGAGTGTGTGTGACTCTTTTCGGAGAGTTCTGACTTGCCACGTATACGACTCTCTTTGGAGAGACACAGTGACTCTCTTGGTGGGTCAGAGTCGGCGCGTCTAGGAGAGTCCCGGAACCCTCTCAGGAAGAGTTCAAGGACTCTTTTGCGAAGGATCACAGTACCACTTCTGAGGGAGTCATACGATTCTTGCCGGTGATGCTCCTACGTGGGTCAAACGACACCCAACGAAGCGTCAAGCGACTCTACGGCTATTTTAAGCTACTCAGTTGACCCTTGCTCTACTTTTGCGTGACTACTGCTGGAAATAGTGAAGTATTCATTTTAAGCAACTCCAATAATACTTGCCGTTGTGCCCAGCGACTGCAAAAAGAGAATCGTTCAGTTTCAACGTTATTTTATTAAACTCGTCAAAACAACACACCATTTCGAGCAGAGTAATACAGAAAGCGCAAAAATGTGTGACTGTGATGTGCATAGTGTCATGTCGTGAAGCAGACATCGGCATCATGTTTCCATATTTATTCCTTATGATTATGAGTAAACCAAAACGTCGTGACGGCTGGAGGAATCGGACTTGTGGCTTGAAATGTTGTCGCTCCTGTTCAGCGTGAGTAGCCATGAAAAATGGTACCTGAAAAGAAAAACGTAATATCATAATGAGAAAACGGAATCGTAGTTTGCAAAACCTACACAATAAGTGATTTACACAAACATAATGAAGGCTCACAACAAAACAAATGCAAACAGTCATGGTAAGGAACCATGTTTTTTGCCGTTATCGTGTAAAACACAACTTCCAAATAGTTTTTGTAACATGTCACTTGGTGACAAAATTGCAGCACAAGATGATGTGAGCCTCTTTTAAAACAACAAACGCAATTGGTTTCAGCTTATTTGCGTAAGTGCCACTCACCTCTTTTCCTACGTCGTCTTGTCCAACCATAGGAAATGTAGGGCCGACTGCCTCGTTGACATTGCGAACGCCGCTGTTCATTTTCCCATCACTAGTGGTGAAGCGCCAGACCATAGCGACACCTTCGTTTCCCCGAGGGTGGCTGTCAAGTGGGGTGAAGAGGCTGGAGAAGCGATCCGAGATTCTGGGAATAACCAACACACAAACACACAGACTGATTAGTTTTATTTAAACCATCCTTTGTTCAACACACGGTTAGTCTACACATATCTGACACGAGTGTTTCATTTTAAATAATTTCGCAAAGAAAACAAATTTCCACTTAAAAGAAGGTGTGAACCTTGTTTCGCGATAGGCACTGGTTATGCACGAATGAAAGCACTCCTTTTCTGATAAATCGCTTCAAAAAGTGCTTCCAGAATAAGCCCGGTTTTGCGCCGGCGTATTGCCACAAGCAAGCGCATCCTCCGGCAGACAGGGGCACGCCGTGAGCGGTTACTGAACGCGTGTTCTACAAACGTAATCCACCCTTAACTACTCAGTTGTACGAGCGCCCGAACGACAGCAACGCGCGCGGACGCCGTCTACGTTGACATCAGACATGGTTGGTATATGCTAGAATTACCGCACATAACTCCCACAGTCACGTATATTCACTCGATTCTGCTGTAAAGCCGAACGTCATTATATACAGTGCGTCTCTGTACACAGACCCTTTTGTCACGTTTTTACGGGTGTAAGCACGCTACACACTTCAGTATCGATGGAAATGTTATTATGACGTAGACTAAAGCGCATCTCAAAATGATATCGAGCACTTTCAGCAGTTCAGACACAATGTGCGATCAGAAAGTAATCGCCCTTGATAAGTGATTGCATCACTCATTTTATGAGCCATGCAATCACTTACACAACAACGCGCATAGCGGTCTCAACTCGTTAAGTGACTGTTATAACTGGACATCCTGCAACAGCCCCGCGGACGCGGGCTACTGTTGGAAATGGCTGGCAGCCTGCTTCCGCAGCCTATTTCCGCAGAGCTGCTGGAGACGCCCAGCAAAAGCTGTGTAATTAGTACATACGAAAGCAGTACACTCACCGTTAACGGGTGCATGTTGTCCGTGTCCGAAACTCCAAGGATATTCCTCACTCCAAGCGTCACTTCGAGCACGGAGCCTGGCGTGACCGCCACCGCAGATCCGTATGTTCGCTTGAACTCAAAACTACAAGTCGCGCCGATCGCGTGACCAGCGCAACCAACGCGATGTTCTTTGACGCATTCCTAAAGACGGAGAGAGGAGGCAGCAGGCGTAGGCGCGTAGACAGGCATGGAGGAGTTGGCGCCTCGCGCCCTCGCGACCGCGCCGGCGGCGACGTTGCGGCGCCGGAGTGAGAGGTGGGCCCGCCTCAAAGGCGCCGAACGGCAAACGCGCGATTTGTATGGCGCATACGGCGGCGCCTTCATCACAGAAGCCAATAGAAACGCGCTTCACGAGAGTTCCGTGACTGCTTTCGAATTGCCAACTCTCATTCTCTGCGTCTACCTTCCAAAAGGGGTCAAGTGAATACCCGAAGGGAATCATGGTTTCGTAACCCTCTTTTGACTCTTTTTTTCCCTAGAGTGTAGTATTGTAAAACGCCGGGCTCACTGAGCTCGAAATAACAGCGCTGTAGAAATGAACTATTCTAGCCAGATCATACATATGTGATATGTGACGCTTTTCTTCTAAAAAACCAAGTCCGCTTTAACTGAAACTGAAAAAAAACGCGGTTTTTTTGCTACGGACAATATGGTCGGGCCAGTTCAAACATTTTTTCGCCAGTGCGCTCATGTCACCAGAATAACTCAAATCTAATTGCGGCTAAAATCTATGTAGCATACTATCGTCAGTATTCCAAAGTAAAATTTGTATTTGGCTTTTAGAGATTGTAACATTTCATTTGGGCTTGACTTAGCTCGTAAAAGCAGTCTAAATCGCACTAAATGAACGATACAGCAATATTTTGCGACAACATTAACACCATGCTTGTGCTTCCGTCGGTGCCGCCTTTTGTTGCATTGGCATAACGACGATAACTAGACTTGTAGAGCGAGTGCTCCTACCAGGGAAAATGTGTACCATTCTGGACTGCCGGCAGCATTTTGTCGTTCTTGGCATCTTGAGGGCCTTCAGAAAACTGCTTGGTTGTTTGTTTGTTGGTTCGTTTATTTATTTGTTTGTTTGTAGCCTGAAAACTGTTTCACCTCTTCTTCGTCTTCGTAGCCAGTGGCGTACCAACTCTTTCGTGAGTGGGGGGGGGCAAACCTACCTCACTTGCCGGGTGTGATATATATATATATATATATATATATAGAGCATTTGTTAAATAGTGTTTAATAAGGTAGCATGCACTGGGACAACAACACACATCAGCGTGTTATGCATGTAACAGTATTACACGCGACGCTTTTCATGCTTTACCTAACAACTTTCCGCATAAACACAATTATGTCGATGGCGGCCTCCTCAGTAGTATATATTTGTATCATTCAATGAAATTTTGTTAATGACTAAAAGCAACTCACTAAGAAGTGAGTTTTTAAATGCGAAGCAATCATTAGGGCACCAAAGGTACTTGGAGCGTTTCTATCTACTTATATACCTACCTGGCCCCCCTATGTCTGGGTGCTCTCGTAGTTGCCTAATTACCTTAGTATAGACCAAAATCGGCATAGGAGGGCATGGGGGTAGGACGAACACAAATGACGTGAAAATCATGTCGTGTCCGTCATGAAACTTTTTCCTTCAGTCATGTGTGTCACACGCCCATATATCACATGCTGCGGTATGCGGGTATGAGCCTTAAAGTTTGTATCTACCCAGGAACGGCGACAAGAGACATCGTATCATTTAAACGCGAGAGCCTCATAAAAATCCGGCATCGGCCGCCTTGTGTCACTTCTCTTGCGTAGCTGGGATGCTTAGATGGACACAGACAGAGTTAAACAAAATGAACAGGTTAATTAAAAAGCTTGTCAAAACAACCGTGGGATTGCCGATTAATACACCGGATGACGAATTAATGAAGCTGGGGCTCCAGAACACAATAGCAGAGATAATTGAAGCTCATTAAATTGCCCACAGAGACAGGCTCTCTGGAACAAGGTCAGGTAGAGCTATACTTGAAGAGGTAGGGTGGTACCCAACCAGATCCAGAGATTCGGGTGAGGACACAGTTGAACTAAAAGATAGTATAAGAGATAAAATTAAGACCACTCCTTTCCCCAGGAATATGCACCCGGTGCACAACCAGGAAAGAAGAAAGGCAAGGGCCAAAGCCCTGCTGCAGGAGATAGAACAGGACAGAGAACATGCGGCTGTTGTAGATGCTGCATGGATCACAGGAAAGGAAGCCTTCACGGCAGTAGTAGTAGATGGCGATGGACTCACTCGGGATGCTATGACAATCATGACTAAAGATGCAACAGTCGCGGAACAAGTGGCAATATCATTGGCTTTAAGGAATAATAAGTGGACACGAATTTACAGTCACTCTAAAATGGCTATTAGACAATTTACTAAAGGCTTTGTAACCAAAAGGGCTGCCCAGCTAATTGGTGAGGTGGACAGCCAAAATATAGAAATCCGCTGGTTTCCTGCACACATGGGGTCTGTCGATTCATCTCGGATGAACTTAAACGAGGTGGCTAACGCAGCTGCACGAGGGCTTACTATCTGTGCACTACGCGACCAGGATCCCAATAACATGCAGGAGGAGAACAGGGACCGATTACTTACAATAATGAAGTTACAAAGCACTACTACATGAACAGAAGGGAGTACCCAGTGCCACACGCTAAGCTGAATACATCTCAAGCGGTGACTCTGAGATTATTACAGACAAGAACTTACCCGAATCCAAACTTTATTAACAAGGTATATCCTGACAGAGACGTCCAAAACAATGCGAGAAGTGCAATGGCATCATTACTCTGGACCATATGCTTTGGCAGTGTCCTGTGGCTTTCACAGACTGTGACAAGGAAAGAGACTGGTGGCAAAGAGTCGTTCACAGTGGAGCTCTTTCAGATCAAGTACAGGCCGTCCAGAAGGCCCATGATACGGCGGTAAGGTTAAGCCTTACTGTCCCAACGTGGGAGCCGCCTGCGTCAACCTGAGGGTTCATCTTCAGGACCTCAATAAAGTTTCACATACCATACCATATCGGCCGCGTTGATCCGACGAATGCAAAGAATAAAAATCAGGATCCTAGCAGGAATCGAACCCAAGCATTTCGTGTGGCAGTCATTTATTCTACCGCAGAGCCACGCAAGGTCTTGAATCTGCTTTTGGAAAAGGTACTATGCGGACATCAAATCGGTGTAACGTCCATTGGGGTTACCATGCTAGCTATCTAAATTTATAAAAATGTGATAAACATTGCATATTGTCATGAGCGAGAAAATACAGACAGCCAGGAGTTGACGTCTTCCCCAGAAGCAGACCAGCAACAACGTTCTCTTCTTCCTCCACTCCTAAGCGAGTACGTGCCACAGCGGATGGCTCATACATCATGGCATGTGGCATTATTCCCTCTCCCGGAAAAGCATCGTCTCGATGCTGGTTATGCGCGCTAAAAATGAGAAAAAAAAGAGAGGAACTATATAAGCGAGACAATTGTGTCGTAAGGCTAAATGAATATGCTGCTGTCACAGAAGAAGTAAATAAAGAAGGCAGGACACAAGAGCGCAAAAACGAACAGAAAAGCAACAAAAAGAAAGCTAAGTAGTCACTGTAGCAAAAGTCACTCTACGTTCGATTGATGACGCGAGAAATATGGCTTGAGCCTTGAAACATGCACCACATCACTTTGTGGGAGGCGGCGGGAACGTCTTGGGGTGCCTTCAGGGAGGACCTCGTAGGTTACGTCGCTGAGTCGGCGTAGAACCTTGTAGGGGCCGAAGTAGCGCCGCAGTAACTTTTCTGACCGGCCACGCTGTCGGATGGGAGTCCACACCCAGACTTCATCACCTGGTTTGAAGGAAACGTCTCGGTGTCGAAGATTGTAGCGGCGTGCGTCTGCAGTTTGGCGACTCTGAATACGGCGTCGGGCGAGTTGACGGGCGTCCTCGGCGCTTTGAGCAAACAAGGCAGCGTCCGTGTTAAACATTCCCACGTTGTCGGGAAGGAGCATTGCGTCGAGCATTGTAATGACCTCTCGACCATGCACTAAGCGAAAAGGGGTGAAACCTGTACTTTCTTGAACTGCAGTATTGTAAGCAAAAGTTACGTATGGGAGGATATTGTCCCAGTTCTTGTGGTCAATGGCCACATACATTGACAACATGTCTGCAATGGTCTTGTTCAGCCGTTCAGTGAGACCGTTTGTTTGGGGGGTGATAAGCCGTGGCTTTGCGATGTTCTGTGCCACTTAGTCTCAATACTTCCTGTAGCATCTCTGCGGTGAAAGCTTTCCCACGATCAGTAATTATGACAGCTGGCGCTCCATGACGGAGGACCATACTGTTGACAAAAAACTGGGCGATTTCGGCTGCGGTAGCTTTGGGTAGGGCCTCTGTTTCGCAGTATCGTGTTAAATAATCGGTGGCGACCCCAATCCACCGATTTCCAGACGAAGACGTGGGGAATGATCCCAGCAAGTCCATGCCAATTTGATGAAATGGTGCTTTCGGTGCGGCTATGGGTTGTAGGAGTCCCGCTGGTCGGACAGGCGGAGTCTTACGGCGTTGGCAGTCGCGACATGTGCGGACGTAGTGCTTGACTGTCTTCGCAAGACGTGGCCAGTAATAGGAGCGGCGAATTCGTTGCAACGTGCGCGTGTAGCCAAGGTGTCCGGACGATGGTTCGTCGTGACAAGCATGTAAAATATCGTCGCGAAGCGAGCTTGGCACAACCAGCAGGTAAGTAGCTTGCGTATGGTCAAAATTCTTCTTGTACAGGACTCCATCCCGGATGCAAAAAGAGGCCAGCGAGCGTGCGAAATTTCGAGGAAGACTGGTGTCGCGCCCTTCCAGGTAGTAAATCAGCGGGCTTAGCTCCAAGTCATCACGCTGTTGTTGAGCCAAGTCGGTTGCTGATACAGAGGAAAGGAAAGTATCGTCCTCTTCAAGGTCAGCGTTGGCACTTCCGACTGGCGCACGTGAGAGACAGTCAGCGTCGGTGTGTTTGCGTCCTGACTTGTGAATGATTGTCACGTCAAATTCTTGCAGCCGAAGGCTCCACCGTGCCAGACGACCTGAAGGATCTTTGAGATTGGCGAGCCAGCATAGAGAATGGTGGTCGCTAACTACTCTGAATGGGCGGCCGTACAAGTAGGGTCGAAACTTTGTTATGGCCCAAACAACGGCTAAGCATTCTTTTTCTGTTGCAGAGTAGTTTTTCTCTGCAGATGATAATGTTCGACTTGCATAGGCAATCACACGTTCTACACCATTCTGCCATTGAACCAATACAGCTCCAAGTCCGACGTTACTGGCATCCGTGTGTAGCTCTGTGGCAGCATTGTCGTCAAAGTGACCGAGTACAGGCGGAGCCTGCAGATGGGCTCGTAGGGTATCAAAGGAATGGCGCTGATCCTGACCCCACACAAACGGTACTCCTTCCTTCGTGAGTTGGTTGAGGGGTTCAGCGATTTTGGAAAAACCTTTGACAAAGCGTCTGTAGTATGCGCACAGTCCCAGAAATCGGCGTAGGTCACGCTTGTTTGTGGGCACGGGAAATGCGGCGACGGCGCTCGTTTTCTCAGGATCTGGGCGGATACCGGCGTGGCTCACAACGTGACCAAGAAACTTGAGTTCCTCATAGGCAAAATGACATTTCTCAGGTTTGAGAGAAAGTCCAGCTGTTCGAATCGCCTGAAGAACTGTCTCTAGGCGCTGGATGTGCTGTTCAAACGTGTCCGAAAAGACCACCACGTCGTCTAGGTAGACAAGACATGATTGCCATTTCAGCCCAGAAAGAACCGTGTCCATCATTCTTTGAAAAGTAGCTGGCGCGGAGCATAAGCCGAAAGGAAGTACTTTGAACTCGTAGAGGCCGTCAGGAGTAATAAAAGCGGTCTTTTCGCGGTCACGCTCGTCAACTGCGATTTGCCAGTAGCCACTGCGTAGATCCATGGAAGAAAAGTATCGAGCGTTCCGTATACGGTCGAGCGAGTCATCTATTCGGGGTAGTGGATAAACGTCTTTCTTCGTGATCTTGTTCAACTTCCGATAATCGACGCAAAAGCGCATGGTACCATCTTTTTTCTTTACTAACACAACAGGGGATGCCCAGGGACTGGTCGATGGCTGGATGACATCGTCCTTGAGCATCTGCTGGACTTGCTGACGTATGGCGTCTTGTTCTTTCTGCGACACCCTCTAGGCATGTTGTCGGACGGGTCTCTCGGTAGGCTCGGTGATGATACGATGTTTGGCAAGCGGCGTCTGGTTGACCTTCGAGGTTGTAGCGAAGCAGTCTCGAAATGAATCGAGTATTTCCAAAAGACGCTCCCGTTGTGCTGAAGGTAGACCCTGGTTAACGTCGAGAGTGCTCGCGAATGCCAAGGCGGAATGGTCGCATGATGAAAGGGCAGCTAATGTTGAAGGACTCGGGACGTCGGCAATATCCTCAAGGTATGCGATCGCGGTGCGTCTTGTAAGATGGCGATACTCCTCGCTGAAATTCGTCACTAGTAGGCAAGCCTGTCTCTTTCTGGGCTGTATAATACCTCGGGCAACGCAGATTTGTTGTGCAAGAAGGAGAGACAAATTTCCCTCCGCGATTACAGCGTCGGGGACGTCCTGCTCACATTCAACGCTGACAAAGAGGCTGCTGCGAGGGGGCACAGTCACAGATTCGGAGGACACGCGTAGGGCAGGCTTCGATAAGTGGGTGTTGTCAGCTTCAGGGTGAAACGGGTCCTCGAACGACACCAGCAACTCACGTAGATCAATGATTGCGCCGTATTCGCGAAGAAAGTCCAGTCCCAGGATGAGTGGACGGGAGCACACAGTTAATACGAGGAAAGACCCCGTGAACGTCGATGCACGTACTCGAATACGTGCTGTGCACATTCCAGTCGGCGTCATCAGATGGCCACCTGCCGTGCGCAATGGGGGTCCTTGCCATGGGGTGGTTACTTTCCTCAGTTTAGATGCCAGGGCGCTGCTCATAATTGAATAATCGGCGCCGGTGTCGACGAGGGCAGTGACAGCGTGATTGTCAACGAATACGGTGATGTCGGCAGACACAGTCTTATTACTTCCGGAAAACAGTGAAAAATCAGAACGGTCATCTTCGCGTCGTTGCGTCGAGGGAGGCTCTTTGACAGTTCGTTGGGACGCGGCTTCACCCCCAGGAGCCGCGGTTCCTAGTTTCCCCTGTGGGGACTTGGCGACCGGCTTCTGAAAGGAGCGTAAGATGACGAGGGCAAGCTAGGTGACGTGGAGCGGCGAGGCGATGGTGATCGTAATTGGCGGCTTTGAACAGGGGGAGGGACTTGCTGGCCCGTAAGGTACTCTTCGATTTCACGGGGGCGCTCACCGTAGCGCGGGGGGCCGAGCATCAGGGTGGAAGCCGCGGAGACCCAGTTGGCGGTACTGACAAGTGCGATACACGTGACCCGCTTCGCCACAGTGGTTGCAGAGCGGACGGTTATCGGACGTGCGCCACACGCTTGCTTTGGTAGCGTTCTGTCTTGAGCCGGACGGATGATATGTGGATGTGCTCGGAAACCTTGAAGCGGGTGGTGGAGTCGAAGAGGTGCCCTGGAATAGATGGCTAGCCTGATCCGTTGTCCGGATAGTGGGATCAGTAGCGTGTGGTGCAGGAGATCGCAGGGCCGCCGCATAAGTCAGGACAGGGACCTCAGGTCTTGGTGGTGCGAGTGGGGCAACCGCCTGTCTGATTTCATTCCGGATGACGTCTGCGAGTGCTGTCACGGGTGGTTGGGGTCCCGCTGCTTGGAGTTGGCGTAGCTCGTCCCGCACGACACTTCTAATGAAGTCTGCGAGGGCCTGCCTCTCGCTGTCAGCTCCGATAGAGCATGCAGCGGCCGTGATGTCGCGGCGTTCGTACTGTGACGACCGCTGCTGGAGAGTACGCTCCATCGTGGTTGCCTCACTTATGAACTCGGCCACGGTCGTCGGTGGATTGCGTACGAGTCCGGCGAAGAGCTGTTCTTTTACCCCACGCATCAAATGCCGCACCTTCTTTTCCTCGGACATCGCAGGGTCTGCGCGCCTGAAGAGTCGAAGCATGTCCTCGACAAACATCGAAACTCTCTCGTTCGGTCGCTGGTTTCTGGACGAGATGGCCTGTTCCGCTCTCTCTTTCCTTTCGGCGCTGCGGTACGCATCGCGAAGCTGTCGGCTAAACTCTTACCATGTCGCAAAGGAACCCTCGTGGTTCTCGTACCATGTTTTGGCAGAGTCCTCCAAGGCGAAGTAAACTCTCCGCAGCTTGCGAGCTTCATCCCATTCATTGATGCTGGCCACTCGATCGAAGTGGTCGAGCCAGTCATCAACATTCCTCAAAGATGTCGCCGTGGAAAGAGCGTGGTGTCTGCGGTGCATGAAAAACATGCGGGAGAAGAGAAGCATAGGCGTCGTTGGTTTGACTCGCCTGGCTTGTAGTCGAGGTTGTCATCTTGTCAAATCTTGACAAGGGACCGAATTCGGGGGGTAGTCCTCGCAGGCGGCGGCTGCTTCTTGCTGAGGGAGCTGTAGCTGTCTCCAAGTAGCTCGGTGTGACGGCTGAAAATCGGGAGCCAAGGTGCATGTACCCAGCACCTCCACCAGTGTCACGAGCGAGAAAATACAGACAGCCAGGAGTTGACGTCTTCCCCAGAAGCAGACCAGCAACAACGTTCTCTTCTTCCTCCACTCCTAAGCGAGTACGTGCCACAGCGGATGGCTCATACATAATGGCATGTGGCAATATGTACTCCTATTATAAAGGCACCATGGCGGGTTAACATCAATTGTGACTTCAGTGTCAGCTCCGCTTTTATAACCGTCTCATAAAGATTATATATGCACTCATATGACTCAGCAAGCTATAATCAAGCGTTGCTCGGCAACGGAGAAATGCGCTAACTAATGGTATTCACATTATCGCACCGTAGCGTGCACTTAATTTCCATAAAATTTACGTCTATGCCCTAACGTTAGTGCTGACGTTACGTCAGTTGATAAATTTCGCTCTCAACACCAGTGTAGTCGACGTGCCTAGTGAGCGCACGATTTGCACGCTACTACTCTATTTACAAAAACACGTCGATGTACTCCGTAACGCCTGTCTGAAAGAAAAAATTACACCATCTCCCGCTAAAGGGAACCATGTGTAGATGTGAAGCAGCGGGCGCTAACGCTTACACTGGCGGCGGCGTTGACGCTGGCGCTCATCGGAGCGTTGCGCAGGAGAGAAAACTGGGGAGGCGCAAAGCACGCAGTGATGGAGCGGTGTTTTCTACTGGAACATGCCAATCGCTGCTAATGGGCAATGAGAGACAGAAGACTCCGACTGGACACAGAGACCCGCAGTCCGCTTTTAGTTAACGCGCACGCTGCGAAAATTTTTATTGTTCAACAACGCACAGGAGAAATCTCCCACCGGCACCAGCATGGAGGTCAAGATCCATTGCCATATATACGGGGTGGCCAGTGAACGGTTGTGCAGCGCGAGCAGTCGGTTTTGGCAACCAAGAAACTCGCTAGCAGACGCTGCCTGCGTCGGCCTCGCGAGGCGAGAGAGGGCGGGGGAGCGTAGGAGAGGAGAGAGAGGGGGGACGCGCATGCGCAGTGGGAGTGTGGGCGCCGCGGGCAGGGATGCCTAGAGGGGAGAGAGAGGGGGGGACGCGCATGCGCAGTGGGAGTGTGGACGCCGTGGGCTGGGATGCCTAGAGGAGAGAGGGGGGAGCGTAGAAGGAGAGAGGAGGGAAGGCGCATGCGCAGTGAGGGTGTGGTTGCCGCGGGGAGGGATGCCTAGAGGAGAGAGAGAGGGGGGGGGAGAGGAGGTTTTTATTTTTATTTTTTTGAAAGGGTTTGCGCATGCGCAGTAAGGGTGGTCACGCCGCACACCACCACCGGATTAAGCTTCGCCATAAGATGCTTCACATCTAAAAATTACACCATTTCCCGCTAAAGGAAACCATGTGTAGATGCGAAGCAGCGGGCGCTAACGATTACACTGGCGGCGGCGTTGACGCTGGCGCTCATCGGGGCGTTGCGCAGGCGAGAAAACTGGGGAGGCGTAATCACGCAGGGATAGACCGGTGTTTCCTACTGGAACATGCCAATCGCTGCTAATGGGCAATGAGAGACAGAAGCCTCCGACTGGACACACACACCCGCAGTCCGCGTTCAGTTAACGCGCACGCTGCGAATTTTCATTGTTCAACAACGCACACGAGAAATCTCCCACCGGCACTACCTGGCAGGTCAAGATCCAGTGCCTATATACAGTGAAACCTCGGTGATACGATCACAGCTCATACGAATTTCGGGGTGATGCGAATTTTTCTTTGGTCCCGGCCAAGGCCCATTGGCCTGCAATGTAATGGAGTACGGTTGTTGCGAACCGATTTTCAGCCCGTGACGTTTGATACGAACGTACGCTACCGCCCAGGTACGAAGAGGTGCTGTCCGCGCTCTCGCGGAAGACGCGCCAAGCACGTGCGAGCGCGGGCACGCCCGCCGCACCGCCAAATCGTCAGAATGACGGTTAATAAAAGTACTTTTCTTGCGGTGTGAATAAACCTTCAGAGACGCGTTATGGCCTCCGAGATTTTGTGCCCGAATCTTTGAGGTTCTAAGGTACCTCCGTGTGCCTTCGCCTTTAGATTACAGAGAGCATTGGCGCCATGTTTTTTTTTTAATGCATCGATGCGGGCTGCTGTCGTTGTACTGTGTTTACACGAGCCTGCCTCGTGCAGCAGACATCTTATGAAACATGGACGAGGACCGAAAGAAGGCGAGGACGGTCTTGGCGAAGGAGTCAGGCCTCACAACGTCAACATGCGGGACTGTTGAGGTCTGACATGTGCGGGCACGGACGTGAATCTCCCAAAAGACATCCCCAACACCTCCTCGATAACAAAATCATAACATAGGACCATGGTTCTGAAATTTTGTGTCCTTGATCTATCGCGTCAAAGCGCGTCTTTTTTTACTTTCGCCGCAGTACTCCGGTCTCATGCGAAAAAGCATACTAAAAGTTGAAAGGGGCTACTGCTGTCGCGGGTCACAAAGCACCTGGTTCATTAAACACGTGGGTACGGGCTGGTATGATTGCCGACATCTAAAAGCTCAACTGAAAATCATTCAGAGTTCTTCCTGACGTTGCTGCGGCCCTCAAAAAACAATAAATGAATATGTACTCCAGCTTTCTTTTGTCGCATGCTAATTTTCCACGCTTTCTGGTGATACGAATTTTGGATCATACGAATATTTTTGGTGGTCCCGTGAGATTCGTATCACCGAGGTTTCACTGTATACGGGGTGGCCAGTGAACGGTTGTGCAGCGCGAGCAGTCGGTTTTTTCAATCGAGAAACTCTCTAGCAGACGCTGACTGCGTCGGCGTTGCGAGGCGAGAGAGAGGGGGGGGATCGTAGGATAGGAGAAAGGGGAAGGGGACGCGCATGTGCAATGGGGGGTGTAAACGCCCCGGGAGGGATGTCAAGAGGAGAGAGGGGGGAGGGTAGGAGAGGAGGGAAACGGGAAGGGACGCGCATGGGCACTGGGGGGTGTGGTCGCCGCGGGGAGGGATGCCTAGAGGAAAGAGAAGGGGAACGTAGGAGAGGAGGTGTGTGGAGAGTATTCGCGCTCTACCCGCTTTATATTCACACTTGAAGGAGAGGAGACTAGAGGAGGAGAGTAGCGCATGCGCCGCGAGAGCAGAAGCGAGAACGCAGGAGAAGCGCAAGCAGGTGGTAGGAGAGAAGTGGAGACAGTAACGCGCAGCTATAGGAGAGAGGGAAGAAGGAGAGTTGCGCATGCGCAGTGTGAGTGCGGATGCCGACAACGTTGCGGGACATGCCCCCCGCTATAAGATGCTTCGCATCTAAAATAAGAAATGTGGTATAGACAGGTGCTCGCTGACTGCTTCGCATGAAACCGATTACCACAGTTCATGGGACCTGTCGAATTTTTAACAGAAAATTGTTGTATGCCGTTGTACCCTAAGACTTCAGTGACGTATTTTCCGTCACGGAAACTACGTCGGAAAATGTGCGCAATCACATTTCAAAGAAAAAAGTTCCGCCAACGGGCATCGCACCGATTACCTCTCGGTCCGCCGCCAGAAGTGCCGAGCACGCTATCCACTGAGCAACGGCCACAGACTTTAACTGCTGTAAAAACGCGCCTTTTTGTATCTCACACTTTTATATCTCGCACAGCCCAAGAGTTGGTATCGCTCACATCATCATCATCATCATCATCATCATCAGCCGGTCTACGTCCGCTGCAGGAGAAAGGCCTCTCCCATGTTTCGCCAATCAACCCGGTCCTGTGCTTTCTGCTGCCACGTTATACCTGCAAACTTCTTAATCTCATCTACCCACCTAATTTTCTGTCTCCCCCTCACGCATTTGCCATCTCTTGGAATCCAGTCAGTTACCCTTAATGACCAGCGGTTATTCTGCCGACGTGCTACGTGCCCGGCCCATATCCATTTCTTCTTCTTGATTTCAACTATGATATCCTTAACCCCCGTTTGTTCCCTGACCAACTCTGCTCTCTTCCTGTCTCTTAAGGTTACACCTATCATTTTTCTTTCCATCGCTCGCTGCGTCGTCCTCAGTTTAAGTTGAACCCTCTTTGTAAGTCTCCAGGTTTCTGCTCCGTAGGTAAGTACCGGTAAGATGCAGCTGTTATATACCTTCCTCTTGAGGGATAGTGGTAGACTACCATTCATGATTTGATAATGCTTGCCGAATGAGCCCCATCCCATCCTTATTCTTCTAGTTATTTCACTCTCATGGTTCGGCTCCGCGGTTACTACTTGTCCTAAGTAGACGTACTCCTTTACAACTTCCAGTGTCTCGCCACCTATCGCAAAGCGCTGTTCTCTGCCAAGATTGTTCTACATTACTTTAGTTTTATGCATATTAATTTTCAGACCTACTCTTCTACTTTCCGTATCCAGTTCAGTAATCATAAGCTGTAATTCGTCTCCGGCGTTACTCATCAATGCAATGTCATCAGCGAATCGCAGGTTACTGAGATACTCTCCATTAACTCTTATCCCTAATACTTCCCAATGTAGGGCCCTGAAAACCTCCTGTAAACACGCGGTGAATAGCATTGGAGAGATCCTGTCTCCCTGCCGTACGCCCTTCTTTATTGGGATTTTGTCGCTTTCTTTATGGAGGACTATAGTGGCTGTGGATCCGCTCACAGCGTCTATCACAGCGTCTATCATCGCTCACAGCGTCTATCCCAACGAAAAATAGCTCTGCGACGCGCGCCTGCCTCACCTGGATGTAACAACGCGTTCCTCGCATACGCTCGCCCCTAGAAACATCGCGGTCGGGGCTACAGGGACGACACGACGCGCTCAGCTTTTCCCTCTAGATACCATAAAGTTCAATCCCACTTTAACATGCCGTGGTATGGTGACCTTAGCCAAACTTCTGCGTCCAATATGGGACGCTCATACATTGGGCATACCCTCCTATATCAATCTACAGTAAATATTCAATTACCTCTGTAAAGGCGCGTTTTACTTTCGTGCTGTACCGCTTCCTATGACGGTGGGATCAACCATGTTTTCTTTCAATGAATGATATCTGTTATACGTTTTCATAATAAGTATTACACTTTTTTGCATATATTCAGGCTTTTGTGTATTATAAGTTGTCTTCTTTGCTAATAGTTCAAACAATTAATGTTTCTGGTGCGTGCTTATTAACGTTATTACTATTATTATATTACTCCTATTATCAACTTGTCAACTTTTTTCTTAAAAAAAACGTATAATTTGTGGTGTTAATGGCGCAGTACATTGTAAACAACTTTGTAGTACAAGTGACATTGTATTACAACTGAAAAAATTGTTTTGAAAGAAAAAAAGGTGGGCGATTATAACGTTAAACTACCCCTGTTTGCTTCCTTCCGAAATGGTCATTAGCTGTGTATGATTCGTCGAAACATTCTGGATCATGCACACAGCACCAGCTCGTTGCGCGAGCGCAACAAATGACGCGAGAATGATCCATCGCGTAAGGACCACTTAAGCACGACCACGTAAATAATAAGAGAATTAACTATTTTCACTAGGGCATATTGTTCTTCGGCATTTAAAATTTTTTGTGTGCCGTAAAATCACCTGCTTTTTACATGACATCAGGAATCTGTGATATGTCGTGGTGTTTATTACAACTTTTGCACATGAAACAGCGCATTCACGTGCTGAAAAATACCTAAAACCTTTTAGAATAGGTAGCCGGAGAGCGTCTCCATCTAAACGTCTTTCAAGTAAGCTAGCCGCCGATCACATTAGCAGCGGCTACTTATAGTAGCTGGCGAGATGGATTCATATGAGTATAATGAATATTTTCACTTGAATCATAACGACGTTTAGCTGTTTGTGCGCTTATACAAATCTGTGAGCTCATCCTTGCTGAGAGAGAGAGGGAGAGGGAAATAAGTAGCGCTGCGCGTGTGGGCTTCTTTGCCGTCCGGGTTGTATTTTGAGCTGTAAAAGTGAATTCAAGTTGCCTGAAAACCAACTAGCCCGACTCTTATTAAGCCTCCTAAGTGCAAAAAATCACCGACCTTCACCATCTCCCTGGTCCGGTGGATCAAGTTGCGGGACAAGCTTAAAGCTGAGCTTACTATTGTGCTCGAGTCCACTGCTTTATTCGTCGCCACTTTGCAAGCTGCCGCCATCGCTCCAAGCTACCATCAAGCAAGGCTGATCAGGTTGATCAGAGACTAGAGCGGAAACCTTTTTTGGCGCTTCGAGTACGGCAAAACTGAAACATTAAAAAAGATTCGTCACATTCATCGCCTCAGATCAGCTTCGACAGAGCAGTGGTGATGCAATTCCTTTTCGATGAAAGAAACCGATTTTCCTGAAGCAGAAAGTGCTTTGACCAGTCCACAAAAAATTTGGTCGTTCCAGTAAAGTTGGGTTCTTTACCCGCGGTCCAAGGACCCGCGATTCAGCCAGAGGCTGACAACCAGGCAGGTGAATTCCGCACTCGAAGTGCCCCGTAGGAGACGGTCTTCGCGACGACTTGGGAGTAGAGGCTTGGAGATTTGAGAAAGCTTTTTAATGTACAGCAGTGGTTACAAAACAGAAGAAAACTTATTTACAAGTATTTACACAATCTGGTCGGCTACATACGACATCGACACCTCGGGAGGCCCGAGCACTGCCTAGCAGTGTCGCCGCTCAAACCAGACTGAGCCTTTTTTCTCCCCGATCCGTCGATGGGGGGTACGGCTCCCAAACTTGCCTTGCCCAAAACAAAGGGCGCACGCCACTTCCGATGGTGCCGCCCACACTCGCCCAGGTCAACTTCCTCGACCGGAGCGTGGCCACCACTCTTAAACGGTGAGAAGGTGACGGGTCCCACGCTCGTACGACCGGGCGCATCAAAAGGTTCCGCCGCCTAACTTCTCGCTGAATTAGCAGGACGGGTTGTCGTCCCTGGTTTTGTCCTTGTCCGCGTATTCTTAGTGTCCATGCCATTACACCCACGGGGGGCAAGTCTCAGCCGAGAAGGGGGGTGACACAACTTGGCGTCCTGTCGTGGTGGCATTGTCCGTTCGCACCGACGCCAACAGCCTCCCCCGACTAGCTGGTTTCCCCAAACCTTACAGTTCCCATCCGTAATTGCATCGTCAATGATTTAAATTTCAGGCCAGGCACAGAAGAATAAAAGCATGAACGAGTGATCTAATGTTATAGGGCATCTGTTCAGCGCTAGCCTGCTCTGCAATGCTACAGCACAATGCGCAAAACCGTCGTATAGGTGGCCCGCACCGCAAAGAGCCTACAAGGAAAATCGTCACAGCAGAAATGTTGGAAAAATTTCATTATATTGTAACATTCTCTCGTAATATTCCCATTCCCTCGTAACAATATATTTGAGTGATTAATGTGGTGAAACTTCGCCTTAGTTGCTAGTCTCCCAGCGTGCAGCCAACAGTGACCACTGTCGGAAGTGGGGGGGGGCTCAGCCCCCCTAACTTTTCTAAGTGGGGGGGCTCGCGCCCTCCTTGCCCCCCCCCCCCCCCCCGGCTGATACGCCTATGTCGTAGCTCATTTGATTTCACGCCGTTTCGCATCGCTTCTTTTTTAAGGAATAAAGCGGTGTCCAATATCTTTATATCAGTTGTCTTCTATTTCAAATATAACGTCTCGGAGTGAAAGAAGGCCATGATATGAAGCGCAAAGGTTGTCGAATGAAAGCAATATAGGAAAGCTACTAGGACCCAAATGAAACAGATTGGTCCCGGTCATGTTGGTTGTTTTGGTCGTGCTTGTTGAAGCAGCACATATTTAATGGATCTGACTCAGTTTGATCCTAGCAGATAAAGGATTTCGCTGATTTTTTAAAATTAAAACTGCCTTTTCGAGATCATGTTACCATGAGGAATTGTCCCATTTTGATTACAATTCGTTTAAAAGAGAAATATACTTTGACAAGTTTTACGCTCCCGTGAAATTTAGCCCTTTTCTGAGTTGGTTCTTTGAGAAAAAAAAAACGCCACATATACAGCACAACACAGTCATCATGCTTTGGCCAAAAGAGTGCTATTCGAAGCACTATCACCGTCAGGAGGACGTAAATTTGGCAAAGCAGGATTGCTAGTACATTATACCCTCCTTAGCAGCGTCGTCAACGTGGATTCGCTTCTCGGACAGGGGGGGAAAATGGGCTTGTTCCGAAGATTGACCTCAAGAATGTCAGCCCATTGGCAACACTGAATACAACAGAGCAACTTTGAGGTCAGAGTGGTCAGTTAAGGAGTCAATCAAAGGGGCTCTCCACACGCCCTTACTTATCCACTGGGGGGGATGCATCCCACGCTGATCGGCGTACCGTAGCAGCCCAAATTAGTAGATGCCTTTTGTTGTAAGAAAAAGTTGGGGGGACCCTTAAGCTTCACCTTTAAGAGTTGAACGCGATAGCGATATCCTGTCCCTAGTACGTACTTCAATCACTTAGTGCATACTATTTCATGGGTAGCATGCTTTAAACCACGAGCAATTATGAGCAGGAAACTGTTTTCGAACTTGCTATGCACCCAATACCTGGTCTTAAGGGAATACGCGCAGTAACTTGTGTGCCCTTTGTAATGGGCTGTCGGCTTTGAACCACGATGTCGTTATGATATTCACATGTTCTGACGCCCGATGCCAATGTATGATTGTACCACGTACTATTACTGCGATGTTACATGTTGTATTGTGACGCCATTATACAGGACGAAATGTGTTTGTAAAGCATGAAAGTTATTTTCACTGCATTTCCAAGCAGAGGAAATTATTTTCAATGTCATTTCAAGCAGAAGCGTGGCGGTGTGGTAGAACACCTGCTTGCCACGCAGACGGCCTGTGTTCGATCCTCACTCGAACCCGGAAATTTTCATTATTTATTTTATTTGCATCTTTCTCGATTTTTTGGTCAGGGACAAGATGATGATTTTTCGCTCACAACCAACGACACCACCGCCAAGACCGACGCCGACGCCGGAATTTATGCGAAACGAGCTCTTTAACGCTATCGCGTTAATATAGCGCATTGTCGGGACAAAACACGCCTTCTTTTGAAGAAGGCGTGTTTGAAGGGAAGACACTACGCCTTCTTTTGCAGAATATTTCTCATGATATCATGCGCTGCACAGCCAGATATAGGACCGCGAGGGGTCCGCAATGTTCACACCGAAGTGTCTTTTCGAGTGCGAAATGCAATTTTAGAAAAAAAATCTAGGATGACTTCCGGCGCAGCCAGCTCTTTTTGTCGGCGATACATCACAATACGAAAAAAATTCGGGGGTGGGGCTGAAGCCCCATAAGCCCTCCCCCTGGCTACGCCCCTGGTATGTATGTATGTATGTATGTATGTATGTATGTATGTATGTATGTATGTATGTATGTATGTATGTATGTATGTATGTATGTATGTATGTATGTATGTATGTATGTATGTATGTATGTATGTATGTATGTACGTACGTATATATGTATCTATGTTTTAAACGAAAAGTTATGCTTTTTTGTTTAGTGTAACTTTTATAAGACTTTTGCTGATTTTCTTTCTAGTTCTCAATTTTATTTCAGAAGTATGTTTCCTACTGCGCAAAAATGAATGTAACCTTACACAAAATGTGTCCATTCAAAGAAGGTGTTATATTTTACAACGTATATTTGTCAGCAAAAAGTTCGGAACTATGGAACCAACCAGCAAAAATAAATTTATAGTACGGCTCCTCTGAGTAACATTGCTTCTATACATTGCGTTTGTCGAATATTTCATCCAGCACAACCAAGGTTTCACCATGGCTTTACATACTTTTATGTATACATGCGCGTTGGTATTTCAGCATATTGTCACACATGTTGCCAATAACTACTAGGGGCACAGACCTAGTCAAGCTAAATACGTGGAATTTTTTCTGTTCACCTGTCAGCTGTACTGTAACTGCTGTTGATAAAAATTAAACTCGGGTTGAAATTTTTGTACACTTACCAAGGGAAGAGTAGCTCTCTATGAAGCAAATGAATTAGCCGTAATCTTTTTCCAGGCCTACTGTTCCGCTTTGGACGATCGTGGACCCTCGGCTCAGAACTCGATAGCCTGCTGGAGTTCTTTATAACTATTGTCAGATGTATTACAAGGAGCTTAGCCACACGACAGGGACCGAGAGAAAAGACACAAACACAGCACTGTGTTTGTGCCTTCTCTCTTTGTCCCTGCCGTTTTGCGCTGCTCCATGTAATGAATCCCAACCAACTAGCACGGAGACGTCTCCCGATGTGTCCTAGCCATACCAAAGAGCAAGGGCAAAAAGTTGGAGCAGACGAGCAGACAATAGCTGATATGGGAATAAAAAAAAAGGCTGAATACAAAGCAAGTTTAGTTTTTCTCGGGAAAAATATCTGTTACGCGAAGTAATTCCTATGATTCTAGAAAGTGTTGAAGAAATATTATCAACATGTGCGTCCCATGACATTGTACTGCTGAACGTTATTCCGAATGATTTAAACGTGTCCACGTATACACACAGTACCGCATAGGTATAAGCAGGGCTGTAGAAACACTTGTTTTCTTTTATAAACTTTAGTTTTTTGTATATTTATTTTTAATGAGTTGACTGATGACGACGCGGCAAGTGATGCGAGCGTTTCGTTTGCGATATATGCTAAGTGTTGTATATCATTAGAAGAAAAGAATAGGCTGCTGTCGTCTACATATATAATGTATTTCGCATTAGTGTTGATGCTAGGAATATAATTCATTTATATATATATCTATATATATATATATATATATATATATATATATATATATATATATATATATATATATATATATATATATATAGGAAAAATATATATACGCTTCTAAAAAACTGTTTATTGGTGACGTTTCGATCGGAGACCGATCTTCATCAAGTCTTGATGTATATATGATATGATGATATATATATTTTTCCTATTTTGTTCTACGGCAACCGACGCCAGACTCTTATATATATATATATTGAACAGCAGTGGCCCCAAAATGTTACCCTGAGGGACGCCATTTGCAATATTTTGGATCTGTGAGGCATAGTTGTTAATGATTACGTATTGAGACCGTGAACCCGGGCATGACTTTATTACGTTACGGGTGTGGCCTAGTACACCATAGGGCTCTAATTTCGCAAAAGAATGTTGAGATTTAAGCAGTCCAAGGCATTGTTGAAATCGACAAAAATACCAAAAGTTAAAAGTTGTGTCTCAAACTTCAATATATTCTTTTTGAACAAGTAGCGCTTGCTCCGTAGACCTGGTTTGCGTAAAGCCATATTGATAGTCGGTTATTATGGAGCGTTTAAGAAAGAAACCGTTGCGACACACGCGGATTAGTTGCTCTAAACCCTTAGAAAAATATGGAAGAATACGCACTGGCCTGTAGTTTCCCAAAATGTTCGTATCTCCTGTTTTATAAATCACGGCCACCCTCGCTAGTTGCATATCGGCAGGGAATTGAGCTGTTGTAAGTTCGGTGTTATACATGTGTGTTAGACATGGCGTAATTATGTGTAGGGAACATATTTCACTGGACAACTTTGAATATTGGGCGCAGCAAGACTACAGGTATCTTTTAACTTTCTACATACTGGAAAAACCTCCGTTTCATCCTTTGGTGCAAAAAATAGGCAGGATATTAGTTTGTTGCCTAAAAAACTACAGATGCCAGCATTTAATTCACTATGACGTACCTGGGAGAAAAATTTATTAAAGGGGCCATGGCACCCAATTTTCGCTCATAATCTGTGTTATGCGAGTTAATCCTTCGGTGTTCACAAAAAAAGTCACAGTTTCGCCACAAGGCGAAGCAATGAATGCGATAGCAACAAATTGGAATGTCAAGTGACGAATGGCAAGCAGGTCGAAAGTGCAGCGCGCTGCTCACGCACACATTACGCATGAAAACAACACGCACAGGACCAGAGCGAACTAAAAACATTCACAGCTTTTTCTGAGTTATCTTTCTTTGAGGTTTTTATAAATATATAGATACATATACACATACGGGACATGACGGCGACGCCGACGGCGAAAGCCAGCCGAGAGTGTCCATATAATTGCTATCGCAATAAAAGTTGGCGAAATTTTAGCGCATTTGGTCCAGCACTCGATTTATAACCAGCATTTTCATAAACACGCGAGCGGCCCGAGAGTCTGACAACACAGGCGCACTCGCGGGCGGTGAAATAACAAGCCGCTTGCTTTGCAAGCGTCTGTATTTCGGCCAGCGATTTTGTTTCGTGGTCAGCTGCGCGTACAATGGAACTATTAGAGCCCTCTTTAGTTCGCAATTAAAAATTGAACTATTTGCAGCGGCAGAAACCTAGGTAGAAGACTAGGGCTGCACTCCATGAAACACATGACGTCACACACGCCACAGCATCCCGTTATCGTGTGGCCGCGTTTACGTTGGCCAGACGCGCAGATGCCAGAATCTGCGCCTTAATCAACATAGTAACGCAGTTAAAGGTCCTGCGTTTTCCACACATTTAGGCATGCATTGCAGGGAATGCGGGTGCTCCGCGGATTTCACAGACACCGCGGTGTTGTTCCGTCTCTCGAAAAAGATTACAAGATAGATTTGTGAGGTGTTCCATATAAAAAAAGAAGGTCACAGGTGTATGAGCCAGACGTCACTGGAACTAATAGATCTCTTTTCTGGACCAGTATCTTTTCTGGACCACACCGCCTAGTGCCTTGCAAGTTTCGGCAGATATGTTTTATCACCTCGCCATGTGGTCAGGCAAATTGTGTGCCGTATGTCGTTGAGTTATGTTTTCTGCGTAGTGAGGCATGCGTGGTACTGTATTTTCTTCCGTTTTCCTTCATTAAACGTTTGTTGAAAGTGAGCGCTTGTGTCGTGTTCTTCTCGTCCCCATCGTCCGTGTGCGCTTCCGGTAACTGCCAACCTTGTTATATTCCTGCCATACGTGTTTCTATTTGAAAGCATGTTTAGGCGCCTCCATTTTTCTTTTGGGTTTATAGAAAGATTCTTATCGAATAAGTTATTGTAATGAACAGTTCTAGCTACTCCAATTTCTGTATTCACGTGGTTACGTAATGATTTGTACTCTGCTAGTACGTCCGCGTCTCTTGATGTGATGAACATCGCAAGCATCTAATTGTGTTTCTTTTTCACTTGTCGTGTAAGATGACTGGTAATCCAAGGTTTACGAGAATTCTTAGGTAGCGTTATGACAACAATGGCAAAACACTCGTTGTATAATAAAAGAAACATTTGTAGGAATTTGCTGTAAGCACCCTGAGCTGTGTTTTCTCTGTATACTGGAGCCCAATCCACTAAAGCAATGCGGTTCCTGAATTGTTCAAGCCTCTCTAGAAATGTAAGTTGTCACTGAGTCTTTACATTTGCTTTTCAACAGATTTGCTTCTCGGGAAACAAGAAAACCGGCAAGGGTCACTTATATCTACTGCTATGCGACCAGAAACGAGCACACTATCTCTATTAGTACTTATAAGGTCTAGCACCGAAGAGCACGTTGCAGTGACTGGTGTAGGACTATTGATGACCAGGGTGATTTCACGGTGAGCATTACAACATCAGCGTTAAAGAAGAGGTTCACAGATATACTTGTTTATCACCAGTAGGGCAACACGTTTCGCTGCACGTTTAACATAAATAGATTCGGCAGATACATTCTGGGAGTCGATGTCATGCGAAGCAGTAGGCGAGTAGTGGCCACTACCGCATTTTTTAGGTGCGAAGCACCTAAAAAATGCGGTAGTCGTGGTAGCTCTGTGGTGGAATACTTGACTGCCACTCAGAATGCCCGGGTTCGATTCCGGCTCAATCCGGTGGTGGTGTGCGTCCTGACCACCCATGCTGCGCATGCGCCCACTCTCTCTCCCACTCTCCTCCTTTATGCAGGCGTTCGGTCGCCTTCTCTCCTCTCCTCCCCCCCGTGCTGGAGCCTGTAAACCCACTCCCTCCTCTCCCTCCCCCCATTTCATATAAGCGCGTGCGCTCGGTCGAGGAAGTCTCGCTTGCATCGTGCGGTCGCTCCGTCGGTTCCCGGTCGCCGCAGTTGTCTCGAAAGCCTCACTACCCTTGCCGCAGACTCGCGTTGTAAACGGAAACTTGGTGTGCACCCCCCAATGCTGCTTCGCATCCCCTCATGGTTCTCTTTAGTGGGAGATGGTGTAATTCTTTTATTGATTTGACTCAAGCGTTGGGAATTCGACCGACTTATTTGTGCATTCGAGTAGTTATGGGTATATCGCGGGCAGGCCCGTAGCGAGGAATTCTTTTCCTGGACGTGTGGCGACACTTGCTGATGGCCCTGACTATTTTATGAAAGCACCTGTTTTCAGAAAAGCACCTATTTGAAGAAGCAATAACATGGGAAGGTGGAGGGGAAGGCTCCTTGGACGCCCCCCCTCCCCGTCTACGGATTGATCGTGGGTTTATTAGGCCCGGCGACTACATTGACGCCCAAGGGGTATCCTATGGTCCGACATAACGATGATACTCCCATTAGAGCACAGGTGTCAGTTTTATCGAAATGACGACAGGTTACGGTGCGATGATGTGCATATCATATGAAGCGGTTTTCACCATATTCCTCCAGGTTGTGCAATGGTTGACCATAGCTTCGCGAGTCACAGGCGTTAATATGTAACGGTTATTACATTGTTAGAAAAGCCGATAGTTAACACGGCACCTACAGTTGACGTTGGCGTGATACGACGCCTTTATAGGGTTTTTCTCGTAAGCTGTTTCAACTGTCACTCAGAATGCCCGGGTTCGATCCGGCTCTGAATGCGCTTTCCTATCTTTCCGCTCCGATTTTTTCCTCCCCTACAACACTGCCGACGCTTTCCCAGCGTTTTATGCCACACAAACTCCATAACGCAATCCCGTAAAGATTTTTGAAGTTCTGTCATCGCCGTTCCTGGTTTGATACAAACTGCCAGTCCCCTGTGGGTCATACCCGCATTCCATGGGCCGTGGTATGCGGGTATGCCCCACACGTGAATGAAGGAAAGGGTTTCATGACGTACGCGTCAAGTGTCTCACGCAATTGATGTTCATCGATGATGTTCACCTGTTCATTGTATTTGTCACACACTAATGCCCTTTCATGCAAACTTTCGCATCTGTCAAGTTGAGGAGACGACCAGGAGAGTGCCCAGACGTAGGCGGCTGATATATATATATATATATGTATATATATATATATATATAGATAGATAGATGCGTAAATAGAAACGCTCAAAGTGCGTTAAGTTCACAAAGAAATGCTTCGAATTTGAAAGAATTATAACTGGGCATGCGCAGAGCAAAATCATCCTGCGATACCATGTTTCTGTTAAACAGATGATGTCGAACGAATTTTTTACAGGGGTACTGACACGAGAATTTTCAGTTGTCGTTTATTTGCGTCAAATGAAAGGCCAAGCTTTCTAGCGCCTAGAAGTGTTGCTAAGCGTGAGGGCGCCCTGAAATAGTAATTACAGTGAATTTTCGAAAGCTAGTTTCGGTTCCTACTGTACCCTGACGTCACAACACGGTATGAGCTTTTCGTCATGTGCTCGCGCAAGATGTCGTGCCGTTTCCGCGGCCGCTCCTCACCGTGGCTCCGTTGGTGACGCACAAGCGGTCATTTTGGAAGTTTTGGTACCCGACGTCATCACAACTAGCCACACTGCTGCGTGAAGTCACCAGAATTAGTACTGTGCCCTGACGTCAAGCTAGTGTCGATGTCAGTAGGTGCGCCACGGGAAAATTGACTTTAATATCAAAATAAAATATCTTTCCAGCATTTGCTGAGCCGCACACTTTCTCAGAGCCGTCTCTGTATACAGGAGATTTGTATGGCAGTGTAAACACACCTAAGAAAGTTTCAGTACCCCTTTAAGCCTGCCAAAAAGTGGCTCAATTGATCAACCTTGTTCGCAGCAGATTGCATGTTGAAATGTGTTATCGTCAACTTACTATTTTTTTCTGTGCCAGCATATATATTAAGCTGTATGCTGTGAGGATATTAAAAGAAGTGTGATTTCAGAGGCAAGAAAAGAACAAACAATTCATGTATGAGTAGTAATGACGTTGGATTACGTCATTCTCAACAAATCGGCTTCGAAGTTGATCCGAATGACATCGGAAGTCTGTTTTGCGTGCTAGTACGCTGCCATTCTTTGTCCACACGTATTTCCAAAAGCTTTCTATTTTCCGTCCGGTGGCTGCGCCGGCGTTTGTTGTGTGGTGTCAATTATTAATTGACGTAGATCCGTTCTTTGGGCCCCGTGAAGCCAATATCAGTAGTTGACATGTTTGCCCTCTTTGCTGCCTCAAGCAAAAAGTGTCCTTTCGTTCGGGTCGTGAATGTGACTATGAGATTAGAATCATTGCTGTTTTTGGTCTTGACGCTATGGGCGCTGTCAATGTCTGCTAGGGCGAGTGGAACCTTGACAGTCTGCACAATTCAGTAGCTTTATACTTAACGGTGAGTGGCAAGCCCTTTACTACTACATTGCTGAGCCTGCTGTATTGTTCTAGCTCCAGGATTTCACTTTCAGCTTGAGTTAGCCTTTGAGATAGGTCCTTGTTTTCCTGCCTTAAAGCAGCACAGTCATCTCTTGTCCTCTTCACCTCAGCAGTCAAAGTTTGCAGTTCTACAAGAGCGCTTTTGAAATCATCAGCCGTGTTACAACATGTTATGCTACAATTCATTGTCCGCATTTCGGCGCGCATTTCGCGCTTGAACTCATAAATGGCTTTCATAACATCCGCAGTAGAAGACATGGCGAAGAAAGATTACAACACAAACACTCAGTCGGCAGTGGCAACGACAATAAAAGAAGTCAGTTTCACTGCAAGGACGAAGCAGTGAATGCGATTACAACAAATTGTATTGTTATACGAAGTGAGGCTGGCAGCTAACTCTTTTGGATCCGATCTCACTTAACGCTACGAAACGCTGGTGTAAGAGCATACGACCGCCCCAGGGAGCGATGCTCTTCCCGCACAGTCTCTTCGCATTGAGAGCGCAGCGCATGGAAGGGTATTACGAGCCTCCCGCTGATGGCTTCCGAGATAGAGCGCGCGCCAGTGATCGTGACCGCGCCCTTGGAATCAAAGTTCAAAGTTGCTGCTCAAGCTACCTCCTGGCGTTTTTTCATGCTTGTTCAAGACGGGCGGGGTGTTCCCTCTCTACTTCGACGACAGGCTTCCCGAGTTGGGTGATGTTATCGCATTCGCCCTCCGAGCGACGGAGCTGGTCCAGCTCGTTTGATCTCTGCTTCAGCTGCGTTCGTCACCCCCCGCTCGAGCGCCTTTACCCACGGTAGAACATACGATGCGCGGATATTATCAGTTCGGACTTTATACGGGACATGACGGCGATGGTAATGGCGACGGCAAAAACCCGTCGAGTGTGTCCATATAATTGTTATCGCAATAAAAAAGAAGACTCTGGCGAGTAGTGGTGAACACATGTGTCACGGCCGCTGGATAAAAAAGAAGGTGCGGCCTGTTGCGGGCCGCCGAAGTGGCGTCTCGGGCCTAGCTCACTTCGCGCCCGCTCTGGCGCCTCTGCTCGTCCCACGGAGACGCGCTTCCACATGCACTGGTACGCGCGACAGTGCCTCTAATCAGGCCATAAATAACGCGTTTTGTAGTTGCAAATCACAGCTTGAATGAGTCGTCATTAGAAGAGCCTATTACACCACATATGTGAAACGTTAGCCCTAGGAGTGCCAATCTTTCGTAGAGTGGGTCTCAATACTCTCCATGAAGGCTGCCCGCTTGAATCATCTGCAGCGAAAAGTGTCACTGATCCCGTTAATGGGGAGGCAATCGCCAGGCAGATTCCAAGGGCTGACGTATCGGGCCAGCGAAGCGCACCACGAAATCACAGACAGTTTAAATGTAGGTCCTTTTAGTGCACCAGCGAAGGCCGGATGCGGTCCAAAGACCGAGTTACAGCCAAGAGTTGACAACACAAACGAAATGTATTCTCAGGCAAGGCAGTCAAAGCATCACACAAACTTACACACTCGGCTGGTATCAATTACAACTCACAACATCACTTAGATGGTGTTTAAAACAACGGGAACAACCTTACCGCGCTACAAGTGCAATCTCACCCATTAGAAACTATTCAAGAACACTTAAAGAGGCCTTGAATATTCACGAAACGTGTGCAGCCCACAATTCTTCGAACGTTTCTCGAATATTTCTCTTCCAGGAGACACTCAAACGAACTCCAGCGCTGATGGTCGTCTCGGCGACACTCTTCAAAACAGAGCTCCCACGGCGTCATCACTCAATTCTTCAAAATCGACTGACTGCACTACACGACTCACCCGAACAGCATAACTTCTTCAATAACCCCGTACTGCCCTCCGTCACCTCTCGTTTGGTTCTTTCCCGGCTTCGCGAACATTCCAAGTTATTGTTCGGCGCGTACCACAGCAACAGCTAGGGGAAAGGGATTCGTCTCGCCGGTCGCCCCCCAACAGAGGCCCCACTGCCCCACTACCGTGCGCTTTTTCATCCAGCGGCTGTGCCACTACGATGTCTCGAATTCTCCCGATCTGCGCGGGCGTTAGGCTGTCGCGACGGCGGCTTCGGTGTAAAGGTTAAGGGTGCGCCCTGGACGCCTTTTGATAGTTGTTTTCTTTTTTCGTTGCGCGTGTCCGTTGACGGGCTCGGTCGACGCGGTGATTTGATGCTGTTGTCTGGAAGCAGCGGCGCGAGCCTGTTTTCGCGCTGATTTGCGACAAAAAGATGTACTCTATTACGAATAGCACGCTTCCCGACGCTGTAGATCGCAGGGGAATACGTGGTAATTCACAGTAGCGTCTCTTATCGCGTTCGAGCTGCTCAGTGGCACCCAATTTGGCGGCATCACACCACTGTAAGAAACTGCCTGCCGCACACATGCGCACCAAAGAACCGTACTCAAGCACAGGAAACATGAGGCATGCTGCCCCCCACACACGATCACACACCAAAAAAAGCACGAGGAAGCCCACGAAGCACACGGACACGCATAAATCCTGAGGCAACCCCACTGTAACACGAAGTGTCGTCTGCTTTGAAGACTGGAGTAGTGGCGCCCTCACTAAAAATGCGGCCGAGACGCGCTCGCCCATTGACGGCGCCGCGACGCAACAGTCCGCACCATCATTTTTATCCATTGGCCGTGCCTGTGTGCAGGTGCACTGACCTATGCAGCCCAACTCAATAGCAGGAAACAGTGATAGTTGCTTGTTCAACGTGCCACCACCGACTTCACGGCAGATGCGATGAAGGGGTCTTTTAAATACGAATGCATTTTTTAGTCGGGCTATGTCAGGCGCATCCGGCGGCGTCCGCGGAGGAGGAGGATAGGTTGAGGAGGTGTCCGCGCGTCAGCAGGTGTTATCTCTCCGCTCTCACTCCCTCTCCCATAGCAACAGCTGCGGGCGCGCGCGCTTATCCTCGCCCCTAGCAGCCGGAGCAGGTGGTGCGGGCGGAGTAGCGGAGAGTGAGTGGAGAGGAGGAGCGCGCTCTGGTGTGTGAGGGCGCTCGCATCGAGGAAGCTCGGCGGAGCTCCCGCGTGTGTGGAGAGAGTGTAGGAGAGGGTAGGTGCTGTGCTTCGCCGCTCCTTCTCTCGCCGTTCGCTCTCTCTCCTCCCTGCGCCCCACTCTCCCGTCCGCTCGCTCACACGTATATATAAATGGAGTGAAGCGCGCGCGAAATGCATTCGCATTTCCTCACGATTCCCTTCGGGGAGGTGGGGGGCATTTTTTCGTAGCTTCGGTAGCAGATGACCTCACGATGCTGATGGCGGTCACCCCTGTCGTAGGCGTAGATATGGTACAGTACGGTTGCGCTTGTGCTCGTGTACTCATCCACTGCTTCTTGGTGTGGTGTCAGCAGCCCTATGCAGCACGAATAATTAGCATGGAACATTTAGTTGCTGGCTCAACGTGCCACCGCCGACTCATCTTTCACTACCAAGGAGAATCACCTGCGTCATCTGCAAACTCGGACCATAGCTACCGTCTCTCTCCTTTTCCACTACCGAGCCATCCCACCTTCCTGCCTTCTGTGCAATGCGAACCCGACGCAGATCCTCCTGTCCTGTAGATATTCTCCCCCTCCCTGTGGGCCGGTATCACTCCTGGGAGGACTGCTAGACTTCATGAAGCTCAACAGATCCGGCAAGGCAGAAGACCGTCATCAGGGGCTGCCTGCGTCATAGGATTATTTTGTGTGAACGGGGGAGTGTTTGGGGTCGTGCGACTACCCAGGCAGGTCCTGAAGTCTCTCGAAATAAAGTTGTTTTTCGACTAGACTTGGCAACATCTGCTGCTCGTTGGTGTAATTGTATCACTTCTGCTTCGAGCCCGACCAGGTCCAGACGGTCATGTCACTGGCATATGTATATCGACTGCCGGGGCGTAGCCAGAAATTTTTTTTTTTTGGGGGGGGGGGGGGGGGGTTCAACCATACTTTATGTATGTTCGTGCGTGCGCTTGTATGTGTGCGTATATATATACGCAAGCACAATTGAAACATTTCGGGGGGAAGGGGGGGAATTCGAACCCCCTCAACCCTCAACCGCCCCCCCCCCCCTTGTCTACGCCCATGATCGCCTGTGTAGTAGCTAAGACGATCCCGCCTGGTTTTATATAAAAGCCACTTGTGCCTCGTTCCTTTTTTTAGGTTTTTCACCTGAACGCCAAATCACTTGAAACAGTTTGTTGAGGCTCTGCATGGATTTCTCATCTGCGCTAAAAGTCATATGGCTGCTAACGTTTATTTGGTACTCTTCTGCATAGACGAAATTCGGGATCCTTTTATTTGCAATTAGCTATCTTTAAAGGGGTACTGACACAAAATTTCGCGGTCGAGATAGCCTGTGGAATCGATTCCCGTGAACATGTGTGTATCATCTACGAAATATAAACAGCGAGTATAGCTTGGGAGGTATTTTACAGCAATTTTGAAGCTTGACCTGTGAAGGTATTGACACTGTGGCGACACACTGCGCACAAACCGGTGCAGCCTCCGCCTCGCCACCAGCTAGCCCGGCGTGACACGGCCGCATCCTGCAACAGGCCTCCGATAAGGGACAGCGCCACCGCAGCGTCACCGGAGGCTTACGTCATCGACGGTGGCTATAAACACAAGCTGCCAAGCTCGGAAGTTATCAGTAGAGACCGGATTATAGGCAAATGCCTATTTTTTTCCTTGCGTTCCTATCGCGCCACTTTGATATATGAGCATGAATTAGGGGTAAAGGAGGGCTTTTATAGTGTTTTTATAGTGCCTATAAATGCCTATTTTTGGGGTTTGTGCCTAAATGTCTATAAGTGCCCATAAATGCCTATTTTCAAAATTGGTGCCTATATGAACGCTATTTAGCCTCAAATTTTGCTTTCGAGTACAGTTTGAGACCGTAATTCATGTTACCGGGCAAAATTGACGTTTCGGAACTCTATGGGGTGCAACAACCTATAGTTCGCTAGTTCAACAAACATCCGGGAAGCAACCGGTAGCAGCAGTGAAATGGGACGCGCCGGCCACCTTACCCCACCGCACTGACATGGCGCGAGCGGTTGGAGCAGGGCACAGGAAAGGACGCTATTTCTGCAACCCTAAATGGGAGCACGTCCCAGGCGGGAAGGTGGGAAGAGGAGAGGGGAAGAGGAGAGTGGCGTCTATGGCCAAGGACGTGGCGGGCGGCTTTTACCGCCGGTTTTCCAGTCTAGTGTTCCCATGGAATTGAAGCACCTCCTTGAAGACTTGGGCGTGGTGGGGGGGGCAGAAAACAGGAGGTGCCTGCGCGCAGCAGCAGGAATATGGAGAGCGAATGTGAAACCATGGAGTGCCGTCAGGGGAAAATAGAAAGTAGGTAAAAAAAAATGAGGTGTGCACATGGCTTTTGTTTCGTTTGTAATTTACTCTTAAAGGGCGCTTCACCAGATCACATTAGAAATTTTAGTCAGATACTGGAAGTGTTCGCGTGCCCAATGAAGAGCTTTGTACCACAAGAACTTTTTAATTGGTTCATTACGAGCCGCGAAAGCATGATGCCGGTAGATGGGCTTGAAACCTTTGCCACTCGCAAGCCAAATTCCTTCCCTGCCCTCTTCGGTATCAGAGAAACTCGGAGCCGGAAGATCACACGACGTTGACGCATCAACACGCCATGCGCACGCAGGATTACACTATGTGCACATGACATGCCCAAGCCAGGTCGTGCGCACAAGCGGTGTTGTATCGTTTCGGCGTTCGCTCTATAGTGTACTGCCTGTTTCTGTGGGATGGATCCGTCTATGCGTTTGGAGAGGCTCGCATGGATCCTGTATCCTTACCACGACACAGCGCGTCGCACAGCTGGAACTGCTGTAAGGAACGATGCACCAAAAACATGCTAAGCGTTGTCAGGGCTGGCGCCGGCACGACGCGGGAACGGCGAGAACACGAACACAAAAGAAATATAGGCAGCTAAGTCTCGCATTGCTCTCGATTCGAAGAAAAAACTAAAGAAAAGTGCGCACACATTCCGTTTGTATGTTTTAATATTTCTATTAACTTTCATTCTTCTATTCAAGCAACAGTTGCACAAATTACACATGTAGCCTCGAATAATTCTCGCAGTTTCATGTACTACTGTGACATACACAGGACCATTCCTTGTTGAACTTCACCTCCCCCACATTGGTGCGCGCGCCCGTGAGATAAAGGGCACGAGGCATTCAGTCTGACATTTCACCTCCTTCCGGGGAGCGTAGCGTTGCAAATCTTGGCAGACGTGATCGTTAGCGCAATGCATGCATTACACTTCTAGCTCGAAACGCTCAAACCTGGTAAGGGGCCCTTTATGGTGTTCACACAAAGAGAAGAAATTGACTCTGCGCTATTAGACCCGGCCAATGCAAGGCTAACAGACCCTTCTGGCCTTTTAGTGGTCTGGCTATTGAATCCTGTGCTGCCCTTCCCAGCCATGCCGAAAAGAAGCAGACCCAGGAGCGTGTTTATACGATGGTGGACACTTAACTTACCATTCTGGACAATAAAAGGAGAAACCGTGTTCTGGAGACCGTGCCCGAAAAGGGACCATTGCATGGCTATGTTAAATCATTAACGCCTTTGTACAATCATAAAATATAACATTTGTTTGCTTTCCTATCGTAGACCAGGTCGCGCACGTCCTTATTCGAAAATTTTAGTTTTTGTAAAAATTTATTGTGCCTATATTTGCGATTTTGGGGGCCTAAAACTGTGTTTTTCCTGCCTATTTTTGGCGCCTAAAACACGATTTTTCAGTGCCTAAAAATCCGGCCTCTAGTTATCAGTCTTCCTCTAACCGTTCGAGCGCAGCGGTGGTATGCTCGCCCCGCTGCTGCTACTATGCTAAATAAACGATCGTTATGTTTTATGTTGGGATTTCGTCGACACGGCATCCCACAACACCATCAAAAGGGAACCCATGCGGACTCCCATACTTCCCTCACGTCACCATGCTGCAGTCAATAAAACAAGTTATGAAGACGTCATAGCCGCCATTTATCTTTTGCCGCGTTTGTTCCAGCAGTCTATACTTCTCGGCGGCTGCTCGCGAGTCCGTGGCCGCGGCGCGCGCGCTTAAAGGGACTGTCTACCGCTCGGAAAAATTTTTCTGATTGTGGCGAAAATGAGAAGATCGTTCATCACATCGGCGGCAATGAGCATGCTTTTGTTCCACAAAAAGAGAATTATAATTTTAATTTGATCTCGAAAGTCGACAAAGAATGACCGCTAGCGTCACCAAACAGCGATGTGGTTCAATCTATTCGTCGGACAAGAAATCCTCGCAGGTAGACTCATTTTGCTTAAAAACAAACATGTGTAACTTGAAATTGTATTTTACGCACTTGAGGCAGCTTTAGGTTGCGCCAAAGAGTAATTATTGCTTTTTTCCTCACGCGTTCAGAGAGGCGCTCGGTAGCGCTGCCGGCGGCGCGTTCGCCTGCCTGTATACCTGCCTGCCTACGGCGGCGAAACGCGAGCACTGCGTCCGGCACCGCTCATAAGAAAAAAAAATTGTCTTCGGCGAATAGCAGCGTGACTGACTTCAGGGAATTTTCGAACCATCCCGTGAGTCCAACGTAATCTAGTAACGTAGCACGAGTCCTCATCAGTAAAGTGCACACCATTCACCAAGGTGCTACATTGAAGAAGATTTTGCCATCACGTTCCGCTTCACCAGGGCGTCCATGCTGGCTCTCATATCGCATATACAACACAGAACACCTAAACATAACTGAAAGACAGCAGGAACCTTCAGTTGTTTTGTGAAGCACTCCTTATGTTCATTTTAGTAGCGCGGTTGGCATGAGTGGAACCACTACAGTTCGTTTCACAACCCCAGTGTACCAGTGTTGCTGGAACAGACCAACTTTTTCGCTCGACCGCGGTGGTTTGTCAGGCAGACTGAACAAAGCTGGAGAAACCGTGGTAATAATACTTTATCTGACAATATGCGTGCTTAAACGACCACTACGGTATTTGTTTTATTATTAAACAAAAATTGATGAAGTCTGCAAAAAGAGCGCGCGGTTTCAGTTTGCGACTTTCACCGGCACTACAGTCGTCATCGCCTCCACCAACCAGTGTTGTGGGCATTCATCCCACCAATGGAAGACGACCGAATGCAGATCGCAAAATTCTGTTTTAAAAATTTCTACTCACTTTCCAGAGAAACCGCTGCAAGGTTCGGCACTTCAGACGGTACGCTTTTTATTGCGATACAAAACATAAAAGTGATGAACGACGGTAGACAGTCCCTTTAATGTTTTGTGTTTGCTGACACTGCTGTCCCGTTTTCTTTTCCAAAGGACTTCTTGATGTGGACCGTGCGGAAGTGCGTCACAGTTCTGTGTGCTGACGTGGTCGAGAGCTGCACACGCTAGGTGGTAATAGTTGCACCCGGCGGCTTGTAGTTTGGAGCTCTCTCAAGCCGGAACTGAAACTCGTCGATAATGAGGAGCCTGTAATTAATTATCTGTCGCGCGCTGCTGCAAACGATGTGCCTGGTTATGACTAACAGGCGCCCAGCAGCACATTGCAGCAAAAAAATGCGAGGCCAATATTTTGGTGTCAGTACACCTTTAAGTGACTCAACCTGTTGCCCCTATTTTTTCGTTTCAGTGGGAGCTCACAGAGGTTCTTCAAGAGAAAGAAGCCAAGCTAAGCGATTCTAGAAAGGTGCTTGAACGAACGTTCCGAAAAATGAATGTGGCGTGGGAGTGCAAGATCAAGTAAGCCGCCTGCTTGAGCCACACTCGAGCGTCATCCTGATGTCTTTCAACGAAATTCCCCAAAATATTTGCCGGCACTGTTTAATGCGGATGATGGGGGTTGCACTTGAACTTGGCTTTGGTGTCTTAGGTATCAATTACTTAGGCTAGTTCTTGAGTGCGCAAATACTTTTTTCCGAAACACCTGGAACTATCAGCTATCGAACATGTCCCCAAAATGTTGTTTGAAAAATCAATGAAGCCTGGCTGACTCTGAAGCCAACGTTTCGACAGGCTGTTTTGTCTTCTTCAAGGCAGCAACTACCTTCCTTAACACGTGTGTGTATCCTTCCCCTCAAGCAAAACGAAAAAGGTGGCAACGCCAAATGCGAAAAGAAGGGGTTGTGGTTGGGGGGGACAGAGGCTGGCGTGCCGAATGGGGGGGAGTACAAAGCAGAAGGAAGCCCATCTAGAAAGGGAAAGAGAAGAGAAAGAAAAATAGGATAAGACGAGAGCGAAAAAAGATGTAGAAGACAAGGGGGGCCGAGCATCGAAAGGGTAGGTGGGGGGCGGGAATTGGCTACATCATGGTTGTCAGCAGTAAGAAGACCTAACAGTGACAATTTTGTGGTGAACAGAACGGCTAGGAATTCTTCGCCGTTAGTCCCATGTATCACTGGCTTTCGTTGTGTATTTGACATGTCGGATAGATTCAAGAACCCCCCTCTAGGCATCTTCTATTTTCGTTGGGGAAACGGGTAGGATGCATTCACAACCGACATACCCAGGAAGGCAGGTGACGCCTTGAAGAAAGGAAGACCGCTTGTCGAAATGTTGGCTTCAACGACACCCCGTGTTCCAAGGATTATTCATCGCTTCAGTTTTCCATCTTCCACCTTATCAAAAACTAGATTACTTTATCCTAGCGCTTACGGCTTCTTCTGATGCAACAGCCAAGAGCAGTGCGTACGCAGGCATTTTTTTTTACAGGCTAGGTTCAGTCTAAATATTCGCATAAGTTCAGATATTCACGGCTTTCAAGTAATTCTTGCCTTCATTTACCCGCCTTCTGTCGTAAATATGTGGAATATTAATTAGAAGCTTAACCCTTCGAGGCGCATTGCGCACAGTTCTGTACACAACATCATTGTGCTTGTTCTGTCGACTAGTCGCTAAGAAAGAGCAAGGTACGTTGAGGTTTGGATAAATTGAACTTCCTGCGTAACAAATGTGTCTTCGTTCAACTTGATTTGGCTGTGCAGTTTTGCATCTGATCATTCGGCTTAAGGTACTACCATGCTCGGCGAGTTCATCGACGTGGCATTCTCCTCGAGCCACATCAAAAGTGTAATTTTTCTTTGCTCAAAATGAGAATAACTGGAAACGAAATGTCACTGTATTCTAGCCTGAGCTTCATTGTATTTATTTGAAAAAGAAAAGAAATGACTTAAGCATAACTAGATATTTAATTACAAATTAATTAATATTGATTACTACGAAACACAGATCAAAGTACTGAAATTATTTTTGTTGCAACTGGATATCGATTTCCTTGCAATAAGCTGTAAATTTGGCGCATTTAAAGACTGTGCCTTATAGGGGGTATGCACTTGACGCCATCCGCGAGGATCGCTAGCGTCGGGGTCGCCATTTTGGAGGTCCGCGCGCTCGCCGCGCGCGCAAAAAACTCGCTGCGCGCGCTGTGTCTGAGTTCCGTACGGCAACTTCCGAACACCTTCTGCACGCCGAAGCACGGACAGCTGGACGGCGCGTATGAACGGGCCTTCAAATTGGCGCGGCGATGGTGTAGCCTCCTTGCGGATGAAGGCTCGGTGCATACCCCCTATAGGCCGTGCCTGAAAGGATTAAAAAGGCATGGAAATCATTTTGGTCGTCCTAGCTCGCTTACTTATTTTGTATAAGCCAGCTGAAGTGCGGGTGACTTTATGTTTGGCCTGCTTTATCTGATACAGTGCACAGTTTGGGCCTATAGGTGTGACATAATCATAATCATTATCATCAACCCGACTACGCCTCCTGTTGGGTGAAGGCCTCTCGCGCACCCCTATTAACCCGGTCCAGTGCTTGCAGCAGCGACGTTATCGCCGCAAACTTCTTAATATCATTTGCTGACCTGACTTTTTACCTGTCCCTGCGGTGCTTACCTTTCTCGGAACCCAGTCTGTTACATTTGATGACCTGTGGTTGTCTCGGCTTCTCACTACATGCCCGGTGTTACAAGTCGAGTCCGGTGGGTCTCGTCCTCGGTAGCTGGCACCCGCCGTTGTACCCATGGCCCATCTTTTCCAGAGAGCGAAGCTCGTTCTTAACAGAAAACAGCGGTTTATTTAAAAGCTACAAGAGAGACATCCTTTTTTTATAAATGTATTCGGCTTACGCTAAAACTGAGACAATCGGGAAACGATGACAGCAGCTGCCGCCAATCCGGTGTCTTGCCGTCTTAGTGCTCCGCCCACCATAAAGGGTGAAGGGAGACCCTGAATAAACCTGGTGAGGAGCATGGCAAGATTGATGTCCAATGGGGCCACATCTGCACCCCACTATGGCAACAAACGAGTCTCACTCACACTTCGGGTGATCCGATCCCGAGAACTGCCGGTGAGGAGAATGAGTCCGGGGGGGGGGGGGGGGGGGGTGTGTTGTAGACTTCGGAGGAGATGGCTGCAGCTGTATCGAGCCCTGGTTTGGTTCGCTCCACAAATCCATGAGGCCGCCTCGCTCGGCGACCAGCGGTGTCAAGGTGCATAAGCACCTTCTAGGAGAATGCGGCGTTCAGCTTCATTGTCCAAGCGCCGATCCCTGGGGAAGGCTTTGTGACCGATAGGTCCATGCACAATGGCGTCCGCCTTGATGAATCCCAGGGCCAGACGTAACAGCTTCTCGCGCTGGTGGGGGTTGCCGACGCACAGTAGTTAGCAGGTACTGTGGAGAGGTATCACCACAGGAGATGGTCCGGGGCACCCCTGGCCTTCCTTGATCCGAGGCAGGCTGCTTCCCAATATACGGACCGGAGATGGGGGGCGCCTCCAAGCCTTGGTCTTTGTCAGCAAGGCGCCAGACACACAACCACAAACAGAGAGCACACGGCAAATTTTCCCTAAGAAACTTTTGGCTTGTTTGCGCCATTCATGACTGTTTTTTCCCCGCTAGGTTACCCTCTTTTTTGCTTTCTTTTCTAAACAACACCAAAAGCAGGCCTTCTTGAAAACACGCAGAAGCCATAAGACTGACGCACTCACAGTTGGTCATCTTGAAATATCTATAAACAAGTCTTATCTTAAGGGTAACAGCGCGAAAGACCAGGACAGTAAAGGCACACAAACGATGACACGTGGCGCTGCCAAATAGCCACAAGTTGGCTAGTTGGCGTTCAACCAACTAGCCGACAAGTTGACCCTTCTATAAACAATAACAGCGACCCCTCGCTCCGCAGCCTGCTGCGCTAGCCAACACAGCCACGCGCCATGCTTACAGCGGACAGGCCGAACAAGAAAAGTAAGAATCAGTTTGAAGATTTCATTACAGCAGGGCAACAACTCAGTCAGACGGCAAGTTGTGCCAGTTGGTTGGGATTCATCGTGAACTTGGTTAACAGCACAACACTAGAGACACGGACACAAGGAAGGAGGAAACGAACAACACGGCCTTCCTTGTGTCCATGTCTCTAGTGTTGCGCTGTTAACCAAGTTCACGAAGAACAACTCATTCGTTGGCATTAAAAATGAACTTACGGTGAACCTTATCTCGGTCCAAAATTTCGAGCCTTTTCCGGTGAGGAGAAGAAAAGCCAGCTGTCATGCTACACCGACCTCAGGAACGCTATTCACAAGTGACATCCGTAATTGCAGGTACTAGTGCTGCTGCGAGCATCTTTCCCGCGGATGTACCACTAACCTAGCTCTACCTCTGCAGTCACATTTGTTACAAACCAAATAAACGACTCCTGCGATAACTTTTTCTTAGTTGCCTTTGCACAGGTCACATGCGATGAAAACAATGAACAAACAAAAACAACTTTTGCATGACTCTGCTGAAACTCCCACAAAGCATAGTTTTGCTTATTTTTCCCGCAGGATCCTAGCTTAACTCCTACGTTGCCGTTATTCAACTCGTCGGACTTCCTGACCTAATGTTTCCTTGTATCCTCGCATGGCACGCACGTGAAACGCTACAAACTTTTTTCAAAGTTCGCAGTCGTAAGACTGTTCTAGGCATTCAACTCTTACGCACTCAACTCGCTGTGATACGTATGACTATTCTTCCGATACATAGCAGCACAACGTATATCGGCTGAAAAAAAAAACATGTTGCGCTAAAGAAGCAAACACACTTCTAGCTGGTTACCTAAACAAGAGTCAAGGAGATCACAATAAAACTATTTCATAACTAAAACAAAGTGCGAAAATTCCTTTCAACAAATCTTATTTCGAAATTGTCTGAAAAGCTTACAGGTGTCCTCAACAACTTTTGAGTCGCAGTCGGGGTGGTCGTGCCCAAAAGGCTTTTCTCCTCAAGCGCGATGTACAAAAGGCATGAAAACTGATCACACTTTCGCCGAACCCTGCTAAGTTTCTCGAAGAAGACGTGCCTTCATCACCTCCTGCTACTTAGCGAAAACCACCGACCTTGCGATCCCGCACCTCATTCAACGCACCTCGAGAGCAATGGGAAGGACCCTTGCCTTCTGACCACTTCCGCGCACAATGTGCTTCTCTTTTCTTTTCCTTCTGGTGGCTCGTACGCATGCGTTACAGACCCGTCAAAGATGACAACCGCACCTTTCTCGCGATTTCGTTCCGACTCGTTCGCTTTATATAAGACCACGTGTTGAATGCTTTTGTTTGTCATCGAATTTTTGTTATCTATTCTAATCGCGCATTTGCCATTGACCATCCTTTTTTGTGTATTCTGCTTCTATAGTGGCTTGCATTTTTTATTCGCTCGGCTTCTTACCGATCCAACGGGCACACGGGATAGGTTTTCATATTCAATTCCATTCTGTTACAATTCTTACCTCGAAATTAGCAGTACATGCGTGGCTACCTTGTTTAGATGATGGGATCTTGTGGTACCACACGTGATGTTTTATTGCGATAGCACTTATATGGACAGTCTCGACGGCTTTTTGCCGTCGCCGTCCTATCCCGTATAAAGTCCAAATTGATAAGATCCCCAGCGCATCGTTCGTTCTACCCGCGGGTAATAGCCCGTGACCGGGGACGACGAACGCGGCTGAAGCGGAGATCAAACGAGCTGGCCCATCTCCGTCGCTCCGAGGCGCATGCGATAAGATCCCCCCCGCCTGTTAGACCATCCGTCGAATGTTCAAGCAGAGAGGAAACGCCCCGCCCATCTTTAACGAGCGTGAAAAGACGAGAGGGGCGGGAGGGTGCTCGAGCAGCAACTGTGAACTTTGATTTTACGGGTGCTATCTCGCTATCTCGCCTGCCATAAGCGGGCGGCTCGTATACCACTCTAGGTGCTACGCTCTCAACGCGAAGAGTGTGCGAAAAGTGTCCCTGGAGCGGCCGTATTCTCTTACGCCAGCGTTTTGTAGAGTTGCGTGAGATCGGATCCAAAAGAGTTAGCTGCCAGCCTCACATCGTATAACATTACAATTTGTTGCTACCGCATTCATTGCTTTGATTTGATTCGGTGGAGACATCAGCAGTCATGCAGGCACTGCGGAATCAGGGCATCGACGAAGCCCATATAAACATAATGGAAGAAATCTACAGCGGATCCACAGCCACTATAGTCCTCCATAAAGAAAGCGACAGAATCCCAATAAATAAGGGCGTACGGCAGGGAGACACGATCTCTCCCATGCTATTCACCGCGTGTTTACAGGAGGTTTTCAGGGCCCTAGATTGGGAAGAGTTAGGGATAAGTGTTAATGGAGAGTATCTCAGTAACCTGCGATTCGCTGATGACATTGCATTGATAAGTAACGCGGGAGACGAATTACAGCTTATGATTACTGAACTGGATAAGGAAAGTAGAAGAGTAGGTCTGAAAATTAATATGCATAAAACTAAAGTAATGTGGAGCAATCTTGGCAGAGAACAGCGCTTTGCGATAGGTGGCGAGACACTGGAAGTTGTAAAGGAGTACGTCTACTTAGGACAGGTAGTAACCGCGGAGCCGAACCATGAGAGTGAAATAACTAGAAGAATAAGGATGGGATGGGGCTCATTCGGCAAGCATTATCAAATCATGAATGGTAGTCTACCACTATCCCTCAAGAGGAAGGTATATAACAGCTGCATCTTACCGGTACTTACCTACGGACCAGAAACCTGGAGACTTACAAAGAGGGTTCAACTTAAACTGAGGACGACGCAGCGAGCGATGGAAAGAAAAATGATAGGTGTAACCTTAAGAGACAGGAAGAGAGCAGAGTTGGTCAGGGAACAAACGGGGGTTAAGGATATCATAGTTGAAATCAAGAAGAAGAAATGGATATGGGCCGGGCACGTAGCACGTCGGCAGGATAACCGCTGGTCATTAGGGGTAACTTACTGGGTTCCAAGAGATGGCAAATGCGTGAGGGGGGAGACAGAAAATTAGGTGGGTAGATGGGATTAAGAAGTTTGCAGGTATAACGTGGCAGCAGAAAGCACAGGACCGGGTTGATTGGCGAAACATGGGAGAGGCCTCTGCCCTGCAGTGGGCGTAGACAGGCTGATGATGATGATTCATTGCTTCACCCTTGCGGTGAAACTGTGGCTTTTTCTCGTAGTCTGCAGTAGTTTCTTTATTCACTTTTCTGGCCCGTAAGTTATCATTGGCAAAATCGTAAATTCACGTTTCACGAATGGTAGTAATTAAATTGCCGGTCATGTGTTGCGAATTCCTGTTTTCCAATCAACCCAGCCTTCTTCTTCGGTGAATTTAATAATTATCGGGGTGCTCCTTGGCAATTATCCTACGCCCAAACATCCTCTTCTAGTCTGGTTACCACACATAATCTCGCTTTTTCACCGGGTCACCTGATAAATTGTTTTCTGCATACCCATCTTTAATCCTACTTTATGGCTTCCTTCATTGATATCTCCATTAATTTTGCGGTTCGTCACCGTCATTCTTGAAAAGCACAATATCGTCCGCAAAAACGCAAGTAGCTGAGACAGTTTGCGTGAATCCTTATCTCTACTTTTTCCATTCTAGTTCCCGAAATTTTATTGTGAACGTGCCGTGAATAACATTGAAGAGATTGCAACTGTTCGGCTGACCCCATTCTCGAGCAGAATTTTCTTTGCTTTCCTTGAGGAATGCGATGGCTGTGGAATCTTTTTAGATGTTGGCTATGGTATATACGGATATTAGGTTTTTCTTTTGGGAAATATTTGTTCCAGAACTGCTGCTGTGCTGATGTATGCACTTATGTGAGAATAAAATGCTTAACACCTTGCAAATGTGTTGCTCCTTCACTACCCAGACGCATGCATAGTTGGTGCAGCAGACCTTTCACGCTTTTAAGTTGTGTTGGAGACAATATTCCTTCTCGGCCACTAAATTCTGGTTCTCAGTTGGCACTTCCCGACCCAGTCATGACGAAGTTTGTTATGACCTTGATTTTCTCCTGTAATAATTCGCGATGCCCACGAACTATAGGTGGCGCGCTGAACGATTATGCAGAAGAGTACAACCGAGGAAGATGTAGTACTTGAGAATTTCAATTGGAAGAAGGCCGAAGGAAAAAGCGCACTACCCCGGGCTTAGATGGGGTTCCCGTCAGCCTCATTAACGAACGAGGACATAAAACTAAAGAAGCGCTGCTGAAAGCCGTAGAAAAGTGCTTACAGGAGAGGGAAATACCAGACAGTTGGCGAAAAAGTAGAATGAACTTAATCTATAAAGGCAGGGGAGAAAAGGATAACATTCGCTCGTATAGACCACTAACCATTACATCGGTGCTATACCGGTTGGCGATGCAGGCAGTAAAATTAAAAATAGAAACGTGGGTAGAGCAAAATGATATTTTGGGAGAACTCCAGAATGGATTCCGAATCGACAGGCGGTTAGACGATAACCTGTTTGTTCTTACACAGTGTATAGAAATATCAAAAATAGAAAACAGGCCCTTATACGTAGCTTATCTAGACATCACCGGGGCATATGACAACGTTAATCAGGAAATTTTGTGGGATATATTGAAGGAAGTGGGCTTAGGTGACGACTGTGTACAGCTTTTGAGAGAAATATACCGAGAAAATACACTTTGTGTAGAATGGGAAGGAATAAGCAGCAAGGACAACGTTGACATTAGCAAGGGGCTGAGACAGGGATGTCCTTTTTCCCCGCTGTTATTCATGCTGTACATGGTGAGGATGGAAAAAGCGCTAGAAGGCAGCAACATTGGATTTAATCTGTCACACAAACAGGCAGGCGCGATGGTTGAGCGGAAGCTTCCAGGTCTATTTTATGCTGACGATATTGTGTTATTGGCGGACAGTCAAGATGATATACAGCGGCTGGCAGATATCTGCGGAAGGGAAGGTGAGGCTCTAGGACTAGGTTTTAGTGCAACAAAATGTGGATTGATGGTATTCAATGATCACGAAGACCATGCGGTCTTAATACAGGGCCAAGAAATACCGAGGGTAAGCGAGTACAAGTACCTCGGAGTGTGGGTAAATGAGGGGGGATAGATATATGGAGGTACAAGAGAAAGCATCGGTAACAAAGGGAAAGAGGAATGCTGCAATCATGAAGCACAGAGCGTTATGGGGATACAATAGGTACGAGGTGCTTCGAGGGCTATGGAAGGGTGTGATGGTTCCGGGGCTTACATTTGGGAACTCAGTGGTGTGCATGAGGTCAGAGGTGCAATCAGGAATGGATGTAAATCAAAGGACTGTGGGACGCCTCGCGTTGGGCGCTCACGGGAAGACGACAAATGAGGCCGTAAAGGGTGATATGGGATGGACAGGTTTTGAAGTGAGGGAAGCTCAGAGCAAAATTAGATTTGAAGAGAGGCTGAGGAAAATGAAGGAGAGTAGATGGGCAGGGAAGGTTTTCAGGTATTCGTATAGAAAAACGTCGACACGCAGTGGAGAAAAAGAACTAGGAGGCTCACCAGTAAATATACGGCTAGAAGTGTGGGCGACATGGCAACAAGGAGCATTAAGCGAAAAGTCAGAGAGGCGGAGAGGACTTATTGGATGACAGCGATGGAAAAGAAGCCGGCTCTCAGTGACTACCGAAAGGGAAAAAACGAAATAAGGAGGGAGAGGTTTTATGATAATTCAAGGGGAAGCGCCTTACTGTTTCAAGCAAGGTCGGGTTGCCTTAGAACGCGTAGCTATAAAGCGAGATTCTGTAACGAAGAAGAACAATGTACATGCCGTGGGGGGAACTAAGGAAACGATGGAACGTGTACTGATTGAATGTGACGATATCCACCCAGATATACGTGTGGGCACGAGTCTACATGAAGCCTTGGGTTTTAGGAACAACAATGGAAAGTTGAACACGTCCTCGATAGAAATAAGTAAGAGACGGTTAGAGTATTGGTGGCAGAAAAGCAGAGATAAAGGACAAAAATGAAGAATGGGGAAAAATAAGGTCATTCTGCCTTAAGAGGCAGAGAGATGGACCGTGCATTCGTATTTTTCTTTGCTATAATAACATAGATTTAATGAATGTAGATAAGGCATTAGGCCAACATAAAAAGAAAGTTTTTTTTTTTCGAGCCTGGTGGCAGACATGTCACCGCCCCGTTATAAAGGGGACGCTCATAGCATCCATCCATCCATCCATCCATCCATGGCGCCCGGAGGAGGGTCAACCCGTTTGTTAGCATAGGAACAGATAGGACGTGCGAATGTACGGCCCGTGCCACTTTCACCAGATGAAGCCGTGAGCTGCACTGAAATGTATATGAGACCAAAATACTTTCCCAAACCGTGGAAGTTCGCCACCTACTTAATTTGCCGCGGAGTGAAAGGTTATATTTCAGCGCTGTTACCGTGCATTAGCGATGCTTTGCGAAATCCTGTGCCTGCTACATAAAGCTGCGTGAGCTAGAATTGACGTACGAACTGAACGGCACTCCGAGGTAGTATGTACCGAGCCTGCCTGACGGATTTGCCGCAGAAGTAGGCCGCTAGCGCGTAGCGTCATCGCTGCTGCACGGGACCGAATGTTTAACGGGGGGTAATGGTTTGCAAACACATTACGCCGTTGTCATTACTCGCGCAGTCAGGAACAGGGAGTTGCTTCTTCTACGGAACACAAGCATTTCACATCCCATTCTGTAGCGCTTGTCACAGCCATGCTCAGAATCTAGCCGTGCGCAATTCACTGCGCTCAGTTGATGCAGGTTTAGATCAACACGATCGACACATGCATATCGAAAAGAATACACACTACACACGTATGCTTTTCGCAACGTCTAATTCTTGAACGTTGCGAAAATTTGTCGAACGATGCCGTTCGGAAGGTACCGGTGAAGTTCAGGAGAAGTTAGCCCATCGAGAGGCGTAGATTGTGGCCGTGAATGCACGTTTCATCGCTCTAACCATTTCGCTTGGCTGTTCGAGCTCTAGCGCGTTCGCGGCATGCAGCGCTCCATCCACAATAATGGCGCTACATGCAATGCACCAGGAAAACTATGCGTTTATTTTGATCTCGCTGAAGGATATTATACATTAAATACAATCAAAGTGACCTACGAGCGTGAAAAAACATTAATGCACGAGGGGACGTGAAGTGCAACTCCTCGTGAGTGAGCAGCGGATCGTTCATCGTCGCTGTCACTCGGTGCTTTCACAGCCTTCTACGTCCAGCGAAAAATCCTCCTCGTCAAGATGGTTTCCTTCACCATTCCTGCTGAAAGCAATCTGAAGAATTTCCTCCGCCATACGATTTCACCCACTCCGCGTCACCACGTTAACTGAGCGCGGAGAAAATTTGCTCTCAAACCAGTCAACAAGCAAATCGCTTGCAGTGTGCTGCCACCTATCAACAAAAGTAGAAAAACAAGCTGCACGGCGCTGGCCAATTTGAGATGGCTCGCGAGCCCTTGCGACTTCCCGCGTACAATGTTATGGGATTCATGCACTACTACAGCACTGACAAATGTTATATGCAAATAAAACGAGCTGTTTAAACCGGAAAGGTCAGACTATAGAAAACCTCGCGAAGCTGATATGTGTACGCATGTGTACGCTGTGGGCTATCATTGGAAGCGCGAGTTGCCACCTATTTACTTCGCGTCTGGCCAGAACGAATCAGATTTATCGTGTCACAGAGGGCCCGGTTTGTTCACTGATGCAGGAAACATGCAAAGTCATAGCGGTCGTAGTGTTCACTTCTTGCTAACGCGTTAACATTGAGGCTAGCACAGCCGAACGAAAGAGCGACTGCGTAGAGCAGCCAATGTGTCGTCCATTAACCGTTATCGAGAGGACGCTCATGAATTCCGCTTGGTGGCGCGGCAGTCTATGGGCATTGAGAATATTCTTATAACGGTAAAATTACGAAATTAGTGTTTTCAGAGAACGCGTCATCAATTAAAGCGATTTAGTGTTTCACTTTAGTGTCTCTGAATGACTTCGCTCGCCCAACCAGGATCGTATCCAGTTTCCAACGAGACACCTATCCGGACCTTGCCCTCACCAAAAAATGTTGCCGATCTGTCTTGGTTGAATATAGCGGTCTGCCCCGGTAGCGACCACTACGTCCTCTGTGCCACTTTCTCTTTCGCCTGCCTTGCTTCCTCCTCTACTCGCCTTGCGCAGTTGACTGGGACCTCTTCCGCTCCGTTCGTCTCTCTACTTCATCTTCTGCTCCTATCACCGATGTCTCTCTCTGGACTGAGACCCTTTTGGCGGACGTCTGCACTGCCACACTCCACTGTTGCACATTGCCATCTACTGGACCTTTGGGAGGCCTGTCACGCTGTCCATCTCCGTTGGCAGGCACAGAAACACAATCTACGCCTGCGCCTCTCTTCGGCCCGGTTAGCGTTGGACACTGCTCCTCTCTTCTTCGACAACTGTGGCGCTAGGAGTGGGTCTCCCCGACACTTGGACGCTTCTCTGGAAGCTGCTAGACCCTGTACACACCAAAGCTTCCCAGCGCAAGGATATCTCCCATCTGCACTCACCGATGCTGACTTTCTGGCGGCCCTCAGGGACCGCTACCCTTGCACCGACCACCCTATTCCTCTTCCCAATTACACCTGCTACGGACAGCTCACTTAAATCCCGCTTACATCTGTTACGCACCACCTCGGCCCCGGGGGAGGACCGCGTCACTAACAAGGCACTGCGCAACCTGATAACCTGACCTCCTCAATACATGGCAGGCTGGTGCTCCGCCCTCTGGAGCCATGCATGAGTTTCTTTAATTCCCTAACTCGGAAAACCTATTGCCCTCGAGCACCACCGCCTCATCTCTCTCACTTCTTGACTCGGTAACTCGTTCGCGCACGTCATCCTCGACCGCCTGCAGACCTTTCTGGAGGATCATTACCTACATCCTTAGTAGCTAGGTCACAAAATTACACATAGCGTGAAGTGGTGTACAATGGTGTACACCACTTCACGTCAATATGTCAATATGTGTACACCAGGGGCGTAGGCAAAAAATTTTTTTCGGGGGGGGGGGGGGGGGGGGAGGACGGGGGGCACCAGCTTGATCTGGAGTGGTGGCCTGGCAGACAGATGTGGTCGAGTGTCATTTTAGGCTATATATGCCATGGAAAAAAAAAGAAAAAAAATTCGGGGTGGGGGGTAGGGGGGGCACGGGCCCGGTGTGCCACCCCCTGGATACGCCACAGGTGTACACATATTGACATTGTATGTCCCAGGGCATCACAGAAGTTATACATAATAAGAAAAAAAAACACTGCAGGGTGCAAGTGCCGACGTAGACCTTCTTGCTTTTAAATACTTGAATATGCCGATGCTAATATTGTAGCGATGCTGAAGCACTCGGGGTAATAGAATAAACGTATTTATTAAGGGGGGCAAACCTGTGCCCGCAACTCAAGTGACTGCGATTGTATAACTGCGCGTCAGTCGAACATTAAAGATGTCCTTCAGCTGACCTCTTCCTCTCCGCGTGGCGCATACGAGCCGGGTCCGGCCAGGTGCTCATGCCGTGGTGGTCTCTGCGCGGCACGACAACACGGCGCGCATGCCTTTCCTGTGCGCACGGTGACGGGCGCGTTATTTGAATGCGGGCAAGATGTCGCGGCAATATGGTCTGCCGCGCTCACCAGAAAGTATTCCTCAATAAACTAGAAAGCATGCAACGGCGTGTTGCTCGCTCTATGTGTTCGAAGTATAGGAAGGATGACTCAGTCACAGCAATGTTACAATTCTGCGATCTCGAGACGCCGCAAAAACGCAGACTTAAAATTAGATTACACCTTCTTTTTCATAAATGAAAGGTGACTTCAAAATTAACAGAAACTACCTGGGAAATGAAGTGAGAGGGCAAGACATAGACGAGTGCTGCAACCTTACTTTGCGTGAACGAAGTTGTGGTGGTGTTCTTTTTGCCCTGAAGTAATTGAGGTATGGAATGGGTTACCGAGTGGTGTTGTAAAGTTTAATGGTGTTAATAAATGTATGCACATACTTGACGTACATTTATGTGATTTACCATTACGATGAATCCGAACGTGCTTTATTGTTGTAGAAATTCAGAAGGGTATTGTTCTACAAATGTTGGTACATTTGTAGAACAGAATTGTGCGTCTAAGTTATTGTTGTAAGTTGTATAATGATGTGCCTGGTGTATTTATACAGAGTGTCGTACCTCCCTGTAATGACCCTGAAGTTTGCAGTATTTGTGAGTAAATATCACAGCTCTATGTTCGGTTTTCATCGCCACCCCGGACTTGATGCTCCAGCTAGACCTGTGCGCCGGACCCCAAATCGCCGGCGGCGGCGTGCCGGTGTTTCCAACTCCGGCGGCGGCGCCTCAACGGCGCGGGGCTCATCGGATCGGCGGCGGCGCGGCGCGGAGGGGGGGGCGGGGGGGGGAGGGGGGGAAGTAGATTAGAGATTCAAGAGTTGGTGGGGATAGAAGTTTGTCCCTTGAATTTTGAAAAAAAAATCTTTTTCACCGAAAGGGCGAAGCAGTGAATGCGATAGCAACATGTAATGTTATAACGAACTAAGGCTAGCAGCTAACTCTTTTTCATCCGATCTCGCGACAATGCGAAACACTGGTGTATGGGAATACGGCCCCTCCCGGGAAAGAAGTGGTTCTCATGCAGTTTGTCGTATCAGTGGTCACAGCACGAAGCGGTGAAATGATAGCGCGTGGAAGGGTATACCCCTTTCCTGCCCGAGAAAAAATGTAATAGAAAAATTGCTAACTTGCTAAAAAATTATTGATGTTTGCTCTATTGTAATTAAGTTTTCAAAGGTTAAACTGTAAGAATTGGAGATTTTGCCCCAGAAAACAGACCCGCACATATGTGCGGGCTGGGCTTTTATTCATGTGATTCACTGCACCGAGGAATACATTCATAACGGCTAAGACAAACCAAAAAAATGCGTGGTCAGAGCTGCGAATGCAACATTTTAGAGTATTGTGTGTCACTTGTGAGGCACAGGTATAAGTTGCACTTCATACAACGCGTCCTTGAACAAGAAGCTACACTTGACAGCCTGCAGTGTTGTGCATATGTCAAGCTGCATACTGATTGCCAGTGGTACGTATAGCTGAGTGTAATCGCTTGGCTATGCTGAGCGCCTTTTACACTCCAGTAAATTTGTCTAAGGATTGATCTTGTGACACATTTTTCTTTCCGCTTTGAATTCTTGGGCGCCTGGTGACGAGCAAAGTTCCTCAGAGATCGGATGCAGCCCACGATCAGGTCCATACCTAAAGCTGCTTGATCTTTTGCACAGTTGCTTGCAAAGTTCTTCTATGTCTACAACTAGGGCACACTCCGGTTTTGTCAGCAGTAACTTCAAAGACAGTTGCATTAAATTAATGTGAGAAAGTCGGCAAAGGAGTCTTGACAACAACAAGAACGTCGGCTGTCTCAGCACTTCCAAGCAGGCGAGGCTTTGCAGCCGAATGTGTCTTCTTCCAAAAGACATCAATTTCACTGAAACTGGCAGGATAGGGTGAGTGGTCACCTCTCCCAGTTATTACGGAGGCGACTGCTCAAAAACTCGCTTTCCATACTCCAGTTTTCATCACTAAGTTGGCTCGAACCACGAATATGAATCTCTGTAAATCGTAAACGTGGTCCCTACCCAATTCTGACGCAAGACATCAGTAGGCTAAATATCTCTTCTATGTCTTCCTTCTCGGGTTTGAAAATCTTGGCATGTTAACAAAAAAGAAAATTCAGCGCCCAAAGAAGCTTGTTCCCTAAGTCACATAATTTTAGCAATTTTAACCCTCAATGTTATTTATTATCCTTAGAATTTCACTGTCGATACTGAAACTCTATATGATAGGCAATGTAAGATCTAATTCTTTGAAATATAATGCATGTTGTCACAACACATTCACAAAATTAATATTTTCTGCGTAAATGGTGATAGCAATTCACGCACATCACTTCGCGTCGCTAACTTCAGATATAAGAAAACATCAGGAAACTCCAACCAAAGAAGTGCCAATAAGATGCCAAGAAAGCTATTCGCAATAAAAAAAAAAAACAGAATGTGCAGGCGCAACCACGAGCGAAAGAGCCAACCTGTGCCGCTCTGCTGGGCACTTGACGAGGATTAAAGCCCAGCCCGCACAAACGTGCGGGTGACTTTCTCACGCGCGAGTACACAGCGTGTGTGGAAAGAACGCGCAATTTTTTTTAGCGAAGCTAGTTTTTCCAAGTATTAATATTCTTTTCATAGGCATACACCCCCCGAAAAAAAATTTACAACAAGAAGGAGCGTTGATTTACACGTCTGAAGTAGCTGCTGTCGGCGCACGTGCTCAGACGGCATTTTGCGTGAAAGATTACTCGCCCTCTGGTGTCGAAATGATTGAACTACTGAAACAGATATATTCCCGTAAAGTTACACTTCAGCGGCACAGAGCTATGAAACCGAAACTGAAACAGGTGCCGTTTCGTGAGCACCTTTATTGACCCACACGTTTGTGCGGGTCAGGCCGAAAAAGGGATACGAGACGCGCTTGCTGATGCCTGCCGAGATAGCGCGCGCGCCAGCGCTCGCGACCGCACCCTTATAGTCCAAGTTCACAGGTGCGGATAGCGAGCCCCGCAGCTTCCCCCCCCCCCTCTACTGCGACGTCCCTTCATGCGCCTTCGTCCAGTGAAACACGGACAGGGCTTCCTTTCTTGTAGAGGAGCAACCGACGGCAGGCCTCGCGCGCGGTGTGGTGTAATCGCATGCGCCCTACGTGTGATAGAGATGGACAGCTTGTTTCATCTATGCTTCAGCCGTGTTCCTCGCTAGCGCTCGCGACCATTTACTAGCGGGTACAGCATACGATGCGCGTACAAAAGTTATAGATTTGGGCTTTATACGAAACATGACGGCGACAATGAAAACCTGCACAGAGTGCCCATATAATTGTTATCGCAATCAAAAAATATACAATAACCGTTGAAGCGGGTTGGCCTATTTTTTGGATAGCTGCATCGTCTTCGCTGTAAAGAGTTCGTCCATTGTAAGAATAAAATAATCCGGCGCCTCTTCCATTCGTTCCATTCCTTATCTCCTCGACACTTATTTCTTCATGATGCACGTGTACAATGAGAGTACTAAGCGCTGAGCCTATCAGAATTTCGAGCTTGTCGGCTGCGCTCTGTTATTTCGCCTTGCGTAATCGGAAACTCACAAAACAGTGCGAAATAAGTTCCTCACCACGCTAATCATGCGAGGTGAGGAAGAACGGGTGGGCGAATGCATGGTAAAGCAGGGTAGGAGACAATTCACAACTGATATTTCTCTTAGATGGACCAATAGAGAGTATTTGTTCTAATCATGTCACGTGAATCACCGTTCTCGCGTCACGAGGAGGGCAAGAAAAAAAAAACGAAAAAAAAATCGAGAAACACCAAGAGAGAATGACGCGCTTGATTTTGTATTTTAAGAGGCTGCTTTGGGGCCCTTAAAAAGACAGGGCGTGCAAACAAGGGCAAGAGAGTTGCAGTGATGTGATCGACCGAAGCCAGTTCGGTGCAGCTTCTGTAGCAGCGAAAACCTCCTTCTGGAGCAGCAAATCAGCCTTTTGGAGCAGTTGCCTCTCATACATTTTCGAGCACAACTTTTTAAGTAGCTAAGCGGGAGCAGTTTTACCACATTTAACAAATAACATATGCACACATGCATGTACTGGTGTATATATAGTTTCCCAAAAGCTGGAATTAACTCACTGCTCTTCGGTTTCCTGCGGACAGCTCTAAACTTCCATATATCCGTGACATATCAGGCCGCCCAACATTTCCTCCCAATACATGGCGGCAGAACAGCGCAAAAACGGGACAGAGACGCACACAGGACACAGCGCTGACTATCAACTGATTTGTTTATTGCAGAGGCAGAGGATATATACAGGCGAATCGAAAAAGCACAATGCCACCAAGTGACAAAGCCGGCCGGCATTTTTATCTACTGGCTATAGTGCACAAAAAAAATGGTCAAGGGCAGATTACACGTGAACGAGCACAAGACAGGAGGCTGAAGTGAAAACGAAAAACGAAGGTCATGACTGGGTGGTCGGTACAACGCTGATTAAAGCGGGTGAAACCAGTCATCCAAAAGCAACAGTAAAAAACCTTGGTTTTACAAAAAGATTTTTAAACAGTGACAACAGGCTAAAAACCGCAACAAGAAATACTAAAAGAACATACACTAAAAAACAGAAACAGGGCATCTGATAACATGCTTGGTGATCACGAATGAGGCTCTAGGCAGCGAATTTCTTTGTGAAACAGTGCTACCGATGGTGTGCTCACACAGGCAGCTCCCCTTTTGTGAATTATGTGCGCCTCACAAATTTCGCGTGCACATTGGTCCCGATATTTCTTAAGGTATGAGGCCAAGTGTCGAAAATGTTTTTTAAAAAAGCGATAATCACTGAATATTATTAGCCTACAATATAAAACACATCTTTTTAGGCACATGTGAGCATTTTAAAGCAAGTACTATTTTTTGTTAATTTTTCATAATTAAAAATGTCATTAAAAGTGGGCCTTACGCGAACACTCCTAACTCAAATTCCGTTCAATAAAAACGATTTATTTTTTTGCAGAGACATGAGAAAGGCTTTGGCCTGTGCAATCAACCAAAACAAATGAGATCTGATGAATATTAAAAACATAGTAATAAAATAACCCAAAAAGTATGCACTTGCACTAGGGGCACCTTCGTATAACAAGCAGCCATATTTAACCTTGTAGCACGATTTTGCTTATTGAGGTTCATCGCACGCCTACTATGTTGATAAGGAAGTGTGCCAAGTTTTAATCAAAAATGTTTATCAGCAAAAGAGTTATGACTGTTCGCGTACGGAAAAATACCAGAAATATAAGTTCTGAGAAAATCAACAAAAAAGGTTTGAAACAGGTGCAGCGCTTACACAAGGTGATCAAGAGCCCTAAAATTCTCAATATTCGTAGCCAGTTCCATCGTGGACCTTACTATTGTGAGCCTTTGGTCGAGTGGCAACTCTAATTTTTTTTTCTAGCTTGCAATGCAGCATCAGTGCCATGACGGGACGCTTTCGCGCTGCGGTGCTGATCATTTGTGAGACAAGCTTTTGCAGTGTAGAGGCCTGGATCGATCCGAATTTGCTCAAAACATAAAATGTGCTCTTGTTTCCACTATTGAAATGACACACAGTGTCAAACAAAGCAAATTTGGTGGTTTACAGGCTCACGTACGTGTCCTTGAGTGTGATCAACACATGTACCTCGTTACGCGTACCCGTGGGGAGAAGTTTATGACTTTTATGAACCAAACTGATGTGTTGACAAAGCTTTTAGAGCATTATTACATGTTCGCACTTGATATGATTGCTAAATAACCAACAAAATACTACATATCTAGTCAATCTTGTGATTCACACAAAAACGGCACTTTCAGTTTCGGTTTCGTATGTGATGGGTGGTCTCACGTTTTTGCTTGTATCTTTTGAAAAAATCAGCGTAGACAGAAACTTTTTGCAGAAAAATGACGGGCGATAAATTGCGCGTTTACCATGATCAAAAACCAAAAACTGACATTTTGAAAAAAAAGTCGCTTTTTTCACTTGGCCTCATACCTTAAGAACTTGAACCTTGTCAAGCAAAGGGGAGCAGCCACATGTTGTGCAATGAATAGCCAGGTTACTGCCTGTTGTCGTTTTTAAAGAATTAGCATGCTCGCGCATTCTGTCATTTATGCACCTTCTGGTTTGTCCTACATAAGATTTTCCGCATGACAATGGAATGTCATAAACGACGTTCTTCGCGCATTCTGTGAAACGATTTCTATGCTTCTTGTCACAGCACGAGGAACCTGCTTCATCCCTGTTCACTTGCTTGCGCAGAGAGGCCAGACGGTTTGGGCGGAAAACAAAACCCGTACGCCCACTTTGCCTGCAGTCTTCTTCAACCTGTGCGAGAAGCCATGCACATAGGGAATGACTGCGAAACGAGAGCGAGTGTACTGTTACTTCTGGTCGTCTTGAGTGTGACGAGCAGCTTTTCAGCTAGGGAACTTAGAAGAGCATTAGGGTACCCAGCGTCACTGAGACGTTCCACCTGATGCGTGAAACTTGCTTCTGTTCGATGCGGGCACGATCGGGCAAGGGCGCTTCTCATGGCCGAATAAGGTGTTCCTCTTTTGACTAGTTTTGAATGCGCGGAAGAATACGGAAGCAAATTCGTTTTAGACCGTGGGAAATAACTCCAGCAAATGTGGTCTTCTCGGACCATGAGCTATAAATCCAAGAACCTCAGCTCACCTCGTACAGGTACTTCTTTAGTCGTTGGCAAATTTTGGAGGTCTTTGTGAAATGCGCGGTGAACGACGTCAATGTCCTCGGATGGCACTATTGTTGAAGATTTTAGGATCACTAGATAGTCGTCGACGTACCTGAATACCTTTGGTACACTGGAAGACTGCAGGCTGGCCTCAAGGTCTCTGTCGTACCGCGCCAACAAAAGATCACTTAGCACAGGCGCGGGGCAAGATCCTATGCACACACCCTTTTTCTGGACGAGGAAGTCTCCTTCAAAATTCACGACGGAGGAACTCAGGTAGAGTGTCAGAAGTTCTTGGACGGTTGCCACGCTCGTTCCACAGGAGTTCTGGAACCTGACCACACCATGCTTGTCGATGCTCTCCCTGACGGTGTCCAGCAAGGCGGCGTGAGGTAGGGAATAGTAGAGATATTTGACATCCACGGAAAGAATAGTCATACCTGCAGAGCGTGTACACTCGAGGTACGATGAAACTTCTGTTGGACTGCGGACGAGATACGGATCCTCGACCTTCAGCACTGACAGGTGAACCTGCAAGTATGTTCCCAGCTGCTTTTGCCACGTGATCCTCTCTGATACTATCACCGGAAAAGGGCACTCCTCCTTGTGTGTTTTTGCTGTGAAGAAGGCGTTGAGACACGACACCTTGCTGTTCCTGATGGATGCGGCCAATTTAGTCAAACTGGCCGCCTCACACTTCTTGATTGCTTCCCTTCTCACCCTCTGCGGGTCTACTTCCACTTTCCGGAAATTTGAGCTCATCGCCCCGTCAGCCTTTTGCGCATAGTCTTCATTCTTTAGGACGGCGAAGCCCCCTTCCTTGTCCGATAGTACCAGCTTCAAGCTGGCATTCTTGAGTGACGACACCGTTTTTGAAACGGGGACACGTGCACATGAGTTGCAACGCTCCGGGAGAGTGTCGATGCTGTCCAAAACGCACCTGTCGGATTCTTGCTCGGTGCTTGCTTTTCTGGCTGTATTCCTGACCAAGGCCAACAATTCCGTCTTGTCCAGTTTCGGGTGGTTGCAGTACTTCGGACCTGCCGCCATGATCGTAAACCAACTAGCCCAACTAAGAACCCTCGTGCTCCCAATACAATTCTTATTTCTTATTCAGTCGCGCTTTCCATGAAGCTCCAGACAGTAAAACTTTTTCATGCATATTCTTTTTGTTATTAAAAAGAACTATTGTGAGGACGTCTGTGCTTGTCGGTACAACCTGGTTGCTTGAGTAGTGTGGTGAAGTACATGCTGTCGCATTTTATAGACAGACTCGTAAGGCTTTTGGTTCATATGCGGTTTATAACATGGAGGGTTTAATAATTTATTGAGAAATTGTGGTAAAATTGCAACGGTGCGCTCAACGAAATTTGTGATGATGAAAGGCTTGCATTGTATTTACACATGTTCTCTAAATTAAACGTTTGCGGAGTCGAGAAACAGCACCGATATAACGAGATAGTGCGTCACCGTGGTTTCCCAACATGCCACTGCAGCGGCTGGAATCGCTGGCAAATGCTGGCCGTTGTATGGTATTAAAACTTGAGTGCCCTGTATGAAATATTTTGGAGGTCAGCACAAGTAGCACTACATCTTTTTGACAAACTAACCTAGCTAGAAATTCTAATTACATACATGTAATGCTTATTGTAATTTATGCAATCAATCATATAAAAGACTACCATCTCACAAAAAGTTGTAGTTGTACAGATTATTAGTTTTTTTTTCTGGCTCCATAACCTTCAGTCTCTTTACCTGACTTGACGATGTAGTTTCATAGAATAGCCCCCCCCCCCCTCCCTTTCTGGCCGGTGAACTCAATATGCAGATTGTACGGTTGAATTGAATCTAGGCATGTAATGGAGCGCGGAAATAAATCTTGCGTATGTGAACCTGCCATCTCGATCTCTACTGTGTGCCTGCCACAATACATGGAAACTTTAATTAGCTTCCACCTCCCCCTCTCTGGCGTTGCTGTTTGTGTCAGTACATCCAGCTCTCGTACAAGCTGCCAGCTTACATTATTTTGCGTGCCTCCATCTATTAGCACTAAGCTAAAATTTACGGCAGGGCATGTGCTTTGGCACAGAAATCACCATTTAGGAGACATTGTGTGAATGGCTTTGCAGATGGGCAAAATGGTTGCAAGTGCGAGTTACTGCTCATCACCATCAGCTCAATTGAATAATCTGTGTTGAGTACGCAGCTGGTGGCCCCGGGAGATTTCTTATAACTACACAGCTCTCGCATGTTTGCTTCAATGGCCACTAAAATTAAAATGGTAACATACGTAATTCGAGCACCTGCCATATTTTTCTTCTCTCCGACGGACTGCGAAAATGATGTCTTGGCGCACGCTCGGCGCTAATTGTATGATTTCTGACGAAATGTAGCAGGATGTAGCAGGTTTCGCTTCTTGGCGCAGTTTGGCGCAGCAATCACATCACTGGAGTTGTCAAGACACCGCAAACGCCGCTAACTGAAAATAGCACAGCGGCGAAAAAAAAAAAATTAACGCAGCTTCACACTGTGTGCCAATTCTGAAAGAAAGTGGGCAGCCTTCTTTGTTTCTCTTCGGTTTTCTCTTTCTTTCCTCTTCTCTTTTCTTCTTTTTCTCTGTTTCCTTTTTTTTCTGTTTTTTTTCTGAATGTTTACTGATTTGTTCCTCTCTCTTTATTTATTTCTTCCTCTTTCTTGCTCTTTCTATTCTTCCTACTTTTTTCCTTTCTTTCTCTCTTGTTCTATCTTTTGCTTGCTTCCTTTCTTTTTCTATTTTTATACCTGCTTTTGCCTGCGTTACGCCAAGCGACGACAGCATACGACAACCCGGGCCCCTAAACTGCTCCGCACTTCATACCATCATCAAGGCGCTCGAAGAACAAGAGGAAGAAAACTTTTCCTTGGCGTGAGAGTGCGCTCAACATGCGACTGATGGCTATACTATTCGTGGTTTTTCCTGCGTTACGCCAAGCTACGGCAGCATACGATGACAGCATGCGATGACTGCATACGACAGCTCGGGCCCGTAAATTGCTCCGCACTTAAAATACTTGCGTGCGCATTCCCGGGAAAAAGGCGATACCTATCGCCTAGTTGCGCGTGATGGACAACGTGAGAGATAACTGGTCACTCTCTTGACTTCACCCTTGTGTTTTCACGTGTCTTATTAACATGAATACATCGTGGGGTTGCCTAAACTGACCACCAAATTGAGATACCTTTTTAGGTCAATACAGGCTCTCTAATACTTTCGAGCAATAGGAGGCACAGCTCGCCAGCTCTGACCCAGAGGTACAACTTGCGCTCCTGGGTCACGTCAGGCAGGTTACAGTAGCCAGTCGAGCACTGGACTTGGGGCCCCACCCATCGAGCTCATGACCCCTTGTCCCAAACCCTTAATAAAGTTCTTCTTCTTCTTCTTCTTCTTCTTCTACCTACTAGCTCAGCTATCGGTTATTGTAAGTGTTTCATTGCCTTTACTTGTCTAATTATTTATCGACTTACTCGAGTAAAAAAATTTAGGAAAAAGGTTCATGAAACCATCAATATATATTGCTTATCTATTTGATCTATCTATGCACAATGTAGTAGGCCCGAGACTCCACTACTATGCTATCCAGCGAGTTCGGTCGTCTCCCTTTAAGGCTGTAGGACACCGCAGCGTTGAGGTCAAGCAATACTGTTGAGACTTCTGGAGGAAAGAAAGATATATACAACTTCCGGGGAGCTATTCTCGATGTGTCCATCTGAAGATGACGTCCACAGTCCATTTCGGCAGAGCGCATTCAGTTACTCGTAAGAGCACTTGGCCTTGATGTTTGCTCTTGACCACGTAGATGCGTCCACCGTGGTGGTGTAGCGGTTAGGGTACTCGACTGCTGTCCCGAAGGTCGCGGGTTCGATCCCGGCCGCGGCGGTCGCAATTCTATGAAGGCGAAATGGTAGAGGCTCGTGTACTGTGCGATGTCAGTGCACGTTAAAGAACACCAGATGGTCAAAATCGCCGGAGCCCTCCACTGCCTCAATAATTCCGCGGCTTTGGGACGTTAAAGCCTAGATTATATATATATATATATATATATATATATATATATATATATATATATATATATATATATATATATATATATATATATATATATATATATATACCACGTCAATGCACCGAACCCGCCAGCAAATTCCCAGTGTAAGAAGATGAAAGTGGACGAAATTTACAGGAAGAGGAACTTGTCAAGTCTGAACTTGCTTATGAATGTGTCCCAGATGTTTGAGAACCATGCAGGGAATGCGTACCGACCTTCGCAGGTGCGTCGGACGGGCGGCCGCATTAAACCTAATTCGATGGCTTACACAATCAGAATTTGTGCACCGCCTCCGAGATGTACGTCCAAAAGCGGGTGTCTGGGCGCTGCGTTCGTTGCGTTGAAGCGCATTCGGTCCCCCCTCATTAGTGTCGAGAGTTGTGAAAGCTTCGTGACATCAAAATGACGTTGCGGAAGAAGATCCGGAACCAGGGAGCGCACTGGTCAACGAACTCCAGCCAATCAGCTGCGGCCGAAATGGACAGTCCACTAGGGGGGACACATCGAGAATAACTCCCCAGCCATAAAAAATGAAACAGAAGCATGCTGGGAACTCTGACCAGAGCTTGGAGCACGAGGGGGGGAGTGGCGTCGGAGGAGGTTGGTCTGTGGACGTGAGATGCGCGCGCTCCTGAATTTTATTTTATTTACACATGAGCTCACCAAGAAAAAGGAAAACAAACAGGAGCATGATGGGAATTGTAACACGAGGCCGAAGTGGTAGTGGCTTCAGAGGAGGTTGACTTATGGATGCTAGGCGTGCTCTCGACAATTTTTTCTCTCTATGGCTGAAGCGCATTCCGTTCCTCTAATTTGAGTCAAGAGTTGTGAAAACTTCATGACGTAATATTGACGTTGAAGAGGAAGAATCGGAAAGAGGGGGCACGCTGCTGGCCGAGCTTCCTCCAATCAGCGGCAGCTGAATGGAGAGTCCATTACACCGACACATCGAGAAAAGCTTGCCAAGTGAAGTGATGTATTTTATGCCCCGGTTCCCCGTTCGGGTTAAAACGAAAGGCTACCGGCGGCGCGCCGAAGATATTGCGCGGCGGCGGCGGCGGCGCGGTCACTCTGAAATTTTCGGCGGCGGCGCGATCGGCGTGAGCAAAAGCAGGCAGCGGCAGCGGCGCGGCGCGGCGGCGCACAGCTCTAGCTCCAGCCCTCCGAGGATGTCGTAAACACCTCCCACCACAAACGCACTCGAACTGTGCTCGTGCTGGACCTTACCAAAGCATTCGAAAAAATGTACCACACTGCCATTCTGGACGCTCTCTCCTCCCTTGTGTCCATGGCTGCATCGTCGCTTTCCTCGCCCACCGCGATGATGCCATACGGCACAGACCGGGCTGTGAGTCGGGGTGAGTAATATTTTGGTGAGTCCGAGTGAGTCGGGTTGAAGAAAATTTTCGTGAGTGTGAGCCAGAGTGAGTTGGGCTCAGGAAAATTTTGTTGAGTCTGAGTTAGACCTGTGCGCCGGTCCCGCCGGCGGCGGAGAGTCAACCGCGCGGCGCAAGGGAAGCGCGTTCATTCAAGAGTCATTTGTGCCGTGAGTCTTGAAAAAAAATCGGTTTTCCCGAAAGGGCGAAGCAGTGAATGCGATAGCAACATACCGCGATGTTATAATTAACTGAGGCCAGCAGCTAACTTTTTTAGGGGCGAAGCTCCTTAGGGTGTGGGTCTGTCCCTCCTCTGTAGTTGCTGTAGTAGTAGTAGTAGTAGTAGTAGTAAGTAGTAGTAGGTAGGTAGGTAGGTAGGCCAGCAGCTAACTTTTTTAGGGGCGAAGCTCCTTAGGGTGTGGGTCTGTCCCTCCTCTGTAGTTGTTGTAGTAGTAGTAGTAGTACGTAGGAGTAGGTAGGTAGGTAGGTAGCCACGTGTAGTGGAATGTACCCCCTCCATGTGATAAAGATGACGATGACGCAGTATAGTGGAATGTACCCACTACACGTGATAACGATGAAGTATAAGCGCGTTCCATTATAGTGGAATGTACCCACTACACGTGATGAAGATGACGATGACGCCGTATAGTGGAATGTACTCACTACACGTGATAACGATGAAGTATAAGCGCGTTCCAGTATAGTGGAATGTACCCACTACACGTGATGACGATGACGCTGATGACCATGAAGTATAAGCGCGTTCCAGACCACACATTCTCTTTCTGCCATGGATGAAAACGATCGAGCTTCGCCCACTCATCATCATTCACTTCGTGGATATGGCGTGATTTTTCATCCGATCTCGCGGAACTGCAAAACGTTGGTGTAAGGGGATGCGGCCGCGCTTCCGGGAAAGAAGCGGTTTTCGTGCAATTTGTCGTATCAGTGGTCACAGCACGAAGCGGTGAGATCATAGCGCGTAGTAGGGTATACGAGCTATTTGCTGATGCCTACCGAGATAGCACGCCCGCCAGCACTTGCGACCACGCCTTTATAGTCAAAGTTCACAGTTGCGGTGGTTGCGGCTCGAGCCACGCAGCCCCTCTACACCGTCGTTCCTTCCTACTCCATCGTCCAGTGAACGACGGACGCTTGCTTTCTGGTTGACGAGCGATCGACGGCAGGCCTCGCACGAGGGCTGATGTTATCGCATGCGCCCTCCGTGCAACGGAGATAGGTAGCTTGTTTCATCATGCTTGAACCGTGTTCCTCGCTATGACTCGCGAGCTTTTACTCGCGGGTGCAGCACACGATGCGCGTACAAAAGTTAATGATTTGGACTTTATGCGGAACATGACGGCGACGATGAAAGCCTGTACAGAGTGTCCATATAATTGAATAAAAAATTATACAACAACCTTAGAAGCGGGCTGGCCTTTTTTCTGGTAAGCTGCATTGTCTTCGCTGTAACGAGTTCGTCCGTTGGAAGAATCCGGCGCCTCTTCCGTTGGTTTCGTTCGATCTTTCAATGCAATTCTTACAGGCAATATCTCCTCGACACTTGTTTCTTCAAAAAACAAGGGTACAATGTTAGCGCTAAGCGTTGAGCCAATCAGGATTTCGAGCTTGTCGGCTACAAGCTGTTATTCCCCCCTTGCGGAACCGGAAACTTACGAAATGGAGCGAAATCAGCGCATGATAATCATGAGAGGGGAGGAAGAACGGGTGGGCGAATGCATGGCAAAGCAGGGTAGGAGACAGTTTACAACCGACATTTCTCGTATATAAACCAATCGAGCGTATGTGACCTAATCATGTCACATGAATCTCCGTTCTGGCGTCACGAAAAGCGCAAAAAAAAAAAAAAAAAAAAAAAAAAAAAAAAAAAAAAAAAAAAAAAACGAGAGACGCCAAGAAAGAATAACGCGCACGATTTTTATTTTCAGAGGCTGTTTTGGGGCCCTTGAAAAAACAGGGTGTGCAAACACGGCCACAAGAGTGTAGTCAAGGCACCACAAACGCCGCTAACTGAAGAATCGTACAGCGCGGAAAAAAAGGTACACAAAAAGAATTAAGGCAGCTGCGCCCTAGCCTTGCCAAACCTGAAGGAAGTACGGAGCTGGGCAGCCTTCTTTGTTTCTCTTCGGTTTTCTCTTTCTTCTTCCTCTTTTTCTCTGTTGTCGTTCTTCTTTCATTTTTTCTCGTTTTATTTCTGTTGATTTCTCCCGCTCTCTTTATCTATTTCTCTTTCTTGCTATTTCTATTGTTCGTTCTATTTTTTCCTTTCCTTCTCTCTTTTGCCATTCTTGGATTGCTTCCTCTTTTTTCCTATTTTTATACGTCGTTTTGCGTGTGTTACGTGAAGCGAGGACAGAATTCGTCAACATACGACAGCGCGGGCCCCTAAAGTATTCCGCACTTAATATCATCAAGGCGCTCGAAGAACAAGAGGAAGAGTTCTCCTTGGCGTGAACGTACGCTCAATATCCTACAGATGGCTATGCTATATGTGGCTTTGCCTGTGTTTCGCCAAGCTACGACAGCATACGATGAGAGCATACGACAGCCCGGGCCCCTAAAGTGCTCCGCACTTAAAATACTCATCTGCGCATTTCCAGGCAAGAGGCGATACCTATCAGTCAGTTGTGCGTGATGGTCTACCTGAGAGATAACGGGTTACTCTCTTGACTTCACTCTTGTGGCTGTGTTTTCACGTAGTGTCGTTTTAACATGAATGCCTACCAACGAGCTCAGCTGTCAATTATTCTGAGTTTTTCATTGCCTTTACTTCTCTATTTATTTATCGACTTAATCGGGCAAAAATGAAAGGAGAAAAGTGCATTAACCCATCGATATATATTAATTACTATATTATTTATCTGTGCACAATGTAGTAGGTCCAAGACTCCACGAATATGCTATCCAGCGAGTTGGGTCATCACGCTTTAAGGCTGCAGGACGCCGCAGCGTTGAGGTCAGCCAACGCTCTTGAGACTTCTGGAGGAGAGAAAGATACAACTTCAGGAAAACAATTCTCTATGTGTCCACCTAAAGGAATGGTCCACAGTCCATTCCGGCACAGCGCATTCACTTACTCGAAAAAGCGGTGAGCTGTGATGTTTGCTCTCGACCATGTCGATGCACCGAACCCGCCAGCACATTCCCGGTGTAAGAACAAAGTCGACGAAATTTACAGAAACATGAACTTGTCAATTCTGAACTATCATATGAATGTGTGGGAGAACGATGCAGGGAGCGTGTCCCGACCTTCACAGGTGCCTTAGACGGGGGCCGAATCAAACGTACCTATTTCGATGGCTTACGCGATCGGAATTTATGCGCGGCCTCCGAGATGTACGCCCAAAAGCGGATGTCTGCGCGCTGCGTTCATTGCGTTGAAGCGTATTCCGTACCTCTCATTAGTGTCGTGAAAACTTCGGGACATCAAAATGACGTTGCGGAAGAAGAACCGCAAACAGCGGGGTCGCATAACTCCTGCCAATCAGTTGTGGCCTAAATGGACAGTCCACTTGGAGGACACATCGAGAATAACTTCGCAGCCATAAAAAAAATGAATGCTGGGAACTGTAACCAGAGCATGGAGCACGAGGGGGGGGGACGGCGTCGGAGGAGGTTGGTTTGTGGACGCTCGTGAATTCTCGGTTTTTATTTTTTCCATGAGCTCACCAAGAAAAAAGGAAAAGAAAGAAGAGCGTGGTGGGAATTGTGACGCGAGGAGGTAGCGCCTTCAGAGGAGGTTGGCTTATAGATGCTATACTCCATCTCACCAATACCTTGCAGCACTGCCGAAGCTACGGGGAGTACGCAGGCAGTATCCTTTCGCAGAACATAATATAGTTCCGGGCTTAGCTCTTTCATTATCAACAAGGTACAAGGGCTTTAGCTGTGCTTCTCGCATGACGCGTTACAGCGATACGTGGCACGTCAGGGCCTTCGCGCATGCACTTCGCAATTTCTGAAATAATGCAGAGATTACCGGCTGGTAGCCGTAATAACCACCCTAACCGCGATGACGTACAGCAACATGGCAGCCCCCCATACACCCCAGACCATCCGCTTTTATCAGAATTCGTGCTTCTGACTGGCTCTCTGCCCGGAGAGCAAGAAATAAGTGGCGTAATCTGCCATCGCTTAGTCTCATCTAACGCTGAGCGCACAGCATCAGGTATCTTTTTTCGCTCTTATCTAGATCGCTCGTTTATTTTGATGCTGCTAGGACTACTGAGGCGGTACCGAGTCGTGAAATTGGTTTGATGTTAAATGAGCAGATGTCGCCACAACATTAGCGTCAGTGATGCGTTGACGATGCGAAACACCCTGAATGTCTATGTTGTTTTCTGTGCCAATAAATTGCTGTTGAACCCAAGAATGGTACGTGATTGCTGCTGAAAGTGCGTCGACCGTGCTGTCAAAAAAGAACTCGGTGAAAACGCCAGTATGAACGCTGTTATAAAAAGAACCGCGTTCCTAACAAACGCCAGTGAACACGTCCTCTACAAGTGGGTTTCTGAACATAAAGAAACGGCGAAGTGGCGTTCCCGCAGAGCTTTTTGCGTTCTGTAATAAATGCAAGGAGCAAGTATCGACAAGGTAGGCGAGCTGACGCCAAAGAGACGACGAGCGGACGACGCGATGCACATGAACACGTCTTGAGGGGGGCTTTCGCCTTTCCTATTGGCTAACAAGCCCCGCAGCTTCCACAGTGCTGCAAGGTACTTCTGAGATGGAGTATAGGCTCGCTCTCGCCTATTTTTTTTCTCTGTGGTTGAAAAGCATTCCGTTCCACTAATTTGAGTCCAGAGTTGTGAGAACTTCGTAACGGCAAAATGACGTTGAAGAGGAAGAACCGGAAAGAGAGGGCGCGCTGCTGGCCGAGCTCTCGCCAGTCAGCGGCGGCCAGGGTTGCCGTTGGGTGGACATGAAAATGCGCGGAACTCACGCCAAAAGTAGCCAAAGTAGCCATGTCATTTGATATTAACGCCGAATTTCTAGCCAAATAGAACAGCAGCGGTATTACCAACAGAGTCTTTACTATTGATGAAAAAATAAAACCATTTTGAATAAGTAAAACCCCAAGTTTAAAAAAGCATGGCGCCAACTGGAAATTTTCGTCGCCAACTGGGTCCAAAAGTAGCCAATTTGGCGCAAAGTAGCCGTCGTGTTTACATGTTCTCTTTTTTTTTATGAAATTTACATCATCACTTATACTGTTATGATAATTGCACTTTTTTCTCATTCTGTGGATGCCACGTCTTATTTGTTTTTATGTTTATCATGTACAGGAGGTCCCAATTCAGTCTCCGACTACGGGACCTCCTTCTGTATACTGTTTGTACCAATTTGATTTTATAGTAATAATAAAATTTGATTCTGATTCTGAATCAACTCCATTAATACTTGCCGTTGCGCCCAGCGAGTGCAAGAAACGGATAGTTCAATTTTAGCATTATTTTAGTAAAACTCCTCAAAACACACCATTTCTAGTAAAGTTGAAGCGGTTGAGGTATTCCTCATTTACATGCTTGTATGAGTATAACCAACCAAAATATGTGACTTTGATGTGCATAGTGTCATGTACAAAATAAACATCAGATATCGGTATCATGTTTCCACATTTATTCCTTATGATTAAGAATCGAAAAGTCGTGAAGGCTGGAGGAATCAGACTTGTGACTTGCTATGTTGTCGCTCCTGTTCAGCCTGAGCAGCCATGAAAAATGGTACCTGAAAAAAAGAACGTGATATCGTAATGATAAGACGGAATCATAGTAAGAGTTTGCAATACCTACACAATAAGTCATTTACACAGACATAATGAAGGCTCACAACAAAACAACAAATGCAAAGAGGCATGGTTAGGAACCGTGTTTTTTGCCGTTATCGTGTAAAACAACTTTCATAAAGTAGCTCAGACATGGCGTATGCTAGAATTAACGCACATAGCTCCCACAGTAACGTATACTAACTCCATTTTGTTATAACTCCGAACGTCATCGCAGATGTAGGCAAAGCACGAAAAGAGCAAACAGAAACGAGGGAAAAGTGCGCCCGGCGGCGGCCGCAACAACGCGCGCCGTTGAAAGTCTAGAGCTTTTCCCGTTATCGGCGAGGCGAGTCCTAAACATTTAAGAGACTACCGCGTACGTGCTGAAAGCATCATACTATATCTGCACCTCAAAACTACGGTCTTTACGCCAACAACAAAAGCCATTATATACAGTGCGTCTATGTGTCCTGTACACAGACGATTTTTTATTCTTTTTTTTTCATGTTTACACGCGCGGAAGCCGCTGCACAATCGAGTATCGATGGAAATGTTATTATGACGTAGACTAAAGCGCACCTTAAAATGATATCGAGCATCTTCATCAGTGCAGACAGAATGTGCGATCAGAAAATAATCGCCCTTGATACGGGATTGCAGTCACTTGCACAACAACGCGCATAGCGGTCTCAGCTCGTTAAGTAACAGTTTTAATTGGGCATCTGCAACAGCCCCGCGGACGCAGGCTACCGTTGGAAATGGCTGCCAGCCTACTTCCGCATAGCTGCTGCAGACGCCCAGCTAAAGCTGTGTAATTCGTACATACGAAAGCAGTACACTCACCGTTAACAGGCGCACGTTGTACGTGTCCGCTGCTCCAAAAATATTCCTCACTCCAAGCGTCACTTCGAGCACGGAGCCTGGCGTGCAGCCACCGAAGATACGCACGTTCGCTCGAACGCTCGAACTGAAAACTACAAGACACGCGACCAGCGACCAGCACAACCAACGCAGCGCATTCCAAAAGACGGATGAGAGGGAGAGAGCAGGCAGCGGAGGCAGCGGAGGTGGTGGAGGCGCCGCGCCGGCGGCAACAGTTTGGCGTCGGGGCTCGCGGGCCCACCACAACGACGCCGAACGGCAAACGCGCGATATGTATGGCCGCGCCTTCATCCCGGAAGCCAATCGAAAGGCTCTTCACGAGAGTGTTCTGACTCCTCTAAAAATGCCAACTCTCTTTCTCTGCCTCTACCTTCCAAAAAGGCGTCCAGTGACGACCCGAAGGGAATCACGGTCTTTTGATCCGCTTTTGACTCCCTTTTTTCTTAGAGTGTATGTCTCAGTATTAGAGAAGCGAGTTGGGCGATTTCGTACGTATTGACTAACTAGATTGACGAATTAGACAACTATTTAGCGCGAAAGAACAATGGACAAGGTAAAGACAACAGACAGGACGCGGCGCTTAACCTCAACTGAGCATTTAGTAAAAAAAAAGCACACTCACAAGCTGCGCAACACGGAAAACATCACTCGAAAAGCGCCCCCCCCCCCCCCCCCCACCCTTCCCCGTAAGCACCACTGCTTTTCTTCATCTCTTGACATGCCTATGCAACCTACTCCGGCCGCATCTACATTCTTAGAAAAAAAATGTCGTCATATTCACTAAGTAAATACCAACCGCTTACTCGTCACAAAAAGCACTAACCCCTTAGTAAGTCAAGGTAGTGAAATATAGGTTAGTGAAATATGCTACCCTGGTTAGTAAGCGAATAGTACTAACTCAAATGGTTGGTCTGTTACTAAGTTGTTGGCAGCAACAATCGCAGTAGCAACATAGTAGCCGTACTAAAACTAGCGAAGTACAAATAAACAGCTGCTTTTGCTTATTTTGTTTATACATGACGTGTGCATTGCCGTACCGCATGGATTCTATAGAATAGCATGCCCAAGATCAGAAACTAAAAAAATGGCACGACATTTCCCAGTTACACCAATTATAAACCGCTAATTACCCCAAGTAATTGCCATAGTAAGTGCACATCACACCAACGTGCATAGAGGTATGTACGCACCACAAGTGGCAGAACACATACACATGCAACTATAGCGCGCCATCTGTGGCAACAGCTGCTTAATTGACGGCTTTTTATGCCCACTACTATGGAATAGCACACATTTTACCGGTTAGCAGCCATAGAATTGAGAACAATAATCGTTGTCATCTACCCAGCATCTCGTGCCCTACAGTTCGCGTTTAGGTGTGCCGTCGCGTAGCACAAAAGTGTTATTCCAACATAATCAAGAGAATCCAAGTTTGTCTAAATTTTGCTTAAGACTATCACAATTACGGCGTAATATACAACGGCATCTACGAAGCATCTGGCCAGACGATCGTTTGAGAAAGCACAGGGCAGCATTCAGTGCTGCTGCGGCAGCTGGCCATCTCGCTGACCATTGCGGAAGGTGCATGTGCACAGCGCACGGGGGGAAATCAGACCGCAAAGTTACCGAGGCATTTTGCATATGAGAAGTGGGCCATGGGTATGTAAGCGCTCTGTCGCTGGCTCTCAGCAATAAATGATGAGCATACCTTGAAAGAAAACTGCGCATGGAACTGTTTAGTTAGATGCTTTGTTTGTTGTGTCATTTCATGTGAAAGAGCAATGCTTTGTTTTTGCAGTCAGTATTAACAGTAATTAGTGTGTTCAAAATGTATCCGTTTTTTTAATAGTCAGTCGCAACTTGTGCTCTTGAACTGTCACGTGATCAGATGTCGGTTGCGCACGCTCCCAGTCCGAGGTCAAGGTGAAAGTGCCCCAGAGCGCTCTGAAAGAACCAGCCGAACGTATTCAAAGCGCTCGGTTTCGTGTCGTGAGTTGAACACGCAACATCCAAAACACACCCCAGACGAAGGCTGCCAGAACTAGACCGTTCTATTTGTTGGGGCTACCTTAATTTTTTATAGCCAGCCGTCAAACCACATATAGTCAGGTGCAATCAGGTGCAACTCAAGCAACACACTATCTCCAACAGCAAGACGCGATGCGTGCGCACTGATAGCGCAATATGATTTGCAGCAGTCCTCCCTTCTTTTGGGGCATACCAGCGAACTCGTTTCCTACTTCGAGTCGAAGGCGAAGCACAGGCGCAGTAGGTTCTCCGGCGTTTGAGGCTAGTTTTGGCTCAATTTTACAGCTGATTATATCTGGCCTGTTGCGACTGGGGGACCGAGTACGCCGAAGCCACCACGAAGAGTTAGGAGACCTTAGAACGAGGGGCCCGACATGGAGGACCACTTGTCTTTCAAAACCAGCAACTGTATTTACAAATAGGGTAAGATGATTGGAGATACATCTGACTGACGACGACGCCGAGCCTTCTCCCTGCTCTTCAAGACTAACCTCCTTCATTGGTGGTGGCCGATTGCAAAAGGGCTAGGAGGACTGTTGACCTGGTACGGCCCAGCAGACAAATCGAATCACTTGCCGGACTCGCGGCCTCTGCTCCCACTATTTTCCTCCGAAGCGCGCTGCTTTCCACGGAGATCCCAAGGCAGGAAAAACCGTTCAGGTAACGGCTACGTGACATCGGCAGGTGGAAGGAATGCATGGGAAAGCGCGTTCGGGGTAATTCATGCGCGGGCACAGCAGCAGCGGGTGCGCACCTGTGCAGGACGCTCCCTCTCCACTTCGGGGAATGCTGGTCCGATCGCAACAGGCCGTTGTTTCGCTTGTAGCAGCCACGGAGCTGTGTCTCATACGAATCTAGACCATGTGCCGCTCATGTAGCCCGCCTGGTATCGCAATGGATCATGGTGCCACGGTGCCACTCTCAATTTTGAGGCCAAACTGCGTCGCCTGGACTCTTTCTGCGAAAATTAGGGAAAAGACAAAGCTGGAGGAGGAACTTCCTCAGGAGAACTTTGTTTTGGGCGAGCTGGTTCATGGTCAAACTTTCGGGTGGCAGCACTAAATAGCACACGCACAGTGATACATAGTAGACACAATGGGTGCTTTCTTGAAACTCGTCACCAGTGCAAATATCTGTGCCACAATCACTCAATTTTCTTTTGAGACAAATCACGTTCTACCAGAAATTTTGCCGAAATTTAGGAGCAAAGTGTAATGTCTGGAGAAAGCGGCGACAAATTCGTTGTCAGATAAAGCGCCTGCAGGTTGTACGCGGTAGTCGGTTACGTTGTACACGCCTCGCCGAAATGTCACTAAGTTCGCAAGTCTACGGTTCCAGACGACATCGACGACGCGAGTTTCAGGGGCCGCCGACGTGCACTCGTTTCTCGTTGTGTTCTCGTGGTTTGCCTGCATCTGCGATGACGTTCGCCGCTATATTTAAATTGAGTTAGCGGACCTGGCTTCTTGGGAGCTGTGTACAGTAATTCTATCATATGGCACGTTCGATATCGATGCAGACGGCGTCCGTCCATCCGTCCGCACGCGTTGCGTGTCGTTCGGGCGCTCGCTGAGTCTTTAAAGGGGAACTCCGGCGATTTTTCGATACTCACCGATTTAAATAAAACTTTAAACATAAGTTCTCTTCGGTGCCCTGATGATATGTGCCAAATTATACAGCCATAAGTAATTTAGTTTTTCGGAAAACGAGTTTTAAAATTGGTAACCGATTCCGGAATCATACCTTCAAATGCGGGCCACCCTGTGTACGTGACGTATCGGCGTACTTCTTTCTCGTCCCCCCCCAGACGGACGCTTGCTCGCGGCGCGCCCTTTTAAATGCGAATGCATTTCTAAGTCGGGCTATGTCAGGCATCCAGCGTTGGCGTTGTCCGGCGTTGTCCGCGGGGAGGAGGATAGGTTGAGGAGGTGTCCGCGCGCCGGCAGGTGTTATCTCTCCGCTCTCACTCCCTCTCCCATAACAACAGCTGCGGGCGCGCGCGCTTATCCTCGCCCCTAGCAACCGGAGCAGGTGGGGCGGGCGGAGTAGCGGAGAGTGAGTGGAGAGGAGGAGCGCGCTCTGACGCGTGAGGGCGCTCGCATCGCGGGAGCTCGGCGGAGCTATAAATGAAAAAAAAATAAAATAAAAAAAATTAAAAAAAATAAAAAAAATAAAAAACACACAAAAAAAAGAAAAAAAAAACAAACGGCGCTTCGCCGTGCTCCCGACCGGGCTGCAGAAATTAGGCGCCTTTTCCTTCTTCGAACCACAACCACCATATATAAATGGAGTGAAGCGCGCGTGAAATGCATTCGCATTTCCTCACGATTCCCTTCGGGGAGGTGGGGGGCATTTTTTTTCGAGGCGACGCTTCCGCGCTCATGTAGCTGCACTCCTCATCGCTGGACTCCTCGCTGGTCAGTTCAGACGAGCTGGCACAGCTTGTTTCCACGTCGGAAGACATCGGAAGTTTGCTTTTCCCGCGAAAGAAGAGGCACGTGAGCAATGTTTACGTTTACGCCGTGGTGGCGTGTAGCGGATTTGGTGACGCCATGACGTCATCGCGTACCCAGCATGGAGCACGGAACAGCAACCCGTTTCGGTTTCGGTTTTGACTCGTTTTTCATTGCTTATTTAAAATTATTGACGAGTGACTCGGCAAAATGAACCGCCCTAGCTGTTGCAGGACTGTTAATACTATTTGAACACGGCGTTATCTCGGTATGGTCGAAAATGCACCGGAGTTCCCCTTTAAGAATGAATTACGTTTGTAAAGCACGGGGTCAATAGCCGCTCAATGCGTACCCCTGACAGTGGAAGGGTGCGCATGGGTGCTGGAATATGCCGGCACAAAGCGAGGCTTGCTCCGGGAGAAAATTGTGGTTTTATGAAAAAGTGCTTTCATTTGCGCACAGCCTGCCCCTATTGCAAAACGAGATTTCCGCCTTCTTTTGTGTTTTCTGTAATAAATTATTTAAAGCAAAACACGTGACATCGGTGCGTAGAGTTACGGTGCGTTGCACAAGGAGTGCTTTTACTAAAAAAAAAACAGGCTGTGCGTGGAGACGTATCCATCTCCATTTATTTATTCAAAATTACTAAAAGGCATCGACCCGGGCTTTCCGCGTCGAAGACATCCCAGATGCACTCTTTAGCGCATGCTCTGGCAGTGCCTCGACTTGCGCGGGGGGCCCAGGATATCCTTTTACTGAAGAATACTGGCTCCAGCTCGTCGCTAGCTCCGCCAAGGAAGAGCAGCTCAGGGGTGTCCAGAGAACCCTCGAAATCGCCGAGTGTCACAACCTCCCGGCTCCATCGTGGGTGCGGCCCGCAAGTGATACGCCTTAACAGGGCCACTCGTCGTCTTCTCAGGACTAAATAAAGTTCTTTGTCTGTCTGTCTGATCATTATTCCGAGCATTTCAGATCACTTCCCTCTCTTCATTCTAGTGGAGAGCCACTCTCGGAAAAACGAAGGGGCCACTATGATCTGTCGCCTCACACTCGTGAGGCGAAAAAAAATCAGCGCCTTTCGCCTGGCCAACGACGCACTCTATGTAGACTGAAATAGGAATCGACACGGGAACACGCAAAAGAAAAAATTGGGGGACCCTTAATCTTCGCCTTTAAGAGTTTAATGCGATAGCGATATCCTGTCCCTTGTGCGTACTTCAATCACTTAGTGCATACTATGTAATGGGTAGCATGCTTTAAACCAGGAGCAATTATGCGTGGCAAATGTGGGAAATGCACCCACTTGCTATGCACCCACTACGTGGTGTTAAGGGAATACGCGCAGTCAGGTGTGTGTCGTTTGTAATGGGTGGCTGGCTTTAAACTATGAAATCGTTATGATAGTCACATATTCTGACACCCGATGGCAATGTACGCTTGTACCACGCAATATTCCTGGGATATTACATGTTATATTGCGTCGCCTATATAAAAGACGCTTGCGTTTGCGAAGCATGAAAGTTATTTTCACTGCATTTCCAAGCAGAGGAAGTTATTTTCATAGTATTCCCAAGCAGAGGCATGGCTGAGTGGTAGAACACCTGCTTGCCACGCAGACGACCCGGGTTCGATCCTCACTCGGACCCGAAAATTTTTATTATTTATTTTATTTGCATCTTTCTCGATTTTTCGGTCACGGACAAGATGATGACGTTGGCTCACAACCAACGACACCGACGCCGACGCCGACGCCGGAATTTCTGCGAAACGAGCTCTTTAACGCTATCGCGTTAAAAACACGGACAAGCGCTGTTTTCAACTGAACCTTTTTTTTAACGCGAAAGGTAAATAATACGGAAAATTAAAAAAATGGGGGACCCTTAACCTTCGCCTTTAAAGGGACCCTGAAACGGTTTTGAGGATTTTGTAGAAACACATTGCGCCAGTAGACCAAGTCCTAAGGCTCATTTACAGACTAATTTAAGCTCTCTGCGTACACTGTGTAATTGATTACAACGCTATAAAGCTGCGAATCGCTGCAGATCACTGCGGCTCAGCCCAACGCGTTTTCAACCGCCCCTCCCCAGTATGACACGCAGTCTGCGCACGATCTGATTGGCTGCGGTGTGCGCGCACGAAAAATTGGCTGGTAGGGTGGCGGCACCTGTCGGAGCAGATATCAACCCCTCCGCGATGTCTCTGTTGCCAGACGGCGTGCGTGCTGCCGGGCGCACTGGGGCTATGGTCTCCGAGATGCACGCAACCTGTCGGCGTGCAGTCTCAGAGGTCATCACCGGGCGAAGCTCAAATCATCGAGTGTGCTCACATGAGCTCTGCGATCGCCAGCGATGCCAGCGTGTATCATGAGTTGAGGAGGCAAGGCAGGGGTAAGAAGGAGGGTATGATATAATTGGCCGTAGCCGCCTTGGTACACGGCGTGCAGCGAAATTTGTGGTGCCAATGGTTCGATTATGCTGTAGCCTAAACGCTGACAAAGCTTCAAATAACCGTTTCAGGGTCCCTTTAAGAGTTGAACGCGATAGCGGTGTCCTGTCCCTAATGAGTACTTCAACCACTTAGTGCATACTTGCTGTGCCCCCCACTACACGGTGTTAAGGGAATACGCGCAGTGACGTGTGTGCCTTTTGTAATGGGTGGCTGGCTTTAAACCACGAAGTTGTTATGATAGTCACATGTTCTGACGACCGATGGCAACGTACGCTTGTACCACGCAATATTACTGCGATATTACATGTTACAGTGCGACGCCTGTATACAGGACGCGTGTGTTTGTGAAGCATGAAAGTTACTTTCACTGCATTTCCAAGCAGAGGAAGTTATTTTCACTTTATGTACAAGCAGAGGCGTGGCTGTGTGGTAGAATATCTGCTTGCCACGCAAACGGCGTGGGTTCGAAGCTCACTCGGAACCAGAAATTTTTATTATTTATTTTATTTGCATCATTCTCGATTTTTCGGTCACGGACAAGATGATGATTTTTCGCTCACAACCACCGACGCCGTAATTTCTGCGAAACGAGCTCTTTAATGCTCTTGCGACAAGATTTCATGCATGATCACACGTGCTCTTCCAAAAACGATAATTCTTTTGTCGACAAACAGACAGATGCCGTACTGATGCATGATGAACCTTCTTGCGCTACGGCTTCAATGATTTCGCGAGTGCCTTGGTCCTGATGTCTGCCGATGATTGTAGTCTCTTCGAACAGGGGGTGCATCCGCAGGCACGGCAATGAATAGCTAAAAAACAGCGCTTGTCCGTGTTGTTTCTTTTGTGTATCCCCGTGTCGATTACCGCGCTGTTTCATAATTCAAGACCAACTAGCCCAAAGCTTCCCTTTACTATGTTCTATGTCGACCCATCGGTTTTAGAAGATGACGGAGGAGAACGGGGACTTTGCAGCCACGCAAAGGAGCTAAAACCAATTTCGTTCGTAGCTCAAGAAAGGCCCACATCATGTCGGCCAGCAAGTGACGTCTTGCAAAAGCTACTATTTGGATAATGTGTTTTACATGATAATGACTACTGCATTGATCCTTTTTACGTCTGTTGGCATTTGTTGTTTTGCTGTGAGCCCTTTTTAGGGGCGAAGCTCCTTATAGGAGTATCGACACGAATTTTAAAAATTTTCGGACTGTTGCTCTAAATTAAAGTACTGGTGTCGAGAAACCTGTAAAGAGTGACGTAGTGCTTGGGAATGCATTGGATATATTTTTAATACCGCAACCATAAAACAGCAATTTCGGTTTCGGTATCGAGGGGGCGGCTTCTCAGTGACGTGTCAGACCAGTGTGACGTCACGGGAAGACAGCAACTGTCGACGTACTAACGGCAAATCAGTCATCTGCTCGTGGTGCACGTAAACAACGATGAGTGAATTGTCGTCCAGTGCCCATGACAGTGATTTCTGCGATTTATAACTGCATGCAGGACGCAGAGTTCGCAAACTCAGGAACGGTCTTGACTCGACGGGATAATGTCCATTGCAGTGGGGCTGGCGTGGAAATGCTCAGTGACGAAAACTTTAAAATCAAAATCAAATATTTTATACGTGTTTCCTGACTCCGCTGCGTGGAGAGCGTTGACACTGCATATTGTCACGATTGGTAGCCGCCAGGACGACAGAGGACAACGAAGTGAGCAGCACGAGCAGCAGCTGTTGTCTCTCTGAGGAAGACGACGTTGAAGCGTCTGTTTTGTCATTGTGATCAGTGAATACAGCTTGATCTTTTCACGTCGCACCGTGGTCCTGTGCCTTATTCTTTCTGCGTTGCGACAATATCAAGGAAACGAGATATGTCCCTTTTGGGATGTTCCAAATCATGTTAGTACTCCTTTACGGTCGAGACTTGTCCATCACTTCCCCGGTGTCACTCGGTGTAGCACGGAATGCGGCGTATCCACGCTAGTGCGATGACGATGACGCTGCCATCACGGCACAGCACATGCAAGGTAACCATTATACGCCATGGTGATGACGATGACGCTGATGACGATGAACAATAAGCGCGTTCAAGGGCACATTCTTTTTTAGGGGCGAAGCTCCTTAAGGTCCAGGCTTGTACATCGCTCCCCCCCGGTGTAGCCACGCTAGTGCTCGCCGCTCCCGATAGAGGTGCAGCTGTGCTCTCATTTGATTTGCATGGCGCCCACTAGGCGGCTCTGCGGTACGCGCCCCACTCCCCAGCGCGTTTGCTCCACTCTCGACTCTCGGCGCGCTTCCTCTCTCTTTCGACGGTCGTCACTCAGTGCGCTTTGATACTACTACTACATACTACTGCTATGAACAACGAAGAAGACAAGGTGGCGGTGGAGCTGAGGGCTCGCAAAGCGGCTGCAGCGCGGGCTCTCAAGTTGTGCGAGAGAGAAGTAGGCGCCGGCGACGCAGACAAGCGGATCCAGATTTGCGGGCTCACGCAGCTGCAGCGGCACGCCACGTCGGCAAGCAGATCCAGAGGCGGCGAGGGCTCACGTCACGACGTGTCACGTCTTTGCGTGATCGAGTGGGCAATGTACGGGAGATTCATGGTTACTCGAATGATCGCCGGCAGCTTCGCCCACTCATCATCATTCACTTCGTGATATGCTGTGATTTTTGTCTATGTAGATCACTCTTGTGGAGTGTTTTGAAAGGGCTTATTACAAACTTGTTTTCCGGTAACGATATCACGTCCTGTTATTCAGATACCATTTTTCATGGCTGCTCACGGTGAACAGGAAATACAGCAAAGCGAGTCACAAGTCAGATGCGCCCAATTATCACTACGTTTTATTTTTTATTATTGCGATAGCAATTATATGGACACTCTCGGCTGATGTTCACCGTCGCCGTCACCGTCTGTCGACGCCGTCATGTCCCGGATATGTATATGTATGTGTATATGTAAAAAAGGCATAAAGAAAAAGAAATCAGCAGAAAAAATTTCCAGACCACCTGACCGGGGATTCGAACCAGCGACCCCTCGCTCCGCAGCCTGCTGCGCTAGCCAACACAGCCACACGCCACGCTCGCGCCAGCGATCTAATAGCGAGCTTTTCATATGCACCATTTGCCGCTCGCGGTATGCAGATCTCGCAACAGCTTGAGCATGTTTTCTATCACACAACGCCTTTACAATTTCTTTGAAATTGAAAACTGCCCTTGAGATGCGCACTAAAAAGTGGCTCCCTTCTGTACTCATGATGTAGACGGAAAAAAAAAGAACACCGGGCACACTTGGCGTCAGACGCCACCGCGTGGCAGGAGACGCAGAGGGGTCATTCCACGTGCCGCAGTTCAAAAGAAAAAGCAGTATCATACAGCGTCGAAAAGTAATATAATCATATAATCCATTCTTGGTCAAGCCCCCTGAGTTGGTATGAGCCATGTCAGACGCAACAACCACAACAGCGTCGAATTCAGCATTGTGGACACTCGCAGCGCGTTGCTCAAGTACAAACACGTAATAACTGCGACAGTTTCTCGTTCACGCGTGTCCTACATGTGTATACCTATAGGCGTCCTTTTCGAGAGTCCTTTTTTGTGCTGCGACGGCGCGTTGCAAGTATCGAGCTGCTTGTCGTTCTTTGTGTGACAAACTAATTTCTTGCTATCGCATTCATTGCTTCGCCCTAGTGGTGAAACTGTGACTTTTTCATGTGCCCTAAAGGCCCGAGGGCATTACATAGGGTGGTAGTAGCATACATACATAAAACTAACATGAACAATAAAGTAGTAAAAGGTTTGAAAAAATAAATAACATCGTATCAATAATAAAAATCATACAAAAGTAATTATAAGGACAAACTGCACTAAAAAGGAAAGCGTACACACAAGAACAAATCCTAAACAGTAGTCAATTGACCGAGTTATACAGCGAGCTAGATAAATCACTATAAGCACACGTACATCTGAAGCTGTTATACTAGGTCATTCAAACACCAAGATGAAGCTTTAATTTGTGAGTGAATTCGCCGTGGTTTTTTATACAGACAATATCGTTAGGCAGTTCATTCCAATGATTAATAGCACGAAGTAATGGCGAGTATAAAAACAGGTTTGTTCGGGCAAATAAAGGTTCTAATTTGAATTCGTGGTCCAGACGAGCGAATATTCGATCGTTCAATAAGTGCAGACATTTGCGAACCGTTGTGATCGAGATTGTGAAAGAGGGACAGAAGTGAGAACAGTCTGCGTGACTGCAAAGACGGCAATTTCAGTGACATTTTTATTTCATTTATGCTAGAAGTTCGAGAGTAATTCTTTGTTATGAAACTTTTGTTTTGAAGAGACTCTATTTTATTTATGAGGTAAGCCTGGTTAGGGCTCCATATTTGGGAAGTATAGTCAAGTTTAGAGCGCACTAGTGTATTGTAAGCTAAAAGTTTCGTAGCAGAATTGGCGAAATGTAAGTTACGTCTGATGAATCCGAGTGTCTTATAAGCACTGCTAGTGATAGTGTCAATGTGTAGATTCCATGATAAGTCAGTCGTTAAATCAACTCCCAAATACTTAAAAATGGATACATTTTCAACTGGTTTCTCATTCAACGTGTAATGATTAGGTTTTTGGGTTTAGTTTTCTAGTAAATTAAACTACCTTTGTTTTGTTCACGTTGACTTCCATGTGCCAGTCCTGGCACCATTTACTTAACATATTAAGGTCGTTCTGCAAGTTATTAGTATCTTCACTGTTAGTCACCTTCCTATATATCACGCAGTCGTCCGCGAATAACCTTACCGTGGAAGTCATAAAATTAGCTATACCATTAATGTAAATTAGAAATAGAATCGGTCCCAGCACAGATCCCTGAGGCACTCCCGATTTGACGTGCGCTAATGGGGAGTGTTTGTCGTTAACAACAACGGATTGGTACCGGTTAGTTAGGAATTCCGATATCCAATTAACTACGTGCGTGTTTAAGTTAATGCTAGTAAGCTTCTTCATTAGTCTGGCGTGAGGGACTTTATCGAAGGCTTTTTTAAAATCTACAAAAACGGCATCGATCTGGTATCTATCATTTAAAGCAATATGAATGTCAGTAATTAACTCAAATAATTGTGTCTCGCAAGATCGACCGCGCAGAAAGCCATGTTGGTTAGCAAAGAAGAAGTTGTTTTACCCTAAGTAATTCATGACTGCCGATGAAATAATGTGCTCAAGCAGTTTGCTGCCGATACTAGTTAGAGAGATGGGCCGGTAGTTATTTGGGCTAAAGTGGTCTCCGGATTTAAATATAGGTATTACACGGGCTAGCTTCCAATCGTCGGGTACACACCCTGTGTCGAGGGAATGTTGGAAAACGGCACTTAACAGAGGAAATAATTCTAGCTTTACTATCTTAAGCAGTTTCGGGCATATCTCGTCAGGACCTGGTGCAGAATTTGTAGAAAGGCGATCAATGGCTGCTGCGATGCCTCGCGGAGTGATAGGAATATCTTGCATGTGGGAAGTTAAAGAAGTAGCTGCTAGGTTAGGCGACATTGGACTTTCATCCGTAAACACAGAACTAAAGAAATTACCGAATTCTGTCGCGGCGTCTGACGCGGAAAGGCGTTTTCCATCTTTCGCTATTGATATTAGGGCCTTGGAGCCGTAACTTGGACTCACAACTTTCCCAAATTTTTTACTATTGTTTCTTAACATGTGTGAGATATCATAGTTATGAAATTTGTCTTTTGCTGTTTCGATTTCCGTTCTACATATCTGCGCGTGTTCACGGTACCGCTTCCAGTCGTCCTCAGATGCTGTCAATTTCGCTCGCGAGTGCAATCGTTTCTTTTTGTTTATGCAACGTTTTACGTGAGTCGTAAACCAAGTGCTTTGTGTTGATGCGGCTATGGTGACTTTGGGAATGTATTTTCCTCTTAGTGAGATAAGTTTATCGCGGATAAGTGTCCAGTTTTTGTTTGCATCACGGTCACTAACAGAGCTTAAAAAATCAATAGAAAAAGAAGAGAGTTGGCTTGATGTCGCGTCAATATTTGCTCCCCCGTAGTCGAAGATAGTTTTCTTTGTATCACGTGTTTTTTCTCTGAATATTTCAAATTGACAGTGCATGATTTTGTAATCGCTGACGCCTTCTAACACATTAACACATGTGCTGCTTGGATCAGTAGTGAGCACGAGATCTAAAATCGATTCGCCGCGCGTGGGCACAGAAACCATTTGACTTAAGCTAAACAAAGAAAGCACATCAAGAAAATTCTGACACTCTCGTTTTCTTGTGCCATCGAGAGCCATGCATTCCCGCCAGTCAATATTGGGATAATTAAAATCACCAGCCAAAAAAATTGGTGACAGTGGGAATTGGTTCTGCACTGTATTAAGGGACTCGTTTAGGCATTGTGCGTTTACTGCATTAGCAATTATATGGACATGCTCGACGGGTTCTTGCCGTCGCCGTCATGTCCCGCATAAAGTCCGAATTGATAACATGCCCCCCACGATTCGTATGTTCTATTGCGGGTAGAAGAGCGCGAGCGGGGGGCAACGAGCGCAGCTGAAGCAGATATCAAACGAGCCGGCCCATCTCCGTCGCTCGGAGGGCGAATGCAATAACATTACCCCGCTCAGGCGGCCTGCCGTCGAAGCAGAGAGGAAACGCCCCATCCGTCTTTAACGAGCATGAAAAGACGCGAGGGGTGTGTGGTGTCGCTCTAGTAGCAACTTTGAACTGCACGGAGGAAGGAATAACTCAGAAGAGGCCCTGACGTCACTCTCTGTGAAGCCGTGGTGAAGCCGGAAGTCGGCCATATTGACTGGGTAGATTCTCCTCTCTTGTTTACATGTGAGTAGCGAAGTAGAAGGCGCGTTTCCCTCTCCGGCTCGAAAACCGCGTGGGCTGCACGGCACGCGTGTTGAGGCTATCCGAAACCAACGGAACGGGACTTAAAACAGTGGGCCAGCGCGATACCGTTGGCGAAATCATTTCGTGTGAGTAAAACTCAAGAGAAATACGAGAAATCGAGAAATCCCTGAGGCCATACTTTACGTATTTGTTGAATCAACGCCTCCTCTATTTTATTCAATGCCAGTGCAAACGCTCGCCCCTCAATGGGAGCCGCCTGTCCTCCTTAGTTCAGGGAGTGGTCGTGATGCGACGCCACATGTTGGGTAGGGCTGCTTGCGTCACACGTGCGTCCGAGCGCTTTCGCACGGAGATGCGATAGACGCGTTTTCCCTCTCCAATATCATGCGTCTGTCCGATTTGTCCCTTCGTGCTCCTTCTTTGTCGCTCGAAGCAATGCCGCCGCCGCCTCACAGCGCTCGTGAGGCACCTCTTAAAGGCAGCGCATGCACTGCAGCGTCGCAATGACGCGTCCCCATTGGTTGCCCGCATAGTGCCACGAACAGAGACGCGCTATCTCAAAACACCGTGTCTCTTACAGAGTCAGCGTGACAGCCAACATAGTGAACACGAGTAGGGAGCCTACATGAACGACCGAAGGCAGCGCACCACTGTTCTGCTCAGTGCAAACAAATGCATATCTAAGTTAAAGTTTATAATAAAAAGTGTGCCGCATTTCAATGCAAACATAGAGACAACAGCTTACACCAGTAAAAGGTCACGTGATAGACACATGTGCGCGTTCACTTTTTGGCGCCAGAGGCACCAAAAGTAATTTTAAAGGGGCCCTGCAACACTTTTTGAGCATGGTCAGAAAACGCTGCCGATCGGTAGTCGAGGCTCCCAAGAACACGCGAGCCAAATATTATAGAGCAGCACGTGGCCTGGAATTTACAATCAATTCTCAAAGTCAGGTAAAAATTGCTTTCCCTTCTCTCGACAAATGATGCTATATACTCAAAAATCATTGTGTATCACGCCCAGGTATCACGCCATTGGCCGATTTGAGCATGGCACGCTCGGGAGTTACTGGGGCTGCCACGGGAGGCTGCAATGTGTCCGTGCGCGATCACATTGAAAAGCCACGAGTTCGGAAAAAAAAAGAAGAAAAGAAGTGCTCAAGGTCACAAGCCACGCGTGACGTACCTTCTTCCCCGTGCCATCCCTCCCTCCTTAGCTTCCAGCGCTTTCGTCGGGATGAGAGAAGGGAGAAAGCAATCGCACTGGACGGATTCCAAAAATTTCTGCGGCAGTCAATTCGCGAGGCTCCTTTAGGGAGTCCATTCCATGGCTACTTGGAAAAGTGTTGCAGGGCCCCTTCAAGTATTTTAAGCGAAGAAATAATAATATAAATTTGCATTTCATGAGAAAAACAGGATTCGTTTTAAACAATACAATACACAATCCTTCGACCACAATCCCAATCCATGAACGACCGTTAAAAACGGTCGTTCATGTAGGCTCCCTAAACATGAGGGATGCAACACGCCGCCCCACGGATCTGCACACAACTGAGCAAAAAATTACTTCATATAATTTCCGTCGTGAGGCACTGCATCACGGTTGCTCTCCCCCATGAACGCAAAGCACACGCGAAGGCTAGGCGATGGGTGAGAGTAGGAAAGGGCTAGAGGAGAGGGTGGTAATGGTGCATTCAGACGACGGACCAAATCCGGATGTGGAGTCGCGGACGGCGCGTCACGTGACCTCACATCAGCGATTCCTCTTCTCCGCGGCTCGTCCGCGTGGCTCGCGGACGGATGAGCCCAACCTGTTTGTCACATCGGGATTCTGGCGGCGGAGCGCCGCAGCTTTAGCGGGCAAACAAGCTGGCAACCAGTACAGTTTTCTTCTGCTCGAGCCGTACGGCTGTCCTCGCAGTTTATTTCAGCTCTGCTGGCACTTAGTTCAGGTTATTTCTGGGGCCGTATTCCAAGGCGATCACCTTTGAGATATCTATCACTTTTAATGCGCGTTGATTGGCGGGTTGGAGGGTAGGTAAGTTGTCACTTTAATCATTGCACACGCAAGATTCTGCGGCAGGCAAAGCAGCGGTGTCGCCGATAGCGGTAGTGTCAGAACACGGCCCGTGTTTGAGCACTGATTACACGGTAAAGACGCGTGCCAGGAGAAGGAAACATAATGTGCAGCATTGCAATGTGCACTTTCGGTACCTGTTATCCGCGAAAGAACAAAAACTGCCGATATCGGCGATCACTGTATCCTTCCTTCGTACGCGGTGCCCCACGCGCGATAGCAGCAAGGTCAGTCTTCAGCAGCTCTAGTAAAGCAGGTTTTTCTTCCAATACAGCCATTCCGCCAACAACACCGTTTGCACCGAAACAAATCACAGCCCTCCACAATGCTCAATGCTTGTCAAAGCACTCCAAAAGCACGGCGCGCTTCGCGTTCTGTAGGCCGCCATGTTGAATACTCTCAAACCGGTCTGCTGGCAGCGGCTGCAGGTCAGCGGAGAGGCTGCGGTCGAGAGTAATCCGGCTGTTTTCTCCTGGGGCACCGTCCGTCGTGTGGATGCCCCTGCAGGCGGATCATCCGCGGATTAGCCGTCCGCGTCCGCGACAAATCCGGATTCCGTCCGTCGTCTGAATGCACCATAAACGGCTGGAACGGGCGCATTTGGCTGGCATTGATAAAGTAGAGGAGGCGTTGGTTGAATGCCGTGCGGCGGCGCTGCAAATAATTACGCTCACTATCAAATTTTTGTATTTTACTTCACATTTCAAGTTTCTTTTGTGGCAATACGTATCACTTGGAGCTTGTTTTAAGAAACAAGGAAAAACAATACAGCTATAGGAAGTTACACTAAAAAATAAAAACTCGACATCTATGGCTGCGATTCGAAACCGGGCCTTTCGAGTGGGATGCGCGCATTCTACCTCTGCACCACTTTGGTGAAGCCGCGCGCAACTCTTAAAACGGCGACACAATGCAGACTACCGATCGCAGCGCCGCAGGCGGATTGACCGTGTTAGGCCTTTACTTTTTGAAGCTCGTTCAGGGCACTCCCCTGTTCTTGTACACTCTACCTGAGGTTATTCTACGCTTCTACCACGCAATACATGATGCGTTAAAGGGATACTGAACAAAAATTGGAAAAAGTGACGAAAACATCGAAATTATACTGGGAAGATGCGACTGTTTCGATGAACAGAGTTAACTTCCCGTATTTTTGAACAGCTGGCTGTATTTTTGATGGGTTGTCAGCGCGCGGCGGCTGCACGCGAGCGCGAGCCGTGACATCACAATCGGCGAGACGCATGCAGGGTGCACGTGTTCCTGTTCTCCTCTTCCCTCTCTCCGCCTCTCGTTTCTTCCCTCTCCCCAAAAGCGCTGATGTTCCAGGAGCATTGTTCGCTTCTGGTGCTATTCGTAGTGGTCATGGAAACTGTAGGGTGAGCTGAGCGGGTCGAGAGACGCGGGCGACGGCGGGCATTGTTGGCTTGCCCGTTTCGGGCGTGTGTGACGTCACCAAACGTCACCTTCTCTCGTTCACGGCGCGGCCGCTAGACGTGGCAGTTCGTGAAAAACGCATTAAATTCATTATTTTCCCGTAGTTTCTGCCTGAAATGAAGGTTGTGGCTATCGATTTCAGGACCTAATCTTTGAATTTGGCTGGAAATCTTGGCGGCAAAAATTTTGTTCAGTACCCCTTTATGGAGACTCCTTCCGCTGGATGACATTCATATAATATTCTTTTTTTCTCAAAGCAGATTCAACAAGTATCGTGACTCTGTGGTGGAACACCTGTTTGCCACGCAGGCGGCGTAGGTTCGATCCCCACTCGGACCCGAAAATTGTTATTATTTATTTTATTTGCAGCTTTCTCGATTTTTTTTCTCAATGACAGGATGATGATTTTTCGCTCACAAACGTCAACGCCGAGACCGACGCAGGAAGTTCTGCGAAACGAGCTCTTTAACGCTATCGCGTAAACTACGAGCTCACTTTCCAGGATTTCCATCAGTGCTTCTGCATGGTGGGGCGCAAACGTGTACAGCGGAACTGCAACAGGGGCTACACATTCTGCAAGGAGGACCTTCAAAGTGCCGAGTGACCCAGTGAGGTTCCAAGTGTAGGCTCGCGAAACACCTAGAAAAGATGAAGCGTTCACGACTGCTGACTACATTTGCGAGAAGCATTTATGGAGAGGGACATAGAGATTATGGTTGACCCAATTGGCTCACAGGAAGCAGAAAAGGGCAATCATTGCATTTCTTTATAAAGCCGCGCCCTAAGATCGTCAAACACCTCAAGCGATACCATTGCAGGGACTGATTAATTAGAGCTAGCAGACCAAGGAAAGCGTAGGTGTTTGTAGTAATTATGATGTCAATGCGAACAAAGTAAACTGGTAGAAAAGATAACGGCAGGGACCGAACATGCGACCTTCGAATAACGCGTCCGATGCTCTACCAACTGAGCTACAGTGGCGGTAATCCCTCCGTCCACTTTATGGGGCATATATGTGCATTTAAACGTGGGAGTCGGGGCCGCTAGCAGCCATGACGGCGAGTGTGGAACACTCTTTTTCTGCCTGCTGTCATCAAGTAGCGCGTGATATGAAGTAGTGCTTCCCATGAGTGACCGTTCATCAAAGGTATGAAGGGAAAGCAGTAATAAGAACAACCTAAATACAGTCATGGCATGTAGAAGCATCATCATTCGTTGGAACAAATGAGCTCTCGAGTGCAGGCAATAAAAAGTTATGGTCTTCGCGTTCTACAAAGTATTTCACGCTGGTGATTTCCCTGTACCTGACACCACTTTTCTCGTTAATTTACCGATATGGAGACGGCGAGTGGGCCCAAGATACACACCCATTCGCGCGTAAAGCGCAAGTGGTGAATCGGTACAGGGTACAGAATGGCGTTGAACCAACGAGTTTCATCGGAGAGCGCGACGCGCACTTTTTTTCCTTTTCCGCTAGCGGACTCTTACGACAGAGGGCACGTCAGTGCTGTGCCCGATTCCGTGACTTTATTGGGACGCCCGAGTGAGCGCAGTTTCGCCTCCTCAATAATTCTTGCTCCGTAGCGGGGGGGAGTAGGCGGTGAACTGGCGACAAGTGCAGAGTATGCGCCTGGTGAGGTTTAGGGGCTGGCGCCCATTAACTTTTTATGTTTTTTACTAATAATTGTTCCTTTTGAGTTTTCCACCGGCAACGGATTCCGTGGGGCAGAAGGCCTCGAACCCTTCAGCGTTTAACCAGCCGGCCATGTGGTTGCAAATGTATTTAAGAAATTCCATAGTTTCGGCCTCCCGTAGACCGTTGTTGCGCGGGAGCATCGGGGTCTGTCAGCTCCTTTCTAGCATTCGTAAGCTTTTGGAACAGCCCCACGGAAGGTGCATCCCACGTTCAACAAAACGTGTAGGCATTAATTCTCGCAATATCGGAATTTTTCGTCCTTGCAGAATCCTCCATGCGGGCTGGAGAGGACTTTTAATCCACTTCACAAAATATTTAAAGAAGCCCTTCATACAAACAGTGTTCTCGCTTTACATCTGCTCCATATCGCCCAGTTCGTCGCACTCATGTGGTTAAAATATATTCCAGCTCTGTCGGTGCTCGCGTTTAGCTCAGTGGGTAAGATCTTGGGCATGGGGTCCTCGGTTCCACACACAGCACCGTCAAGGAGAATTTTTTATTTACTTACAGTGGTTCGTCTTATGTGAGAGAGGGCCGGACACAGAGCTTTCTCGCTGAGTAGGCACAGCATTCTTCACATATTTAAAATAGGCCGACTAGCCATTCGAATACAAGCTTTGAAGCGCTGATGCATGCTGCATTATAAGGCTGAGAAATGAATAGCTCCGAGGGGAAGGATGGCAATCAAGTTTGTCATATAATCTCAAACATGCCGTTGCTCGACGAGGTGAAAGGGATAGAATAATTTTTATTAAAGTTTAATGTAAATTGGCTTGTAGCATAGCGCAGAAACACACAGGGACAAAGAAGAAGACTGGACGAACACAAGCGCTAACTTTCAACAACGAAAATTTTATTTTCAGGATCGGTCTTATATACACACAAAATCACGTGACATGATGACAACTTTTCGTTTTACAAATCATCAACACTTGAAAGAGCCTTCAATCTTATCCGCCAAACCGGCGCACAACAGTTGACACATTGCAAGCAAAAAACTTCAGGGCATGTGTAAATACTCGATTTCTTTGGCGGATAATGACAATGACGGCTAGTGATACATTGGTCGCCAGCAGAAAGGATGCGATCTGTTTCTATTATCAACCTTACAGATTCACATTTACTTCTAGCAAGAATGACAGTGGCTTCTAGTAGTGGATGGCATGCACACGTTTCGCAGTGAAACGCCAAAATACCGTCACCTGACACACTTTTCACTTTGTTTCTGTGTTCCCTCAGCCGGTAATTTATGCATCTTCCCGTCTGACCTATGTAACAGTTTCTGCACGAGAGGGGGGATGCGATAAGCAACGCCAACAGTGCATGCGACAAACCGGTCCTTGTGTTTCTTATCACAGACCGACCTGGTAGTCAATACTGGATTAGTATTTCTGCACAGGGTGTTCAACTTGTTTGGAGCTGAAAAGACAACCCTCGCGTTTTCTCGGCCTCCTATCTTTTCGTTTGTAAAACGAAAAGTTGTCATCATGTCACGTCATTTTGTGTGTATATAAGACCGATCCTGAAAATAAAATTTTCGTTGAAAGTGAGCGCTTGTGTTCGTCCAGTCTTCTTCCTTGTCCCTGTGTGTTTCTGCGCTATGGTACAAGCCAATTTACGATGAACCAACAAGCCCATATTGGTACCCTTGTCAAGTTCAACGACTCTAAATGCGAAATATGAATCGGACTGTTCAGTTCAACTAGCTCGAGCAAAACGAAAGTAACAGCGGTTTTGTAGGTATGAACGCTATACTTGAGACCTTTCTGCTATTCAAACTGGCCTAGCGGTCTGCTTTGTCACTACTCTAATTGAGGGCAAACAAATGACAAATTATAAATTCTAGAGATCAAGGTGCTTTGTAAAAATTATAAGGTAACACAAGTATGCTGTTTGTTTTCTTTATATTATTACCGAAGGTGTTCTAGTTAGCCTTGAAGTTATACGAGAACCACCATATCTGTATTAGTTAAGAAGATTTAGTAGAATATTATTCAGATACCGAACAAAAAGGCACAAGTCTTCCATGACTGACATTACGCTTAATATTCATTACTGAGATGTCACACCCAATTATCACAAATCACAGTCAACCACATAACTATTCTGGTTTGCTATAGTTTTACACTATATCACACAGTAATCTGTCCAAAAGTGAGCGGAAGATGTCAGCAAAAGCCGGGGACAGCAAGGGACCCTAGAAAACGACCGCTTAAAATAAATACAAACCTTCAATACAAAGCTGGGGGGCTTGTTTTAAAATTTGCAAATAACATTTCACTGTTTATTTAAGTGTTGCATGGCGTGGCCCGTGGTGACGACAATAAGTATGCATCATATTACGTGGAGTGTTGCTTAAAACCGATTTCAAAATCTATAGAGAGAGAGAATAAAACATTTTTATTGCGAACAAATAAGTCGCTAGTGGGTGGGCCTCCTAGTCCGGAAGATCATTGGCTCTTGCCGCCGTCCGGGCTCGGTCGGCCAGGGCTTGTTGCTGCACTGGGTCAGAGCTGGACAGGGTCGCCTCCCACTCGACTATTGTAGGATTATGGTTGGCCGATATACTGGGATTGTTTTGGCACTCCCAGACCATGTGAAATAAAGTGGCCGTCTCGGGACAGACTTTGCATTTCGGAGTGTACACCGAGGGATCTATCTTGGACAAAACATAAGGATTCGGAAAGGCTAATGACTGCAATCGTCGCCACGCGACCTGCGTTGCCTTGTCTAATTTAGGATCAGGTGGCGGTAGAGTGCGTCTACTCAGCCTAATGTGTTGCAGGATACCAGCATAAGAGAGGAGAGGCTGGGGGTTGTCCTGGTAAGCGAGAAGTTGCGCTGTGGATGAAGCAGCAGAGGCCCGGTGTTAGAGATCGCGGGCGGAGGCGTGAGCGAGCTCATTGCCTCGAACTCCTGTGTGCCCTGGTACCCATAGCAGTTTTTTCCAAAGACCCTCTTGACGAGTGGCCGCAGCCTGTTGCAGTATGGAATGCGCTAAGCGGCGGACTTGACCTCTGGCGAAATTACGATATGCCGCCTGGGAATCCGTGAGGACAAAGGTGGCTTTTGGATTACGCATGGCTAAGGCAATACCGGCCTCTTCCATGGCCGTAATGTATATCCCGGTAACCGAGATAGAGTCCACGACCTGTCCCCTGTTTACCACGGCTGCCGTGGCGCGGTTGTGCAGGGGTCCGGCGGCATCTACAAAAAAGGCGTCTTCACAATCTGAATACTTGTTATATACTTTGGCTCTGGCAGCTCGCCTGTGTTTGTGGTGGACGGGGTGCATATTACGAGGCAAAGGTCGAATATTGACTTCCTTCTGCCACTCTGGTGGTAGCGATAGTTTACTGGCGACCTGCACTGGCGGATGGATGCCAAGGGCGTCTAGCGTGGCGCGACCTGCTTTGGTACGCGCGAGCCGAATGACTTGGTTCGTATGATGAGCTTCGAAGAGCTCTTACTGCGCGCTGGGAGGCACTGGTCACGCTGTACAGTGTCTGCCCGCACACTAAAGGAACACCGGCGGCAGATTGGAAGAAACTGGGTGCGCTCGATGGACTTTCTATAAGTCTTTATATTGGATCGCGAGATGTCGAGCGTAAAACTTACCGAATATTTTCAAAATGTTCTGTTCTGTGTGCTAGACATATATAGCTTTAGTCTTAGTTAGGCGACGGATGTGCGTGTAGGCTAAAGTAATCATCTGTCGAGCCCGGAGCACGCCTGCGCTTTCTTTGAAGTGGGCTCGAGTGTCGTCAATGTAGTTTATAAACCGCATCAAAATTTAAGAACTAATCATTCGCAACACAATATGGCAGTAGTATTAGTCTGATAATCAATATCAACCTATTCTAGCAGTCAGTCGTTCCCGCTCGTACTAGAGCACTGCACGGGCCGGCTTTTTCCGGCCCGGGCCCGGCCCGGCCCGAAAGCGCCATGCTCAGGCCCGCCCGAGCCCGGCCCGGTGTTTTTAAATACGGCCCGTACCCGGCCCGGGCCCGAGAGGTTTGGGCCCGGCCCGACCCGGCCCGGCCCGGCCCATTTCAAAAAATTACTTTTTGAGCATAAACGAGGCGCTGTCCAATCTTCGCTTATAGTGAAGATACCAGCCACGCACAAGATAGTTCCTGGACAGTGTTGTAAGAACTTATGACAGTGTCACGATTTTCACTGGTACTGTGTTTACCATCGGTTAATTATGCCCGTAACACTTTTGCGAAAGAATTGCAGGGGGGATATATGAGGAGGCACAGCTGGCTGTCGATGCACGCAGCGCTAACCATGCAATGTTATTATCGCATTTCAAAGAACGACTACAACATACAGCGCCCACATAAAGTGAAAAAACCGCGGACATTTATAGTCGAGCTTACATTAATTGCTGACAAGCTGGGACTATTGAGTAAATAGAGCAGAACATATCCTGCAAACTTCGTTTATTGCGCCATGCAACGAGAGAGAGAAAAAAACGTGCTCTAACTACTCCTGGGAGGGTTCGCCAGGCTGGGTCGCTTGTTCGGACTAAAGGAGAAAGAAAGTACACCTTTCTTGCATAACTTGTCACTCTCCTTAAACTCGACGTGTCCGAAAACAAATGCTGGGAGGAGAATCGTGACGCAGTGGAGTCCAATAGTAAGGTCATATTACGGTTACCTAAAAATCTGTAGCAGGGCCAATTGAATATTTTTCTTAATTTCCTTACGTAAAATTAAAATGAATAAGTCCATCAGTCAATGAAACGAACTTCATTTCTCCCCAATATATATAAAAGGATGGTGGAGAAAGAGCCGCATAAACTATAGCTTAACAAATCTCAGGCACTCTGCCGAGTCAAGCAGCAAATAAGCGCGGTACAACATTATAATACTGCATGATGTAACAAAGAATATGTAAATATGCAAAACTTAAGCACATAAGAAATACGTGTAGCAGACACTGGAAAGTGTTTACGTGGCTGATACATTAGGATACACAAAGTTATGAATAAAATACTTCGTAACGAAGATAATCTTGCAGTAGGAACAACAGACGATACAGTCAATCCAAGAAAACACATCTGATAACACTAATAATGATTACGAAGAAATATAATTGAACGACAGGACATCGCATACCTTTCACGAAAGATTAAAGACAAAATAAGTGCAGCAATAGAATGAATGAAATCTCAACAGAAAATAGAAACCAGAACAGTCGGCTTTTTTCTTTAACACGTGAAAAAATCGAAAAATGAGTGTCCTGGTCTTTCCTTTCGCACTGTACATCTGTGATAGTAAAGCTTTGTGACTGCAGTAGAGCGAAGAAAGCTTAAAAACTGCTAACTTACCTCAGAGTCAATTCCAGTTATGCCATCGACTGATGAAGTAGCCCTAGCAACTCATGAGGCTATGAAATCAAGCCCAGTTGAAGAGCCGGTGGTGCCGATGAACAGTGTAATCGACGTCAATAACGTTGGGTGACGCTGAGGTTTTCTTAATGTAACGAGCAGTTCATTTACAGAATTGCAGAACTACACTCGGCACCGTGACTCTGGTTTTCCACTTGGGCCCTTTTGAAATGTCGAGCCAGAGAGAGAGTGAGTTGATATTTCTGCAGGAATCACGTGACTCGTGAAGCGTGCGTCGATTGGCTTTCGTGATGAAGACGCTGCCGTGTGCGCCGTACATAGCACGCGTTCGGCGTTCGGCGCCGCTGCGGCGCCGTGGCTCGCCAACGGAAACGGGCGCCGTGGTGGCGCGGCGCCTACGCCTTTCTCTGTCTATCCTCGGTCTTTTAGAATTCGTTGCGTTGGTTGCGTGTCTCGTAGTTTTGTGTTCGACCGAACATGCGTATCTTCGTGGTCGCGTTGACCAGTCTACACAGTCGCGAAGGCGGAAGCAGGCGCAGCGGGCATGCGAGCGCAGCTGCATACTCGAAATGTTTCCCATGATACCGATGGGCACATCTTATATGCACTAATCTGGGCAGTGCACCGTTGCTTCACTCTTGCCGCAGTGCTGCTCAGCTATACCATTTCTTTTGATACACGGTACCCAAGTACGTGTTTCACTCAATATATTGGCGGGAACATATATGAGACAATTTCCAGAAATTATATGTAACATACCGACGGAGACAAAATGCGAGACGTCTTGTATTGTGCGATTCAGTGCACGCTAATGCACTTCAGGTGGTCTAAATTACCCGGAGCCTTTCACTGCAGCGTCTCAGATAGCCTGAATAGGCTTGGGACGCTAAATGCCCAAAAACAACAAAGCCAAACAGCATTATGCGCCATTGCCGACGTGTATGAGAGCCGGGCCTGACCCAGGCCCGGGCCCGGCCCGGGCCCGAAGCTCATGGGCCCGAGCCCGGCCCGGGCCCGATCTAACAATTTCTTACCCGGCCCGACCCGGCCCGCGGGCCGGGCCGGGCCCGGGCTTTCGGGCCGGCCCGGGCCCGTGCAGTGCTCTAGCTCGTACCACAGAAAGCCGCACGTCACCGGCAGCAGTTAGCCACTGCAACGCCCAATCTCGGCGTTTTTAGCTTATGATTTGTGTAATCGAAGGTGCAAATATGACCTCGCTTAGGTCAGTTATGATCGAAACTACATTTTAACAGTTATTAGACCAGTGGCGTAAATCCATAAAAACCACAAGGGGGGGATATACATCTTCCAAAGGTGGCAATTTTGTTTTTACAAATATGCTTTATTTTTAATTATACAAAATGTAAACTATGCATTTAGATGTAATAATAAGAATTATTATTATTATTATTATTATTATTATTATTATTATTATTATTATTATTATTATTATTATAAAACGAGCATGAGCGTCGGCGCCCGGTGACAAAAAATAGCACTGGGCATCCAAGCGGCATCACGTGGCGAAGTTTGTTTCTAATACCAACTCTTGGGCAGGCGCTAGCATCTCTGCAGCTGCATCATTCGGGTTAAAGTATGCAATAAAAATGGTAGCCCTTTTTGTGCTAACGCATAAAGGTATTTCCCGTCGTGTGTACCGGCTAGAAGTACTTCGTCGCTGTTCATTGAAGGTACTTCAGATTTCAGAGTTGGTTTTACAGAAAGTTCGTTGTCCTTGACTGTCAAGAAATTCAAATGTGACGTTTGGCAGATAAATCCCAAGGGGGGGGACACATGCAAGGTGTGTCCCCCCCCAGCATGCGCACAGGGGGAGTCAAGACCCCCCTGACCCCCCCCCCCCCCCCCCCCATGATTTACGCCACTGTATTAGACTCTTTGTAATGGAATATCCACGATCTTCACAGCAACCGTGGCTCACGAAGTGCGGCAGAGTGAACTACTGCAGCTCTAAAACGCGGAACGCAAAGAAGGGGGGGCAGGAAATATTTCCAAACGGGTGACGAAAAGTACAGTGTTCAGTGAGCTGTTCAGACGCGCGATGTTTTAGGTATGACTAACCGCTTAGCTAGACAGTGCGATTGCCGCAACACATCTGCGATTACGCTAATAAGTTTTGCTACAAAACGTGCCACATATTCGCAATGCCCATAGACTGTCGCGCCCCTAGCGGAATTTAGGAGCGTCCTCTCATGGATGATCAGTATACGACACCATAGCAGCCCTACGCAGTCGCGCACTTGTTCGGCTGTGTTAGCAGGAAACAAACACTACGAGTTTGCATGTTTCCTGCTTCAGTGAACAAACCGGGCCCTCCGTGACACGATAAATCTGACTCGTTCTTGCGAGACGCGAAGTTTTCGTGAAAATACATGCCAACTCGCGCGTTCAACGATGACCCGCATCGTACAAATATCAGCTTCGCGAGGTTTTCTGTAGCCACGTAGGTTAGTTAAACGCTGTCGTCTGACCTTCTCAGTTGAAACTCTCCTTGTTTTACTTGCATATAGCATTCGTCAGTGCTCTTGTAGTGCATGAATTTATACATTGTAGGCGGGAAGTCACGCGAGCTAGCGATGTATAACTGAGTAATCTCAAATTGGCCAGCGCTGCGCCGCTTGTTTTTGTACGTTTGTTGATAGATGGCAGCACTCTGCGAGCGATTTGTTTGTTGACCGGTGTGAGAGCAAGAAGTTCTGCGCGCCCAGATAACGTTGTGACGAGGACTAATCGAAGTCGTTCGGCGGAGGAAATTCTTCAGATTGCTTTCAGCAATGATGTTAAGAGGAACCACCTTGACGACGAGGATTTTTCACTGGACGGAGAAGGCTGTGAAAGCGCAGAGTGTGACAGCGACGATGAACGATCAGCTGCTAACTCACGAGGAGCGAGTTGCACTTCACGTCCACTCACGCGCAAATGTTTTTTTCACGCTCGTAAGTCACTTTGATTGTATTTAATGTATAGTACCCATCAGCGAGATCAAAATAAAAACATAGTTTTTCTGGTACATTGCACGTAGTGCAATTATTCTGGATATTATCGAGCGCCGCGTTCCGCCAAAACACTCGAGTTCGGAACAGGGTAGCGAAATTGTTAAGGCTGGTTCACACCGGCGACTATCACCGGTCGCGCGACCAAGTTAGTCGCTTTGCGACTGGTCGCAAACAGTCGCTTCGGTCGCAAAGCGACTGCTTTTGCTCAGTCGCTCGCTGCGCGACTTTTCAGTCGCGCGACTGCAGTCGCAAGACGGCTGGAACCAATCAGCGAAGCCCAGAAGTGACGTCAGCATTTGTTTACAACCGGGCTCGTCGCTTTTTTTTTTTTTTTTTATTGCGCTCCCTTGGCTCGCTGATAACGAGATCCGGACGTTACTCTCTGGGTTTGCGACTTCCGGTCGCACGCATGCAGCCTCTGCCGGTGTGAACATCGGTCGCTTTCAGTCGCTTTTTTGGTCGCCAGTCGCAAATGGTCGCGCGACCGGTGCTAGTCGCCGGTATGAACCAGCCTTTAGAGCGATGAAACGTGCAGTCACGGCCACAATACACGCCTATCGGCTCACTACTCCTGTACTTCACCGGTACCTTCCGATCGGCATAGTTCGACGCATTTTCGCAACGTCGAAGAATTCGTCGTTGCGAAAAGCATACGTGCGTGTTCTTTTCGATATTCATGTTTCGATCGTGCTGATGAAACCTGCGGCATCCGAGTGCAGTGAATTGCGCACGGCTTGAGTCTGAGCATGGCTGTGACACAAGCGCTACTAAATAGGATGTTAAATGCTTGTGTTCCGTTGAAGAAGCAACTCCGCGTTCCTGACTGCGCAAGTAATGACGACGGCGTATGTTTGCAAACCATCGCCACGTTAAACATTCGGTCCCGTGCAGCAGCGATGACGCTACTCGCTAGCGGCCTACCACTGCGGCAAATCCGTCAGGCAGGCTCGGTACACAGTATCTCGGAGTGCCGTTTAGGTCATACGTCAATTGTTCATGAAGTTTTCTGCAGCACGCAGAGGATTTCGCACAGCATCGCTTATGCACGGTAACGGAGCTGAAATATAACCTTTCACACCACGGCAAATAATTAGGTGGCGAGCTTCCATGGTTTGAGAAAGCATTTCGGTCTGATATCCATTTCAGTGCAGCTCATGACTTCATCCGGTGAAAGTGGCACGGGCCGTACGTACGCACGTCCTGTCTGTTCCTATGCTAACAAACGGATTGACCCTCCATCGGGCGCCATCTTGAATCGTACAGCGCGCCACCTATAGTTCGTGGGCATTGCGAATACGTTCTGATCCAAGACAGCCCATGAGAAACAAACAAACAATCACCTGTCAGGTTGGCGCAAGCACGAAGAGGCGAAAATCTGCGTTTCTATGCGAGAAAACAAAACTATTGGATAGCGGAGTTAGCTATAACATGAAGAAAAAAGGCTTCGAGGTCGTCCTTCGAGTGTGGCGTAGTGGGTAGAGTGTCAGATTCACGACTAGTAGTGAGTCAAGGTAGCAGGTTCGACTCCCGCGCTCGTTATTTTTTTTATTATGAATTTTTTTTGTCCCAGTGCTCGTGTTTCAGCCTTAATTACGATGTGGGCATAACCAAAATATTTAAAAACAATTTAAAAGCCAGATTTTGGCCCATAACGCGTGTCCCAGTGTGCAGCGCGCCAGCGTCCAGTGTGCCTCGTGCAGCGTGCCAGCCTCCCAGTATCCAGCGCTACACTGGTCCAATAATCAGGTATGGCGCTGGGACAGTGCCACTGGGTTTCCCAATAGGGTCAATTCTGGCTTTTTAGCTGACACTAATTCTTTCATTCCGGAAGGCACGTAACCCGTTATCAAGTCAAGTCAAACATGGTTAGACCCAATTAGCAAATTTTGGACAGGTCCCCTGTGCTTCCAATGACACGCACCCGGCTGTCCTCTGTTTCTCTCGCCTTTATACGACAACCATCAGTCCAAAGAAACTTCCATTTTTAGGAGCTTGTTCGGCAAGCTTCTTAAGCCCGCGCCTTGTCCGGCGGCGATGGCGGTGGCGTGTACACTTCTCCGCTCGAGGCGCCGGCTTTCCGGTGATTTCAGGAATGCTCACTAGATGGCGGCGCCGCTCAAGGCGACGCACAACACTCTCAGCACGTGCGCCTCCTTTCTCTTCGCCGGGAGCTCACGCAGGGAACGCTCTTCGTTACCGCTCGGCCGAATGGACACCGCAATGCAGCGCGGCCGGCTCGCAATGAGCGTCCGCGCCGCTCAAGGCGACGCACACCACTCTCAGCACATGCGCTTCCTTTCTCTTCACCGGGAGCTCAGGCAGTGAAAACTTCGTTTACCGCTCGGCCGCATGAACACCGCACAGCAGCGCGGCGGGCTCGCAACGAGCAGCAGCTGGGGCTCGCCGCCCGAGCGCCGCATGTAATGTGTATATAACAGCGTTGTCACGTCTATATATGATGGTAGGATATGTGTACGGAGGATTCGCGGGTTACCCGATCATCTCCGAGCAAGCTTTTCCAACATCATGCACTTCGTGGATATGGCGTGATTTTTTTTCTTTCTTCAGAGCCCGCGCAAATATGCGCTTGTTGCCGGGCGTCAAGTGTTCCTTGATATAGATTGGAGCGGCTGGGGTGTGAGGGAGATCAAGGTCTGTCGTACTTAACCTAGCTTTCCTAGCTTTGCTGACGAAGTCAGCCTTCTTTTGTTCTCACGCAAAATTGGTCTACTATGTTTTTGTCTTTCTTGGCGGGTACACAGTGAATGACGTCAATGTCTGCAGGAGTCACTGGACACCCCATCTTGTCTCCAATTTTTTTTTCAAGATGGCTTTGCAATTCTCCCCTTGCGCGCAAGGTATACCCTTAATCTCGAAGTTGTTGATTCGATAGCATTGCTCCGAATATGGGAGCCTTCTGGCTAAGTCCTCGTTGTCTTCAAAGCTTTGTGGTCCAAAGCTCGCGCTTTCTGATCATGATTCATTTTATGGTATAGGGAGTTGAACATCTCTAGGCTTTTCCGCATTTCCACCAGCTCTTTTCGAAGCGCGTCAACCTCACTCGACAATTCTGCATTCGTGGCCATGGTTCACAAAAATACACCAGGTTGGCAGCAGCAGGTGTGGCAAATATGAACAGTGGGAAGATTAAATTGGATGAAAACTAACCTGCGCAGTGAAATGCGTGGGGTTTAGCGGCAGAAGCTTGCTGCTACGGCTGCTGCTGCCAACTGATTTGAGGAACGTTGAGCACGGTTCCGCATAAGTAGGGTCGATGGCAGCTCCGCGCCAGGGACTACTTCCACACGTCACAGCATGTAGCTGCACGTGAATCCGTCGTCCTCAAGGGATGATTCCGACAGCCTGGAGCGGTGACCACTGAATGCACTGTCTCGGCGCCTGCGTAGTGAAATGCGTGGGTTTTGGCGGCAGACGCGTGTTGCCACAGCTGCTGCTGTCAAAGGATATGATACGAGTCCTTCGATCAGAATCAGAATTTATTTATACAAATACAGGAATATTACATGTGTTTAGTCTACATAAGGAGGTCCCAAAGTCAAAGACTGTATCGGGACCTCCTGTTAAAGGCAGATTATGGTTATACACGATGTTTGTAGCAACAGTAGCACTGTTCGCAAGTATTAAATGAACTAAACACTATGGCAGTAATACAGTAAAGAAATATACAGAATGAAAACAACATATACATAATGAAACAAAGTGTAGCTATGAAAAGTTGTGAGCACGTTTGCCGTAACTAAACAAAACATACAAAATAAAACTATCATACACATAATATGCAAATTGAAACAAAATGCAGCTATAAAAAAGAACAGTATTAGTAAGTCTGTATAATGTGTGATTTTAGTTCTGACTTCAATTGATGTAAGTGTCTTGAATTTTTTATAGAAGCTGGTAATGAATTCCATAGTGATATCGATGACAATTCAACAGTTTGTTAACCATAGTTAGTGCGTACTTTGGGGAAAAGAACGTTGTTGTTAGGGCGAATCTAGTATTACTATGTGCAATGAGATCAGAAGATGAGAAGCTGATTGGAGGTAATGCCTTTTGTTATGTATTTATGGAATATTATTCCCAAGTTATATTGGAGGAGGTCTGAAAGGGTTAGGATGTTGTTTTCATGGAGTATGCATTTATCGTTTGAAAATCCTGAACGATTTGTAATGATTCTTATGGATTTGTTCTGTAATACTTGAAGGGATGCCAAATGAGTGTTATAGTTGTTACCCCAGCACATTATCCCGTAATTAATATGAAAGTGAACGAATGAGTTATACAGTGAAAGTAATGTGACACGTGTAAACTAGGGACGAGTTTTAATTAGAGCGCGAATGCCATATCCTTTTTTTTTTGATGTGAGAAATATGATCTATGTACATTAAGTTAGAGTAAAGACAAATTCCAAGAAAAGATTAGCAAGGACTGGGAGAAATGGAGTGCGAGCCAAAAGGTAAAAAAGGAAAGGATGCCGAGTATTTTTGATGTGACGAGAATATAACAAATTTAGTCTTTGTTGCGTTAATAGTCAACAAGTTAGCACTGCACCAACTTGAAACATTTTCCAGGTTAGCGCTTAGCTTGTTAGCAAGATGCGAAATGCTGTTGTCAAATGAAAATATGGTTGTGTCATCAGCGTACAGAATAGAATTTGAAGTGGACAGATAGTTAGGCAGATCATTAATATAGATCAAAAATAGGAGTGCTCCCAGAATGGATCCTTGAGGGACATGCCTGTTAGTAGTTCGTTCTCTAGAATAGACATTAGAAATAGACACAACTTGAACGCGGTTATGTAGGTAACTTTTTAGTAGCGATAGGGTAGGACCACATACACCGATCGCATCAAGTTTACTAAACAGAATACTATGATTTCAAAAGTCGAATGCTTTGGTTAGATCGATGAATACTGATCCTGCAAGTAAACCTTCGTCAATAATTTTTTTTAGTTGGTCCGTTAGATGCAGGGGTGCCAGATCAGTTGAAAAACCACTGCGAAAGCCGAACTGACAAGGAGAGAGGATATTAAATTTAGCAAGGTATTTTGATAGAAGAACTCCAATTAACTTTTCGAGAAGTTTACCAAAAAAGGCAAAATGCAAATAGGCCGGTAATTCTGTACCATTGTGTTGTCACCTTTTTTAAGAACTGGAATAACTTTACTACGTTCGAGCTCATTAGGACACACCCCTGTCTTGAATATCAAGTTCGTAATAAAACACATATCGGAAATTAGATGCGAAATTATTTTGATATTAGCAGGTAGGACATAATGAATTCCTGCACCGGTAGATTTGAGGTGTTGTATGACATCGTGCATATCTTCAGGAGTTGTGAGAAAGAGGAAAAAGAGTGAGGGAGACGACTGAGTTGTGTGATTTGATTTGTGAGGGAGAGGCTGAGTGAATGCTAAAAAAAGTAGGAACTGAAAGCGTCAGCTATGAGCTTAGGTGAGCTATATTCTATATTGTCGAACACAATTCTGGATACCTGGTGCCGGGAATTCCTGTTAGAAACGAGTTCACGTTGTCCAATTTTAATTTAGCATTATTACCTGCTTGCGAGATTTTTCGTTCGAGAAATGAATGTTTTGCCACTTTTAGCTGGCGGTTTACAGCGTTACGAAGCTTTTTGTAACGGGCAAATAACTTAGTATTAAACGGCTGACTTTTGGTTTTTTTGTGCAGGTTATCGCGCTTTCGCAAAGCTGCTAATAACTTTTGAGACGTGCATGGATTATGGGAGAACGCCAAAGTTTTTTTTACATTTATTTTTAGAAGTGAATTTTTGAATTTGTGATACGATCAAAGACAAAAATTTAGAAAATGCTTTCTGAGGATCATTATAAGATTTAATCTCAGACCAGTCTAAATTTGCTACGGCAGTTGTGAAGCTCTCTTTATCGAGAACATATTTGAAATGTGGGAACGGACAAGGACGAGATTTGTAATTGAAGGGTAAAACCAGTGGATAATGATCAGTAATGTCAATGTCGAGAACTTTCACCTGTGGTGAAATGAGCGAGTTGGAGAAAGCATGATCAATGAGCGTCCCAGCACCATTGGGAACTTGCCGTGTAGGCACATTAATTAAGGATTCATACCCGTAGCTTTGCAGTAGACTGGTGTAATTGACAACAATAGGTCAAGTGTCATTGAGTAAGTTAATGTTAATGTCACCCATTAAAATGACAGTTTTATTTTTTTTTATTCAGATACCCTAAAGGCCTGAGTAGGCATTATATAGGGGAGTTACAGTGAATCGGTTACAGTTTCATATTCAAACAGGTAAAACGAGAACATAATAACAAAAAAAATATAAAAAAGTCATAAATGTATTCAAACTAGTACCTCAGCAACGGAGCACACATTTAGTTGGAACAAGAAATACGAATAATACAAATGCATATATACACACACGCATAAACATACATACATCCACGTATACACATACAATTTCACAATAGTTCAATCGCGCTCCAGCTAATACTGCGCGGATAAATGAAGGCAAAGCACCACAAAAAAAAGTAATAATAATAATAATAAAATAAATAAGAAAAAGGAGAGAGAGAAGAAAAGAAACTCTTAGGAACTAATTGTTAACTTACAAAAACTTTGCTGTCTACAACTAACGGATGCACAAAAACATTATTAATTTACGTGGAAATAATCTTTAAGCTTCTTTAAGAAATCTTCATGATTTAGAGAGGAAACGATATCTGCAGGTAACTTGTTCCAATGATAAATTGCCAGGAAGAGGGGGGGGATTTACTTAAAAAGTTTGTACGTGCAAGAACGGGTTGTACTTTATAGGGATGATCAAGGCGCGGGAAGATACGATGGGCAGGTCTGATGTGGCATGTGGTGAACGATGAACTAGAGTGATAAAGTTTGTGGAAATGAGATAGAAGTGCGGTCAGTCTCCTATTTTCCAAGGGGGGTTAGATGAACAGATTTTTTAAGGTTAGTTATACTAGATGTTCGTGAGTAATCTTTTGCAATGAAACGGGCTGCTTTATTCTGGACTGCCTCGAGTTTGTTGATCAGGTAAGACTGGTGCGGGTTCCAAATAAAGGATGCGTATTCCATTTTTGCGCGAACCAGTGTCGTACAAGCCAATAATTTGGTAGACTTGTTTGCCAAGTAGAGGTTACGCCTGATGAAACCAAGGGTTTTGCATGCACTGCTACAGATTGCTTCGATATGATCATTCCATGAAACGTTAGATGATAAATGAACGCCCAAGTATTTTATTGTATTTTATTGTATGCGCATGTGCAATCGTAGTGTCACTTATCGAATAATGGGTAAGGATGGGATGAGAACTTCGAGTGAAAGCTACAGCTTTAGTTTTGGAAGCATTTATTTCCATTTGCCACTGTTCACACCACTCGGCAATTTTCGCTAGGTCCGATTGCAAAGCGTCAGTATCAGAAGGGTTAGTTATTCGTTTATAAATTACGCAGTCGTCTGCAAATAATCTAACTCTAGATGAAATGTTATTGCTGATGTCGTTTACGTATAACAGGAATAAAATAGGCCCCAATACAGAGCCCTGAGGCACCCCTGATTTAACGAGTGATCGTGAGGAAGAAAATTCATTGGCAGTTACGAATTGGTGCCTGTTCGTTAAAAAATTACTTATCCAATTCACAGCCTGACTATGTATATTAAAATAGCGAAGTTTAATTAATAAACGGTTATGAGCTACCTTGTCAAAAGCCTTGGCAAAGTCGATAAATATGGCGTCTATTTGTGATGAGTCATTAACGGCTTCGTAAAGGTCAGAGACCAGCTCAAATAACTGCGTCTCACAAGAGCGACCCTGTTGGAAGCCGTGCTGGTTGCTAAAAAGATGGTTGTGCTTTGTTAGGTACTTCATAATTGCCGATGATAGTATGTGCTCTAGTAATTTACATGGTATACTGGTCAGCGAGATAGGTCGGTAGTTAGTGACGGATGACGGGTCACCAGATTTAAATATTGGGATTATTTTAGAAACTTTCCACCCGTCAGGGACGCATCCTGACTCAATGGATTGTTGGAAAAGACATGCAAAAATGCGAGATATAACTGGTTTAGTTAACTTTAGCAATTTTGGACAAATACCATCTGGACCAGGAGCCGAGCTGTTAGAAAGACGATCAATAGCAGCTTCGATTCCATTTTCAGTGATTATGATCTCATCCATGATGGAGGTCACAGAACCAAGATAATTGTCGGGAATAGGAAGCTCACTTGAAAAAACAGAACAAAAGAAGGAATTGAACGCAGTAGCGACCTCGGAAGGCGGAAGGAACTCGTTGTCTTGCATTATCGATATGAAGCATGAAGATGACGGCTTGGGGTTTATTACTTTCAAGAATTTTTTTGTATTGTTTGTGAACATGTTGGAGATATCATGGTTGAAAAATTTCTCTTTTGCTGCCTCAATTTCAGTTTTGCATAACTGTGACTGGGTACGATAAGCCTTCCAGGCATCAACAGAATGTAAAGCTCTTGCTTTCGAATAACAGCGCTTCTTTTTGTTAATGCAGCGCTTCACGTGGGAGGTGAACCATGCGCTCTCTGTAGATACAGATATCTGTATTTTCGGAATGTATTTTTTCTTGAGTTCGATTAGCTTGTTACAGACGACCATCCAGTTTTCATTGGTGTCACGATGCTGCATGTCGTTTAAGAATTCCACGCAAAAGGACGAGAGCTCGCTGTTGATCATTTCAACATCTGCGCGCGCATAATCATAAATTGTTTTCTTTTCTTTTATGCCTTTTTACGCGTTAACTCGTATTCACAATGGATGACATTGTGGTCACTGATGCAATCTAACACACGAACATACATGCTTGATGGTTCGGTGGTAAGTACAAGATCCAAGATAGCATCCCCCCCGTGTTGGCATGGAAACTATTTGGCTCAATCCGTAAGACGAAATCATGTCAAGGAATTCCTTACATTCAGCTTTCCTTGCGCCGCTCTCGGCTGTACCTGTCCGCCAGTTAATTCCAGGGTAGTTAAAGTCGCCCGCGAGAATCACAAGAGAGCCAGGAAATCTGTCATATACGAGGCTCAAAGATTCGTTTAGGCAATTAACGAACGTTTCTTTTGAGTCAGGCGGACGGTAACAAACCCCAACGGCACAAGTTACACGTGAAAGCTGCACCAACACCCACAAAATTTCTATACAGGAACCCGTATCAAGTACACGCGCTTGGAATTGTTTTTTTACTGCAATCATAACACCACCTCCTCGTGTATCTGCTCTGTCCCTTCGAAACAAGATAAAATTTCTACTAAAGGACAATTCGTTGTTGCACACGTCACTCGTCAGCCATGTCTCTGTACCCACTATGATGTCAGCAAAGCAGGATTCGACAAACGCACAAAGATGATCTTGCTTTCGAAAAAGACTTCTAAAATTTGCTACAATAATGGACAGCTTTTTGTAATCACCTGCGATGGGGCGTCAATAGTCGCTCGCGGGAGCATCGTGTCTTGGAATGGGGACCACTTTATTGCCCGAAGAATCGACAGTGAAAATCTGGTTACCCATTATAAGCTTGTCAAACTGCAGCTTATACCTCTCGTTGTTCTGTCGTTTAGTACGCGCGAAATCGCGGAGTGTTTTTCTAATTAGTTGCATACGAGGTGAAACATCCTCTTCAATCCACTTATTCTCAACTGAACTAGTATGTAGGACATTTTCAAGATTAGAGAAAAAATCTACGACTGAAGATGAGCGAGATCGGTAAATGCAGCCAAATATGAAATCTCTGTGATCACAAGAAGGAGAGCAATTGGCTATTTCAACCCAGACTGATTCGCAATTACTTACAGGTAAGTGTAAATCATGTCGCCTGGTGTATGAAAGATTGGGAGATGTATAAATGGCCGCACCACCATGACTGCTAGCTGATCTATTACAGTATTCAGAGTTGTAATTTCGGAAGCAATAAAGATTTTTGTCATCATCTGATAACCAAGTTTCCGTTATGGCAATAATTGAAAATGAGCTACTATGTCGTCCTTTTTCTTGTCCGCGTGTTTCTCGCGCTAGTAGTAAACAGTCATGAGCTACTATAGGAGGAAATAAGGTGATCGATTTCATCGAAGTGCTTACGCAGACTTCTAGCATTACAATGAATACCAGAATTATATACACTTATGAACGAATTGACTTGATCTAGTTCCAAAACAGAATCCATCTTGATGCGACAAAAAGTGAAGCAATGAACGCCAGGTGCTACGCCTAGTGTATTTTGATCCAGAGTCATCACGACTGCGCAAAACACTGCTATTGGGAGTCTTTCTAGCCTTGATTTGACAGTTGTCCGTCCAGAGAAACATCCAGTTCTTTTCTTTCTTTAGTGTTAGGGCTTTGGAAAAGAGGGCCTTGTTGCTTGGGGTCAGATAATCATTGACAAAGATGAGTGTGTTGGAAATGCTAGAAAAACCAACAACACTAACAGAGCTTCGCCTTACGCGCTTTACTGATGAAGTCAGATTTCTTAGTTCGAGAGCAGGAGCGTGCAATGATGTTTTTTTTATCATTAGACCGTGTAGGCATGCGGTGAACAATGTCGAGATCACTAGGCGATATGGGACAGCCAGCTTCCTTCCCCAACATTTCCATAATTGTACTGCAATCTTCCCCTTGGGAGCAGGGAACGTCCTTAATCTCAACATTGCTGAGGCACGAGTGTTAATCGAGTTCCTCAACCTTGCGGCTGAGAGAGTGATTCTGGGTTTTTAATTGCTTGTTCGCATTTACTAGTGTGGCATTTTGATCGCGTAGGTCCTCGACAAGTTCGTTGAAGTGTTGAGCACTTGATTGTAGAGATTGAACTTCTTTTTTTTTAATTCTACAACATCGATGCCCGATTCTTTCATTTTGAGCAAGAACCTGCCGAAGACCTTCTCAGAAGTGTCTTTAGCCAAGCAGTTAATTTTGGCCTAAGTTCTTCAATTTTCTTTGATAGTTGAGCATTAGTCGGCATGGTGAATACTCTCTATCACAAAAAAAACAAACAATTGCAGACAGTGGAGAAAAAAATAAAGCAGAACGTGGTTGTTGGCAGAAGTGGCAAGAAATAATAAGTAATACAGAAGAAAGCTTGAAAGAATACTTGCATGAACAGGGAATTCTGTTTTAGTTGTGGCTCGTGCAGTGCCACTTGTGCCAGAGAAGAGCAGGCGTTGGGGCTGGCTAATTAATAGGGCTCGCTCTCAGGGCAGTGACCTCCAGCGGCGAAATCGTCGAACGCCAGCAGCCCGCTACGATATGGCCGCGAAGTCGCAGTTTCACCACGTGTGGATGATCCAGCACCTTCCAAGGGGAGTGCGACGATGGGACACCTTGAAGATAATTATCGATGAGGCAGGCGGGGGGCGAAGAATGGGCGGTCAGGAAAATAGGGTACTTATTCTCGATTTATGTTGAGGACCTGTGTTATTCTGTGCCGCACGATGAATTGTTTGCCTGTGTAAAAGTTTGCATAGATAAGATTGGTGTTGTTGCCTTCCAGAATGCCACGGGCATGACTGTAGAAGATTTTATGTCCCTCCTCGAGTTTTATGTTAAAGTCACCTTCATCAGTTTTAATGGAGATTTTTATAATCGAGGACAAGGCATTTGCATAGGCTCTTGCGTCGCTCCAGTGTTGTGTAATTTCTTTTTATGTTCTATTGACCGTGCCTTGCACCAACATTTTAACGGGGGGGGGGGAGGTTTCCAAAGCTTTTAGATATGTTTACGATTTTTGATTATTTTAAAGCAACTAACCACCACTTCATATCAGCCCATTGTTAAGAATAATTTAGCGGCATTTTGCCGTCTCAGGAAGGGATTGGTGTTCACACACGAGTTGCCGATTTGTGGATCTTTGCAGTTTCTGGATTTGAGTACCACTCTGCAGGAGCGCCACGCCTGATGGCTTTATTCGCCCAGGTGTAAAAAAGAATAGCTGCCATACGAGTCGGCGCATTCCAAGACTGTGAAAAGGGCCATAGCCAAAGAATGTCGAGCGTCTGCGCTTGCCAGGTCGTGCTCAAAAGTCATGCAGAAGCGTTTTCAAAACCAATTGGATCGGTTGACCTTGGCTGGTTTCCCTCGCACGCTCCTTAACGCCGTCGCCGAGTCGCTCCTCCAGAAGTTCAAAAGTGAGCACCACAGTACTGGGGTTGAGCAAGAACGTCGAACGGCGAGACCTGAGGCCGTACCGTATATGCACCGGGTTTCACGCAACCTCAAGAACGTTGCAAACAGGCACGGCGTGCCAATTGTTTTTTTCCTAGCGACGGAATGAGCTTTGCCCACGTATACTAAATGATGGGAACAAAAAAGTGGCTGCGGCAAGAAGCACACGAACTCATACACAAAATGTGCCACCGGTGCTGTCTACGAATTTCCGGTATCCTGCGGCAAGACGTATGTCGGCCAGACGGGATGCGTGAATGAGCGTGCGCGGGAGCAAAAGCTTTCATTAAAAGGTAAAGATGGGGCACGTTTGCCCGCCCCCCTGCAATTCACACAAGTATGAGCCGGACCTGAATAAAATTCATATTCTAGGGAGAAGCAGGGACACCACTGCTCGAGAACTGTAAGAAGCATTTCACATAATAGCGTGAGGTTCATTAAGCATCAGTGACACTTCATTGTTCCTTTCGCAGGCAGAGACCATGTTCTTGGAACGCAGGTTACGAATAAGATGTTATCCGATCGATGTGTGCCTTTCCTTCTGCGTGTGTCTATATCTATGTATTGCGCTGCACTAAGCGTTATGTGATCGAGGTGTGCCTTGCTTTACGCGCGTGACTTTGCCTATATATTGCGCTGAATTAAATTTGGAATAAACAGCCGAAAGTTTGCGCTCCCCTTGACGCCTCCCTCGTTAATTCTTCGCGCAAAGCAGCCACAACTGTGGCTGCCATCTGATATCAGGAACGTTGAGTGCGGTTTCGCTTAAGTAGGGTGGATGGCAGCGACGCGCCAGGGACTACTTCCACACGTCACAACAGGCAGCTGCACGTGAATCCGTCATCCTCAAGGGATGATTCCGACGGTCTGGAGTGACTGAATGCACTGTCAGGGCGCCTGCGTAGTGACATGCGTAGGTTTTAGCTCAAGAAGCTTTTTGCCACCGCCGCTGATGCCAACTGATGTGAGAAACGTCGAGCACGGTTCCGCTTAAGTAGCGTCGATGGCAGCTCCGCACCAGGGACTACATCCACACGTCGCAACAGGCAGCTGCACGTAAATCCGTCGTCTTCAAGGCATGATTCCGACAGCCTGGAGCGGTGGCCACTGAATGCACTGTCTCGCCGGCTGATTAGTGAAATGCGTCGGTTTTAGCGGCAGACGCCTGTTGCCACAGCTGCTGCTGCCATCTGATATCAGGAACGTTGAGTGCGGTTCCGCTTACGTAGGGTCGATGGCAGCTCCGCGCCAGGGACTACATCCACACGTCACAGCAGGTAGCTGTGCGTGTCAATCCTTCGTCCTTAAGGGATGATTCCGACAGCCTGGAGCGGTGACCACTGAATGCACTGTCTCGGCGCCTGCGTAGTGAAGTGTGTGGGTTTTAGCTCAAGAAGCTTGTTGCCACCGCCAATGCTGCGAACTGGTGTGAGGAACGTTGAGCACGGTTCCGCTTAAGTAGGGTCGATGGCAACTCCGCGCCAGGGACTACTTCCACACGTCACAACAGGTAGCTGCACGTGAATCCATCTTCCTCAAGGGATGATTCCGACGGTCTGGAGCGGTGATCACTGAATGCACTGTCTCGGCGCCTGCGTAGTGAAGTGCGTGGGTTTTAGCTCAAGAAGCTTGTTGCCACCGCCACTGCTGCGAACTGGTGTGAGGAACGTTGAGCACGGTTCCGCTTAAGTAGGGTCGATGGCAACTCCGCGCCAGGGACTACTTCCACACGTCACAACAGGTAGCTGCACGTGAATCCATCTTCCTCAAGGGATGATTCCGACGGTCTGGAGCGGTGGACCACTGAATGCACTGTCTCGGCGGCTGATTAGTGAAATGCGTCGGTATTAGCGGCAGACGCCTGTTGCCACAGCTGCTGCTGCCATCTGATATCAGGAACGTTGAGTGCGCTTCCGCTTAAGTATGGTCGATGGCAGCTCTGCGCCAGGAACTACTTCTACACGTCACAGCAGGTAGCTGTACGTGTCAATCCGTTGTTCTCAAGGGATGATTCCGACAGTCTGGAGTGGTGGCCACTGAATGCACTCTCTCGGCGCCTGCGTATCGAAATGCGTGGGTTTTAGCGGGAGACGCCTGTTGCCACAGCTGCTGCTGCCATCTGATATCAGGAACGTTGAGCACGGTTCCGCTTAACCCAGTAAACCATGAACGTCCATTAGATATCCATAGAATGCTAGTCTCGGGATATTCAGTACATCTTCTGGACATCCGCATTTCTCCACACGACATTTCACAGATGTACTATAGATCATCTAAAATGCACCCGGATCACGTTGTCAGTATGTTGTATGGATATCAAGACTGGATGTTCTGTACATTTAAAAGACGTTCATTCCTGAGCATCCGCACGACGTCTAGTGGAATTGTGAGGTGCACTAATTATACTGCAGAAGAACTGACATTTGGGCAAGTTGGATTGCGTTAAACATGATGAGTGGTTTTCAGCGCAAATCGACGAAGACAGAGGAAAAGGAGGGACACGAACACCAGCGCTGTCTCACAACTGACTTTATTAGCCACGGAAACACATATTTTATAGCACAACCTATCACACGTGGGCCCACGCCGATGACGTCAAACAGAAGATAAATGAACAGATTGAAGGACTAACTGAGAACAAAATGTATCACGTCACAAAACTATTTAAGAAGGAAATTTCTCTGTCATGCAGGGTGATAGATGGCACGCTAACACAGGGCTTTTCATATCTACAAAAAGGGCCTTAGTTGTGTTAGCGTGCCATCTATCACCCTGCATGACAGAGAAATTTCCTTCTTAAATAGTTTTGTGACGTGATACATTTTGTCCTCAGTTAGTCCTTCAATCTGTTCATTTATCGTCTGACGTCATCGGCGTGGGCCCACGTGTGATAGGTTGTACTATAAAATATGTGTTTCCGTTGCTAATAAAGTCAGTTGTGAGACAGCGCTGGTGTTCGTGTCCCTCCTTTTCCTCTGTCTTCGTCGATTTGCGCTGAAAACCACTCATCATGTTTAGCACTAATTATGGCTCTCAAAAATGAACGCTCGACAGACTGTAGGCCACAATACTTTTCGCTCACTTGAGTGCTCACTATATGTACTCTTGTAACCTGAAAGACATGAAAGTAACTGTTGCAAATCACTATTTTGTAAACTTTAGTATTTATAATTTTGGAAGTAGGTGTCTCGGCATAAAAGAGCAGTAGCATTGTACTGCCTTCTATGCAGAGCACGCTGCATACCTCACATTGTTCCTTTTAGGTAAATAGCACATAACACATCTGATAACACATTGAACGTGCAATACTCTTCTCAGGCTATTGCAATGTTACACACAATGAGTACAATGCATTGCCCTGAAAGATTACCGCACATACAATCATAATAGAGATTTAATACTGGCGAAATGATAAGAGAATGAAGTGAGTCGAAGGCAACAAGGCAGTATCACAAAAGTTTATATGAGCAAAGCAATGCTGTAAACCATAAGAGTACATAAGTGTAACAAAGCAGGCAAATGTCTGGAGAACGCAGATACACTCAAAAGAAATGAGGCGATATGATAAAAGTGAACTGTGCACCAGGTCAAGACTAAAACAAACTGTCTGCCAGCAGTCCCAACATAAGTCCATAAAAAACAAACTGTCTGCCAGCAGTCACAACTTAAGTCCATAAAAACAAACTGTCCGCCAGCAGTTCCAACATAAGTCCATAAAAACAAACTGTCCACCAGCAGTTCCAAAATAAGTCCAGACAGGCTGCTCGGCCGAATTGATGTGCGCTTGTGGGTCATAGGAGGGGCTACTTGATGTGCTCAGTCTGATCGCTGCGTGCCTGGATTCAAGTAGAAAGGAAGGTGAAAAAAAAAGAAAGCCGATACAGCAAAGCATTCGAGAGTTCATGAAACTGCTTGGACTAGAAACTTGTCCCATTGCTCGTTCTATTTTATGCCTTAATTAAAGTGGCTCTCTTGCAAAACACATCAATGGAGCGCCAATTATATGACTGAGGGGGGTACCCAAAACTATCGTAAATTGAAAAAGTATTAAGATACACGGACACAGTCGGTCTTTCCCCCAAGAAATGTGACATAAAGGAGCACTGCTCGAAGAAAAGTAGATTAAATTATTTTAAAAACATTGGAGCTAAATAATTAACTGGATGAGGTACAAGTTAATTATTATCCAATCTGACATGTCTTTTCTCCCCGATAAAATGAGTCAGGGCATTAACTGCAGTGATGAGTCAAGTGCGAAACTGAAACCTCCTACGAAATGCCTCCCATTAAGGGTGTCAAGTATGCTGTCACCATCATTAAATGGTGACGGAGAACATTTCTTGCAAGCATGAGAACATTCATTATTGGGCACGACTAAGGCTTGTGTGTGATGTATTTGTTCCCAATCAGGTGCAAACAATGAAGTGCTGCTTTTATTACAAAGGCTAACATGAAAGGAAAGGTACATTATGCGCTAAAGACGGCTACAAATGCTGTATTACATATATCCAGACCTCCAAATACTACCTTGCACACAACCACGATGAGATCCGTGTAGATTGTTCAGGTAACAGCCTTTGAATAAGCATGCTATCAAGGAGCATTCGGGAGCGAATTAAGGCCATGAAAACTGGATCACTGACTGCAATGAGAGAATTTCCCCATTCCATGTAAGCAAACTGTACTTTTCCCCTTTTGTAATCCTCAATATAGGAGCTAATCAGTAGTCGAGGCTCCCAAGAACACAGAAGCCAAATATAGCGCAGCACGTGGCCTGGACTGTACAATAAATTCTCAGTCACCTAAAAATTACTCCCTCTTCTCTCGACAAATGATGTGTTAGTCCACAAATTATAGCGTTTGTCCACTGTTCCACCATTGCCCGATTTGAGCATGGTGCCCTTTTTAGTAACTGCGAGCGCCGCAAAAGGTCGCCACATGTGCGTGCGCGCGATCGCAGTGAAAAGTTGCGCGTTTGAAGAAAAAAGAAAAAGTGCTCATTTTCACAAGTCGCACGACGCATCTCCTTCCCTCGTGCCCCCCCCCCCCCCTTCCCCGTTCCATCGCTACTTGGGAAAGTGTTCCACAGCCCCTTTAAGGGTATTTTTCATTTTGAGCACGTAAATATTGTCTACACGCTGAATTGGTGTTCATACTTTTTTAAAATTTACAAGAAGAACTATAGTAGAAACCGGTGTAAGCGTAAAATTGCATTGCAATCGAGGTTATAACATCATTTCTATGAGAGTTTTGCCGAGTTCCAAACCGATTCATAATAAAATGGAGGTCACCATATACCTGAGGGACGTATAATCAAAATTCTACTGCAATCACTTTAGCTGACGCAGTACTTTTTATGCTTAATTTCATTAGTGAAAGTTCCCGTGATTAGGTTTAACACCAAAACATCTCTTAGTACGTCAAGGTGCCTTCCTGTATATCAAAGCATTACTCATGTTCGTGGCACTGTGTTGTGGTGAGACATTTTGTGCTTGCTAAAAGCGATCCCGAGTTTTATTTTCCATACAATGTAGCGTATCTTTAGTGATAAAAAACTGTTTATAGTCACAAGCAAACAGCTCAAGTTTCGTGATGTCATGGAAGCTGCTGTACGAATGTCAGACCATCACCATGAAACAGTCGCTTTTGAATTTTCATCCATTCCTAAAGCATTTACAATGAACGTGGATATCTCAATAATAAAAATCAATACGTCAGTACCACAGCTCTAGCATTATTTTTTATTTATCTAACTGAACTTTTCATGTGCTGATGGTTGCAGGTCTGAGCTGCTGTAAATACTCCATAAAGCTAAGTAGAATAACCTCTGTAACATGTTGACACTTGACAATGAAACGGGAAAAGTACTCTTTTTACCTTTTCTGATCCCCATCTTGCGGGCGCGTGTCGTAGCCAGTCCTTGATGGCACTCTCAGCAACAAAGTTGTTGCACTTATGGAGTGATGTTACTGCATCTGTAATCAGAAAGCACGCGCAAAATGTCTAGTGCAAGAATCTTGTCCTCTCTGCATTGGAAAATGTAATTTTCAGGAGACCGGAAATAAAATTTCGCAAAGGCAGCTATTAAAAAGGCCTGCACACTAACGAGTACAGTTGTTATGGACGATCATACACATCTTACCTACAACGCATTTAGAAAGATTAAGACTTTCGAAGGCGTCCTTTCCTTTCCGCCCATTCCATGAGAATTTTGCTGCCAGTTTGTCCGAGAGAACGGTTCTCAACACCCTCCGTGCAGATGATTCGGGGTTGGGCCCTCCAATGGTAGCCAGCTGTTGAATCTGCAAGTCAAGGTTACTAAATATCAAATGTAGGAAACAATTTAAGAAGCTGTCTTAAACTTCAAGTGCACATGAAAAACTGATAGAGATGTGCGAATATTCAAACTTTGGAATAATTTTTCTAAGAGTGATTGCTATTCGACTCGCACCGGAATTTTACTAATCGCAGTATTTTAACTCCCTGAAAACAAATACATTCTACATCAGACTGGCAGTAGCCACTTCCGAGTTTCAGTATGCTTCACCACATTACGCATATGCATCGCGGCAAAGATGTTTTTGAAACTGTTACATTTGCAAATTTCTGGACTCGAAAAGATGCTGGTTCCAACAAGGAGATGATGGACACGGCAGAGCTGGTGGTTCAGTAAGTGCTGATTTGGACCTGCAATTTGGGCAGAAAGTCAGAAAAATCTGATTCCAAAGATTTTTAGCACCCTAAATGTCAGATGTTCTTATATGTTGACGTCTATGAGGCAGATTAGGAATTCCTGGCTCGAAGGGAGCACGCCCTTGGCGACTGCATCAGTTGGGCCTCCACAGAAGATGAAAGAGTAAGAGAGGCTGAGGAAGTAGTGTGTTATCCTTTCACATGTGTTGCGACACCACATTGGCTGGACGAAATCATATAAATAAATAAAATTCGGCAACGAAACAACTAGGATGCACCATCCCTCCAGTGCCTTACCAACCTAGCCAAAAGAAACACTTCCATGTTCCTGGAAGATTGTGCTTAGGGATCCTCTGCAACTTCTTTTCTGTAATTTCAAAGTGTATTCAAAAAGTGTAACAAATATTTGACAACAGTTCGAAAATTATTCGGTTCACACCCAAAATTTCGCTATTCGCACAGCTCTAGAAACTGGCTAACATATTCAAAGGTGCTCTCTGGAAATTATGATTATAATCAGGCAAGTGAAGTCAACCAACGTCAAGCAAAAAAATAGCAGACTGTTGTGCACCATTGGAAGCGGAAAACTGACAGGAGATAAAGCTGCATGGAAAAATTTTTAAAGCTACGTTCAGGTAATATTAGTGTAACTTGAGCAAATTTCTTATCATAACGATATTTTGCATCAGCAATCTTCTTCAGGAAATTATATTATAGGTCTATCATTATGGTCTCAATGTGGTTATACCAGCAAGGAACAACTAGAGAAAGAGTTTATTTACAGAAGGGCAGAGAGGTAGGCCTGAGCGATAGTTTGCTCTGGCCTGCTCCTCTAGACTGGGGAAGAGGAAAACAAATTTTTTTAGCTCTTTTTTCCAGAGTTCCAAAATGGGTGTTCATAAAAATGATGCCAGGTGGCTAGTTTCAAAGGCAGCCAGAAAGCTGCAATGGACTTGAAGAAAGTGGTGCTGCAATGTGAAAATATTCTTTAGTTTCCAAATATTAACCATCCTTCCCTTAAGCTTAGACAAAGGCAATATGTTGGTTACATGTCCCTGGTTGAAGATTAGCGTGACTCAAGAGTAAAAACTCAATGCTACGCTAAGAAGCTCGTACAAAAATATGGTTTTCATTTGAAAGAAAAATAATTGCTGGAGTTTAACACGACAAAACTATGACATCACTATGAGGCATATTGTAGTGCAGGGGGCTCCAAGTAATTTCGATGACCTGAGACTTTTGGAGGAGTAGTCATACAAAATTCAGAAGGCAAGATAACCTGTGTGATAGATTTGTGAGTACACACACGCACCATCTACGAAATATCAACGGATAATATAGCCTAGAACATATTTAAAATAAATTTTACAATGTATACGTGTCGCGTTACTCTACGCTCGCTTCGCATCTTTGGTTTCCGTGTAAACAATTCATCGCCACCAGCGTCACGAGTCCACGAACATTGCAAGCACTCTCCTAGCAGATTTTTTCAACGGAAAGAGCGGAAAGGCTTGCACGGGAATACAAAAGCTGAAGTCCTTGCCTCAGCAGGTGCTCATGACGCCAGCTATATTTACACAGAAACCACTTGCTCTTTGAAAGAGAAACTGCAACTGGGCACTATAAAACAGTCTACAAACAAATAACTGTCAAGTGCTCGAGCTAATGAGCTTTGCAGCCATGATAAGTGGGTCATTAACTACTTATTGCAATAGAAAAAACAAGATGCAAAATTTTTGTGTCAGTGCTCCTTTAAAGTGTGCATCTTGGTAAATGTACACGGGCCCCTGGCATTTCACTGCTATCGAAATGTGACCTCCACAGCCACCGATTGTACCAGTGTCTATGGGCTAGCTAAGAACCATAACGACTGCGCCATTGTGGCAGCCTTTGAAATAACAGATACTCATCAGTGCAAAGCCCTTTTAATTTCATAGCAGTGCCTGCTTGATAAACGATTTTCAAGTTTCCTGTGGAACAAGAGAGTGCTGGTAACCACTGAAGTATTTTACATGCAAGAGCATACAGAAGGCAAGGCTAGAATACAGGTGCTCTGGAAGCAGAGCAATAGATTACCAAAGCCTCCCTGACTGATCCAGTCAGAGTTTGGTCGAATTTCTGGAGTTCATCGTGGTTGTCAAACCGGCCCACTATTACAGCAGGACCCTTGTCAGTGTCTTTCATAGTGTGCCGTGTAGTCAATGCTGTTAACAACTCGCCGTGCTGCTGCTGGACAATCCTGAGTACTGACAGTCGTGTCAGCACCTCACGCTGAAATTCTGCACATAAAGAAAATCCAAGTTACGCACTGCAAATACTATATTTATTCGCATGATGATTGTATTCCTGAACTCCGTCACCAAAATATAATTTTTTTCCCCCACATAATTGCACTCAAAACTTACTGTCACATCCGCTGACCTGTGGACTGTGTCACATCGAAAAGTGATGTCAAACTTTTTTGCACACATCTTCAATGTGATGAACAATACAGTATACTCTTAATAATTCAAACTTTTTTGCAAATTCCGACAAATATGAAATCTGTGGTTTCAACAAAGATCAAACATATTCTAAACCCACTCAAATCAAACTGGAACCCGCCACAGTGGTCTAGTGGAGTTACGGCACTTTACTGCCGACCCGAAAGGTCGCAAGGTCAAATCTTAACCACAGCGGCCGCATTTTCAATGGCGCCGAAAATGCTTGAGGCCTGTGTACTTAGACTTAGATGCACCTTAAAAAAGCCCCAGGAGGTAAAAATTTTCGGAGCCCTCCACTACGGCGTCCCTCATAATCACACCGTGGTTTTGGCATGTTTATCCCTAACGATTTCTATACAATTAAACTGCTTCATTGCATAAATTGATTGGACTTTTTTTTGACCACGCTTAAAAAATACTTATTAACGTAATTTACAAAAAATAATTAATGTCTGCTATTATAAGCAAAGAAACCTTTATACTCTTCACATGGCATAGTGGCGGGACAATGATATTTTGAAGTAATCACCTGTCTGTGTTCACCTCAAAAAAAGGATCACAAGAATAAGCAGTTTGAAATTACATCCAAACAAAATTGCGCACCCCACAGAGTTCTGTTGTGCACATCGCCTACCTTCTTCAGGCAGTATCTTCCTAGAGTGTGACCTAGGCCCACTTGCTGGAGAACGATACACTGGGGGGAAATGTGGTGCTCAAGTTACAAACATGCAGTGCCAGCTCGCAGCAAACATCATACTGCAGTTTGTGGAAATGCAATGGTAGAAAATGAAAGCGAAATGTTCTAAAGCCAACATTTTACACATGGTCAATTTAAAGTAGCAAGCAATTATAACTTTACAGAATATTTACCAATTACATCAACTCTAAGACACTTGGTGTAGTTAACAAACAAAAATTGGGCCGCTATGCACCTGTGGAGCGACTCAAGAGGGAGTGGAGTTGGTGACCTCACCCTCTTCCTCATTCTCACATCTCTTTCCCCTCTTGCTATGCTATACTATACAAGGGTATGCTTTACCCTCTCCCTCCATTTCCTTCTCCTCCCACTTCTTTACTATACCATATTCAGCCACACAATATTACACGTGCTATTACGGGACTCCTCGCAATACATGACTCATGTATAAGTTTTTTTCTAAAACAGTGTGAAGAACTGGCATAGCTTTTTGGTAGAACACTTGGCTGCCACGCAGACGGCCTGGGCTTAATTCCTTCTCCTACCCACGACTTTTTTTTCCATGGTGCATACCCATCATGCACAGGGGCTTTTCCCAAAGCAGCATCAAGCACTTGCTTGGCTTCGTGGAAGAACACCTGCCTGCTACGCAGATAGCCTGGGGTTAAATCCTACTTGAACCCAACAATCTCTTTCAGTGGTGCACACTCTTTCAGTTTCTATTGTGCCGTGCAGTAACATCATAGCTAGGTGAGGCTTTTCAGTCAACGGATTACACCTTGCGCTCGAATTATCCAGCTCCATTGTTAATAACTAGAATCCTACTCAAGTGAGAATCGATATGGTTAATAAGCACCTTGTTCCTTTGCATTTGCAAGTCCGCAAGCAGCCTCTTGTGTGGTCATCTCAAAACTTGAGTCTTCGTTGTCTGGTGTGAGGAAAAATTGATTATTGGTTACGGGGGTTTATATCCCAGAAAAGCACACAGACCATGAGTCATGCTGTAACTGCAGGCATTGCTTTGATTCTGAGCCATGGTTGCTGAGCATGAAACTAATGCACAAGCTACAAAAAGATTGTCATATTCCGGCTTCACCAGAATGCAATTAGTAACAGGAAATCAAACCATCAACCCGTGCTTCACTGAGCAATGCTTTTTTGAGAAGTGCTCATAGCACCGTAAAATTTTTGAAGGTTTTACCAGCATCTGAATGTGTCTGACAAACTGAGCTCTCAATCTTTTTAGTAGAATTGTTGCTACTATAACAAAACTACAATTATACTAATTTGCCAACAGCAATATGTTGCAAAAGATATAGGTTGAGTTTATGCATTCCACAGATTTGCCATACATCAATATTATCTGCATGAGCTTCATACTATGTAGGTGCCTCAATTCTACATGACATTAGGCAAGTGCCCCCGTGTACTTAGATTTGGGTGCACGTTAAAGAACACCAGGTGGTTGAAATTTCCCAAACCCTGCACTACGGCGTCCCTCATAACCATAGCGTGGTTGTGGGACGAAAAGACATGCTGCTGTAAAGCTCTCTGGAACACTCATCATCAGCACATGTATTAGATTTCAATTTATGCACTGTTACACATCAACATACTTAGTTCGTAAAACAGCCCATTAGATTTTGGTTTTAGGCAACTGTTAGGTGCAGGTCCGAGTACTAGTGTGAACTTTTGCAGTACACATAGGCGAGTTACCACACAATCAACAAAAACTTATCTCAAGGGTTCACCGAAGTGCAGACACAAGACTGCTGTTCTTTATGAACCAGTACTATAATAGCATGAACAGTTACATATTTCACGGTTTTGCAAGTACATTGGGTGTACATGCTGCTGTTAGCATAGTAATATTTGTTGGTGAGAGAGTCATTTTGAGGACTAATACTGCACTAAAAAAAACAGGAGAAAAACAAGGAAAACAGGACTCGTGCAAACAGGACTTCCTCGTCTTTGTCCCGTTTTAGTCCTCAAAATCAAACACTAGCCCAACTCTGTGCTCAACTTCTCTGGGAGAGTCACTTGAAGACCATGAGTTTCACTGTTTTGAAATGAGAACATAGGAATGAAGAAAGGAAGAAAATGGGTACCATTGTCTTGCTTCCTATTCCCCTTTCTCTTGAATCCATTTATTCTTTGCACAAGTATGCATTCCTTAGTATACTGCTAACAAGGGATTGTTCCATTTCTGGTCAGCACCAAGTTTAGAGTGACATCTTAGAAGACAGTAGCGAGCACCTGTCCTAATAACAGCGTAATGCGTATAGATGGTGTATGCATGATGTGACAGCACCTTGCATCGACAAGAGATGATGAAAGAAAACAAAGATGCCATTTTTTTAACTTCCGTCATGTTCAAATCTGCAAAAATCTGAACATAGCTTACATTAAGCATGTGAGAAAATGTGTGCTTGTTGACAGACCACACAGACACCTCGTTTGGACATCATTGTAGCCTGCATTCTATTTGCCTCTGATGCTGTCTTTGGTAAGTTATCAGTTTTGCCCTTTATGACAAGCATTGCAACACACTCTGAACATTAATTCTTTTATACTTCAATGTGCTATGCAGCTCCAAAGATGTTTAAAGCCACAACACATACCTGAGGAGTCCTCTGACATACCACCTCCTGTGCAAGAGAAGAAAAAGAATTTACTTAACTGTCTAAAACAAGGCCACTACATGCTACTTAATATATAAGTGTGAGGCTGCACCTGCTTGAATGTCGTCTTCCTGACCCTCTGTAAAGAAAGAGAAACACTGTCAGGCTTTGTTGTCAAACAAAATTAACTGACCTTGAGAGATTTCTGAGCAAAGGCCCCCCGCTGGCTTAATGAGGACACCACAACAATGCAAGAGCCACATGGAAGCTCTGTTCATTTATGACAATGATACAGCTCTCTAATTTGCACGATCAATGAAATGATCATTAAATTTGATTATTCTGGATATGCAACAAGTAAAAAAAAACTGAACAGTGCGGATATGCGGCAAGCCCTTAAACATAACTCATGCTTATTATTCCCCCCCACGTATGAGAAAAAAAAAACATTCCTCAAAGGAGTGGACTATTGTGAACAAGGTCACCTTGGCTTTTTGAAGTACCTGGAAAATCAGATGGTGGCTTTGGTGCCTCACATAGTTCTTGCTCAACATAACGAGCTGGCTTTTGAATTTTCCTTTTCTTGAGTCCTTGTTCCATGTCTAAATCGGACGAGTACTCTGCCAGTGGGAGTTTTCTACGACCGTCTTCATAGTTATCTGCAGATTAAATAATGACAAATTACGTAGTTTTTTTCTTCATATCTTACATTCAAATAAAAGAACATTTAATTGAGCTTACTGAAGGTTCCCTTGATGACAGCCGGATATTTTTTCCAACTTTTCCGTGGCTCATAGTAGTTTCTTATCGCTGTCTGGGACCCAGGACCAGGAGGCCAGAAACAGAATTTGCCAACAACCCAGGTTGCAGGCACGAGCTCACAAGTCTTCTCATCCACAAATTCCACGATGTAGTACTTCATCTGAAAATTGCTGATATTTCAAGCGCAAGGCTGCCGCAGAGGACATATAAAGCAAAGCAAAACACAGTGCTGCCTGTACCTACTGCAATCAAATAAAAGCCACCTGCAAGACTCCATAGCTAACAAAAATAAGTTCTCTAAATGTAATGATTCTGTTGCCATGCTCAATAGGTGCTCCGTACTTTTGTGTTGTGCACTGTTTGATATCAAATACATATGAAGGTAGCCACAGGGTCCACTTCCTATTATAGTAGTGAGAACGAACCAAAAAAACAGACACACTCGTCTGGTGTAACCCCCGAGACCTAAAGAGAACACCCCTGTAGCCATGCAGCCATAATTCTAGAGTACAAACTCGTAAGAAATAAATATCAGTACAACGAAAAAGCTCTGGACGCCTTCAAGAAGCTAGATAGTGAACAAATAGCTATGCAGATTGTAAACAAACATTAATGTCAAGAAAAGTACGTGATACAAAAATGCTTTTACATGGAAGGCACAGCAATCTTTCAGAGCAAAGAAAACACTTCACATCAAACAAAAATTTGAAAAAAAAACTAGGCTGTATGCAACAGCGGCAGAACTACAAATTTGTCTCTGTATGGCAGTCTGACAAGTTTCCTTTTTACATTGTGAACTGGCCAACACTTGACAGAAGAAAGTTTGCTGACAACAGAAATGCCCAGTCTTGTGGAGTTCACTGGGTAGCTGTACAATGGTTCAGACCGGCAGAACAACCTGCCAAATATACACAATTGCCCGTCCAACACTCTGTGAGCAAAGGCTTCCACAATGACAACATCGTCCTCAATCTGGCAGCAATTGTCAGATGATTTGAGGCTTAATATGAAGGACTCAAATTTCACGGCATCATATTTAGGATATTGACCACCCCTTGGGAGATGCCCTTCTGTACTTTCTCCCAAGAGAGTGAATTGACTTGGTTGACCAATGCAAACAATTGCCTGATGCTTGTGCATACGATTTTCTTCCAAGCGGTTGTACAGCTGGCTGAGAGGACAGCCAGGTTTGCGCAAAAGTCTTTTGATAGACTGCATGTTGCTTTCAAATGGGAAGGCAGAAAATGCATCCAGAGTGCCATACAAACGTGCATCATTCGCAAGATGCAACAAGCAGTGCACATTATATGACACCTCCTCTTCCCCATAGAGCTGTACAAATCCCTTCACAAAGTGCTTGAGGAGAGTTTCTGCAAAAGATGCTTGGCCCTGACAAAGTGATCGTGTACTCAAAATAGTAACTGCTACATGAAGTGTCAGAAAGTTTGCGTAGAGTGCCTCTGAAAGCACACTTTTTAGGATCACGGGTCCACTGTAGTGAAGAAGAACCCTAAATTCGGTCGCTTTCCAGCGATCTTTGTCCTCGAATGTCCTTGGTTTCCTGGCAAACTCGCAAGGTACATGCTTTTCCAATGCAACATTTCTTGCACAAATTTCTTTACGATCCGTTGGACCTAGTCTAACTGCCAATGGTCCTGATAGCCATGCGTTCACCAACTTTCTGACAACTCCCAGGTATACTAAATGCATGGGATCTAAGGGCACACTACTGATGGAGTCAATAGGCAGTTCCATTAACAATGATACACCTTGATGGTGCTCAAAGTCTGTTTGATTTCTGAATGACTCGTCCGTTCGCATTGTAGCTGTTGCAGCAGGAAAAAAAAACTTTTCGTTATAGCTGCCTTCTACGGTACACTTTGGGCAACCTGAATAACCACTGTGTCCTTTAGTTTGAAATATAAAGGCTCGAGCTGGGGCATCACATATGAAATTTTTTACCTCAACTTGAAGAGATTTGTCTTCAACTGAAATTCCATTTGAAAGGAGGCCCTTGAGCTCATTGACAAAAGGCTTCAAGAAAGCATTGGCACAACTAGGCTTTGATGGGCCAACAAATGCGCCCACAATGAATGGACTCATGGCATGTTTATGTCCAATACAATCAATATATGCCAAGCACTGAATTGGCCAAAGTTGTTCGCGTGAGCTCTTTGACAGAGGCAATCCATCGATGTTGAACGATAGGCTGACTTTTTGAGCGCTGGGTAAATTACTAAGTAAGCAGCCTAAACCTTTCGCTAGTCCAAAGTGGCAGTACTGCCCAGGGGGAAGCGAGGTTACATGAGCAGCAACAACAGTTGCACGCGGTGTTTTGAGCAAGGTTCTAGCGTCCTTTGGAAGCGCTGCAAAACAGGTGTGGGCTTTCAGAACAGCCAACAGTGACGTGAGGGCTCGCTGGGTAATGTTATTCTCAACAGCCCATCTGGCCAACTCTGAGGGTAAATGGTCAATAACAGTAGAGCTTGCACTCTGAGCATTGCACTGTGCCTCTTCCTGAGAGTCTGGCAGCTGATCGTCACGTAGTGGATTGGTTTCGCACCACACACTGTCCCGTAGCTCATGTTCATCGTCACTACTTTCAATGACACTTCGGCTGTCAGAAGCCGTCTCAGTTCTGCTGGGTAAATTCGAGCTGCTGACAGGTGTATATTCATGAGTGGAGTCCGCAGTTGACGCAGTTCCGATTGAAATTTCGGCCGAATGCTCTGCTATTACATTTGAGCTTGACGGTCGGCCGAAAATCGCCTCGACTTCAAGGCGAGCTCTGTTGCGAGCATGGCGCTTATTCCAACTCAGCTTTGGCATGCTGGGAGAAGAGACAAGCAAGCGTACACAGCTAAACAAATAAAACCAGAACTACAGCTGCGACCTACCCTGAAATACAAAGCTAACAAATGCACGGTACCACAAAAGGACATGCTAAACTAGGCTTATCAAGGCTACTCTGGCAGCTACAAACCATTACATCAAGGAAACGAGGCCGAAGTAATGATGGCGATTTCACCGAAGCATGCACAGCGGTACTGAACTTCGCGTTTAAGAAAACGCGACTGCGAAAATAAACAACAACCTTCATTCGCGCATTACACAACGACCTGATTCACTAAAGGAAAGCATAAGAGAACGTACCTTTGCTGGCCAATGGCCCACTTCCGGGGCGGCCAGGAAACTCTTCCACTGTTCTCGTTGCACGCGACACACGTGCGTTGCACGCACAACACACACGCGTTGCACGCACGACGCACAACGCGTTGGACGCGTTGCACCCAACAGCGGTTAACGTGGAGACGAAAAGCTCGCGGACGCGTCAGTGCTGGCAGGTCCAAACATGTGCAAAAGCAAACGTGTCAAACTCTTCCACTGTTCTCGTTGCACGCGACACAGCAGTGACAGCACGCAACAGCAACGTAGTACAGACGAAAAGCGCGCGAACGACTGTCAGTGCTGGCAGGTCCAAACATGTGCGAAAGCAAACGCGATAGCGATGGCGGTGATGGTGACGACGTCGACGCGTGTCGGAACTTAGGAAAAGATTATGTAGAAATTCATGCTTTATATTGCCGTTTATTTTCATTTAAAAGTAACTGTACTAAGCTTTTACAAACTGTACTAAGTTTTACAAAAATAATGCTTTTTTTTTAGGCATCATGGTGACCATGACGTAGTTTGCGTTGCAAACGAACATAAGCATGGCCTCTGAGACTTAAAGCGTTGGCTTCAAGATGTGGGCCGGGAGCAACAAATATAACTCTCCCGTTAGAAGGGGCGTCCGTGGGCGGCCATATAACGTCACAAAAATAACACAAATAAAATGCAGCCGATGGTACAGTGTGCACCACTCACTCTGTACCGACAGAGTCACTTCAATTGCTCCAATTAGCGGCGCCTTGCGGCGCGGAGCCGCAACCATGGTGCAGCCAAAAACCCATAGAGTTAATATACTGACTCTAGAGAAAAAGCTCCCCATAGGGCCCATGCATTAAAACCTATAACCGCTCGGGAGCCGCCATGATGGAACGATACTCGGCTTTCGGGTGACGTTCACTCGCGCTCGCCACTGCATGCTGCAATAACCCCTGGCATTTTTGCTCGTTTCGTGGCTCTCTATTGCATCGCAGTTAAGAGACTGTCACATAAAGTCGAGCTTTTAGCTCGTGGCAACAAAAAACACGCACGCAAGCAAGCCGGCGCAATCGGCCGCACGCTGCGCGGCAACGCTCAGAAATGTTGACACGATACAAGGATGGTGGCGCCATCTAGTAAACAAACCTGCAAACGCTCCTTTCCGCGTGCAGTAACTTGCGTAAATGGCTGTTGTATCTTTCCTAAAAGTAGTTGATATGAACATCAAACAATTTTCGTTCGTTTATAATACGTAAACACGCTTGTTTACTATTTTTATTGCGAGAATTTGAGTGTTTTCAAAAGCCATATTTAGCGCTTCTGTAAATTACTGTAATGGCAACTGTGACAACGTTCCAAGATGTCGCCGCTCGCGTGGTTATAGCTTTAGTGGCCCAGCTTTTCCTCTAGAGTCTGTTATATTAACTCTATGCAAAAACCGAAATAACCGAAAGAAAAAAAAAACCGCGACCGGAGCACGAGTCGCGCATTTGGCAGCGTTGATGACAGCGCTATTTTCATCAGGAGACGCCAAATTTATTCCGTTCTTTTTATTTCTATTTTGTTGCAACCGTTTCTGCGAGCTAACGCAAGGAATCAATGCCATCTAAACTAGGTGGTGTTCATCGAATGCGCGGCGACAGAGCAAGAAACGAACGTGGCCGAACACGCTCCGCGTCCACGCTCCAACATGTGAACGCGACCGGTTCCCTTGGCAACCGAATTTGTATTTTCTCTCCTCAAACCACTACCCCACATTGCCTAACCAAATCTATTGCGCAAATAAAATGTTTTTGTTTGATTAAATGGCAGACCTCAGTGGATGCGCCGATCTAGTGTCGTTCAAGCACTCGTTATATTAACACTTATCTCTTAAAAATGTCGGTGTTTTGTGAAAAGCAAGCACAAATGTGCAACACCTATTACTGACGTCCAAAAAACGTCCATGGTTCACGCAGTGTAGATGTGCACTGTACGTCCATTATAATAAGCCAATGAATTTCTTTTAGACGTCCACGTTGCAAAAAGTACAAACTTGACATCTTTCAGACTTGAATAGGACATCCCCTTTCGTCTTAGATATTTAGATCATACGGGTACGTACCATGGACATTCGTGGTTTACTGGGAAGTAGGATCGATGGCAGCTCTGAGCCAGGGAATAATTCCACACGTCCCAACAGGTAGCTGTACGTGTCAATCCGTCGTCCCCAAGGGATGATTCCGACAGCCTGGAGCGGTGGCCACTGAATGCACTGTCCCGGCGGCTGTTTATTGAAATGTGTGGGTTTTAGCTGCAGACGCCTGTTGCCACAGCTGCTGCTGCCATCTGATATCAGGAACGTTGAATGCGGTTCCGCTTAATTAGGGTCGATGGCAGCTCTGCGCCAGGGACTACTTCCACACGTCACAGCAGGTAGCTGTACGTGTCAATCCGTTGTTTTCAAGGGATGATGCCGATAGTCTGGAGCGGTGGCCACTGAATGCACTCTCTCGGCGCCTGTGTATCGAAATGCGTGGGTTTTAGCGGGAGACAAATGTTGCCACAGCTTCTGCTGCCATCTGATATCAGGAACGTTGAGTGCGGTTCCGCTTAAGTAGGTTCGATGGCAGCTCTGCGCCAGGGACTACTTCCACACGTCACAGCAGGTAGCTGTACATGTCAATCCGTTGTTCTCAAGGGATGATTCCGCCAGCCTGGAGCGGTGACCACTTAACGCTGTGTCGGCGCCTGCGTATCGAAATGCGTGGGTTTTAGCGGGAGACGCCTGTTGCCACAGCTGCTGCTGCCATCTCATATCAGGAACGTTCAGCACGGTTCAGCTTAAGTGGGGTCGATGGCAGCTAAGCGCCAGGAACTACTTCCACGCGTCACAACAGGCAGCTGCACGTGAATCCATCGTCCTCAAGGGATGATTCCGACGGTCTGGAGCGGTGACCACTGAATGCACTGTCTCGGCGCCTGCGTAGTGAAATGCGAGGGTTTTAGCTGCAGACGCCTGTTGCCACAGCTGCTGCTCCCATCTCATATCAGGAACGTTGAGTGCGGGTCCGCTTAAGTAGGGTCGATGGCAGCTCTGGGCCAGGCACTACTTCCACACGTCACAGCAGGTAGCTGTACGTGTCAATCCGTCGTCCCCAAGGGATGATTCCGACAGCCTGGAGCGGTGGCCACTGAATGCACTGTCCCGGCGGCTGTTTATTGAAATGCGTCAGTTTTAGCTGCAGACGCCTGTTGCCACAGCTGCTGCTGCGATCTGATATCAGGAACGTTCAGCACAGTTCCGCTTAAGTAGGGTCGATGGCAGCTCTGCGCCAGGGACTACTTTCACACGTCACAACAGGTAGCTGTACGTGTCAATGCGTCGTCCCCAAGGGATGATTCCTACAGCCTGTAGCGGTGGCCACTGAATGCACTGTCCCGGCGGCTGTTTATTGAAATGCGTGGGTTTTAGCTGCACACGCCTGTTGCCACAGCTGCTGCTGTCATTTGATATCCGGAACATTCAGCACGGGTCCGCTTAAGTAGGGTCGGTGGCAGCTCTGTGCCAGGGACTACTTCCACACGTCACAAGAGGCAGCTGCACGTCAATCCATCGTCCTCAAGGGATGATTCCGATGGTCTGGAGCGGTGACCACTGAATGCACTGTCTCGGCGGCTGTTTATTGAAATGCGTGGGTTTTAGCGACAGATGCCCGTTGCCACAGCTGCTGCTGTCATCTGATATCAGGAACGTTCAGCACGGTTCTGCTTAAGTAGGGTCGATGGCAGCTCTGTGCCAGGGGCTATTTCCACACGTCACAGCAGTAAGCTGTACGTGTCAATACGTTGTTCTCAAGGGATGATTCCGACAGGCTCGAGTGGTGGCCACTGATTGCACTCTCTCGGCGCCTGTGTATCGAAATGCGTGGGTTTTAGCGGGAGACAAATGTTGCCACAGCTTCTGCTGCCATCTGATATCAGGAACGTTGAGTGCGGTTCCGCTTAAGTAGGGTCGATGGCAGCTCTGCGCCAGGAACTACTTCCACACGTCACAACAGGCAGCTGTACGTGTCAATCCGTCGTCCCCAAGAGATGATTCCGACAGCCTGGAGCGGTGGCCACTGAATGCACTGTCCCGGCGGCTGTTTATTGAAATGCGTGGGTTTTAGCGCCAGACGCCCGTTGCCACAGCTGCTGCTGTCCTCTGATATCACTAACGTTCAGCACGGTTCCGCTTCAGTAGGGTCGATGGCAGCTCTGCGCCAGGAACTACTTCCACACGTCGCAGCAGGTACCTGTGCGTGTCAATCCGTGTTCTCCAAGGATTATTCCGACAGTCTGGAGCGGTGGCCATTGAATGCATAGTCCCGGCTGCTTATTGAAATGCGTCAGTTTTAGCTGCAGACGCCTGTTGCCACAGCTGCTGCTGCGATCTGATATCAGGAACGTTCAGCACCGTTCCGCTTAAGTAGGGTCGATGGCAGCTCTGCGCCAGGGACTACTTTCACACGTCACAGCAGGTAGCTGTACGTTTCAATCCGTTGTTCTCAAGGGATGATTCCGACAGTCTGGAGTGGTGGCCACTGAATGCACTCTCTCGGCGCCTGCGTATCGAAATGCGTGGGTTGTAGCGGGAGACGCCTGTTGCCACAGCTGCTGCTTCCATCTGATATCAGGAACGTTGAGCACGGTTCCGCTTAAGTAGGGTCGATGGCAGCTGTGCGCCAGGGACTACTTCCACACGTCCAACAGGAAGCTGTACGTGTCAATCCGTCGTCCCCAAGGGATGATTCCGACAGCCTGGAGCGGTGGCCACTGAATGCACTGTCCCGGCGGCTGTTTATTGAAATGCGTCGGTTTTAGCGGCGGACGCCTGCTGCCACAGCTGCTGCTGCCATCTCATATCAGATACGTTCAGCACGGTTCCGCTTCAGTAGGGTCGATGGCAGCTCTGCGCCAGGAACTACTTCCACACGTCGCAGCAGGTACCTGTGCGTGTCAATCCGTGTTCTCCAAGGATTATTCCGACAGTCTGGAGCGGTGGCCATTGAATGCATAGTCCCGGCGGCTGCTTATTGAAATGCGTCAGTTTTAGCTGCAGACGCCTGTTGCCACAGCTGCTGCTGCGATCTGATATCAGGAACGTTCAGCACCGTTCCGCTTAAGTAGGGTCGATGGCAGCTCTGCGCCAGGGACTACTTTCACACGTCACAACAGGTAGCTGTACGTGTCAATGCGTCGTCCCCAAGGGATGATTCCTACAGCCTGTAGCGGTGGACACTGAATGCACTGTCCCGGCGGCTGTTTATTGAAATGCGTGGGTTTTAGCTGCACACGCCTGTTGCCACAGCTGCTGCTGTCATTTGATATCCGCAACATTCAGCACGGGTCCGCTTAAGTAGGGTCGGTGGCAGCTCTGTGCCAGGGTCGACTTCCACACGTCACAAGAGGCAGCTGCACGTCAGTCCATCGTCCTCAAGGGATAATTCGGATGGTCTGGAGCGGTGACCACTGAATGCACTGTCTCGGCGGCTGTTTATTGAAATGCGTGGGTTTTAGCGACAGACGCCCGTTGCCACAGCTGCTGCTGTCATCTGATATCAGGAACGTTCAGCACGGTTCTGCTTAAGTAGGGTCGATGGCAGCTCTGTGCCAGGGGCTATTTCCACACGTCACAGCAGGTAGCTGTACGTGTCAATCCGTTGTTCTCAAGGGATGATTCCGACAGTCTCGAGTGGTGGCCACTGAATGCACACTCTCGGCGCCGGCGTATCAAATTGCGTGGGTTTTAGCGGGAGACGCCTGCTGCCACAGCTGCTGCTGCCATCTGATATCAGGAACGTTAAGCATGGTTGCGCTGAAGTAGGGTCGATGGCAGCTCTGCGCCATGGACTACTTCCACAAGACCCAATAGGTAGCTGCATGTGTCAATCCGTCATCCCCAAGGGATGATTCCGACAGCCTGGAGCGGTGGCCACTGAATGCACTGTCCCGGCGGCTGTTTATTGAAATGCGTGGGCTTTAGCTGCAGACGCCTGTTGGCCCAGCTGCTGCTGCCATCTCTTATCAGGAACGTTCAGCACGGTTCCGCTTAAGTAGGGTCGATGGCAGCTCTGTGCCAGGGACTACTTCCATACGTCACAGCAGGTAGCTGTACGTGTCAATCCGCTGTTCTCAAGGGATGATTCTGACAGTCTGGAGTGGTGGCCACTGAATGCACTCTCTCGGCGCCTGCGTATCATATTGCGCGGGTTTTAGCGGGAGACGCAGGTTGCCACAGCTGCTGCTGCCATCTGATATCAGGAACGTTGAGCATGGTTGCGCTTAAGTAGGATCGATGGCAGCTCTGCGCCAGGGACTACTTCCACACGTCCCAACAGGTAGCTGTACGTGTATATCCGTCGTCCCCAAGGCATGATTCCGACAGCCTGGAGCGGTGGCCACGGAATGCACTGTCCCGGCGGCTGTTTATTGAAATACGTGGGTTTTAGCTGCAGACGCCTGTTGTCACAGCTGCTGCTGCCATCTGATATCAGGAACGTTGAGTGCGCTTCCGCTTACGTAGGGTCAATGTCAGCTCCGCGCCAGGGACTACTTCCACACGTCGCAACAGGCAGCTGCACGTGAATCCGTCGTCTTCAAGGGATGATTCGGACAGCCTGGAGCGGTGACCACTTAATGCGCTTGGTCGGCGCCTGCGTATCGAAATGCGTGGATTTTAGCGGGAGACGCCTTTTGCCACAGCCGCTGCTGCCATCTGATATCAGGAACGTTGAGTGCGTTTCCGCTTAAGTAGGGTCGAAGGCAGCTAAGCGCCAGGAACTACTTCCACACGTCACAACAGGCAGCTGCACGTGAATCCATCGTCCTCAAGGGATGATTCCAGCGGTCTGGAGCGGTGACCACTGAATGCACTGTCTCGGCGCCTGCGTAGTAAAATGCGTTGGTTTTAGCGGCAGACGCCCGTTGCCACACCTGCTGCTGCCATCTGATATCAGGAACGTTCAGCAGGGTTCCGCTTAAGTAGGGTCGATGGCAGCTCTGTGCCAGGGACTACTTCCACACGTCACAGCATGTAGCTGTACGTGTCAATCCGTTGTTCTCAAGGGATGATTCCGACAGTCTGGTGTGGTGGCCACTGAATGCACTCTCTCGGCGCCTGCGTATCGATATGCGTGGGTTTTAGCTGCAGACGCCTGTTGCCACAGCTGCTGCTGCCATCTGATATCCGGAACGTTCAGCGCGGTTCCGCTTAAGTAGGGTCGATGGCAGCTCTGCGCCAGGGACTACTTCCACACGTCACAACAGGTAGCTGTACGTGTCGATCCGTCGTCCCGAAGGGATGATTCCGACAGCCTGGAGCGGTGGCCACTGAATCTACTGTCCCGACAGCTGTTTAGTGAAATGCGTGGTTTTAGCTGCAGACGCCTGTTGCCACAGCTGCTGCTGCCATCTGATATCAGGAACGTTGAGTGCGGTTCCGCTTAAGTAGGGTCGATGGCCGCTCTGCGCCAGGAACTACTTCCACACGTCACGGCAGGTAGCTGTACGTGTCAATCCGTCGTTCTCAAAGAATGATTCCGACTGTCTGGAGCGGTGGTCACTGAATGCACTTTCCCGGCGGCTGTTTATTGAAATGCGTGGGTTTTAGCTGCAGACGTCTGTTGCCACAGCTGCTGCTTCCATCTGATATCAGGAACGTTGAGTGCGGTTCCACTTAAATAGGGTCGATGGCAGCTCTGCGCCAGGAACTACTTCCCCACGTCACAGCAGGTAGCTGTACGTGTCAATCCGTTGTTCTCAAGGGATGATTCCGACAGTCTGGAGCGGTGGCCACTGAATGCACTGTCCCGGCGGCTGTTTATTGAAATGTGTGGGTTTCAGCTGCAGACGCCTGTTGCCACAGCTGCAGCGGCGATCTGATATCAGGAACGTTCAGCACGGTACCGCTTAAGTAGGGTCGATGGCAGCTCTGCGCCAGGGACTACTTCCACACGTCACAACAGGTAGCTGTACGTGTCAATCCGTCGTCCCCAAGGGATGATTCAGACAGCCTGGAGTGGTGGCCACTGAATGCACTGTCTCGGCGGCTGATTAGTGAAATGCGTCAGTATTAGCGGCAGACGCCTGTTGCCACAGCTGCTGCTGCCATCTGATATCAGGAACGTTGAGTGCGCTTCCGCTTACACAGGGTCAATGTCAGCTCCGCGCCAGGGACTACTTCCACACGTCGCAACAGGCAGCTGCACGTGAATCCCTTGTCTTCAAGGGATGACTCCGACAGCCTGGAGCGGTGACCACTTGATGCGCTGTGTCGGCGCCTGCGTATCGAAATGCGTGGGTTTTAGCGTCAGACGCCCGTTGCGACAGCTGCTGCTGTCATCTGATATCAGGAACGTTCAGCACGGTTCCGCTTAAGTAGGGTCGATGGCAGCTCTGTGCCAGGGACTACTTGCACACGTCACAGCAGGTAGCTGTACGTGTCAATCCGTTGTTCTCAAGGGATGATTCCGACATTCTGGAGTGGTGGCAACTGAATGCACTGTCTCGGCGGCTGATTAGTGAAATGCGTCGGTATTAGCGGCAGACGCCTGTTGCCACAGCTGCTGCTGCCATCTGATATCAGGAACGTTGAGTGCGCTTCCGCTTACGTAGGGTCAATGTCAGCTCCGCGCCAGGGACTACTTCCACACGTCGCAACAGGCAGCTGCACGTGAATCCGTCGTCTTCAAGGGATGATTCGGACAGCCTGGAGCGGTGACCACTTAATGCGCTTGGTCGGCGCCTGCGTATCGAAATGCGTGGATTTTAGCGGGACGCCTTTTGCCACAGCCGCTGCTGCCATCTGATATCAGGAACGTTGAGTGCGTTTCCGCTTAAGTAGGGTCGATGGCAGCTAAGCGCCAGGAACTACTTCCACACGTCACAACAGGCAGCTGCACGTGAATCCGTTGTCTTCAAGGGATGACTCCGACAGCCTGGAGCGGTGACCACTTGATGCGCTGTGTCGGCGCCTGCGTATCGAAATGCGTGGGTTTTAGCGGCAGACGCCCGTTGCCACAGCTGCTGCTGTCATCTGATATCAGGAACGTTCAGCACGGTTCCGCTTAAGTAGGGTCGATGACAGCTCTGTGCCAGGGACTACTTCCACACGTCACAGCAGGTAGCTGTACGTGTCAATCCGTTGTTCTCAAGGGATGATTCCGACATTCTGGAGTGGTGGCCACTGAATGCACTCTCTCGGCGCCTGCGTATCGATATGCGTGGGTTTTAGCGGGAGACGCCTGTTGCCACAGCTGCTGCTGCCATCTGATATCAGGAACGTTGAGCACGGTTCCGCTTAAGAAGGGTCGATGGCAGCTCTGCGCCAGGGACTACTTCCACACGTCACAGCAGGTAGCTGTACGTGTCAATCCGTCGTTCTCAAAGGATGATTCCGACTGTCTGGAGCGGTGGTCACTGAATGCACTTTCCCGGCGGCTGTTTATTGAAATGCGTGGGTTTTAGCTGCAGACATCTGTTGCCACAGCTGCTGCTTCCATCTGATATCAGGAACGTTGAGTGCGGTTCCACTTAAATAGGGTCGATGGCAGCTCTGCGCCAGGAACTACTTCCACACGTCACAGCAGGTAGCTGTACGTGTCAATCCGTTGTTCTCAAGGGATGATTCCGATAGTCTGGAGCGGTGGCCACTGAATGCACTGTCCCGGCGGCTGTTTATTGAAATGCGTGGGTTTCAGCTGCAGACGCCTGTTGCCACAGCTGCTGCGGCGATCTGATATCAGGAACGTTCAGCACGGTACCGCTTAAGTAGGGTCGATGGCAGCTCTGCGCCAGGGACTACTTCCACACGTCACAACAGGTAGCTGTACGTGTCAATCCGTCGTCCCCAAGGGATGATTCAGACAGCCTGGAGCGGTGGCCACTGAATGCACTGTCTCAGCTGCTGATTAGTGAAATGCGTCGGTATTAGCGGCAGACGCCTGTTGCCACAGCTGCTGCTGCCATCTGATATCAGGAACGTTGTGTGCGCTTCCGCTTACGCAGGGTCAATGTCAGCTCCGCGCCAGGGACTACTTCCACACGTCGCAACAGGCAGCTGCACGTCAATCCGTCGTCTTCAAGGGATGACTCCGACAGCCTGGAGCGGTGACCACTTGATGCGCTGTGTCGGCGCCTGCGTATCGAAATGCGTGGGTTTTAGCGGCAGACGCCCGTTGCCACAGCTGCTGCTGTCATCTGATATCAGGAACGTTCAGCACGGTTCCGCTTAAGTAGGGTCGATGGCAGCTCTGTGCCAGGGACTACTTCCACACGTCACAGCAGGTAGCTGTACGTGTCAATCCGTTGTTCTCAAAGGATGATTCCGACATTCTGGAGTGGTGGCCACTGAATGTACTCTGTCGGCGCCTGCGTATCGATATGCGTGGGTTTTAGCGGGAGACGCCTGTTGCCACAGCTGCTGCTGCCATCTGATATCAGGAACGTTGAGCACGGTTCCGCTTAAGAAGGGTCGATGGCAGCTCTGCGCCAGGGACTACTTCCACACGTCCCAACAGGTAGCTGTACGTGTCAATCCGTCGTCCCCAAGGGATGATTCCGACAGCCTGGAGCGGTGGCCACTGAATGCACTGTCGCGGCGGCTGTTTATTGAAATGCGTGGGTTTTAGCTGCGGACGCCTGTTGGCCCAGCTGCTGCTGCCATCTGATATCAGGAACGTTCAGCACGGTTCCGCTTAAGTAGGGTCGATGGCAGCTCTGCGCCAGGAACTACTTCCACACGTCGCAGCAGGTAGCTGTGCGTGTCAATCCGTCGTTCTCAAAGGATGATTCCGACAGTCTGGAGCGGTGGCCACTGAATGCACTGTCCCGGCGGCTGTTTATTGAAATGCGTGGGTTTTAGCTGCAGACGCCTGTTGCCACAGCTGCTGCTGCCATCTGATATAAGGAACGTTGAGTGCGGTTCCGCTTAAGTAGGATCGATGGAAGCTCTGCGCCAGGGACTACTTCCACACGTCACAGCAGGTAGCTGTACATGTCAATCCGTTGTTTTCAAGGGATGATGCCGATAGTCTGGAGCGGTGGCCACTGAATGCACTCTTTCGGCGCCTGTGTATCGAAATGCGTGGGTTTTAGCGGGAGACAAATGTTGCCACAGCTTCTGCTGCCATCTGATATCAGGAACGTTGAGTGCGGTTCCGCTTAAGTAGGGTCGATGGCAGCTCTGCGCCAGGGACTACTTCCACACGTCACAGCAGGTAGCTGTACATGTCAATCCGTTGTTCTCAAGGGATGATTCTGCCAGCCTGGAGCGGTGACCACTTAATGCGCTTGGTCGGCGCCTGCATATCGAAATGCGTGGATTTTAGCGGGAGACGCCTTTTGCCACAGCCGCTGCTGCCATCTGATATCAGGAACGTTGAGTGCGTTTCCGCTTAAGTAGGGTCGATGGCAGCTAAGCGCCAGGAACTACTTCCACACGTCACAACAGGCAGCTGCACGTGATTCCATCGTCCTCAAGGGATGATTCCGGCGGTCTGGAGCGGTGACCACTGAATGCACTGTCTCGGCGCCTGCGTAGTAAAATGCGTTGGTTTTAGCGGCAGACGCCCGTTGCCACAGCTGCTGCTGCCATCTGATATCAGGAACGTTCAGCAGGGTTCCGCTTAAGTAGGGTCGATGGCAGCTCTGTGCCAGGGACTACTTCCACACGTCACAGCATGTAGCTGTACGTGTCAATCCGTTGTTCTCAAAGGATGATTCCGACAGCCTGGAGCGGTGGCCACTGAATCTACTGTCCCGACAGCTGTTTAGTGAAATGCGTGGTTTTAGCTGCAGACGCCTGTTGCCACAGCTGCTGCTGCCATCTGATATCAGGAACGTTGAGTGCGGTTCCGCTTAAGTAGGGTCGATGGCCGCTCTGCGCCAGGAACTACTTCCACACGTCACGGCGGGTAGCTGTACGTGTCAATCCGTCGTTCTCAAAGAATGATTCCGACTGTCTGGAGCGGTGGTCACTGAATGCACTTTCCCGGCGGCTGTTTATTGAAATGCGTGGGTTTTAGCTGCAGACGTCTGTTGCCACAGCTGCTGCTTCCATCTGATATCAGGAACGTTGAGTGCGGTTCCACTTAAATAGGGTCGATGGCAGCTCTGCGCCAGGAACTACTTCCCCACGTCACAGCAGGTGGCTGTACGTGTCAATCCGTTGTTCTCAAGGGATGATTCCGACAGTCTGGAGCGGTGGCCACTGAATGCACTGTCCCGGCGGCTGTTTATTGAAATGTGTGGGTTTCAGCTGCAGACGCCTGTTGCCACAGCTGCAGCGGCGATCTGATATCAGGAACGTTCAGCACGGTACCGCTTAAGTAGGGTCGATGGCAGCTCTGCGCCAGGGACTACTTCCACACGTCACAACAGGTAGCTGTACGTGTCAATCCGTCGTCCCCAAGGGATGATTCAGACAGCCTGGAGCGGTGGCCACTGAATGCACTGTCTCGGCGGCTGATTAGTGAAATGCGTCAGTATTAGCGGCAGACGCCTGTTGCCACAGCTGCTGCTGCCATCTGATATCAGGAACGTTGAGTGCGCTTCCGCTTACGTAGGGTCAATGTCAGCTCCGCGCCAGGGACTACTTCCACACGTCGCAACAGGCAGCTGCACGTGAATCCGTCGTCTTCAAGGGATGATTCGGACAGCCTGGAGCGGTGACCACTTAATGCGCTTGGTCGGCGCCTGCGTATCGAAATGCGTGGATTTTAGCGGGAGACGCCTTTTGCCACAGCCGCTGCTGCCATCTGATATCAGGAACGTTGAGTGCGTTTCCGCTTAAGTAGGGTCGATGGCAGCTAAGCGCCAGGAACTACTTCCACACGTCACAACAGGCAGCTGCACGTGAATACATCGTACTCAAGGGATGATTCCGGCGGTATGGAGCGGTGACCACTGAATGCACTGTCTCGGCGCCTGCGTAGTGAAATGCGTCCGTATTAGCGGCAGACGCCTGTTGCCACAGCTGCTGCTGCCATCTGATATCAGGAACGTTCAGTGCGCTTCCGCTTACGTAGGGTCAATGTCAGCTCCGCGCCAGGGACTACTTCCACACGTCGCAACATGCAGCTGCACGTGAATCCGTTGTCTTCAAGGGATGACTCCAACAGCCTGGAGCGGTGACCACTTGATGCGCTGTGTCGGCGCCTGCGTATCGAAATGCGTGGGTTTTAGCGGCAGACGCCCGTTGCCACAGCTGCTGCTGTCATCTGATATCATGAACGTTCAGCACGGTTCCGCTTAAGTAGGGTCGATGACAGCTCTGTGCCAGGGACTACTTCCACACGTCACAGCAGGTAGCTGTACGTGTCAATCCGTTGTTCTCAAGGGATGATTCCGACATTCTGGAGTGGTGGCCACTGAATGCACTCTCTCGGCGCCTGCGTATCGATATGCGTGGGTTTTAGCGGGAGACGCCTGTTGCCACAGCTGCTGCTGCCATCTGATATCAGGAACGTTGAGCACGGTTCCGCTTAAGAAGGGTCGATGGCAGCTCTGCGCCAGGAACTACTTCCACACGTCACAGCAGGTAGCTGTACGTGTCAATCCGTTGTTCTCAAGGGATGATTCCGATAGTCTGGAGCGGTGGCCACTGAATGCACTGTCCCGTCGGCTGTTTATTGAAATGCGTGGGTTTCAGCTGCAGACGCCTGTTGCCACAGCTGCTGCGGCGATCTGATATCAGGAACGTTCAGCACGGTACCGCTTAAGTAGGGTCGATGGCAGCTCTGCGCCAGGGACTACTTCCACACGTCACAACAGGTAGCTGTACGTGTCAATCCGTCGTCCCCAAGGGATGATTCAGACAGCCTGGAGCGGTGGCCACTGAATGCACTGTCTCGGCTGCTGATTAGTGAAATGCGTCGGTATTAGCGGCAGACGCCTGTTGCCACAGCTGCTGCTGCCATCTGATATCAGGAACGTTGTGTGCGCTTCCGCTTACGCAGGGTCAATGTCAGCTCCGCGCCAGGGACTACTTCCACACGTCGCAACAGGCAGCTGCACGTCAATCCGTCGTCTTCAAGGGATGACTCCGACAGCCTGGAGCGGTGACCACTTGATGCGCTGTGTCGGCGCCTGCGTATCGAAATGCGTGGGTTTTAGCGGCAGACGCCCGTTGCCACAGCTGCTGCTGTCATCTGATATCAGGAACGTTCAGCACGGTTCCGCTAAAGTAGGGTCGATGGCAGCTCTGTGCCAGGGACTACTTCCACACGTCACAGCAGGTAGCTGTACGTGTCAATCCGTCGTCTTCAAGGGATGACTCCGACAGCCTGGAGCGGTGACCACTTGATGCGCTGTGTCGGCGCCTGCGTATCGAAATGCGTGGGTTTTAGCGGCAGACGCCCGTTGCCACAGCTGCTGCTGTCATCTGATATCAGGAACGTTCAGCACGGTTCCGCTAAAGTAGGGTCGATGGCAGCTCTGTGCCAGGGACTACTTCCACACGTCACAGCAGGTAGCTGTACGTGTCAATCCGTTGTTCTCAAAGGATGATTCCGACATTCTGGAGTGGTGGCCACTGAATGTACTCTGTCGGCGCCTGCGTATCGATATGCGTGGATTTTAGCGGGAGACGCCTGTTGCCACAGCTGCTGCTGCCATCTGATATCAGGAACGTTGAGCACGGTTCCGCTTAAGAAGGGTCGATGGCAGCTCTGCGCCAGGGACTACTTCCACACGTCCCAACAGGTAGCTGTACGTGTCAATCCGTCGTCCCCAAGGGATGATTCCGACAGCCTGGAGCGGTGGCAGCTGAATGCACTGTCCCGGCGGCTGTTTATTGAAATGCGTGGGTTTTAGCTGCGGACGCCTGTTGGCCCAGCTGCTGCTGCCATCTGATATCAGGAACGTTCAGCACGGTTCCGCTTAAGTAGGGTCGATGGCAGCTCTGCGCCAGGAACTACTTCCACACGTCGCAGCAGGTAGCTGTGCGTGTCAATCCGTCGTTCTCAAAGGATGATTCCGACAGTCTGGAGCGGTGGCCACTGAATGCACTGTCCCGGCGGCTGTTTATTGAAATGCGTGGGTTTTAGCTGCAGACGCCTGTTGCCACAGCTGCTGCTGTCATTTGATATCCGGAACAATCAGCACGGGTCCGCTTAAGTAGGGTCGGTGGCAGCTCGGTGCCAGGGACTACTTCCACACGTCACAAGAGGCAGCTGCACGTGAATCCATCGTCCTCAAGGGATGATTCCGATGGTCTGGAGCGGTGAGCACTGAATGCACTGTCTCGGCGGCTGTTTATTGAAATGCGTGGGTTTTAGCGACTAGCGACAGACGCCCGTTGCCACAGCTGCTGCTGTCATCTGATATCAGGAACGTTCAGCACCGTTCTGCTTAAGTAGGGTCGATGGCAGCTCTGTGCCAGGGACTACTTCCACACGTCACAGCAGGTAGCTGTACGTGTCAATCCGTTGTTCTCAAGGGATGATTCCGACAGTCTCGAATGGTGGCCACTGAATGCACACTCTCGGCGCCGGCGTATCAAATTGCGAGGGTTTTAGCGGGAGACGCCTGCTGCCACAGCTGCTGCTGCCATCTGATATCAGGAACGTTAAGCATGGTTGCGCTTAAGTAGGGTCGATGGCAGCTCTGCGCCAGGGACTACTTCCACACGACCCAACAGGTAGCTGCATGTGTCAATCCGTCATCCCCAAGGGATGATTCCGACAGCCTGGAGCAGTGGCCACTGAATGCACTGTCCCGGCGGCTGTTTATTGAAATGCGTGGGCTTTAGCTGAAGACGCCTGTTGGCCCAGCTGCTGCTGCCATCTCTTATCAGGAACGTTCAGCACGGTTCCGCTTAAGTAGGGTCGATGGCAGCTCTGCGCCAGGGACTACTTCCACACGTCCCAACAGGTAGCTGTACGTGTCAATCCGTCGTCCCCAAGGGATGATTCCGACAGCCTGGAGTGGTGGCCACGGAATGCACTGTCCCGGCGGCTGTTTATTGAAATACGTGGGTTTTAGCTGCAGACGCCTGTTGCCACAGCTGCTGCTGCCATCTGATATCCGGAATGTTGAGTGCGGTTCCGCTCATGTAGGGTCGATGGCAGCTCTGCGCCAGGGACCTACTTCCACACGTCACAGCAGGTAGCTGTACATGTGAATCCGTTGTTCTCAAGGGATGATTCCGACAGCCTGGAGCGGTGGCCACTGAATGCACTGTCCCGGCGGCTGTTTATTGAAATGCGTGGGTTTTAGCTGCAGACGCCTGTTGCCACAGCTGCTGCTGTCATCTGATATCAGGAACGTTCAGCACGGTTCCGCTTAAGTAGGGTCGATGGCAGCTCTGCGCCAGGGGCTACTTCCTCACGTCACAACAGGTAGCTGGACGTGTCAATCCGTCGTCCCCAAGGGATGATTCCGACAGCCTGGAGCGGTGGCCACTGAATGCACTGTCTCGGCGGATGGTTAGTGAAATGCGTGGGTTTTAGCGGGAGACGCCTGTTGCCACGGCTGCTGCTGCCATCTGATGTCAGGAACGTTGAGTGCGGTTCCACTTACGTAAGGTCAATGGCAGCTCCGCGCCAGGGACTACTTCCACATGTCGCAACAGGCGGCTGCACGTGAATCCGTCGTCTTCAAGGGATGATTCGGACAGCCTGGAGCGGTGACCACTTAATGCGCTTGGTCGGCGCCTGCGTATCGAAATGCGTGGATTTTAGCGGGAGACGCCTTTTGCCACAGCCGCTGCTGCCCTCTGATATCAGGAACGTTGAGTGCGTTTCCGCTTAAGTAGGGTCGATGGCAGCTAAGCGCCAGGAACTACTTCCACACGTCACAACAGGCAGCTGCACGTGAATCCATCGTCCTCAAGGGATGATTCCGGCGGTCTGGAGCGGTGACCACTGAATGCACTGTCTCGGCGCCTGCGTAGTGAAATGCGTGGGTTTTAGCGGCAGACGCCCGTTGCCACAGCTGCTGCTGCCATCTGATATCAGGAACGTTCAGCGCGGTTCCGCTTAAGTAGGGTCGATGGCAGCTCTGCGCCAGGGACTACTTCCACACGTCAGAACAGGTAGCTGTACGTGTCAATCCGTTGTTCTCAAGGGATGATTCCGACAGTCTGGTGTGATGGCCACTGAATCCACTCTCTCGGCGCCTGCGTATCGATATGCGTGGGTTTTAGCTGCAGACGCCTGTTGCCACAGCTGCTGCTGCCATCTGATATCAGGAAAGTTCAGCGCGGTTCCGCTTAAGAAGGGTCGATGGCAGCTCTGCGCCAGGGGCTACTTCCACACGTCACAACAGGCAGCTGTACGTGTCAATCCGTCGTCCCGAAGGGATGATTCCGACAGCCTGGAGCGGTGGCCACCGAATGCACTGTCCCGGCGGCTGTTTATTGAAATGCGTGGGCTTTAGCTGCAGACGCCTGTTGGCCCAGCTGCTGCTGCCATCTCTTATCAGGAACGTTCAGCACGGTTCCGCTTAAGTAGGGTCGATGGCAGCTCTGTGCCAGGGACTATTTCCACACGTCACAGCAGGTAGCTGTGCATGTCAATCCGTTGTTCTCAAGGGATGATTCCGACAGCCTGGAGCGGTGGCCACTGAATGCACTGTCCCGGCGGCTGTTAATTGAAATGTGTGGGTTTTAGCTGCAGACGCCTGTTGCCACAGCTGCTGCTGTCATCTGATATCAGGAACGTTCAGCACGGTTCCGCTTAAGTATTGTCGATGGCAGCTCTGCGCCAGGGGCTACTTCCACACGTCACAACAGGCAGCTGCACGTGAATCCATCGTCCTCAAGGGATGATTCCGGCGGTCTAGAGCGGTGACCACTGAATGCACTGTCTCGGCGCCTGCGTAGTGAAATGCGTGGGTTTTAGCGGCAGACGCCCGTTGCCCCAGCTGCTGCTGCCATCTGATATCAGGAACGTTCAGCAGGGTTCCGCTTAAGTAGGGTCGATGGCAGCTCTGTGCCAGGGACTACTTCCACACGTCACAGCAGGTAGCTGTACGTGTCAATCCGTTGTTCTCAAGGGATGATTCCGACAGTCTCGAATGGTGGCCACTGAATGCACACTCTCGGCGCCGGCGTATCAAATTGCGAGGGTTTTAGCGGGAGACGCCTGCTGCCACAGCTGCTGCTGCCATCTGATATCAGGAACGTTAAGCATGGTTGCGCTTAAGTAGGGTCGATGGCAGCTCTGCTCCAGGGACTACTTCCACACGACCCAACAGGTAGCTGCATGTGTCAATCCGTCATCCCCAAGGGATGATTCCGACAGCCTGGAGCGGTGGTCACTGAATGCACTTTCCCGGCGGCTGTTTATTGAAATGCGTGGGTTTTAGCTGCAGACGTCTGTTGCCACAGCTGCTGCTTCCATCTGATATCAGGAACGTTGAGTGCGGTTCCACTTAAATAGGGTCGATGGCAGCTCTGCGCCAGGAACTACTTCCACACGTCACAGCAGGTAGCTGTACGTGTCAATCCGTTGTTCTCAAGGGATGATTCCGACAGTCTGGAGCGGTGGCCACTGAATGCACTGTCCCGGCGGCTGTTTATTGAAATGCGTGGGTTTCAGCTGCAGACGCCTGTTGCCACAGCTGCTGCGGCGATCTGATATCAGGAACGTTCAGCACGGTACCGCTTAAGTAGGGTCGATGGTAGCTCTGCGCCAGGGACTACTTCCACACGTCACAACAGGTAGCTGTACGTGTCAATCCGTCGTCCCCAAGGGATGATTCCGACAGCCTGGAGCGGTGGCCACTGAATGCACTGTCTCGGCGGCTGATTAGTGAAATGCGTCGGTATTAGCGGCAGACGCGTGTTGCCACAGCTGCTGCTGCCATCTGATATCAGGAACGTTGAGTGCGCTTCCGCTTACGTAGGGTCAATGTCAGCTCCGCGCCAGGGACTACTTCCACACGTCGCAACAGGCAGCTGCACGTGAATCCGTCGTCTTCAAGGGATGACTCCGACAGCCTGGAGCGGTGACCACTTGATGCGCTGTGTCGGCGCCTGCGTATCGAAATGCGTGGGTTTTAGCGGCAGACGCCCGTTGCCACAGCTTCTGCTGTCATCTGATATCAGGAACGTTGAGCACGGTTCCGCTTAAGTAGGGTCGATGGCAGCTCTGCGCCAGGGACTACTTCCACACGTCCCAACAGGTAGCTGTACGTGTCAATCCGTCGTCCCCAAGGGATGATTCCGACATTCTGGAGTGGTGACCACTGAATGCACTCTCTCGGCGCCTGCGTATCGATATGCGTGGGTTTTAGCGGGAGACGCCTGTTGCCACAGCTGCTGCTGCCATCTGATATCAGGAACGTTGAGCACGGTTCCGCTTAAGAAGGGTCGATGGCAGCTCTGCGCCAGGGACTACTTCCACACGTCCCAACAGGTAGCTGTACGTGTCAATCCGTCGTCCCCAAGGGATGATTCCGACAGCCTGGAGCGGTGGCCACTGAATGCACTGTCCCGGCGGCTGTTTATTGAAATGCGTGGGTTTTAGCTGCGGAGGCCTGTTGGCCCAGCTGCTGCTGCCATCTGATATCAGGAACGTTCAGCACGGTTCCGCTTAAGTAGGGTCGATGGCAGCTCTGCGCCCGGAACTACTTCCACACGTCGCAGCAGGTAGCTGTGCGTGTCAATCCGTCGTCTTCAAGGGATGATTCCGACAGCCTGGAGCGGTGACCACTTAATGCACTGTCTCGGCGGCTGTTTAGTGCAATGCGTCGGTTTTAGCGGCAGACGCCTGTTGCCACAGCTGCTGCTGTCATCTGATATCAGGAACGTTGAGTGCGGTTCCGCTTAAGAAGGGTCGATGGCAACTCCGCGCCAGGGACTACTTGCACACGTCACAATAGGCAGCTGCACGTGAATCCATCGTCCTCAAGGGATGATTCCGACGGTCCGGAGCGGTGACCACTTAATGCACTGTCTCGGCGGCTGTTTAGTGAAATGCGTCGGTTTTAGCGGGAGACGCCTGTTGCCACAGCTGCTGCTGTCATCTGATATCAGGAACGTTCAGTGCGGTTCCGCTTACGTAGTGTCGATGGAAGCTCCGCGCCATGGACTACATCCACACGTCACAACAGGCAGCTGCACGTGAATCCGTCGTCTTCAAGGGATGATTCCGACAGCCTGGAGCGGTGACCACTTAATGCACTGTCTCGGCGGCTGTTTAGTGCAATGCGTCGGTTTTAGCGGCAGACGCCTGTTGCCACAGCTGCTGCTGTCATCTTATATGAGGAACGTTGAGTGCGGTTCCGCTTACGTAGGGTCGATGGCAGCTCCGCGCCAGGGACTACTTCAACACGTCACAGCAGGAAGCTGTACGTGTCAATCCTTCGTCCTTAAGGGATGATTCCGACAGCCTAGAGCGGTGACCACTGAATGCACTGTCTCGGCGCCTGCGTAGTGAAATGCGTAGGTTTAAGCGGCAGACGCCTGTTGCCACAGCCGCTGCTGCCAAGTGATGCTGCCAACTGTTGCCATGCGGCGAAAAATCTGCGTTTGTTTTGTAAAAAACCCTGGACATGCAGCATTCTGTGATTTTCGTATGACGAGAAAAATGAATAAATTATCATAATCATGAAAGATCAGCGTCTTGGTATTAAGAAAAAAATTCTTTGGTTGTATTGGCTCAAGCCAGTAATTTTATGTAAATTATTTAGCGTGACCCAGATTCACTTCCGTGGATAGATGGATGGAGGCTATGAGCGTCCTTTTTATAACGGGGCGATTGACATGTGTGCCACCAGGCTCGATAATTAAAACAAAAGATGCTTTTTTGAATGTTTGCCTTATGCCTTGTCTACTTCGATTAAATCGATCTTTCTAAAGAATAAAAACACTTAAATTCAGAGCCCAGTTCTCTGCCCTCAGGGCAGATTGTCTTTATTTTTCCCACCGTTTATTTTCGTCTTTTTTGTCTGGTTTTCTGCCACCAATACTATAACCGCCTCTTACTTATTTCTATCGTGGACTTGTTCAGCCAGAGGGAAACGGGAGGTTGAACAAAACCGACGAGTAGACGAAGAGACGCTCTCTTTCGTACTAAGCCGGGACAAGATAACTTCGCCTCCGAGTCCCCCCTGCGACCCACGGCCATCGACTAAGGAGTAAGCTTACCCTTTGTTCTCTTCATAGAGCGGACTATCCCTCTAAGCGACATTTACACGTTATTACTAACGTAGCAATAAAGTGTTGTTTTTTTGACCTAGCCTGTTGCCTTATTCCCCCCGAACCCGTCGGAGCTGCGATGTGTCGAGCTACGGGAAGGGGCCGTTGATACGCGCATGGTGCGATTGTGTGCGGCTGGAACCGTAGCTAAGATTCTGCGTCAGCCGTGCATAGGGCGGACCCGTTCATCTATCGCCCCTTCTCGTAGCTCGAGACATCGCAGCTACGACGGGTTCGGGCGATTAAGGCAACATGCTACGTCAACAAAACAACACTTTATTGCTACGTTAGCAATAACGCGTAAATGTCGCTTAGAGGGATAGTCCGCTCTATGAAGAGAACATAGGGCAAGGCTTACTCCTTAGTCGATGGCCGTGGCTCGCAGGGGGGCTCGGAGGCGAAGTTATCTTGTCCCGGCCTAGTACGAAAGAGAGCGTCTCTTCGTCTACTCGTCGGTTTTGTTCAACCTCCGGTTTCCCTCCCCCGACGAGGGTTGTTTCTCTCGCCTAGGGAGAGTAACCCGTTCCGCGAGCCGGGGAGGGGGGGGGGGATAGAGCGCGCTTGCCACGGGAACAATGGCCCTCCGCAAGAGGCTCTCCTGAGGGACCAGTTCGTCCTCGCTGCCAGGCTGAACGCGCTACCGTCACGGGAAAGGAAGCATGGGCGCGCGTGCTCCCCCACAAGGTGAACGTCCGTAAACGAGATAAAACGGCGAGGAGGCGGTTGTGCGCTGGACGGCGGTGTTGTAGGCGAAGGTGAGGAAGGTAGAAGTTTATCCCAATTTTTGTGGTCCGGTTCAATGTAGACAGCAATCATGTCGGCGAGGGTTCGATGAAATCTCTCGGTCAGACCGTTTGTTTGAGTATGGTAGCTAGACGCTGTCTTGTGTGTAGTGCCAGAAGTGCGTAGAACTTCACTTAGCAGTTGGGATAAGCATGCCTTTCCGCGGTCGCTTAGGAGTATGCGAGGAGCACCATGACGCAGAATTATGGCCTGCAGGACGAAGTCAGCAACTTCCGAAGTTGAACCAGTAACCACAGAAGCTGTCTCGGCGTAGCGCGTCAGGTGGTCCACGGCGGTCACTGTCCATCATGGACGTCGGCAGGGGGGGTGCAAAGGGGGGCACTTGCCTCCTTCAAGCCACACCAGCACTTGCCCTCCGCGCAAGCTACACCAACGCAAACACCTCTCCCAGCAGGATGCAACACGGGTTTGCACCCCCCAAAACAAAATCCTGCCGACGCCCATGATATCCATCGATTTCCAGTGCCAGTGACGGGAAGAGGCCCATAAAGGTCAACACCTACGACCTCGAATGGTTTTGCGGGGTGTGGAATCGGTTGTAATTGGCCGGCAGGAGCAGATGTCGGAAGTTTGCGACGCTGGCATGGAGGGCAGGAACCTACGTATACGTTGTTACGCTGGTAGAAAGGCCAGGCCAATAAAAGCGGCTTCGAATGCGGTCGTAGGTTTTGTGAAAGCTAAGGTGGCCAGCAGTCGAATCGTCGTGAAAGGCGTTAAGTACATGATGTCGAAGAGAGCGTGGTAGAACAGGCACCCAGCGTTGACCGTCAGGATGGTAAATGTGACGATATAGTACACCATCCTCCAGCTTAAACTGGTAGAGTTGAGGACGAGGCCGTGCGTCACGTGGACGCGAAGCTGCAGAGAGGTGGACTATAACGCGCCGACAGTACGGGTCAGCCAGCTGGCGAGAGCTGAATGGTTGTTCCTCGTCAGCGGGCAGCTGGTCCAGTGAGGCGAGCAAGGCAACCGAACTAGAAGTGACGTCCAAACTGGTGTTGCCTGGAACGGTTGCGGGAGTGTCGAGCGGAGCCGTAGGTAGTGGGCAAAGGGAAAGAGCGTAGGCGTCTTGATGTTCTTTGCCAGATTTGTAAATAATCTCAAACTGACTCTCTTGCAAGCGTAGAATCCACCGACCCAGGCGCCCGGACAGGTTCTTCAATGTAGAAAGCCAGTATAAGGCGTCGTGGTCCGTTACGATGGTGAATTCACGGCCGTAAAGATAAGGACGGAACTTCTATACTGACCAACCCACAGCGAGGCACTCCTGCTCAGTGATCGTATAGTTCTTCTCGGTAGCGGTGAGAACTCTAGTAGCGTATGCAACGACTCTCTCCCGTGAAGAGTCATCGCGTTGCAGAAGAACAGCACCTATACCGCGGCCGCTGGCGTGTGTATGCAGGAGTGTCGGGGCGGTCTCATCAAAATGGCAGAGTACAGGCTCTGGCGTGAGCGCTTCCTTCAACAGGTCAAACCCCGATTGACATTCTTCGGACCACACAAAGGGTACATCGGAAGCAAGCAGCTTGTGCAGTGGCGCAGCTATTGAAGCGAAGTTCCGTATAAAACGACGTAAATAGGATGCTAGACCAAGACAACTTCGCAAATCCTTAGGCCGTCCGGGGCACGGGAAGCGAAGGACAGCAGCAATCTTGTCGGGGTCAGGGCAAATTCCGTCCTTGCTCACGACATGACCGAGAACCTTGATGGGTTTGCTGGCGAAACGGCATTTCTTGGTGTTGAGTTGCAGACGCGCGCCGGCGAGGCATGTTAGGACTTGATCCAGGCGTTGCAGGTGCTGGTAAAACGTTGATGAAAAGATGATAATGTCATCACGGTAGCAGGGGCACGTCTTCCATTTAAGGCCACGCAGCACGGTGTCAGTCATGCGCGCAAACGTGGCGGGCGCATTGCAGAGCCCGAAAGGCATCACATTAAATTCGTATAGTCCGTAGGGAGTTGAAAATGCCGTTTTTTTTTATCGTCTTCGTGCATCGGAATTTGCCAATATCCCGAACGCAAATCGAGGCTTGAAAAGTATTCCGCGCCCTGTAGGGAATCAAGGGCGTCGTCAATGCGTGGCATGGGGCACACGTCCTTGCGTGTGATCTTGTTAAGTGCCCTGTAATCGACGCAAAAGGGCACAGAGCCATCCTTTTTTCGTGCCGAGACAATGGGCGATGATTAAGGGCTAGCTGATGGACGAATTACCCCTCGTTAGAGCATGTCAGCGACGTTTTCCTCTATGATTTTTCGCTTAGCAAGAGACACGCGGTACGGGCGGCGGTACACAATAGATGTTCCTTCTGTATGAATGCGATGCACTGCAGTGGTAGTCTGGCCCAACGTAGAGGAGCAGGCGTCAAAAGAATCGGCGTGTTTTGTTAACAAAGCAAGAAGCTGCAGCGCCTGCGTAGCTGATAAGTCATCGCGGATGAGTGCTGTGAAGGGGGAGGAAGAACCAGGCGCACAGGTAGGAGGGTCGCTGGTGGAGACAGGCTAAAGTGGCGCGATGCTTACAGGCTCAGCATCGACAACGCAGGCTACTGCGGTGCCCTGTGGAGGGAGAATTTTCTCCGATGTAGCATTCATGGCAAAGGCGAGCGCGGAGCCATTGTGAAAGCGTACCACACCAGACGTAAGGGCTATGCCTTTAGTCAGGCAATTTGACGAAGGGGACACCAAGACGTGACCGTGGTCGATGTCCTTAGACGTTAAGGTCACAATTCGCTCTTGATGTGGCGGCAGTTCGAGATCGTCCGAAGCGAACAGGCCATGTGGCTTGTAGATGTCTTCGTCGAGCATGGAGGCTGTGTCGGTAAGGTGCGAAACACGTTCTCCACTACATATTGCGGCCGAAGAAGAAGATTGGAAGGCCAACCCCAAAAATTAGTTGGTGAGAGCACCGGGTTAGCACAGTAAACTGGTAGATAAAAACACGGGCAGTACAAAGGGCGGAAGGGCGAATGGTGTTCCCCAGGGCTGCGACCAGAGTGGGTCCATTAAAAGGCGTCATGACTTTCTTGAGGCGTTTACACAAATAATATCGAATCACAGGAAGTGTAGCACCGGTGTCCATCAAAGCATCGACGAGAACTCCTTCCGCTATGACGGAAACCATGTTGAACGGGCGTGCTGGAGGAATATCAGTCCTACTGTGGTATGCAGTTTCTCCTCCAAAAACTGGATCACTTAGTTTTCCGAACGGTTGTCAGTGGTAAACGAGGCAGGGCGAAGTGCAGAGGAGGAGCGACGAAAGGGCGACGGTGATCGGCGTCTGGTTGAACGGTAAGCATTCCGCGCTTCAGTCAATGCGCGCGGAGATGGCGACCGCTGCGGAGGAGAGGAATGACGCCGGGCGTAAGAATGCCCACTGGAAAAATACGCTCGTCCTGCTGGCGCTTGCGGCAGAAGCATGATATATGCCTGCGATATCCACAATAATAGCATGTTGGGCGATACGAGCGCGAAGGCGGGTAGTAGATTGCGTTCGGCGCACCGGGAGATAGTGCGGTCAGGTGAGCAGATGGAGGTTCAGGCGGCATCGAACGGAAGTGGACCGGTGGCGCAGCAGCGACCGACGCTAGCGATGGTAGCGGCAACGTAGAGTTTACGTTGCAGGGAGGCGCGGCAGCAACTTGCGCGGACGTTGGTGGGCTGGAAGCAGGTCGCTGTACGTGCGCTGGGCCGGTGAATGATGTTAGTTCCTCCCTGATGTCTCGGAAGGCCACGCCTGAAGGCTGTGTGAAAGATGGGGAAGCTGGCTTCTCGCGCAGTTCTGCGCGTATAATCTCCCTTATCAAGTCACGCAAGTCCCGGTCCGCCTGACGGTGTTCGCTAGTGCCCGATTGCAGACGAACAGAGTCCGGTTCATCGAGGGTGCTGGCACGTGGTGACGACGTCAGCGACTGTAGTGGGATTCTGAACAGCAAGGGCATTGAAGGCCATGGTCCCTATGCCCTTCAGAATGTGGCGCAGTTTGTCTGACTCGGACATCGACGAATTGACACGCCGGCAGAGCGCAAGGACATCCTCGATGTACGACATGTACGAATCGCCGGGATGTTGTGTGCGAACGTAGAGGGTCCTCTTCGCGAGAGCGGATCGAACGGAAGGTGTGCTGAATTCTTGGCGAAGCTGCTGCTTGAAGCCAGGCCAGTCAGTCAAGTCAATCTCATAGTTAAAGAACCATGTCTTCGCAACACCCGTGAGATAAAGGGAGACGCTACGGAGCTTGTTAGGATCGTCCCATAGATTAGTAGCGCTTACTCGCTCGTAGTTGTCAAGCCAGCCCTCCACATCTTCTCCGCGGAGACCGGCGAAGATCGGGGGGTCACGCTGGTGGTTGACGACGTACAGAGGCGAGGCTTGCGGCGCCGGGATGGGAGCGGCATGGGCGCCGGCCGGCTCGTTCTGCGACATCTTGGAGGACAGAGTGTGCAAGAAGCGGCCTGAACGGAGCTCCAGCGGGTAGATCGGGCGAGGAGATGACGAGGGATCGTAAATCCACCTCGACCACGTATGACGACTCGGTTGTAACGACGTTTATTTGGCCGCGAACTCGGAAACGAACAAGCGCCACGGATCCGGTGATGAAGCGCACACCCAAAAACGATGATGATTCGCAGCCAAACAGCTGATGATGATTGATTGCTGCTCAGATGAGGATGAAGTGCACAATAGATGCCTACAATATATATAGATATATGAGGTTTGCGTTCCGAAACCACGATATAATTAAGAGGGGCACCGTAGTGGAGGGATGTAGAAATACCTGGGGTTCTTTAGCGTGCACATAAATCAGAGCTCGCGGGCCTTTATCGAAGGTGTCATAGTATAGAGAAGATCAGTGAAAGGTGAAGCTTTTTTTTTCAGCATGTAATAAATTGGTGAGCCTATGTAGGAGCACAACGCTAGATAGGACAGCAGAGTCCGTATGCGAAAATGAACGTAGGAACAAATTAGCTGAATGTAGCACGTGAGAACGTCTACCGGATTCCACTTACTTGTGGAAAGTCTTTCATTGGACAGATCGGTAGATGTATAAATGACAGGTTGCGGGATCATAATAACAAAGTAATTAACGTTGATCTTGACGATTTTCTTGCCCTTCGTTGCCAAAGATGTATATGTGCAAACCTAGATTAAAAAAAATGTCGCTCACGAGTAAAAGTAGGCGGGAGATAAAAGGTTTGATAATGGAAGTCAGCAGAAGTTCAACTTTTGGTGACGCATGCGTGAGTAGTCCATCAGTTGTGTTGTCGAATAAAGAACTCGGTCACATGTGTTCGCGATAAACAGCAGTTGGTTCAGAAACTTGAATAAATGCGCTTGCACGTGGTCGATGATACTGTTTCCTCATGTCGCTGAGCTACGTACGCACGTTGTTAGCAGTTCGTGTTTGTGTACAAGTGACGTTATACAGGCGGGATCAGCGCAACACAAGCCAGTTGTTGAGCCTTTTCCACGAAGGAGGGTTGAGGAGGGAGAGAAAGCGCGGCTGCGCCACGCGTCCACCAGTCGGAGCCGCGGTCTTCGCCCGGGCGAAAGGGCGGCGGCGCGCGGTGGCGGCAGAGCAGCTCTGGCGAGCAGCGTGGCTGGTGGCGAACTCCTTCCCGCGACGCGCTCCGAGCGGAATCCCGACGCGGAGTTCGGTCGAGCGGCCTGCAGCTACGAGAAACTATGTCGGACAGCGCAAACGCCGCCAGCCCGGCCCCGGAAGAGACGACGCAGGTACGAATGCTTGCGGATTTGAGACCGGGAGCCCTTGGCCCATCCTTGCTTGTTTACGTGCAGCCGCTTATCCCGGTGCAGTTTCGTTTCAAAGTCCCGTTTCCACTACAAATGTGCCGTCGGTAAAGAACACGAGCTAAACGCTCCCCCCACGGTGCATGTTGGGCTTGATTGTTCAATGTAAATTGAGTCTCCTCTGACCAAACACCCGTATTGGACACCGTGAGCGCTCCAGGCGGGAATGGCGAACGGACGCTCCCGACGCCCTTCCCGCCACTCGACTTGGTGGCGCAGCCATTTTTTTTCTTTGGACGGTCCTGTTTCAGTGCATCGAAGGTTTCGCCGCGGCACCATCTCTCTGCGTTGCGCTGCTTCTTACTTCCCGTGCACAAATTACTACCTACCAACTCTTTTTCCTCTTGCCAATAGATTTGTTCAATACCAATCTGTTATGCAATGATATGCGGGTGCTCATGACGTCTCCTATGAGGCACAGCACCAGATGCATTTTTTTGTTTTCCTTTTGATGAGAACGGCATCAACTTGAGAAATCGAGACACCCAGAGGAACTATTCTTCCAGAGCACTTGGGAATATCTCTGCTGCCGCAGAAAGACGTTCTATTTATCTTCCTGCTTTACCTTGTCATTTTTGTTGTGTTTACCCCTTATAAACGGGTTGTTCACCTAATTTACAAAGGCCTACGGGACTCTGACCTTTGCTATTCGTGAATCACAAGTTGGCCTCTTCCAAATTTACTCAGTCTTTGATTCCATACATTCGTTTTTGCGCCAAATCAATTTGGACAAAGAAGCAGAAATTGCACGTTTCGCTTTTCTCTGTCCACTTTGCTTGCGCACAAACCCAAGTTTTGGGTTGTTCACTTTTTCCACAACTTGCATTTCATAAGCATTCACTTGACCTCATTCACCATCGTCGCAAACTGAAACGTCATAGCCGCTGGGTTTTACCTTTATAATTGTTCACACAAGGTTACCTTCGATTCATGCCAGAGAGGGTATTTTAAAGCATTTATAAAATGTACGGAAGTTCCAATGAATGAAGCCAAGCGTCCTTCGAGCTCTCGCGACCATCCAGATGTACACTGCATGCACCATTGGAAGAATGTACATCAACACATTGGTGACCCTGAGTTTTGTTATGAGAACATTTTCGTATGACTTACATTTAGTAAAAAATTGCACCAGAACTTTGACCCTACCTTGCGCCGTGATTTCACATGAATGACTTGCCAAATTCGAACGGTCTTCGGTTTAAGCATCATTTCTCTGTAGGCAGCTGATGCGCACACGACTAACTTGCTTGTCGACGAGCAGTCATTGTCAAACGATTGTGTTCAACTTGAAAAAAATGTCATTAATATAAAATGAGCTCCAAGCGCCCAGCTAAACGTAACCTTATGAAGAATTTTTTTTTCCATGCGTCGGCTAGAAAAAGTAGTTTTCAGTAACTCACTTATCCACGTCAGATTTCTTGTACAGGAGAAAAACATGTGTTACGGTGTAGAATGCCTTTCGCATGTCGGGACATCGTCGAGTGGATGGATGTCACAAATAAGAGGTGTTTAATAGATGTTGGTGGTGATGTTTCACCTCTGCGTAGGGGGGACGATAAAATCTTCGTGAAAAAAAAAAAGGGACAAGGCGTGTTTCGAGGTAGGTAGCTTGCAAACTCAGTCCACTTTTCATCTTTAGTTGATGCAGTGCACACGAGACGAAGAATAAGAGCCACAGGGCAAGCGCTGACCTGACCTGTGCTTCTTACTCTTGGTCCTCGTCCCGTGAGCGCTGCATCAATTCATCAACGCATATAAACTAGCTCCAGTCTTGTTCAGTCCACTCTTCATCGCTTCAGTCATTCTGAGAAGCACCAATGCGAAAAAATGCCACGACGACAGGCCGTAAAGATTTGTTTTGTAACGAAAAATGTATGCCAGCAGTTTTTGTCAAACACCGCTGGCTCTCACAACATTCTTAAACGATTACCTATTCCTTCAATGCTACTTGGAGCCTTTGAGGACGCCGTTGAAAGCCCACGTTGTTCTCGCGTTCCATGGTGGCACTCAGGTTATTCCACTTCTGATGAAAAGGCTATATCTGCATGCTGTACCTGTCGAAAATTCATGCACTTCTCACACATTCACTCACTGGCTTTGCAGTGTAACGGAAGAAGGCGATAGTGAAAGAGCACTTGGGCGAAATTTGCCGTAACGAACTTGTCATTTCAAGGAACAGCTACAGCATGTTCAGCTGAGGCGTAACCAATAAATTTTATTTCAAACAAAAACGAATGTCAGTCTGTCAGCGTTCAACTACAATTGTAGCCCACCTTAGCCACCACGTGTCGAGGTATTTCTCTCAATTTCTTCAGTTGATATATTCGCGCGCCTAACTAGATATTGAAACGGGGATTATCACGCTTCCACCATGTCAACTTTAGAGTGCCAGAGAAAGGCTTGTTGAGCCGCAACCAGTAAAGGTCCACACGCAGCGGAGGCAGTCATCATAGTGAGCGCGCACTGTTGTTGGCTAGTCGGTCAGCGCTAAGCGCGCGAAACGTGCTGCGTGTAAAGAAAGTCGCAGCAAGTAATAAATATCTTTGGTAGCTTCCAACGGTAGGCTCCTTTATCGGACTAGTAGCTCGTTGGTATGGCTGTATGCACCGGGTACTTCTGGGGCGTCGTCGCCTGGATGTAAAGTAACGGACAATGCAGTTCGCTTCACATAGCAGTGCAATTTTTAAACGTCACTTAGGTGGTGGCGCTTGAGTTTAATTTCGTCTGTGATACCTTTCCCCTTAGTAGCGCGTAGGCTATTCTGATATCCATGATCGTTTTCATTGGGACACTTCAATTTAGATTACGAAAAAATTTTGTCTCACTACCGAAAAGATCTTCCATGTAAGCATCGTTTTGAATGCAATACCGGTGTGATTTTTATGCGTGGTCGGCTCCTCCGTCGTGACAGGCTCCGTTATGGGAGCTTACGTGAAAGGCAAACTGCACGAATTTGATCTCTTTCAGACTCAATCAAAAACGGAAAAATTCGTGCATGGGTCTCCTTTGTGAAATTCAGTGTGATGGTGTCGCGACACTTGTTTTTAGGGCAGTTTGTAGCAACGTTTTCATAGTTCATGCCAACTTTATTTACGAGGACCGCTCCTACGTTCCGCCACAAGTACTTGCGTCCGAAATTAATGATCAGGAATGGTGCTCATCAACATCAGGTCACTCCGTCTCCTTACTGAGAACGCACCTCGCGATGCGTGTCACGTGGTACGCACGGTCTTCTGCACTGTTTGTCCAAGTCTATGAAAAGTGTATCCGCTCAACGTCTGCTGTGCCAAATTTGTTTTGAACGACAGTTTGATGGCAGTGGCACTTCTTTCAAGCCTCTTCTTTCTCGCCGCTTTTTGCTTTGTTTTACACACATACACTACGCATGCACCACAATTTTGTCATTAAAACATTATAGAGCGGGCAATATAGAATCAATGCAACGATAGAATTCGGACACTGAAACTGGTCAAGTCTTAGATGAAAATCGTGAGAAAGTCTGCCAAAGTTGTAAAAGCTTCTATGGTAATATTAAGCCTGCCTTAAGCCAGAATCTCGGCAAAACTTGTTAGCCCTTTGGTACACCCAGAAACCCCGGGGTTCCGGTGCCGTCGGTTTCAAGCTGAGGCGGGTATTATGGCGAGTGCGTTTGCGCGAGCCATCTGTCACGTGATCTTCATTTCCAGATGGCAAGCACTTCGAGCGCGCATTCATCGCGAAAGCTTCTTTCGGCCTTGACTATAGACGTCAGACTGGAGTTTTGCAGACACGTAGCGCCACCTGTCGGAGCAGTTTTGGGTAGTGCAGAGTCCGGCTCTCTTGCACAGTTTGCTGTGCAACCGGATGCAACTAGCTAGTTGGAAACAACAATTAACCTAAATATTTGGTGTGTTGGCGCATTGAACACTCAGAAAAAGAGCTACGAATTTATCTCCGCTAGTCGGACGCGCGAGCGAACCGCCATGAAGTGCGTGCCAGAACGACGGCGAAAACAAGAGCAGACGCTACAGCTCCGCGCTATACGAAGAAAGGCTTCAGTCGAAGTTACTGTTGCGCTGTGAATTGCCACGGACGTAAAGGACTTGTTTTACCGATTTCTGTAGCTGTTGCGCGAAGCAGAACGGCGAGAGCTTTGGATACGGGCCGAATTGCGAACGTGGTGGGTGAGCGAATTACTCGCGTTCTCTACAGCCGGTCGCATGAGAAAGTGTGATAATGTGGGTCTCATGTTAGTGTTTTGAGTAGCCTTGACGTAGAACCGTCGTAACCTTGAATTTGAAGCTCAGCAGAGCCTCAGACAGCGGTTCGCGCCGTGCAGCAGTTAAATGCAGACTGGTGAAGCGCGCGATAAACATCGCGCACTCCGCGACCACCCATAATCTTAACACAGCATCGCGCACGTACGCATTCAAGGTTCAAAGTTCCGGCTTTAACTAGCAAATGCTAACACGTGCGTCACACAAGTAAATCGCAAAATTTTGGTCGTGACCACCGTCAGGTTTTTCTTACCCGTGGTCTCCACGATTGCCGCGGAGCTATCTCGGAGGCCACGGTTTTGCCTTTCGTTGTACACCGAGAAAGTGGACACGCACGTATCCCCATTTGCAGTATATACAAACGGAAGACAACCGTCAACAGTACATTCGAGGATGCGTAATAAAACAGTTCAACGCACAGGAAGCGAGAGATGGATGGAGAATGCAACTGCAAAGGCGAAAATCGCCGGGACCATTCGTGCCTGATAAAGCGAGCTTTGTACCACTTATCGTAAGAAACATTGCTCGTGTACGTACTTCGTCGCTTTGACATTATGTATATGCCCAAATTTAACGCATTTAGGCGTTGCAGAATGCAAGTCGGAGTGCCTCGAACCCGATGTCATGCGATGCTCGCTTGCGCTTGCGAGTTGCAGTACGCCGAAATAACTGAAACATCTTTTGCATTGTACACGCAATTCGCTTTCATGAGCTTCCTACTTCTCTGAAGCGAGGGTGGATTGACGGAAGAAGCTTTCCAGGTCCTTGATTTTCTGGAAACCGCGCCTCAACACCAACGAGAGATGGGGGGTTCTATTGTGGCCTATGCACATTCGCTTGCGCACGGCTCTCTTTGCACTACCCAGTTATGGCCAGGGCGGCGATGAGAGCGCTGGTGGCGGCGTTTTTCGCAGCGCCGCCTGGGCAGAGTCTGACGTCTATAGTGCGATCAGGTCAGCGTGGTGCGTTCTATTACACCGCACCCCACCAGCGAGCGTTATCTTTGGAAAAATGTCACCCAGTGTGTCTGAACTCGAAGACGACCCGATCTTTATCAGATTGTAAACAGTACTAACGCAAAACTTTTCGTTTAGTTGACGCCTTTATTCACTGTATACAATATGTTTAGCATGTCAACAGGCACCAAAAATCAAAATAATAATAATAATAATATTATTATTATTATTATTATTATTATTATTATTATTATTATTATTATTATTATTATTATTATTATTTATTTCTTTATTTATAAATACTGTGGCCTAACTTAGACCATAGCAGAGTGGTAGATAAACATAAAAAAACGTACATTTGGGTAAAAACGAACAACAAACAATGGCAAAGCAGTTGGAACAGGTTACAAACACTTCAAATCAAATGCTCTTCAAACGATATCAAAGATTTTTGGATTATAGCCTAGACGGGATATTCCAATCGTTTATTGTACGAGACAGGTTATTCCAATCGTTTTGTGTAATAATAATAATTATTGGGGTTTCACGTCCCTAAGCCACGATATGATTATGATGGACGCCGTAGTGGAGGGCTCCGGAAATATTGACCACCTGGGGTTCTTTAACCCTTTGATGACCAAAATTTTCTTTCAACGAACAGCACCAAGAAAAGTATGGCATGCATTAAGAAAAGACAAAATATGCCAATAACGTTTTTAGAAAAAATTATGATTATTTAGAGGTGAGTAATGAGTTGTTGCTCCTGAGCAACATTGGGCACCTGTGGTACTACTTCGCATGCAGTGCCTTGATGCAGTGGCTATCAATTCTTGCTCAGGAAGAGGCCAATATTATGCATTACCTTTACGAATCGTCCCAGCATTCGATATTGCACACAGAGGTGGTCACTTGATTACATTCCAGTGGGTTCCTAGGCACTGTGGCTTGGTTGGCAACGAGCTAGCTGATAGTGAAGCAAGAGCGGCAGTATACAACACCCCCCATGGACGTCAAAATAACGTATTCGCGAAGTGACCTCAACACATTGTTGAGATCGCTCGTGCGCGAGTGCGCGGCCTCTTACTGGTCGCAACCAGATCATCGGAGCAAGCGTCTGCGGGAAACAGACCCCGATATGACTTTTCGCCTTCCGGCTAAAATCAGCCGAAGAAATGCTAGTGTGCTGCACCGAATTCGCCTGGGCGTTGCCTTCACTCGACGCTACGCGCACCTAATCGGCCGTGCGGACAGCCCGAACTGTGAACGCTGTCAAGTGCGCGAAACTTTAGCCCATATATTTTGTGAATGTCCATTATACGTGACGCAAAGGACGATGCTAACTTCAACGCTGGCAGGCATCGGACTAACACCACTTAGTGAAAGTTGCATTTTGTCAGCAATGTGCGACCAAACAGTGTCAAAAACTGGTACAAGGGCGGTTCTAGATTTTATCAAAAGCACTGAACTGGATACGAAGCTGTAGGGTACTGTGCTAAGTGGCTACTGTACATACGCACGACCTCTTCCTGTCGCCATCATCACCCTTCATCCCTCTTTTTTACAGCGAAAGCTGTTATGAGATCACAACAAGGGTCGTTTCTGCGCCGTAGTTGTCCGCTGCCGCCGCCGCCGGTGTCCGTAACCAATATCGCACGAAATAAGAAAAAAACTAAATAAATAAAAAACACCTATGACCGAATGGGAATCGAACCCGTGTCTTCTACGTGGCAGCCCAGCACTCTACCACTGAGCTACGCCACTGCTTGAAACTGCGGTGCAAACTGACCCTATGCAGGCTTCATGTCGGGTAAGGAATCGCGTTAACGTGTGTTGTTAAGCGTTTTAGAACAGTAAAGTAAGAACCGGGCGTCACACAAATCGAATTGCGTAACGAGCGGGTCGTTCAATGCTCCAACCCATTACAAAAGCCTCAGGCAAAATTCTTCATCGTCTTCAGCCACAGCATCAACAAAGTGCACATAATGCGTTACAAGAGTGTAGCGGGTACCGCGCTTTTCTGAAGAATGACGAATAATGGCATAGTAGACGCTTCCCCACTACACAAAAATTATGATGATTTATATCGTAGTGGGTACCGTGCAAGTAAGCTTGTTGTAGTTGCCCCAAGAATGTTTAAAAGAATGCTCTAAAAAGGCCGCTCTCGCAGCTTTCGCTGTGGCTGTGCTGCGAGTTCCGCGCAGGCCTGGCGTTTTTTTCCCCTTCCCTTATCCCCGGTGTAAAGTAGCAGGCTAGAGCGCATAAGCTTAGGCCGACCTCTCTGCCTTCTAATAAATTCTCACTCTCTCTCTGCTTGGAATCAGGTATAGATGCATGTTGTACCATTCCAGATGGAGATATAGATGTACATCCTAAAATTTTCGGTTACACCCACCCTAGGGGACTGGCCAAGAGTCGCGTAGCTTAGAAATATTTCAAAGCTAGAAAAGAAAATAAATATATTTTTTCGTTTTGTATATAACAAAAAGATTTTTTTGAACCTTATTATTTTGAAAATTAAAAGGGCGTCGAGCGACAATTTTGTAAAAATAAAGTTTCTTCTTTTTCCTACGCCGGACAAATCGGCGCGCTTGTTCTAGGAGTGACACAGAGGAAGAAGAAGAGGATGAAGGGAGCGCGTAACGGTTCACGAAGATAGTTATTTTTTTCTCCGCCACACCAAAAACCTCGAACATAACACCTTTGAATGTTGTAAGTTACTACAAGCGTATCTTCCTATATCTGCTAGCACCTCCGCATATGCCCGATGTTGCTCGTGAGCAACGACACTTTTGGCAGCAAGATTTCTGCATTGTAACTTGCGGCCACGCCATTCAGCGTGCTCATAAACGTTCTACAACGCCTTCTGAGCCATTTTATGCCTAACAGATGTCGCAGAAGCTACCCGTTCCGCTGTAGTCGAATAAATTTACTTCCATGTGCGGAGCTTCCTTTACCACCTGCCAGACGCCGGAACAAAACACTGCAAAAAGGCGATGCATGTATCTCTACGTATTTGTTTGAAGCTCAAGACGCTCAGTAGTTTTGGTCTCTTACCACATATAGCACTTGAAGTATAGCGCAGTAGGGTGTTCTTGCGGAAAAAAATATTTTTTGGGTTGTTGCCCCAGATCAACAGCGGGCATCAAAGGGTTAACGCGCACCTAAATCTAAGCACACGCACCTCAAGCATTTCCACCTCCATCGAAAAATAATCGCAGCTTCATCGGAAAGGTGAAGTATTAATGGGGATCACTTTTATTAGAGAACTGCACGAATTACGTGTCATGTTCTGTCTGGCGTATGAGCCGCAATAAGTATTTCATTGATCATTAAATGTTACGATGCCGTGCACGTACTGGGAAACGTGAAGATCCTCCTCGACAGACATGCGGCGACAGGACCGCCATTGTCCGCACTCCATCGGAAATCGCGTTTCTCGATACTTGTGCTCTCCAGAGGAGTTTTGCGTAACGTGTGCTTTTATTAAAATCGCAAATCTTTATGTGGAGCGGTAGGCTTTCTCGAGGCGTTTTCCTAATTCTTGCAGCTCTATGCTGGTGTAAGTGCTTCAAACCAACGTTTATACAGCATGTGTAGATGTGTTTCACGAATACGTCACCATTTTAACTTCTTGATCGTTACACGGGAAGTGTCACAGCAAGGGCCGACACCGGTACCGCGTTTTGTGAGGCTCTCAGCCGCCATTGCCTAAAAACTTCTGTCGTCAGTTTTGTCGCGACGAGCCGTGCCAAATCTGCTAACGAGCAGGGCGTCCGTGGCCAATATTACCGACAAACTCGGCGGTATAAATTTCTCCTTCGCGATTCAACCTCGGCGTTGCAATACTTCCGGGGAAGTGTAGGTACCTGTTTTATGCAGTTTCTTTACAAGCAGCAGCAGCAGCACTGCAAGCCTCTCCTATGACCTTCTGTCAAAATTTATATTTTTCGCCGCCACACCTGATCCTCTGTCATGCTCGTCGGTTCTCCTCATCTTTTGCATGGCATCCTCTCTGTCCTCCAACATGTTTAACTAGAATATCGTCTACGGCCTTTTTTTTATCTCTAGTTCACTGTAGTGTCTTCCTGTCTCTTTTAAGTCGCTCCTATCTTCTTCCTCTTTGTTGCACGTTGTTCTTTTCGGCTGCCCCTCTCATCCTCAGCATGCTGCCCGTAATATTTGTACCGGCAAAATGCGACGAATATGCACTCTTTTTTTTCAAAGAGAGTGGCGAGTTGCTGGTCATGATCGTGCTGAAACATGCATATGCTGCACAAAGCAGCGTCGCCGAAAAAAACATTATGTTGCTTGATATCTAGCGCCGTACTGGCCGAATCGGTCATGCATTATACAGGGGAAGATGCTGTTTAATCGCTGCTGACCGGCATGAAGCCAATTATTCATAAAGACATGCTAAGTAAGCTCCGTGACGGCGCCCAAGATCTGGCGTGAATACGCAGTCGAGATAACGTTTCTATTCAGTTTCTAGCACTTAGCAGTGGGACGGTGTGCTTCCGGAAACAGTGTAATGCAATGAGTAATGCTTGCCGCCAAAGAGATGGAACCGACGGTTGCGTCGCCAACATCCCCGTTTCCGTGGGAAAGTGTGAAAGCGCGTTGAGAGCGCAGCACGTAGAAAACTATACGGACCGTCCGCTCATCCCTGCCGAGATACAGCGCGCGCGTCAGCGATCGCGACCGCGCCCTTGGAATCGAAGTTCACAGTTGCTGCTCGAACGAAACTCTCCCCCTCCCCCCCTGCGTTCTTTCGTGCTCCTTCAAGACGGCCGGGGTGTTTCCTCTGTGTTTGAGCAGCATTCGATGGCAGACGTCAACGTGGGGTGACGCTATGGCATGCGCCGTCCGAGCGGCGGAGATGGGCCGGCTCGTTTGATCTCTGATTCCGCCGCGTTCGTCGCCTACGGTCGCGCGCTTTTACGTGTGGGTAGAACGTGCGATGCGCGGGCGATTGTTATCGATGTGGGCTTTATACGGAACATGACGGCGACGACTACAGCAGAAACCCATTGAGAGTTGCCATATAATTGCTATCGCAATAAAAGTAACGATAGCTAGGCTCACCGGACTCGTGACTTGCTATGTTGTCGTTCCATTTCACCGTGAGCAGCCATGCAAAATGCTATCTGAGAAACGGGACGGCATATTGTGATGAGAAAAGGGAATTGTAATAAGAGCCTGCAAAACACTCCACAATAAGAGATCTGCATATACACAACAAAGGCTCGCGACAAAACAACAAATGCAAACGGACATAGCAGGGAACAATGCATTTGCCATTACTGTGTAAAACATAACTTGCAAATTGTAGCTTTGCAGCACAAAATGATGTCAGCTTCTCTTCAGCAATAAACGAAATTGGTTTACGCTCCTTTGAGTGGGTGCCATGAACCTCTTTTCCTCCGTCCTCTGGTCCAACCAAGGGGAGTGCAGGACCGAGGGCTTCGTTAGCAGGGCGAACGGCGCTGATGACTTTCCCATCGTGAGTGACGAGGCGACAGACAGCAGCTTCGTTTCTCAGAATGTGGCTGTCAACTGGAAAGACGAGATGGGAGCAGTGATCCAGGATTTTGAGAATAAACAACTAACTCAGTCTGATTATTTGGATTTAAGAACACTATATGGTGCAACAAACCGTACCTCTACACGCGTATAGCACGACTATTTCGCTTTAAATGATTTCTCAACGATAACAAATTTTCGCACACAAGAACCTCGTTTTGCACAGGCTGTGCACGTAATGAAAGCACCACTGGAAAATCGCTTCAAAATTTGGCACCGAATCCCGGAATAACGCTTGCTTTGCGCAGGCCGGCACCCAAGCACACCTCTCGGCAGTCAGGGACTCGCCATGAGCGGTTATTGGCCGCGTGTTATACAAACGCAAGCCATCCCTAAAGATTAGGGTAAATACATGGTCTGCGCTGAAAATCGGTCATGTCATATGCTAGAATTATCGCCATAGCTCCCACGTAGTCACGTACACTCACTCTACTCCAGCGCAGATCGTCATCGCAGATGCAGACAAACCACGAAAACAGCGAACTGAAATGAGGAGAAAAGAGTGCATGGCGGAGTCTAGAAGAGTGGTTCTCAACATCGGGGACCCCTTGTGGAAGGTCCCCTTGCACTGAGAGAAAATGAGGGGGGCTCATAAATTAACACAGCGTTCAATAGGTGCCTTTTATTTCTAAGATAGGTATCGACAGCTTACCAGAGTCAAACTGTTTCTCGCTATGTTCGATTTTCAAGTATGGAAGCCTAGAAGAAGCATGGTGGTGTGTATATGTGGTAGAAAACTGCACCAAAAGCTTTACAGCCATCTCAAGGAAAAGGGGAACCACAAGTTAGCCCTGCCGCAAGGCACACAAAATGAAGCATACAAAAAAATCAGAAGGTGCTGCTGTTCCGGAACATAGTGTACCTCTGAAAAACACATTTTTTTAGGATGGGTTTCGCGGAACCACAAAAATGGCTTACCGGACCCCCCATTGAGAACCACTGGTCTAGAGCTTTTCACCTTCCCGGCGAGTCGTGTAATGAAAGGATCGTACTATATCTAAGTAAACGAAAAGTATTATATTTAATCCGTCTAAGCGTTCTGCACACAGACTGACTTTTTTTTCCTTTCGTTTTCACGCTTGGGTGGACGCACGCTGCACTTTCATCCAATACAAATGTTATTAGGACTTACACGAAAGCGCATCTTAAAACGACATCTTCGGCCTTCTACAGAGCAGACACAGTTTGTGATCATCAAGCAATCGCCCTCCATAATTAATTACATGACCCATATTAGAGGAGCTTGTGCAAAAACGAGCATAACGGTCACAGCTCGTTAATAGACAGGGCGTTCGAAACAGCCCCGCGGATGCAGGTTTCCTTTGGAAATGCCCGGCAGCCCACGTTCGTTGAGCTGCTGCAGATGCCCAACTAAAGCTCTATAGCAGTACACTCACCGTTAAAAAGCCCGCGTTGTCCTGCCCGCAGGTCCATTAATGTGGTCCCCTCCAAGCGTGACTTCCAGCAGGAGCCCCCCACGCACAATATGGCATTACCGTTACTCGAACACAAAACTATAAGACACGCATCCGACGCAACGCACTCCAAGAGACAGGGAATGCAGGGGGGGATTAGAGAGGAGGCACCGTCGCGTCGACGGCGAGCCGCGGCGCCACGGCGCACAGCCTATTCGGAACTCCATAAAACGCTCCGTGTGGTGGCAACACTGGTCGAAAAAACAAAGATGGCTACGCTTAACAGGGTCAACGCGGCACTTTCGCTTGGCGCTGTGCTGAAGTTTCTTGATGGTGGCATCGGATCGCGTTGCTTCGTCGAAGGCGAAAAGGTGCTGGCCGCTGACCACCTCATTCTGATTGGCATAAAGGACATCACTGGCAAAACAGCGGAAATAGTTGCGCTGTGCGTGCAAACATCGAGCCTGTTCGGCGAACCGCATCAGATTTACTTAAAGTTGAAGAACCTGTCCAGCGAGCCCGAAGTTGAAGAAGGCAACTGCTCATGTGTAGCGGGCCTTTCCGAAAGGTGCAAGCACTTGGGCGTTGCGTTGCTGCACTGCTACTGGTAAGGCTTTCACAGTTTTCGAGGTAACTCTGCTCTGCGACTCGTGTTGCCGATTGCATGTATCCCATTGAGTTCCGTTGTCCCGTGAAAAGCTGAATACGCATGCCGTTCACTTGATTACAGAACGGAGCTATCCGGATTACAGAACGGACAGTGTATCTTGAGATAAGGCAAATCGTAAGTTCCGCTTGTAATAGGAGTGCTCCTTTCTTTTCGTTCGCCGATGTTATTCGGTTTCTAATAAATAAGGTCGTATGCTTCCGAATTTGATATTCGAAGCAGATATATACACGCACACTACGCACGCACGAACGAACTTAAGTACAGGGTGGTTGAACCCCACCCCGCCCCCCCCAAAAATGCCGGCCGTACGATCCTGGTGAAAGTATTAATAAACTTAACCCTCTATTGCATGCCGTCCCATATTTGGCACATACCGAATAACATTTTTTATAGCAGGTGCAAGAGGACCAGTGGAGAATGTGACACAGTTAGAGTAATCCTTATGGTTACGTGCACTAAATATAAAAAAAAGCGCTGCCATCCCAAGAGCAATATGGAATCGAGACATGAAATAGATTTCACAGTGCACGTGCAAGCTCTGATCACGAACAACAGTGACTACTATATTTTTCTTGCGACCCTTTTCTCGTTGCAGAAGCAAGAAAAAAATATTTTGGCATATCTCGTGGCTTTGAAAATTCGTGCTTATTAAGGCTCTTCTCAATTCTGTTTCCCACTACGGTTTAAAGTCGGAAATCGGTATGAGCCATATTTGGCACAGTGTGCACGTGAGTGATGAAATGTGCAATATGATGCCATCTATGTTTTGTTGCACAATGCAAATACAAACAAAAAAAAACATCCCCATCTCCCGCTAAAGGGAACCATGTGTGGATGCGAAGCAGCGGGGAGATAATTAGCTTGAGCGGGAGGAACGTCGCCGCTCTCGTTTCACGGCAGCGGCCCGGGCGCTCATCGCGGATCTGCACAAAAGAGAGAATGAGGCGCGCGCGCTCCGTCGTTTTCATACCGCGGAACTACCGTGGCGCCCCCCAGCGGAGTGTGCAGCTGCCGCACCACCTGTCGTGCGCGCCGCTCCGTAGAGGATTCCTAGAGGAGAGTACGTGCTGTGGGGGGTGTGGGACGCAGGAGCCGCTCCGTAGAGTAGAGAAAGGGGGTGAGCGTTGGAGAGGGGACGCGCATGCTCTGTGGGACGCGGGGGGCCGCTCCGTAGAGTAGACGATTCCTAGAGGAGAGAAAGGGGGGTGAGCGTAGGAGAGGAGAGAGGGGGGTGTGGGACACGAGAAGCAGAGATGGACAAAGCCCCCCGCAAGCACATGCAAGCAAGATCAAGGAATTGAGTCAACGGGACGCGGGCGCCGCTCCGTAGAGTACAGGATTCCTAGAGGAGAGAAAGGGCGGGAGCGTAGGAGAGGAGAGAGAGGGTGTGGGACGCGGGACGGACTAAGGCCCCTCCAAACACATGCAAGCAAGATCAAGGACTGGGGTCAACCTGGGCGACAGATACCGCCTGCCTAGCCATTGCTAAGCAGGCTCTCTGTGCTCTCGGCCATGACTCTGATGACTTTAGTAGTGGTTGACGGCCTTCATATTACTACAGTGTTCTGGTTCTCATAATGGGTTCTTCCCTACTTCATGAAAGTGGCCGGACGCGGGACGCGGGAGGGACGGACATAGCCCCGAGCATAAGATGCTTCGCATCTAAAAATTACACCATCTCCCTCTAAAGGGAACCATGTGTAGATGTGAAGCAGCGGGCGCTAACCCGCTAACGCTTACACTGGCGGCGGCGTTGACGCTGGCGCTCATCGCAGCGTTGCGCAGGAGAGAAAACTGGGGAGGCGCAAAGCAGGCAGTGATGGAGCAGTGTTTCCTACGGGAACATGCCAATCGCTGCTAATGGGCACTGAGAGACAGAAGACTCCGACTGGACACGGGGACCCGCACTCCGCTTGTAGTTAACGCGCACACTGCGAATTTTTATTGTTCAACAATGCACAGGAGAAATCTCCCACCGGCACCACCTTGGAGGTCAAGATCCATTGCCATATATACGGGGTGGCCAGTGAACGGTTGTGCAGCGCGAGCAGTCAGTTTTTTCAACCAAGAAACTCGCTAGCAGACGCTGCCTGCGTCGGCGTCGCGAGGCGAGAGAGGGGGGGGAGCGTAGGAGAGGAGAGAGAGGGGGGGACGCGCATGCGCAGTGGGAGTGTGGACGCCGCGGGCAGGGATGCCTACATGAGACAGGGGGGAGCGTAGGAGAGGAGAGAGAGGGGGGGACGCCGCGGGCAGGGATGCCTAGATGAGAGAGGGGGGGAGTGTAAGAGGGGATAGAGGAGGGGAGGCACATGCGCAGTGAGGGTGTGGTTGCCGCGGGGAGGGATACCTAAAGGAGAGAGAGGGGGGAGAGGAAGTTTTGATTTTTATTTTTTTTTAAATTGTGCGCATGCGCAGTAAGGGTGGTCACGCCGCACGCCACCGGATTAAGCTTCGCCATAAGATGCTTCACATCTAAAAGAAAGCCTCTGAAATCATGCAGCACAGCTCTGTTTTGCCATATTTCAGTTGTGGTGGTAGGTTTTGATATGCTTCAGGAAAGTCTCGAGTGCCAGCAACAGTACCTTTCAATATTTTGTTACATTATTGGCGTGGGTGCATGAAAATATTATGTGAGGTCTAAACAGTGCACGGCGATATTTAGCTTTTACGATTTGTCGGCAACTGACGCTCACAACCACAAGTCAGTGGTTGGTAATTCGGGCAGGAAGGTATAGCAAGGCGGCACCATGCGAACAGGCAAACGTGTAAGCGGCCATCTTGCACGTAGATGTCAGCAGTCAGATGCACTAACCAAAATGTTCAATTATGCCTGAACACAGGAAGCAGTTGCTTTGCTTTATTCCACAAATCACGCTAAAAAGATCGCAATCAGTGAGATATTGTTTCTCAGCCATGGCAGCAAATTTGCTCGCCCACTTGCATAGTATGCCATATTTGGCACAGACCTCTATCTTCATTAATACAGTCACAATAAATCTGAAAATTTTTGTACATGTTCTTCTTCATGTAGTTAATGATAAAAAATGATCAAATAATTTTTCAAATGATTTTCTCATAATTCATGCAATAGACGGTTAAGAAACTCATAACTAATCAAAATAAATTAATTTTTAATTAACCACATTAGGTTTCCGGAAATTAGCGATCGTTTTTTTAGGGGAGTGGAGATAAATGCATCACTCGGAAACAAGCCTGTTCCAACATAAGTTGCGCTGCACTGTGTCGGAAAAGAAGCAAGCGATGCGCCAGCAAGTCGTATACTCCAAAGGCTGGGACAATCGCTTTTTGCAGTTCCTCTTAAATTTCTTGCGCGTTAACGAACCTAAACTGTCAGCGCACCGCGTTTAATGAAAACACACCACCGTCTGTACACACCGCAGAGCAAACGCAGACATAAACAGCGTACGTTTGTCCATAATAAATATATTTGAGGTTTCACTACTACAGTTCACGCGGAAGAAACGTACGTCAGTGACAGGGGCGTAGCGAGAAATTTTTGCGGTTAGGTACACCCATCCTTTATTTATATTCGCGCGTGCATTTGTGCGCGTGTATATACACACATGCGAAATCAAAACATTTCGGGGGGGAAGGATTATAGCAACTTAATTGGAGAATGGGTAGCAATACGGATAGCACAGAAAACAAGCATACGCGAAAATTACACTCACACACAATGCAACAAATTTCGTAAAGCGATTGCTTATGTAAACAAAACTATACTCCGCTCATTGAGAAGCCCGAATATTGACAAGAATGCACACACGCTAAATAATGGTGTACTCACTGGGGAGAATGAAGTCGTCGCGAGCGAAGTGATCAGGACAAACCACCATAGTGTCCGTCACCGTAGGGGTGCGCACGAGGGGGGGGCAGAGTGGGCGGCCGCCCCCCCTAGTCACCTAAGAGAGGGGGGGCGCAAAGGCTGCCCCTTACATTGACTTAATAGGGAGGGGGGGGCGCTGCGATGAACCATCGCCACCCCCCCCCCCCCCCTGAAGGGGAACCCTGGGCACGCTTATGTCCGTCACCTTGTTTCCAATGCGTAAGTTTCTGCCCTACGCCATTCTCCGTCGCGCGTCGTCTGCTGCATCCTTCGGGAAGTGATAGAACGATACGTTGCCACCTTTGCACCGCGATACCACGCATTGCGGCAAACAGCAATGGTCTCTCGACATCGCTTTCTTCTTTTTCGGGCTCGCGCGTGCAGCATGGCTAAAATGAAGGAACTATGGGGCCGCTTCTCAACGCGCGCAACCTGATAACATATCTCCTTTCAACGTTGACCCTGTTAGTGCCGTTTCCAGGCGCGGCCGCTAGGTGGCGAGCGCTCAGTTGGAATCGCGAATACGAACAGTGCCGAACACCAACCACGTGGTATATATGACGTATACGGTGTCGTCTCCAATACGGAAGCCTATGGAAACGTGTTAATTGGCTCTTTGCAGAAACGTTAACCCTCATTTCCTTATTCTACCGTCCAGAAGGGGTCAAATGGAGAACCGACGAGAGTCAGGGTGCTGTGACCTTCATAGGCGTGCGCACGAGGGGGGGGCAGAGGGGGCGGCCGCCCCCCCCTAGTCACCTAAGAGAGGGGGGGCGCAAATTCTGCCCCATACATTGACTTAATAGGGAGGGGGGGGGGGGCGCTGCGATGAACCTTCGCCCCCTCCTGCCCCCCCCCCCCTGAAGGGGAACGCTGCGCACGCCTATGGTGGCCTTGTTTCAAGCTTTTTTGTTTAGAGTGTACAGCGTGAACAACGCGGCGGACGCAACTTTAGAGATCGGTGCTTGTTGCGATTCGACGTAGCCGCACGCGTGGGCCCTCCCGGTGGTGCACTCGGCGCACCTTGCAAAGCCGCAGATAAAAGCTGTCACCTATCTTCTTTTCGCGAAGACAAGTGATGGTGGCGGTGAAATCCTCCTCTTGTGCTAAAAGACAGAACGGACTGCGTCGCGGTTAAGGCGTCAAGACGCATTACAAAAAGACTTGTACTCGTGTCCGGGAAACGCTTCTCAAATCCAATCAAATGGAATCAAAATGTGTTCTGTTCAGTCGTAATTACAAAGAATGCTTACAAAATGCATGGAACAATAACTTACGTGGCTAGTAGCTGGTCCAACAAAGAAAGTACATAAAGGTTAGCAATGCACATGATTGGTTATGAAATGATTGTTTCTATACATGCACAAGTTTTAACGATGTACAAGTCTACTAAGAAAAAGGTGTTACGATTCACAAGACAAGAAAAATCGGTTACAAGCAATGTTAAAATGGTGCAGCTCCCGTTCCAGCGTTGAGTTTGTGTCACAGGAAATGGGCAAGCCCCACCACCGTGTGCAGCGAAAACGAAGTATGTGAATTGGGCAAGCAAAGAAGAAGACGTGCGCCTGTTCCTGGGCTGAGCGGCGTCGCCGTCGCAGGAACACACCGAGAGAAACAAGTACGAGTTAAGCCATGCACCAGACCCTGGAAACGACCAACTATGATTCAATGGCAGAGTTCTGGGAACATCACGGCGCCGTGGACAAGCCAGAGTAGATTTCGGTTCACCGAGCGGGTACTCCTCGTCCGACCCTCATGTTACCCCGCACCGTGCAACAAAAGTGGGTGAGCTACCTTAACCCATGGGTGGCGTCCATCCTACATTCAAACAAATAGTGCTTGACACTTGCGCACGTGCCACTTACGTGGTGGAATACGCAAATAAAACCAACATAGGTATGTCCAATCTGAACCGGGCAGTGCAAGCAATTGTCAGAGAAGGGCGACATGGATTACAGGCAGGCACTGAGATATCTGGGTGTGAGGATGCTCAATGCGATTAAATAGTGGTGTATATACATACATGTCTCTCTCAAATTGTTTGTCTCAACTTGCCGCAAAATCAAAACACAAACAGCTACGCTCAGAATCGTAATCGTCGATGAATTTTTTTATTCTTTCCGTTCAACTCTGCCGATGTCAGTTTTTCTTAGCGGAAGGTTCTGACGACGTACGCGACAGGATTTTCAAGTTATTCATGTCATGGCCAGACTGTCATGTTAGTCAATCCCTCTTACCCTCCCATACTGATTTTGGTCTACACCACGTTAACAAGGCGATCACGGGAGCACCCAGACGTAGGCGGCCAGAGAGATACGTAGGTAGAAACGCTCAAAGTGCCTTTGGTTCGCTAATAAATGCTTCGCATTTAAAAACAAGCGTATAGTCCACCGCGGTGGTGTAGCGGTAACGGTGCTCGGCTGCTGACCCGAAGGTCGCGAGTTCGATCCTGGACGCGGCGGTCGCATTTCGATGGAGGCGAATAGAGGCCCGTGTACTGTGCGATGTCAGGTCACATTAGAGAACACCAGGTGGTCGAAATTTCCGGAGCACTACACTACGTCGTCCCTCATAATCATATCGTGGTTTTGGGATGTTACACTGCAGATATTATTAAAAACAAGCAGATATATAGGGGATGTCATCACAAAAAGCCCCCAGGCAAAGAAATACAGATAAACTCTGGTATCATATTTTGCAATTACTGCATGTAAGTACTGCATAAGTAGATACATTCTGTGTCATTGACCGAAATAGACGGGGTAGTGACAGGCTTACCGCCTCTCCTTCGAATGTGTAAGGCCTCTATGACTTCTATTGCTATCTTCTCTCTATGATGTGACAATATCAAGGTGTCGCTGGAGAATGGTGCGCAGCCGCATTCCTGACAGTTGATGTAGCCAGGCTGAATCACGTGTGGCAGATACCCGCATTCCAAGGGCCATGGTAAGCGGGTATGCGCCACACGGGACAGAGAGAAAGGGTTTCATGACGTACGCGACGGCCATGTACCGTTATTAAATGCGAAGCATTTCTTTGCGTACTGCAAGCACTTTGAGCGTTTCTATCTATCTATCTATCTATCTATCTATCTATCTATCTATCTATCTATCTATCTATCTATCTATCTATCTATCTAGCCGCCTACGTATGGGTGCTCTTGTGATCACCTCCTTAACTTGAGGTCGACCAAAGTTCGTGTGGGAGCGTAAGAGGATTTGACAAATATGGCTGGTCGTGACTTCAATAACGTGAAAATCCTGCCGCGTACGTCGCCAAACTCATTTCTCCAGACACGTGGGGCTCATACCCTGTAAATCAAGGGCCGCAGTATGCGGGTATGAGCCACAGGTGTTTGACAATTTATATCTACCCTGGAACGGCGAGGCAAAACATTGCTCGTTTAAATGCGAGAGCGTTAAGAAAAAATTACACCATCTCCCACTAAAGGGAACCATGAGGGGAAGCGAAGCAGCATTGGGGGGTGCACACCAAGTTTCCGTTTACGTTCACTCGGCCGTCGAAGCCAAGCGTCGGCGTCGAGCTACCGCTTCCGCTACAGAGAGACAACGTGAGTCTGCGGCGAGGGTAGCGAGGCTTTCGACACAACTGCAGCGTCCGGGAACCGACGGAGCGACCGCACGATTGAAGCGAGACTTCCTCAACCGAGCGCACGCGCTTATATGAAATGGGGGAGGGAGAGGAGGGAGTGGGTTTACAGGCTGCAGCGCGGGGGGAGGAGAGGAGAGAAGGCGACCGAACGCCTGCGTAAACGCCCGCGTAAAGGAGGAGAGTGCGCGGCTGCAGCGGCTGCAGTGCGGGGGAGGAGGAAAGAAGGTGACCGAACACCAGCGTAAAAGAGGAGAGTGGGAGAGAGAGTAGGCGCATGCGCAGTAAGGGTGGTGAGGACGCACACCACCACTACCACCGGATTGAACTCCGCCATAAGCTGCTTCGTATCTAAAACTGACAACGGCGGCGTTGACCCGACGAACGCGAAGAATAGAAATCAGAGCCCAGCAGGAATCGAACCCAAGCATTCTGCGTGACAATGAAGTATTCTGCCACAGAGCCACGCCAGGTCTTGAAACTGCTTTGGAAAAAGACCCTTTGCGGGAGTAATGTTGGTGAAACGTCAATTCTAAATTCGGTACTGGCTATCTGATTTTAAAAACATTGCATACGTACTCCTATGATGAAGGAGACATGTCGAGTTAACGTCAGTTCTATACTTAAGCGCCATCCACTGTAGTTGGTTTACGTAGCACTATCCAGGGCTACGTAAACGGCGGGCAAGTTGGTTTGAGTCACTTGTAGTCATATTTGTAGCGCGAAAAATCCAGACGCAGACAAAAGTACAGAACACGTACACAGGACGGGCGCTAGACATCAACTCACATACACAGGACGGGTGCTTAGCGCCCGTCCTGTGTATGTGTTCTGTACTTTTCTCTGCGTCTGGGTTTTTTCCGCTACAAATATGACTACAAGCTACATATCAGCTTACCGCTTCTGGTGTTGTGATACCCATGTTTCTGTTGGCATCGTTGCGCAACTGTAAACAACTGGTTATATGAAACGTATGCGACTGTTCAACATATGTCTGTGCGTTCAACATTTGTACATATCTTTGGCGTCATTTCGTAACGTTTCGGTCAATAAAAAAATTACAACCCGCTGCAAGTCACCTTACCGGCGCATGCTTCGCATAACATCGATTCCCATGGTACTTGGGATCTGCCTAATTTTTCATACCATGACCGGGTTGTCGTGTTTGTCACACTCATGTCCTTATGCAACTTTTATTGTCAAGTTAAGGAGTAGATCACAAGAGCGCCCAGACGTTGGCGAATAGATAGATAGATAGATAGATAGATAGATAGATAGATAGATAGATAGATAGATAGATAGATAGATAGATAGATAGATAGATAGATAGATATCAAAACAGCGCATTCATGAAATGCATCGCATTTAATAACAGTCGGTCTAGTGATCGGGCGTTGTCTGCTCATCATTACACAAAGCGGTTCGTGTGGAACACTCGATAAAGTACGGGGTCTACAATGTCGTATTTGTGTCTTCATTAAATGTGTCTGCATTCTCTAATGTTGAGCGATTGTGCACAGCGATTTGGGCGGTATCTTCGCCAAGAGAGAAACTGCTTTCCTTTTCAGCATGTTTGTTTGCCCACTCTCCCCAAGCCTAAATGGTGGAGGAGAAAGCATAGGAGGGTAGTAGGGACTATTGAAGTTGGCATGCCAAGTGGAAGTTTGGTGCTTTATAGTGAGTAGGAACAAAGGTGGCTCCAGCGACACTCCCTGCTGAACAAGTTCTGTCAGGGGGTGATGTCAGGCGTGACAGTTGGCGCTAATGACGTTACAGTAATGGAATTACAGTCATTAGCTTACTGTCATTGCGATAGCGAGTATGGACACTCGAGGCGCACTTCGCGGTCGCCGTCTACGAAGTCTTAATCGATAACATAGCGCCGCGTGACGTATTTCGCAATCTTGTAGCGAAAGCTTGCGACGGCCGGCTCCTTCGGGTGAAGGAGCCCGAAGGGGTGTCGGTGAGTGGGCTGCGTCTCTCTGGCAGCAGCTTCCTTTTCGACAGCAGACATCCATGGACGGCTCCTACGTGCTCACTGCTTACTTCGCGAGCCATTTCGCTCAGAGGAGCATCGCATACACCACCGTTTTGTAGAGTGGGGCAGATCGGATTTTAATAGAGCAGGCCGCTAGTCTTACTTCGTATCACATTTCAATTTCTTCCTGTAGTATGCATTACTTCGCCCTTACGGCGAAAGCGGCTTTTTTGCTGCAATGAGTGATGTGATTAATTACTTTTCTGGGATAATTAAGTAATCTAATGAATTACATGAAGTAGGTAAATTGAAATAGATTTCTCATTACTATCCCTATTACTCCCGGCTAAGATATAGCATGTTATTATGGCATAAAAATTGACCAAGAAAATAAAAATAACAGACAATGCAAGGCTGCTTTCTTGTTTCCTGATCTCGCGGTATCGCAAGAAGCCGTGAGTTTTAGGTTGGCAGGAGCAACTGTAAGCGTTTCTCTGTCTCCCAGTGGGGACTGCGGAGCCTTTTTTTGCGATATCAATTATATGGGTACTCTCGGCGGGTTTTTGCCGTCGCCGTCCTGTCCCGTATATAATATATATATATATATATATATATATATATACATAAAACCCAAAAGTAAAAATAATTCAGAAGAAAAAAATTTTTGAAGCACGCGACTGGAGATTCTAACCTGCGACCCCTCGCTCCGCAGCGCGCTGCCTTAGACAATTACGCCATGTGCCATTCGTTCTCCAGGATACTAACGGCAGAATACAAACGCACGCGGCGTTGGGTGAAATGCACGGGACACCACACGCGGTGAAATGCTGCACGTTGCCAGCGCTGCGTTTGCGTCGTATCGCTGCCGACCCACGCTAGTTTTCAATTTTTCGGTTGTAGCGCCGCGCCACTCGTGGGCAGTCGGCCAGGGAAAAAGAAGAGCGCCTTGTGGCGCGATTTAGTGGGAACGCTTTGCCTCTTGCAGCCTTATGCCACAGGAGGGAAGGAACGAGGCGGCTGAACCAGAATCACAGCATGTCTCACATTGTGACCAGAATCGACGCCAGCAAGGAACGTGAGCCGTGGCTTCACGTGCCACTGCCAAGCGCCTTCTTTATTTTCTTCTCCTGAGGTTTTGTTCACCGCCCAAAGGAGGGCGCTACGAGGTCTTGGGACAAAGCGAGCGCAAGAGTCCGAGAAAGCTCGTGTTCTGCGCATGCGCCCGTGTGGCTAGCTTGCGAGCCGCCCCTAGCTCCTTGGGTGCCCAATTCTAAAACTCTGTAGTGTTACGTCGGAGTTTGGATGTTGCTATCGCATTCATTGTTTCGCCCTTGCGGCGAAAGTAACCTTTTTTATTTTGTGGGGAGTCATGGAATGAAGCAGACTTCTATTCTGATTAAGAGCCGTCTGCTCATCCGCGGAAGCGAGAAGTGGACTGAGAAAAGGCTGGCACGTACACAACGACCTCAGGTTCCGTCCGCCGCCTAATCCGTGCGAGTGCACTGCTGTGAGAACCTTTCACGGAGGGTCATGGTCTTGCCAAGCGACAAGCTGCATTGGGAGTGCCGCAGACTGTGGCGACGTGAAGAATACCGTTTGAGGAACAAAGAGTCCCGTCTATGGCATCAGTTCTGTTCGCACAGGTTTGTTTTTCCACGCCCTTCACTGGCTAAGAGATGTCACCGATGTGGGCAATATTGCGTCTCCCCCTTTTTCTTGCTATGTCACAGAAGTGTGTAAAATATTATGCAGACGTGAGTCCTTTCCCTACTCCATTAATAACCGCACAGGAATGCACAAAATGGAAAACTTGTTGGTTTTCAACATTTTTGTTGGACACGATTGGTTAAGCCCTGTGGATTGTGTCGTATACCAATGATAAGTGGGATGATGAGTAGACGGCGTCTCTACGGTTTTTGTCTAACTGCTTGCTGTGTACATACCTGCAAGGTGTGTGACAGGTCAGTGTTTAGATCAGTGACACTTCATAACACGTACGCTAAGGCAAGTCCGGGCTCTAACTTTGCGAGGTAGCAGAAGTGTACTTAGATAGTGCCGTGTATATAGTTGAACTTTCTGTATTATATTATCTGCTCTGTAGTGTGCAAGTATCCCACCAGAGTACGGCCACTGGCCTCGCTCCGGACTTAGCGAGCCACATGGCCGCGTTTGCCGTCGCCTCGCCTGAACTAGCGCGCCGCTGCACAGGTGCGTTCGAGCAACGAAGGCGCCGAGCGCAGTGCGGCAAGTATACACAGCACTGCTCTCAGAATATCCGCAACACTTTATTGCCTGCGGCAACACCACAAAAACGTAATACTACGCCCGCTCCCAAAGCCGGTGGTTGGTAGAAGCAAAGGCACTTGACCACGCCACGGGCGGAAATATAGAACAAAGGGAGTCGCCATAAGGGAAAAAGTCCCCCGTCAACATGCTCACGATCAGCGAGCACTGGGCCCGATCGCGTTGGCCTTCCATAAGCGCAGCTCGGCGTAGTACGCACGATTTAGGAAAGTACCGTCTTTCTTTTAACTCTCCCGCCTCTCGGGCCATCGCCCGGGAAAGGTCACGCACATCCCGCGTGTTATCAGCGTGGCATAGCATTCTTGACAGGAAAGTGGCAAGAGCCGGCGCCCGCACGGCGGCCTGTTGGGAGAGGATATAGAGAGGGAAAGCGCCTGAGTGGAGGAGAGTGTTGCTACTTTCTACTTTAAGGGGCTTTACGCGCGAATACACTGCACCGCCCTTCGGCCAAGCGTTCGGAAGGGACAACACACGGGAAGCGCTCGCCACTGGCACGGACTGTTGGGAGAGGATATAGAGAGGGAAAGCGCCTGAGTGGAGGAGAGTGTTGCTACTTTCTACTTTAAGGGGCTTTACGCGCGAATACACTGCACCGCCCTTCGGCCAAGCGTTCGGAAGGGATAACACACGGGAAGCGCTCGCCGCTGGCACGGACTGTTGGGAGAGGATATAGAGAGGGAAAGCGCCTGAGTGGAGGAGAGTGTTGCTACTTTCTACTTTAAGGGGCTTTACGCGCGAATACACTGCACCGCCCTTCGGCCAAGCGTTCGGAAGGGACAACACACGGGAAGCGCTCGCCGCTGGCACGGACTGTTGGGAGAGGATATAGAGAGGGAAAGCGCCTGAGTGGAGGAGAGTGTTGCTACTTTCTACTTTAAGGGGCTTTACGCGCGAATACACTGCACCGCCCTTCGGCCAAGCGTTCGGAAGGGACAACACACGGGAAGCGCTGGCCCCTGGCACCAGGCGCCGTTGGCGAGAAGCGTATGTTGGGGGGGCTAGTTGTACGACATAACTTTGTAAAAAAATTGAACTGCGCTAGAGACGAGACACCAGGAACGAAGGGGACAGGACGATCGCAGACTAACAACTGGTTTATTGAAATCACATACACTACCCTTATAAAACAATGCGCGTGCGCAGTGACAGTCATGACCACGTGACAGAATTGCACCACCCCCCAAGACTCCTATCTACAAAAGGAAGTCACGCTCTTTCCTGGAAAGATACACAGATGTGTCGCTGGCGCACTTATCAGGCCCATGTCTTGCTATCCAAGAGAGGCCTCCAAGATTTCCCTTGCACTTTGGCTCTTAGCTCGCCCTAGCACCTTGGTGCTACTAAAGATGGGCTTGCATTCCTGCGCGCATGAGCCACAATGCACTGGTAGGCGCTTCCCACTTCCGTCTCCTAATGAATTGGCATGCTCCATGAAACGCTTATTAATGCACCTTCCGGTCTGCCCCACGTAAACCATTCCACAGGTCAGGGGGGAATTCGTAGACCACTTCAGTTGTACAGGGTACATACGCACGTCTGTGCTTAACATCACATCTTTCATTGTTAACTTTGCTTGCGTTAGACATGGCACACAAACGCGGCAACTTGCAAGGCGCTGAAAAAATCGTATCAACCCCGAAACTTCCCGCCACCCTTTTAATGCCATGCGACACCTTGTGTATGTACGGCATCACTTCAAACTTCCGCCTTTCACTCTTCTCTGAATCTTTTTTATCATTTTCTTTTTCGTCAGCGGTCGCGGTACGGTGGCAAATGTCCTTCAATAGTGATTCTGCTACAGCCTCAAGTAGCGTCTCCGGGAAACCTGCATTTCGGAGACGACTCACTTGGGAAGAGAAACTATCTTTGGCGTTATGGTGACAAGACTTGGTCGAAGATGACCTTAAGCATGGCACCGCTATGCCCCTCTTCACTACCTTCGAGTGAGATGAATCAAAGCTAAAAGGGCCTTGTTTGTCGTTGGCGAGTATGACCAGCACAATTTTTTGCTATCTTTGAAACACAACTTTAAATCTAAACACGGCAGAGAGTCATTGTCAGGCAATTCAAAAGTAAAGTTCAACTTCGTTGTTGCGGTTTTAAAAGAATGAAGAATACGCTTCGCTATCTCTTCTAGGTCGTGGTTAGGGTCAGTTTTTACAAGTATTAAAAAGTCATCCACGTATCTATAGACACGAACAACGTAATGATCGGTAAGCACCCGAGACAACGAACAATCTATGTCGGCTAAATATATGTCAGCGAGCACCGGCGCCACGCAAGACCCTATGCATATGCCTCGTTTTTGTACGTAAAAGTTCTGGAAACTCACAATCGTTGAAGTAAGGTAAGTCTCCAGCAGCTCCAAGAATCCCCCCCACCGAGACACCACTCGAGTTCTGGAACGCCACCGCACCAGAACTTTCAACGCAATTGCGAACTGGCTGGAAAAGGTCCTCGTGGGGAATCGAGTAGAAAAGCTCCTCAATGTCAATCGAAAAGCCGGAGTGCGCTCCTGGTAGGTTATCTTGGAGCAGCCCTGCTAGTCGGTCTGAACTCGCGATCTTGTACGGGTCCTCAGGGGCCAGCCCCTTAAGCTGTCTCTGCAGATGCCGGCTGCAGATACCGGCCGTTGGCGAACTCCGCCCGAACCCCATAACGGAGGAGCCGACGGACAGGAACGTGCTTCTATCCTACGCTATCCAGAGAGAGTCTCTTCCCGTCGAGCGCGAAACGTCTCGCGAGAGTCGCGCGGCGCCACCGTCGAGATCCGGAGGCTAACGTCCTCGCCGAGCACCGTAGGACGAGGGGAGAGTCATGATCGGACACCTCCCTGTCCTTCCTTTCCTCCTTCATCGCGGGCGTCGTCGCTGGCTTCAGTCAACAAACACTGCCGATCATCGTCCGGAGATAACCAAGCATTAATGACAATTCGCATGCCTCAGGCGTGCGAACGAGGTACAGAAAACCCTGAAAGGCCCGTAGCCCTGCCCTGGTTGCACTTTCGCCCCACCACCGTGCAAATTGGTGTGTTTTCGAAAACTTTCTAGCGGAAAGGGACAAGGCAATCCATACACCTAACGCCTCGCCTTCTCTTGAAATCCAGTCTGTTACGACCAGCGGTTATAATGCCTTCAGGCAACATGCCCTGCCTATGCCCGTTTATTTCGACTAAGATATCCTTAACACCAGGTTCCCAGGTTTGGCTACTTTGCGCCATTTTGGCTACTTTTCTAGGCTGGTGGCGACAGAAAAAGTGGCTTGGCTACTTTTTGGCTAGTTTCGTGTTCCCTCTATCTGAACCAAAATATCCGGTGACGGGGTGGCCGCTGGCGTTCCGACTACGCGATGTCAAACGTAGCGGCCAAGACGTGCTCAAAGCTTCCGAGATTGAATTTGGCCCTTGTATTACACAAATGAAAAAGCTTTTGGATACGTGGCTGGATCTCAGAGAAAACTGTTGCATGGGGCCTCGTTCTGCAGAGTGCCTATTGCTGAACGCGACATAAACCGTAATTGGAAGTGAGCAGGGCAGCCAGAAGCGCTCCGCATCCACGGCGCTCTGCACTCTTCGACAGTAGCAATTGGACATCGGACCAAGTGCTTGTGTCGTTTCTTGTCATAAGGAACAAACTTCGGCTAAGGAAATTAACTGCTCAAACTTTCTCATCACGCAAGAAATGATTGCGAAAGTCACTACAATTTATGCGTCAAGCCCAGCAACTGTCATTGTTAACACACTTATGCGATGCTCATTTTTATTGTCGCTCCCACTTCTGGTCATTTTAAGAAAAGTTATGCAGGACGCGTGAAGAGAGTCGCATTGTTGCAACACGCAAGAAACTTCGTCATCCTGCACGAAATGTTTGCTAAAGTGAACAATTTGCGCCTGCACCTCGGCAATTCTGATTTTGAAGTGGTCATGCTGAACTTGTTTACACTTTCGCCAAAAGGCTTCTGCATTTAGTCGTTTAGATCGAAACTTCAGAGTTGGTTTAAGACAAGTGTGGCTGCTTTTGGTGACTTTTCCTGCATTTGGCTGAGGTTGACTACTTTTTTGCTACTTTTCCCAATTTCCTGGCTTTTTTTTCCTTTTCGTCCTGGCAACCCCGCCAGGTTGTTCCCTGACACCATCTGGTCTCTTGGCACATTAGGTTACACCGCTTTTTTTTTCTTTCTATCGCTCGCTGCGTCATCCATTTGAGTTCGTAAACCTCCAGATATGTCCCGTACGTAAGTACCCGTACGATGCAGCTGGTATGTACCTTTCTCTTCAGGGATAGTGGTTACCACCATTCATAATTTAAGAATGCCCTCCAAATGCGCACCACCCCAATTTTATTCTATGCAGTTTCATGTATTTCACATTCCCCATAACGCGTACAGTGTATTTCCCTCGTGTTTCCTCTTGAACGAGATTGGGGCCAGTGTGCTGAGTATGGGTGTACGGGGGGGTATTACATGCAATTATGCGTCGTTATGGCGGCGCACCTGCCAGGTCCTCCCAAGCGCGCACGCAATTGGCTAAGGTCAATACTAGGTCACACATCAGCGTGGTCATTGCACTGTATCCGGTATCGCCGCACTTTGTGATCGCCGTATCACTTGGCTGTGAAAACCGCTATTTCTGGAGTATTTACTTGCAGGGCGTGTCTTGCCACTCCGTGCATAGAAAAAAAAACGCACATAGAACGCGTCGCGTGACCCCTGCTGCATTCGAGCAGTTGGTTCATAACAGAGCCCTCGCCACAGAACGTGGCTGCTACGCACAACGGCATCGATCGGCGCCGCGGAATGACCCCTCACACTGGCGCCATCGGCTGGCTGTGGCGCACACCACAAGCGCCACTTTTGAATGAGGCCACAGATGTCTGTTCAGACCGCGGGAGATCCCTTTTACCTTCAATTAGCGCACGCGAGCACATTGGAAGCGCCGCAGTAAGCAAGGATAGAATGCGTCTAACAACTATTTCAAGGAGCACTGGCAGTGAAATTTTTGTTTGTGACTTTTACGCTTTCATTAGTTGCTTTTTGTCTCATAATACCGAATTTGAATTGCAAACGCTCACACGTATTGCAGGAGCACGGTGTTGAGCACGGGCTAGTTGGTATTGATTCATGTTTTAACTGGATAAAGCGCGCACACAGACACGAACACTTGAAGGAAAAAGCGCAAACGACATAGGCGCCTACTGGTGACTGAGTTTATTGGAAGGAAAAGTATATACGTATCTGTCACATGACCTGGTACACACGGGGCCTCAGATTAGACCCTTAGAGTGCTGATATGAAAATTCGTTGATGAACGGCCCGCTTACGCTTTTCCCCCCCACATGTGAAACGCCTCTATGAGCTCTCTGGTGGTCCGGTATGGGTGTTTAGATAAAATAGTAGCATCGCAAAAAAAGGGGGTGCAACCGCACGAGCTGCAATGTGTGAACGGCATCCAACAATCTTCTGTGGTCCTGGAACCTGGTATTGATACATCTTCCCGTTTGGCCTATGTAAATGTGACCACAGGACAATGGTACCAAATAAACAACACCTGTTTCACACTTAACATACGACTGCCTGTGATTCACGCCGCATTCTCGTCGTTTTTGACCTTTTGCGTTTTGCGATAGTTTTCTTTCTATTCAGCTGCATAACTTGTTTAACTTGTTTGGGGCCGAAAATACTACCGCGACCTATAGGTGCTCCAAACGTAAAACGGAGCACGCGAGCTGTGGCCAAGCTGCGCATAAGTGAATGCCAGCGCGCTCCACAGGGAAGTGGTTCTTTATTTTTAAACGGAAATATGTCAGAAGATAGTGCCATCATTTCCGTATAAAAATAAAGAACCAGAGAGAGAGAACAACTTTATTAAAAATAAACGAAGACCAGTCCGGGTCCACTAATAAAGAACCACTTCTGTGATGGAGCGCGCTGGCATTCACTTTGGCGTAGCTGGGCCACAGCTCGCGTACTCCGGTTTACTTTTGGAGCACCTGTACTTCATACCTATTGGCAACGTTTTTTAAGCCATGGGACAGAGGGCTTTGAACAGGTTCCTTTATTTTATCAATTGGTCGGTCTTCGGGTTTTTTTGCCTTTAGCAGCTTCTGCGCAACCTTGCGTAGAACGGGCTGAGACAAGCCCGCTCTGCTGAATCTTTCTAGTTGATTTGAGAAACTTTTGCTGTTTTATCGGAGCACGAATTTTAATGGCAGAACTCAGAGAAGACATAGCAATTCGCATCTGAACGATTTTCGAATGCCCTGAGTTAAAGTTTAGTAAAAGTTTTTTTTTAGCGTGGCATGTGTGCCCAGCATACGTGGTTTGCTTCACGATGCAATTTTAGATCTAAAAACTGAATTTTGTCATCCTTCGGAAGTTCAACTGTAAAGTTGAGTCCGCATCCAAATTGCTTAAAGACCTTCAAGGCTTCATTCACACTGTTATCAAGGGGATCCGGCCTGATAAACACTAGAAAATCATCAACGTAACGAACAATTTTAGTGGCTACGACACCTAAACTATACTCCACTTGACTGTCAAACCTTCCGAGAAAAATGTTGCTTCCGATAGGGGCAACTCTGGAACCTATGCAGACTCCTGCTTTTTGAAAATAAAACTGACCATTCCATTAAAAAAAAAGTTGATTTTAAATGAAACGACAGGATTTCTAAAAAAGTGCCAACTGACACTCCGCATTCGCTCGTGAACTTTTGCTCGTCATTGTCGTCCGTAACACACAGCTTCATAAGTTCATCAAACGGCATCGAATAATACATGTCCTGTATATCCAGACTGAAAAAGTTGCAGTTATTGGGGTTCGACACTTTAAGAAAACTGATAAGTTCATCAGAATTCGATATGCTGAACGGGTCACAGATAGACAGTTCCTGTAGATGTGCTTGCAGAAAGGTAGACACTTCTCGCTGCCAGGTGCCTCGTTCGGTCACGATTGCACGAAAAGGAATATCTGCGTTGTGGGTTTTTGCCGCAAAGAAGTGAAGGTTTTTTTAACAAGAAAGAAGGCCCACCAAGACTTCAGTGACGTGTTTCCGTCACGGAAATGACGTTGAAAAAATGTACACGATCAGATGTCAAAGAAAAAAGAGTTCCGTCAACGGACATTGAACGCATGACCTCTCGGTCCGCATCAACTGCCGCCGAGCACGCTATCCATTGCGCCACGGCCACAGACACTGACTGCTTTACGAACGCGCATTTTATATCTACCACTTTCATCACAGTGCTCCTCGTCAGTGGGGTGGTGTCGCCCTCTTGGAGCAGTGAAGTAAAGTAATTCATCAACACTGTGGCTTCCGGGATTAGCACCTGCTACGCGTCCGTCTCAGTCGGCGTGTTTTCAGTGAGATTGCAATTTTGTCAACGCCTTAATGCAGCGCGAAGTGGCGACCTTATCCCAAGCGTCGAGAGCGTCGGCCTCGCTCATAGCGTCCATCCAAACCAAAAATGCGACGCGCGCCTCCCCACAGTGGCTGTAATACCCGTTCCTCGCTTACGCTCGCAGGGCGACACGACGCACTCAGCGTTTCCCTCTAGTCCGACCGTGGCGTACGTTGAATCACACTTTGACATGCCACGGGATGGCGACCGTAGCCCAAGTTCTGCGCCCCAATAGCGACGCTCTTCTGGCTTCACGCCTCTTGCTCTGATTACGCTCTCGCCGTTAACCTCTACAGCTACCAGAATGGTTTGTTTAATCGTTGATCATGGACGTTAGTCGCGGGTTGGAGATGTACTACCAAGCGTCAACATGGGTGCATCCACGTTATACGTTGTGCAAACTATCCTGTTTCAATGTACAGTAAACATTGAATTACCTCTGTACAGGCACGTTTTACTTTCGTGTTATACCGATTCCTATGACGGAGGGATCAACCATGCTTTTTACTTCTTTACGGCTTTGGCAAGTTTCTCGAGGTTGTTTTCATCTAACAAGGCCAAGGCTCTTTTCTTTACTTTTCCAGGTTTTATGGCTTCATGATCGAACTTTTTTGCCACGGCTTCCAGTGCTTTCTGGGAGAAAATTTGCTCCGGTGCTACAACAAAGAAGCCTTCCTTATCTGCAGTCATCAGGTGCAATTGGTTATCTACAGCGCACTTAACTAGGTCATTCAGATGAGGAAAAAGTTTGCTGTTACCCTGCGACCTTGTGACCACGTCCACTGCTTCCGTGTTGAACCACGTACGTTCCGTCTCCGCCACACGCCACGAGACAGACCTAGACAGTGCAAGCTTTTCCGGGGGAGTCAGCACAGGTTCAATGCAAAACTCCGGTCCTAGCTGCAGAATTTTTTTTGTGCTCCTCTGGGATGTTGTTATTCCCCAGGAAAATCACATTGGCTTCTCTGGCTCTAACTTTCTTCCATGTCGGTAATGTAGGTCTTGTGTTGTTCCAGATCCACTCTGCCAGTTGTCTAGAGGTCTTGTTCCAATCGAGGTACGCCCGCCTGTATGACCTGTTCACGCCCTGCGACACGCAAGTAACGTGTAAACAGTCCCTAAAGTGGCGTTCTTGTCTCCAGCTCTCTTGCCGCAGTACCTTGCAAACATAGGCGTATCAGCCGGGGGGGGGCAAGGGGGGGCGCGAGCCCCCCCACTCAGAAAAGTTAGGGGGGCTGAGTCCCCCCCACTTCCGACAATGGTCACTGTTGGCTGCATGCTGGGAAGCTAGCAACTAAGGTGAAGTTTCACCACAGTAATCACTCGAATATATTGTTACGAGGGAATGGGAATATTACGAGAGAATGTTATAATATAATGAAATTTTTCCAACATTTCTGCTGTGACGATTTTCCTTGTAGGCTCTTTGCGGTGCGGGCCACCTATATGATGCTTTCGCGCCTTGTGCTGTAGCATTGCAGAGCAGGCTAGCGCTGAACAGGGGCCCTATAACATTAGATCAGTCGTTCATGCTTTTATTCTGCTGTGCCTGGCCTGAAATTTAAATCATTGACGATGCAATTACGGATGGGAACGACCTAATTTTTTGTGGACCGGTCAACGCACTTTCTGCTTCAGGAAAATCATTTTCTTTCGTCGAAGAGGAATTGCATCACCACTGCTCTGTCGAAGCTGATGTGAGCCGATGAATGTGACGAACCTTTTTTAATGTTTTAGTTTTGCCGTACTCGAAGCGCCAAAAAAAGGTTTACGCTTTAGTCTCTGATCAACGTGATCAGCCTTGCTTTATGGTAGCTTGGAGCGATGGCGGCAGCTTGCAAAGTGGCGACGAATAAAGCAGTGGACTCGAGCACAATAGGAAGCTCAGCTTTAAGCTTGTCCCGCACCATGATCCACCGGACCAGGGATATGGTGAAGGTCGGTGCTTTTTTGCACTTAGGAGCCTTAATTAAGAGTCGGGCTAGTTGGTTTTCAGTCAACTTGAATTCACTTTTACAGCCCAAAATACAACCCGGACGGCAAAGAAGCCCACACGCGTAGCGCTGGTTATTTCTCTCTCTCCCTCTCTCTCTCAGCAAGGATGAGCTCACAGATTTGTATACGCGCACAAACAGCTAAACGTCGTTATGATTCAAATGAAAATGTTCATTATACTCATATGAATCCATCTCGCCAGCTGCTATAAGTAGCCGCTGCTGATGAGATCGGCGGCTAGCCTACTTGAATGACGTTTAGAAGGAGACGCTCTCCGACTAGCTATTCCAAAAAGTTTTAGGTATTGTTCAGCACGTGAATGCGCTGTTTCATGTGCATAAGTTGTAATAAACACCACGACATATCACAGATTCCTGACGTCATGTAACAAGCAGGCGATTTTACGGCACACACAAAAAAATTAAATGCCGAAGAACAATATGCCCTATTGAAAATAGTTCATTCTCTTATTATTTACGTGGTCGTGCTTAAGCGGTCCTTACGCGATGGATCATTTTCGCGTCATTTGTTGCCTCGCCCAACGAGCTGGTGCTGTGTGCATGATCCAGAATGTTTGGACCAATCATACACAGCTAATGACCAATTCGGAAGGAAGCAAAGAGGGATAGTTTAACGTTATAATCGCCCACCTTTCTTTTCTTTCAAAGAAAAATTTCAATTGCAATAGAATGTCACTTGTACTACAAAGTTGTTTACAATTTACTACGCCCCTAACACCACAAATTATACGTTTTTTTAAGAAAAGGGTTGACAAGTGGACAATAAGAGTAATATAACAATAGTAATAATGTTAATACGCACGCGCCAGAAACATTAATTGCTTGGACTATTAGCAAAGAAGACAACTTATAATACACACAAGCCTGAATATATGCAAGAAAGTGTAATACTTATCATGAAAAAGTATAACAGATATCATTCATTGAAAATACATGGTTGATTCCACCGTCATAGAAAGCGGTATAGCACGAAAGTAAAACGCGCCTTTACAGAGGTAATTGAATGTTTACTGTACATTGATATAGGGGGGGTATGCCCAATGTATGTTTTGGTGTTTGGCAGCTATAGCACCGTTCAACGCGGATGCACCCTCGTTGACGCTTGGTAGTACATCTCCGGCCCCACGGCTAACGTCCGTGATCAACTTATTAAACAAACGATTGTGGTATCTGTAGATGTTAACGGCCGGAGCATAATCAGAGAAAGAGGCGTGATAGCAAGATGAGCGTCCCATATTGGACGCAGAAATTTGGCTAAGGTCACCATACCACGGCATGTTAAAGTGGAATTGAACTTTTGTGGTATCTAGAGGGAAAAGCTGAGCGCGTCGTGTCGCCCGTGTATCCCGACCGCGATGTTTCTCGGGGCGAGCGTATGCGAGGAACGCGTTGTTACATCCAGGTGAGGCAGGCGCGCGTCGCAGAGCTATTTTTGGTTTGGATAGACGCTGTGAGCGAGACCGACGCTTGGGCTGTGTGAGATATAAAAGTGTGAGATATAAAAAGGCGCGTTTTTGCAGCACTTACTCTGTGGCCGTTGCGCAGTGGATAGCATGCTCGGCCCTTGTGGCGGCGGACCGAGAGGTCATCGGTTCGATGCCCGTTGACGGAAATTTTTTCTTTGACATGTGATTGCGCACATTTTTTCTACGTAGTTTCCGTGACGGAAGATACGTCACTGAAGTCTTAGTGGACACCGGCATACAACAATTTCGTGTTAAAAATTCGGCAGATCCCATGAACTGTGGCAATCGGTTTCATGCGAAGCAGTGAGCGAGTACCTGTCTATACTGCATTTCTTATTTTTCTTTCAGACAGGCGTTACGGAGTACATCGACGTGTTTTTGTAAATGGAGTAGTAGTGTGCAAATCGTGCGCTCACTAGGCACGTCGACTACACTGGTGTTTAGAGGGAAATTTATGAACTGACGCAACGTCAGCACTAACGTTAGGGCATAGACGTAAATTTTATGGAAATGAAGTGTACGCTACGGTGCGATAATGTGAATACCATTAGTTAGCGCATTTCTCCGTTGCCGAGCAACGCTTGATTATAGCTTGCTGAGTCATATGAGTGCATCTATAATATTTATGCGACGGTTATAAAAGCGGAGCTGACACTGAAGTCACAATTGATGTTAACCCGCCATGGCGCCTGTATAATAGGAGTACATATGCAATGTTTATCACATTTTTGTAAATTTAGATAGCTAGCACGGTAACCACAATGGACGTTACACCGATTTGATGTCTGCATAGTACCTTGTCCAAAAGCAGATTCAAGACCTTGCGTGGTTCTGCGGTAGAATACATGACTGCCAGACGAAATGCTTGGGTTCGATTCCTGCTAGGATCCTGATTTTTATTCTTTGCATTCGTCGGATCAACGCGGCCGATGCCGGATTTTTATGAGGCTCTCGCGTTTAAATGATACGATGTCTCTTGTCGCCGTTCCTGGGTAGATACATAAGGCTGATACCCGCATACCGCAGCCTGTGGTATATGGGTGTGTGACACACATGACTGAAGGAAAGAGTTTCATGACGGACACGACATGATTTTCACGTTATTTGTGTCTTGACGAGACACTTATGTTGGTCATACCCCCGTGCCCTCCTATGCCGATTTTGGTCTATACTAAGGTAATGAGGCAACTACGAGAGCACCCAGACATAGGGGGGCAAGGTAGGTAGATAAGTAGATAGAAACGCTCAAAGTACCTTTGATGCCCTACGGATTGCTTCGCATTTAAAAACTCATTTCTTAGTGAGTTGCTTTTAGTTATTAACAAAATTTCATTGAATGATACAAATATATACTACTGAGGAGGCCGCCATCGACATAATTGTATTTATGCGGAAAGTTGTTAGGTAAAGCATGAAAAGCGTCGCGTGCAATACTGTTAAATGCATAACACGCAGATATGTGTTGTTGTCCCAGTGCATGCTAGTTTATTAAGCACTATTTAAGAAATGCTCTGTGCATGCAAAATCACATCAAAGTGTGATTTGTCGACGAAGTTCTCTCTCTCTCGTGATATATATATATATATATATATATATATATATATATATATATATATATATATATATATATATATATATATATATATATATATATACGCTTCTAAAAAACTGTTTATTGGTGACGTTTCGATCGGAGACCGATCTTCATCAAGAATACATGAAGATCGGTCTCCGATCGAAACGTCACCAATAAACAGTTTTTAGAAGCGTATATATATTTTTCCTGTTTTGTTCTACGGCAACCGAAGCTAGACTCTTCATAATCTACATATGTATATATATATATATATATATATATATATATATATATATATATATATATATATATATATATATATATATATCACCCGTCAAGTGAGGTAGGTTTGCCCCCCCCACTAGCGAAAGAGTTGGTACGCCACTGCTTGCAAATTCTTCTGCTGTGTTCCACGGAAGGATCCATGTAGCCGCACACAGCCTAGATTTCACTGGGACTCAAACCCCCCTCCTGCAAACCAAGACAAAGTTCTTGCTCTGCAGATGCATATTGCTATCAATGTAGCCAGGGAACTTGGCGCAATACGCAAAAGGTCAAAAACGACGAGCATGTGACGTGAATCACAGGCAGTCGTATGTAAAGTGTGAAACAGGTGTTGTTTATTGGATACCTTTTTCCTGTGGTCAAATTTACATAGGCCAAACGGGAAGATGTATCAATACCAGGTTGCAGTCACACAGAAGATCGTTGGATGCAAAAGACAGTGCACACATGCCCCAACATTGCAGCTTGTGTGGTTGCACCCCCATTTTTGTGATGCTACTATTTTATCTAAACACCCAGATAGGACCACCAGAGAGCTGTTAGAGGCGTTTCACATTATGTGGTATGGGGAAAAATGCGTAAGCGCACCCTCCATCACATTAACAGACAACGAATTTTCATATCTCATCAGCACTCTAAGGGGCTAATTGAGGCACGTGTTTTCTAGCCCCGTGTGTATCTTTTTCTTCTTTCTTTTTTGCTGTTGCTCTAGCCAGGTCATGTGACAGAAGTGATGTATACGTATATGCTTTTTCTTCCAAAAAGTCACAGTTTCACCACATGGGTGAAGGAATGAATGCGATAGCAACAAATTGTAACGTTATACGAAGTGAGGCTGACACCTAATTTTTTCGATCCGATCTCACGCAGCTTTAAAAACGCTGGTTTAAGAGAATACGGCCGCTCCGCGGACACTCTTCGCGTTGAGAGCGCAGTACGTAGAAGTGTACACGAGCCGCCCGCTGACGGCAGCCGAGATAACGAGATAACGCGCGCGCCGGCGACGACCGCGTTCGTAAAATCAAAGGTCGCTGCTGCTCGAGGGACACCCGCCCCCCCTCTTTCCCCCCTCGCGTCGTTTCACGCTCTAAAGACACGCGGGGCGTTTCCTCTCGGCTTGAGCATTCGACATGCGGTCTAACAGGCGGGGGGGATGTTATCAGGGGCGTAGCCAGAAATTTTTTTCGGGGGGGGCACCTCTTTGATTTCGGTGTGTGCACCGCCCTGAAATGGTCATTTTTCGCTTGTATGCCATGGCGAAAAAAAATTTCGGGGGGGGGGGGGGGCGGGGCACGTGCCCGGTGTGCCACCCCCTGGCTATGCCACTGGATGTTATCGCAAGCGCCTCGTAGGGACGAAGTTGGGCCGGCTCGTTTGGTCTCTGCTTCAACCGCGTTCATCGCCCCCGCTCGCGCGCTATTACCCGGGGGTAGAACGTACGATGCGCTGGGGGGATCTTATCAGTTTGGAATTCATACGCGACATGACGGCGACGGCAAATACCCGTTCGAGACTGTCCATAAAATTGCTATCACAAAAAAAACCTATTTGCGAGTAGGCGCCTGTGTCGTTTGCGTTTTTTGCTTCTAGTGTCCGTGTCCGTGTGCGCGCCTTATCCAGTTAAGACATGCTCAAACGTATCGCAGAATAAGTAATTGATTATGACCAATTTTGGCGCCCTTCAAAACGCCCCGCGTAATATCATTGCCCCAACGCGCTGAAACCCCATAAGATCACGTGCGCCCAAGCTTTGGTGAGGTTAAGAGCGCGCCCTTTGAGTCGAGCCCCGACTGCGCTAAAGAATGAAACCACATGATTGCTGCTGTATCAGTTATGGTGCATTCATACTTAATAAAGCTAAAAGCGAGCGAAAACACCAGAGCGGGCGGAAAACCAGGTTCGCGAGCGTCGAACACCTGCACATTTCTTCCGCTGCGTTCCGTCGAATTCGTTATGCGTGCAAAGCACGGAAAGTAAACAGGCTTCACCTTTTCCAGCTGTTGTTTGAGGAGATGCGCCAGAAGTTACGTGAGCGGACGCGCCGGCAGCGGCGGCGGCGGATTGACCCCACTGAGCAAAGGCGGGATATGTCGGAACGCGCCGTCTCGCTGCTCTCGCACCTTCAGCGCACACCAGTCTTCTCGGCAACCGTAATCCAAATGGCTCTCGAGGAACGCGCCCTTGTAAGGACCGTGAGTTTTTTCGTGCTGCACGGGTAGTTTGCGATTGTGCCGATGAGAATCACGGCTATTTCCTTAGCCGCCATTTTGAATTTACGGCCGGATGTTTGAATCACGTGGTTTATAAAGCTGGGAACACAAAGCTGGCCTACTTTGTGTTCATGGGTGGACATGGGTACCCCTTAGGACAGATCGAGGCAATCAGTAAAGTTGAATGTTGGGTGATTTCGTGACAGCTCATTTTTACGCGTGAAGCAGCGCACGGAGGCACAAAAGAAAGACGCGAAATAGTGCTATACGTGCTACCAATAGAGCTAGAACACATCACTGCGGCGCTGCTGCATGCGCTGACTTTAAAATGTGTCACACGAGAGCTGTGGCGAGGCGTCAGCGGTTTTGCTTCGAGCCACAAAGGAAGGCAAGCGACAGAACAAACGTGAGAGACGCATGATATGGGAGAGGAAGGGCGCGACTAACGGCCCTCGGACGCATGTGTAACGCAAGGACCCTCTAGGTGGCGTCGCACCACTCCCTGAACCTGCCCTGAACTAAGCCGGACCGACGGTTTCCATTGGGGCGCGAGTGTTTGCACTGGCGCTGTGCAGCCAAAACACGCGTACTCGTGAAGCGGAGAGGCGTTCCGCTATCACCCGGCGGAAAAATCGGCCTTTAGGTGGTGAAGCGAGCGGGTGAGTTGTAAAGTCCCTGAAAAAAAAATGGCCGCGTATCTGCGTGCTTCACTGCAAATGTCGTCGGAAGACGATAGTCTTCTGCCGGCCGTACTACATTAGTCCTGGTCTCATCCGCGGCCACCCGTGATGCTGTTCTCGTACCATTTCCGAAATGCAATGGAGGTTTGTTTGACCAGATTTCATTTTACCGCATTATCACTGCTGGCATGCCATGTGTTCGTGCCTCCACATGTCAGCAATGTTTGGGTCGCGTGTGGTACTATATAGCATGATAGTTCATGTTTAAAGCAAAGGCTTTCTAAGCTCACATGAAACGAGGACAGAAGAACGAAGAATATGACAGGACAGCGCTGTCCTGTCATATTCTTCGTTCTTCTGTCCTCGTTTCATGTGCGCTTAAAAAGCCTTTGCTTTAAACATGAATGTTCACCAACTAGCCCATCTCGCCGTCTTATAGCATGATAGTTTGCAAAGAACCATTTGTGAGACATGAATCTATTTTATTGCGTGGAAGGGTCAATAGCTGTGCGCATGTACTAATGGTGCGCCGAAGTACCCGTTCGGCACGAGCTTCGGGCGTCTCTTCTGCCGCCCGGTACGCTCTCTTAGCCTCTCGGTCGCTGACAATTCGCGCGTCGCGCATCTGGTCTGTGTCCTGTTGCCTCCGGGTGCGCCTCGGCTCACGATCTTTCGCTAGCCGCTGGGCTCGTTGCTCGGACGTTTCCTGGCCACGCTTGAGACGACGGGCGTCGGCACGCCGGCGCTTCTCCGCTGCAATTTGGTCCTCGGTATTTTCCCTGTGTTTGGGCATGTCTTGTAGAGTGGGTTGTATTTCATCAAGCGGCCATTTATGTTGAATCAGCCGCATCTGGCTGGTATTGATAAAATAGAGGAGGCGCTGCGTGTGATATGGATGCCATCTTTCAGTGGCGTCGGGAAACATGAGCTTGTGCAGAACCCAGGGCCACTGCCAGGTGGCAGCACCATATCGTCGGCAGAGAGTTTTTCGTCCATAGCGTCGCATTTTCAGCGCAGCCTAAGAAACACTAGGGTCTTTAGAATTACGTATCTATGTATTTTCTAGTAAAGGAACACACAACCTAATACTTACGTATTGATGCTGCGCCTCAGATATGCGTAATATTCGCTTTTTGATCGACAATATTCACAAGTATGAACGCAGCTACCAGTTCAATATGGCTGGGCGTTCAGCAAGTGCTTAAACTATGGCCGGGTGGCTGAATCGTGTGACAGACAGAAAGACAGACCAACATTTCTGCGTTCAAGTATCCCAAGAAAGACTATCGTCTTAAAAAAAACGAAAGTAGCGCCATTCGTGTCAATGTGCAGGCTCCTCTCTTCTCGCGTGCATTGCAGATAGTAAACGGCGCTTGTTGAGGGGCGGTATGGCTCCTAGCCGCAAAGATGGGCGTTTGCCCATCTTTCCGCTAAAGCGCATCTGGGCGCTGCGGTTCAAAGCGATTCGCTGAAAGAGTGTTTGAGAAATATGAAAAGTAACGTGAAATACGACGTTGTGACGTGTATATAAGCAAGTGACATGCAGAGGCAGAAAACATCACCGCAAGCAACGCCAGAGCCCACCGTTTGCATGCAGACGCGCTCAGTGGTGGCGCTCTCAGTGGCAGCGCCACTGCTCTCCGTGTCAACTCGGCGGTGCTAAGAATCTGCAGCCTGACGCACTAGCTTTTCTGAAGGTATCACAAACGCCATTTTGTTTGTCCCCTTTCGCGGTGTTCTATTGTGGCAAGGCGTGCGCACCTGGGAGTGTTGTGTAGCAGGAGTTCGACGGCGCTTGAGTCTGTGTGCATGATGACCCTACATGTTTCGTGATGCCGACCTGCTGTGCCAGCGGTTGCGAAAGCAGGTACAGCAGAGGAAAGATGCTGTTTTCGCTTCCACGAGGAAAAGGCAGTGTTTAAAAAAAGACAATGCCCCGTCGATGGTAAACATGCATGTCAGTTGAAACGCGTGCCGCGTTTAGTGCTGCGCACGGTTGCGTCTCAGGCTTGATGCAATCCCGGCTGCGGCGGCAACATTTTCGATTGAGGCGAAAATGTTGTGGCCTGTCTACTTCGAATTAGATGCACGTTAAAGAACCCCAGATGGTCGAAATTTCCGTAGCCCTCGTCTATGGCGTCCCTCATAATCAAATTGTGGTCTTGGGACGTTAAACCCCAGATGTTATAATTGTTAGTGTTATTATTATTTTATTATTACTCGCTTGATCCAGAAATAGTCCTCCAGTATGTTGCAAAGTAAATAATGCATACATTGAAGTGCGAATTAAACTTTGTTTATTCGCCGACGCATAGTAAATTGAGTCCCCTGTGTGTGTGTGTGTGTGTGTGTGTGTGTGTGTGTGTGTGTGTGTGTGTGTGTGTGTGTGTGTGTGTGTGTGTGTGTGTGTGTGTGTGTGTGTGTGTGTGTGTGTGTGTGTGTGTGTGTGTGTGTGTGTGTGTGTGTGTGTGTGTGTGTGCGCGCGCGCGCGCGCGGGTCTGTGTGTGCAGCATGGGCAGCGGCCTGAATGTCGCATCATTTCGTTTAAGCATGTGCTCCAGCGCGCGGACTATTGAGGAGCTCTGTGGTTGCAATAACGACATGCATGGCTAAATGGTGCGCATTTCTACATCGACCAACGCACGGACGAGTAATGCCATCGCACTCTAGGGATACAAAGAATTGTGCGCTTCACTTTTGAGCGATGAATGCAACGCAGGGCAAGTATACCGAATACGAAATAATGGCATCGCCGCACACACGCTGGAGCAGCGACGACGAATCCCGGAACGATGGCCGCCGTGAAGCGAGCGCGCGCTTCGCGAACAGATGCCACCGCGTACCCTTTCAGCATACCCGAGGCACGGTCGCTCGATGAACAACGGCACAACAGTGCCCGAACTGCCCAAGCCTCTGCCGCATCCAGCGCGCCCGCGTGCTTTCGCATCTGTAGTTTAGTGGTGCACACTCCAGAGGCGCTGCTGCGGCTGCTGGGATAAGGGACTTTATGCTGGGAGAGGAAGTAGAGGCGAAGGGGTGCGGTTGGCGCTACTTTAGTTTTAAATGCGAAGCATCTCTTAGCGAACTTGGGCGACTTTGAGGGTATCTATCTATCTATCTATCTATCTATCTATCTATCTATCTATCTATCTATCTATCTATCTATCTATCTATCTATCTATCTATCTAGCCGCCTACGGCTTTGGGCTCTCCTGGCCGTATCGTTAATGGGATTTATACCGAAATTGGTATGGCGTAACATGACTGTATGACGAGCATGAATGACTGGTCATATCATGAAAATCATGACTAACTTGTCATGAAAAGTATGATTTATACGCCATGGCCGTAGTGCTCCTGCGGCCGTTTTCTTAACTTGATATATCCAAAAATTGGTACGATGTGACATGTCTGCATGACCAACCTAAATGACAGGTGGTAATATGAAAATCATGACGTGCATGTCATGAACCACATGATTTACATGCCACGCTCATGGTGCGCTGACGGCCGTTTCGCTGGCTTGATATACACCAAATTTAATCCAAAAGAGTTCTGCGGAATCCCGCAAGGTGGCGGAAGGGTTAAGAAAGGGAAAATAGACAACCACCCGTTTATAGCACGAAGCCACAAGGAAATCCGTACGGATTTCTCTTAAAGGCAACTTCTTAGTTGCCGAAAAATTCCCGGACCAGGACGAATTTTTCGGCAACTAAGAAGTTGTCTTTCCGAGAAATCCATACGGATTTCCTTGTGGCTTCGTGCTACAAACGGGTGGTTGTCTATTTTCCCTTTCTTACACCAAATTTGGCATTCCGTGATGTGACTGTATGACGAACATAAATGACAAGTGGTAATGTGAAAATCATGGTATGTCATGAGTGACATGACTTGCATGCCATGCTCATGACACGCTCGCGGCCGTTTCGCTAGGTTGATATACACCAAATTTGGTATTGCGTGACGTGACTGTCACTAAGAATGCCAACATCACCTTGACCCATAAGAAAGGGGACGTCAAGGACCTGAAAAATTACAGGCCCATCAGCTTACTGTCCGTTGCCTACGAGCTATTTACAAAAGTAATTGCTAACAGAATTAATACGACATTAGAGTTTAATCAACCAAAGGACCAGGCAGGATTTCGTACAGGCTTCTCAACAACAGACCATATTCATACTATCAATCAGGTGATAGAGAAATGCGCGGAATACAACCAACCCCTATACATACCCTTCATAGATGACGAGAAGGCATTTGATTCGGTGGAGACATCAGCAGTCATGCAGGCACTGCGGAATCAGGGCATCGACGAAGCCTATATAAACATAATGGAAGAAATCTACAGCGGATCCACAGCCACTATAGTCCTCCACAACGAAAGCGACAGAATCACAATAAAGAAGGGCGTACGGCAGGGAGACACGATCTCTCCAATGCTATTCACCGCGTGTTTACAGGAGGTTTTCAGGGCCTTAGATTGGGAAGAGTTAGGGATAAGAGTTAATGGAGAGTATCTCAGTAACCTGCGATTCGCCGATGACATTGCATTGATGAGTAACGCGGGAGACGAATTAGAGCTTAGGATTACTGAACTGGATACGGAAAGTAGAAGAGTAGGTCTGAAAATTAATATGCATAAAACTAAAGTAATGTGGAACAATCTTGGCAGAGAACAGCGCTTTGCGATAGGTGGCGAGACACTGGAAGTTGTAAAGGGGTACGTCTACTTTGGACAGGTAGTAACCGCGGAGCCGAACCATGAGAGTGAAATAACTAGAAGAATAAGGATGGGATGGGGCTCATTCGGCAAGCATTATCAAATCATGAATTGTAGTCTACCACTATCCCTCAAGAGGAAGGTATATAACAGCTGCATCTTACCGGTACTTACCTACGGAGCAGAAACCTGGAGACTTACAAAGAGGGTTCAACTTAAACTGAGGACGACGCAGCTAGCGATGGAAAGGAAAATAGTACGTGTAGCCTTAAGAGACAGGAAGTGAGCAGAGTTGGTCAGGGAACAAACGGGGGTTAAGGATGTCATAGTTGAAATCAAGAAGAAGAAATGGATATGGGCCGGGCACGGTGCACGTGGGCAGGAGAACCGCTGGTCATTAAGGGTAACTGACTGGATTCCAAGAGATGGCAAACGCGTGAGGGAGAGAGAGAAAATTAGGTGGGTAGATGAGATTAAGAAGTTTGCAGGTATAACGTGGCAGCAGAAAGCACAGGACCGGGTTGATTGGCGAAACATGGGAGAGGCCTTTGCCCTGCAGTGGGCGTAGACAGGCTGATGATGATGATAATTATGATGATGATGATGATGGCGTGACTGTATGACGAACATGAATGACAAGTGGTAATATGAAAATCATGACATGTCATGAGTGACATGACTTGCATGCCACACTCATGGCGCGCTCGCGGCCTTTTCGCTAGCTTGATATACACCAAATTTGGTATTGCGTAACGTGGCTGTATGACGAACATAAAGGACAAGTGGTAATATGGAAATCATGATATGTCATGGGTGACATGACTTGCATGCCACGCTTATGCACGCTCGCGGCCGTTTCGCTAGCTTGATATACACCAAATTTGGTATTGCGTGACGTGACTGTATGACGAACATGAATGACAAGTACTAATATGGAAATCATGACATGTCATCAGTGACATGACTTGCATACCGCGCTCACGGCACGCTCGTGGCCGTTTCGCTAGCTTGATATACACGAAAATTGGAATTGCGGGACATGACTGTATAACGAACATAAGTGGTAGGTGGTAACATGAAAATCTTCGCATGCATGTGATCTACAACGCCATTTACATTCCACGCTCATGGTGCGCTTGCGTCCAGTTCTCTAGCTTGATATACACCAAAATTGGTATTGCGCGACGTGACTGTATGACGAACAGAAATGACAGGTCCTAACATGTAAATCATGATATGCATATTATGTATAGCATGATTTGCTCCTTGCTGACTGCTTCGCATTACATCGATTCTCACAGTGCGTGGGATCTGCCGGATTTTTTTCCCAGGGACTTTAGTGAGTTGCGCCGCTCTCGGTCTCTTCGAGGTGAACGCGTTTTGAGAATGCCGCGCACCAGGCACGTTCTCCTGCTGAAATTTCCGCCACACATCCGCCTGCCATACACCCATTGTTCTGTCAAGAGTGTTCCTCCTCAGCAAGATAACTCGGTGTTAGAAGTCAAGCGGTGACAATAAAAAAAAACATGGCTGATCCTTCTGTTAAAGGAATCGGTATAACACGAAAGTGAAAGGTATCTTCACAGAGGTAGTTTAGCGTTTATTGTGTATGGTTTTGCCACGAGGTCGAAGGACTGAGTGCTAAAGCAAGAAATCGTAATGTCACGCGAAGAACGGGAAGCAGCTCGAAATTTTGCTGCGTGCACCTCAAACAGAATAGACGCATGAATTGAGCATACACACGAGGAGCGCGGACTAAATGTCACAACTCGACACCTAAAGCGTGCTGCGCTAACACAACGAAAGACGTACGAATCGACCGCACAAGTATACACAGGACGAGCGCAAAAACAGTCACGTTTGCTACTTCGTGTGGGAGGAGCGCGCTCCTTTCGTATACGCGGCCGCTGCGGCGAGCGAAGTGACCTTCGTGCCCTTTTTTAAAACCACTGTAACTTGAAAGCAAACTTGCGGTGGAAGCACAGACGTACAAAGCGCCCCAATACCGCGATCACAAGATGAGCGCGCGCACGAGCGACAACGCCCCGTGGAGGCGCGCGCTCATCGCAGCGAGAGGCGCGACGACCTTTGGAGCGCGCACTTCGTGCCACCTTCGCGCCATCTCGCTAGTGATGACGAAAACGCGACGAAGTCGACGAGCTCTGAGGACCGCCAACGGTATATGGTGTATATAAATAGCTTGCCGTTAGCAGGCTGATGAACGTACGCTCTCGTGGCTGAGTGGTTTCGCGCCGCGCGCTGCGGAGCGAGAGGTCGTAAGTTCGACGCCCGGCGACGGACCTTTTTCTTCTAGTTTTTTTCTTTGATCTCAATGTGTTAGTTTATATTTTACAACGTCATATCCGTGACGGAAATACGTCAGAGGTGCCGTGGTGGACCCCGGCATAAAACACTTTCGTGTTAAAAAAAACGATTTATTCAACACTAATTGTCGCCTTCAAGGTGAAATACCTGCGCACTGCTCAGGATTCCCTGGCCGATTGTTGCATTCCGCCGGGCTTGCCTTTTTCCACCACCGACCCACACACGCGCATTTTCGATGCCAGCAGGGGTGCAACAGCTGCGTCAATTGCGCCAATTTGATACAATTCCCAATTTGTGCGCCGAGCTGAGCCAAAACCATGAAATTTGCTCGAATTGCGCCACGCTGCGCCAAAATGCCCGACCAGCCTCAAAATTTTCTCAGTTGCGCTAATTTCAGCGAGAAATGGAGGCTACGTTGGCCACCTGCAGTTTGCGTCATGAATCAAGCCAGGCATGCAGACCCTAACCCTAAACAACGGTGTAAGATATTGTTCTATCCCGCGCAGAACGCTGCCTAAGCCACCTTCACCGCAGTACATCAGTGCCCTGCGGAAAAGCTTATTAAGTTTTGGGAAGGGCTGTTTGCACTAGTCACAGAACACAGCACATTTTCTTCCTCAATTACGCATGCGCGTATACGCCTCATAATTGTGAGTACTAGTGTGATCGCTGACGTCTCAAAAAGTCACGGTCAATCATTTGGAGCAGTGTATCACATTTCTGCAGCCCTAAAAAAACAAACTAAACTGCGCGCCAGTATTTTTTTTTCGCCACTCATACTCGTTAGTTTTACGAATCTCCCGAATTTCAAGGTCGCGAGCTTGGCAGACCCGCATTTGAATTCGTGGAGTCTGTCAAAAGATTTCACGGCAAATCCTAAAGTGGACTAGCAGCGCTCATGTTCACTCTGCACGATTTAGGTGATGTTGAATGGTTTGTATATATTTTTATTTTATTTTCAAAATGTAAGCCTTTTTTGATACTGCTTCAAATTTGATCTTTCGTGATAAAAAATTAGTGTTTTTTTTTTCCGTAAGCTGCTCCAAATTTAGATTTTCGTGCTCCAAAAGTAACAATTTGCTTCTACAAAAATTGCTCCAAAATCTATTTCCGCTGTTGCCCCCCCTGTGCCAGGCGTCCTTGCTGGTGCGCCCATGTCACCATCCGACTTCGAAGAGCATAAGGGGTGCGTAAAGCGAACGTTCGTCTCTTGGACACGCGTGGACAGGAACTGTATACCGCACGTGCAGTCCTACCGGGAAGTTTTTTGTAAAACACCTTTGGAGCCGTCCGCGACAAAGACATTTGTTGTTGCGGCAAATGAAACGCCGCTAGCGTAAGCCGTGCACAACGGTGCCACGACATCCTGGCACGTAATGCAATTGAGATCGTCGCACTCTCTCTCATTATCACGCTCGCGCTGACGGGTACTCGACAAATCATTCGAAGCGACGAAGAGGCCGAACCAAGCTAGAATGGGAGCGTTGCCAACCATGACAGAACCCTCGTCGACGTCATCTTTCCTGTGGCATCGTCACTCGGGCCACTGGGCGGTGGCTCGCTGAGCACGTTGCAGCAGTGTCGATGTGAGCCCTCAAAATGAAATAACTTCTGGGACGCTGTTCACATTTCGCCTTCAAATGTTTTGCATACAGATCAATCACATGAAGCCAAGTTTCGAGTCTCAGTTGTTTGTAAGAAATTCGGGTAGCGAAGGTCCGGTGGCAAACAATTGCTAGTAACGAAAGTGCTTGCTGATCTGCTTGATCCACAAAACGATTCTTACATTACAACTGCTGAGCCACTTGTGATAGATCTCCAAAGTGAACGGCAAAATGCCTAGAAAAGTCAAGAGCTTTGTGAATTTTGTGCCTGATTCACTTTTAAGACGGCGCTTCATTCACCCCACAGAGTGGTCATCTTAGTCGCTTCATCACTCACAGTTTGCTCCCTTTAATGGTGTTGACTCATCTGCATTCAGTTAAGTATAAAATAATGACCTGCACAGCTTAAGTAAAGCACGTTGCAGCAGTGTCGATGTGAGCCCTCAAAATGAAATAACTTCTGGGACGCTGTTCACATTTCGCCTTCAAATGTTTTGCATACAGATCAATCACATGAAGCCAAGTTTCGAGTCTCAGTTGTTTGTAAGAAATTCGGGTAGCGAAGGTCCGGTGGCAAACAGTTGCTAGTAACGAAAGTGCTTGCTGATCCCACAAAACGATTCTTACACACAACTGCTGAGCCACTTGTGATAGATCTCCAAAGTAAACGGCAAAATGCCTATAAAAGTCAAGAGCTCTGTGAATTTTGTGCCTGATTCACTTTTAAGACGGCGCTTCATTCACCCCACAGAGTGGTCATCTTAGTCGCTTCATCACTCACAGTTTGCTCCCTTTAATGGTGTTGACTCATCTGCATTCAGTTAAGTATAAAATAATGACCTGCACACCTTAAGTAAAGCACGTTGCAGCAGTGTCGATGTGAACCCTCAAAATGAAATAACTTCCGGGACGCTGTTCACATTTCGCCTTCAAATGTTTTGCATACAGATCAATCACATGAAGCCAAGTTTCGAGTCTCAGTTGTTTGTAAGAAATTCGGGTAGCGAAGGTCCGGTGGCAAACAATCGCTAGTATATAACGAAAGTGCTTGCTGATCTGCTTGATCCACAAAACGATTCTTACATTACAACTGCTGAGCCACTTGTGATAGATCTCCAAAGTGAACGGCAAAATGCCTAGAAAAGTCAAGAGCTTTGTGAATTTTGTGCCTGATTCACTTTTAAGACGGCGCTTCATTCACCCCACAGAGTGGTCATCTTAGTCGCTTCATCACTCACAGTTTGCTCCCTTTAATGGTGTTGACTCATCTGCATTCAGTTAAGTATAAAATAATGACCTGCACAGCTTAAGTAAAGCACGTTGCAGCAGTGTCGATGTGAGCCCTCAAAATGAAATAACTTCTGGGACGCTGTTCACATTTCGCCTTCAAATGTTTTGCATACAGATCAATCACATGAAGCCAAGTTTCGAGTCTCAGTTGTTTGTAAGAAATTCGGGTAGCGAAGGTCCGGTGGCAAACAGTTGCTAGTAACGAAAGTGCTTGCTGATCCCACAAAACGATTCTTACACACAACTGCTGAGCCACTTGTGATAGATCTCCAAAGTAAACGGCAAAATGCCTATAAAAGTCAAGAGCTCTGTGAATTTTGTGCCTGATTCACTTTTAAGATGGCGCTTCATTCACCCCACAGAGTGGTCATCTTAGTCGCTTCATCACTCACAGTTTGCTCCCTTTAATGGTGTTGACTCATCTGCATTCAGTTAAGTATAAAATAATGACCTGCACACCTTAAGTAAAGCACGTTGCAGCAGTGTCGATGTGAACCCTCAAAATGAAATAACTTCCGGGACGCTGTTCACATTTCGCCTTCAAATGTTTTGCATACAGATCAATCACATGAAGCCAAGTTTCGAGTCTCAGTTGTTTGTAAGAAATTCGGGTAGCGAAGGTCCGGTGGCAAACAATCGCTAGTATATAACGAAAGTGCTTGCTGATCTGCTTGATCCACAAAACGATTCTTACATTACAACTGCTGAGCCACTTGTGATAGATCTCCAAAGTGAACGGCAAAATGCCTAGAAAAGTCAAGAGCTTTGTGAATTTTGTGCCTGATTCACTTTTAAGACGGCGCTTCATTCACCCCACAGAGTGGTCATCTTAGTCGCTTCATCACTCACAGTTTGCTCCCTTTAATGGTGTTGACTCATCTGCATTCAGTTAAGTATAAAATAATGACCTGCACAGCTTAAGTAAAGCACGTTGCAGCAGTGTCGATGTGAGCCCTCAAAATGAAATAACTTCTGGGACGCTGTTCACATTTCGCCTTCAAATGTTTTGCATACAGATCAATCACATGAAGCCAAGTTTCGAGTCTCAGTTGTTTGTAAGAAATTCGGGTAGCGAAGGTCCGGTGGCAAACAGTTGCTAGTAACGAAAGTGCTTGCTGATCCCACAAAACGATTCTTACACACAACTGCTGAGCCACTTGTGATAGATCTCCAAAGTAAACGGCAAAATGCCTATAAAAGTCAAGAGCTCTGTGAATTTTGTGCCTGATTCACTTTTAAGACGGCGCTTCATTCACCCCACAGAGTGGTCATCTTAGTCGCTTCATCACTCACAGTTTGCTCCCTTTAATGGTGTTGACTCATCTGCATTCAGTTAAGTATAAAATAATGACCTGCACACCTTAAGTAAAGCACGTTGCAGCAGTGTCGATGTGAACCCTCAAAATGAAATAACTTCCGGGACGCTGTTCACATTTCGCCTTCAAATGTTTTGCATACAGATCAATCACATGAAGCCAAGTTTCGAGTCTCAGTTGTTTGTAAGAAATTCGGGTAGCGAAGGTCCGGTGGCAAACAATCGCTAGTATATAACGAAAGTGCTTGCTGATCTGCTTGATCCACAAAACGATTCTTACATTACAACTGCTGAGCCACTTGTGATAGATCTCCAAAGTGAACGGCAAAATGCCTAGAAAAGTCAAGAGCTTTGTGAATTTTGTGCCTGATTCACTTTTAAGACGGCGCTTCATTCACCCCACAGAGTGGTCATCTTAGTCGCTTCATCATTCACAGTTTGCTCCCTTTAATGGTGTTGACTCATCTGCATTCAGTTAAGTATAAAATAATGACCTGCACACCTTATCTAAAATTTGGTGTTATACTGGTGACTGTGCACTGCATGAACACCGCTGATCGCCTTGCAGAGTCGCTTCAGCATTTTTCTATGTTGTGTATAACATGGCGAATGCATACGAATTAAAGTCACAAAGTTGCTCTTTACTAATTACGCGAGTGATGTATTTCATTTCTCCTTGAATTTCAACATGTATTTCCCATCGCATCTAGGTGTTATTTTTAGAGGAAACCTTACATGACCTCACCAGATTGAGCACGTGAACAAAAGAGCACTTGAAAGACTAGAATACATGCGCCGCACTTGCATTAAGTCGCCATGCCATAGAAAGGTTATTTTATATGAAATATCAAGTCGCCCTGTTATTCCATACGCATCCGTAGACTGGTGCCCACACAATCAGTTCGAAATAAGTTCACTCTCTGGTAACAATAATAGTTTTTCAGCGAAGGTACCATCAACGTCTTTTTCAGCACCATCAAGCTGAATTAAGTTTTTCTTTAACTCCATATCTGGCTTTTGTAACTAACGCCATGTTGCGCCTGCCGAATAAAATTCTACTAGTCGTTTTCCTGTTTCAATGCAATATTTTTCACGCGCAATACACCGTGCCTGGGCATTAAGGGACCGACAAACAATTAGTATGGTACCTGTTTTCTTGAGCGCAACGGAAAGCTTACCAGTCACGAAGTGGTAACGCAGAAAATGCCGCCGCGGAACATTCTAAATGTTTCGACCTGCGGCGATTATGAAGTCGTATACACTCAAAACATGCTGCAAACAGTGGGAGGTGAGCGCGACGGTTTGCTGCGCATGTTGCCGCGATGGCAGTGCCGCTTCTCAGCGTGCAGCTTTTTTTTACCTCGTGAGAGTGGGGAGGGGATATTCAAAATGTACACCATCGCGTAAGCTCGATCCGCCATGTTTTGTTGGGCAAGAAAGGTGCTAGCTGCTGGTTATTTATCTTCGTTCTGCGATGACTTCCCCACGCTTCGTGCACTGCTCAGGCAACGAGGGAGCCCTTACAATGCTGAGAACAAGATAGGACAATTTTAATCAAATTTACCCTGAACGAAGGAAAAGAATATACCGACGCGAACTTGTTTCGTCAACAAGATCGGCACTATAGTTGTGTTTAGATTCGGAAATGAACGGCGCGCGCGAAAGCGCTCTACAAGCTCACTTCTTATTTCTCCATGCAATTTAGTTGCTAGCCTGCAACATAAGCTAGACTTCCAGAATAATCTATTGCGATATATGCATGTTAAAACAGACGGCCGACATCGCACACGCGCGAGAGAGCATGCTTGATCAACATTAGCTTGTCCGTGTGGCAGATCGACGAAAGCAAGGATTGCCGTATATAAACGCGTGTAAGTAGTGCCAAAGATGCTGCTGCGCGCGTCCGCTCACTAAGTCAATGCCGCCACTCGAGACCCGATCACGAAGATCCACACAGCCATCGTTTTGCAAGCTTCGGCAAGGCAGTGTGCGCCAAAGTACGTAATCTGCGCGCCGCGTCTGCCTTTCGCATTAACCCTCCGCTTTTATTGAATGCGAAGCATTTCTTAAAGAACTTCGGCGAATTTGAGCGTATCTATCTATCTATCTATCTATCTATCTATCTATCTATCTATCTATCTATCTATCTATCTATCTATCTATCTATCTATCTATCTATCTAGCCGCCTACGACTTTGTGCTCTCCTGGCCGTATCCTTAATGCGATTTATACCAAAGTTAGTATGGCATAACATGACTGTATGAAAAACATGAATGACTGGTCATATCATGAAAATCATGACTAACTTGTCATGAAAAGTATGATTTGCACGCCATGGCCATGGTGCTCCTGAGGCCGTTTTCTTAACTTCATATTTCCAAATATTGGTACGACCAGACATTTCTGCATGACCAACATAAATGACAGGTGTTAATACGAAAATCATGACCTGCCATGTACAAAGTGATTTGCATGCTACGCTCATGGCGCGCTGACGGCCTTTTCGCAAGCTTGATATACACCAAACTTGGTATGGCATAACGTGACTGTATGACGAACATAAATGCCAAGTGGTCATACGGAAATCATGACATGTCTTGTGCAACATGACTTGCATGCCACGCTCATGTTACTCCCGTGGCCGCTTCGCTAGCTTGATATACACCAAAGTTGCTATTCAGCTACGTGATTGTATGACGAGCATAAATGACTAGTGGTAATATGGAAATCATGACATGTTATGTGCAACATGACTTGCATGCCACGCTCATGTTACTCCCGTGGCTGTTTCGCTAGCTTGATATACACCAAATTTCCTATTTAGTGACGTGACTGTATGACGAGCATAAATGACAAGTGGTAATATGGAAATCATGATATGTCATGTGCAACATGACTTGCATGCTACGCTCATGGTACTCCCGTGGCAGCTTCGCTAGCTTTATATACACCAAATTTGGTATTGGGCGACGTGATCGTATGACGACCATAAATGACAAGTGGTAATATGGAAATCATGACATGTCATGTGCAACATGACTTGCATGCCACGCTCATGACACTCTCGGGGCCGTTTCGCTAGCTTGATATACACCAAATTTGGTATTGAGTAACGTGACTGTAGGCGAGCATAAATGACAAGTGGTGTTATAAATATCATGGCATGTCATGTGGAACTTGACTTGCATTCCACGCTCATGACACACTCTCATGGCCGTTTCGCTAGCTTGATATATACCAAATTTTTAAGGCGAAAGCCTTTGATATCTCATGCTTACGTCCGTCCGTCCGTCCGTCCGTCCGTCCGTCCGCCCGTCCGTCCGTCCGCCCGTCCGTCCCTCCAGCCGTGACTTGGCACGGTGCCAGGTGGGCGCGGGGGGCGCGCAAACGGACGCCGGTCACGTTGGACTCTACAGCGCTCGCGCTTTGCTTGCGTAGCGTCGCTGTGCCCGGCGTGTCTAATCATGCAAGGAGGGAGACGCGCGCATCACGTTTCATTCTTACCGACCCCGTCTCAGTGGGCACAGGTGTTCGAGGAACACACTTGAGAATTGACAGTGTCCGTCACTTTAAACGCTGGAACGCGGATGGCGGCTGCGCGATGCGCAAAGAGCAAGAATATGAACACATGCGAAGCGGAGGCAGATTGGTCACGCGTCTCGTTGCGATTCGAGGTAAAAAATTAAGCGAAGATAAGTGGCGGGTGGTAACATGAAAATCTTGGCATGCGTGTCATCTACAATGTCATTTACATGCCACGCTCATGGTGCGCTTGCGTCCAGTTTGCTATCTTTATATACACCAAAATTTGAATTGCGCGACGTGACCGTATAATGAACGCAAATGACAGGTCCTAAGATGTAAATAATGACATGCATATTATGTACAGCATGATTTGCTTCTTGCTGGCTGCTTCGCATTACATCGATTCCCACAGTGCGTGGGATCTGCCGGTTTTTCTTTGATTCCTTCGGTCAGCGTGTGCTGCGAACACAGAGCGAGTTACGAAGCCGTATTACAGATAGCTTGTATATGCTTGTATGATTGTATATGCTGTTCCCAATAGTGCGCAGCGTGCGATAATGCACGCGGCCAGGGCTGGGCAGTATCGAAGATACATGTATTTTAGATACTATCTTAGATACTCTTTGGGTATCTTGTATCTGTATCGCGATACGTCTCGCAAGACGAGTATCTGTATCTGTATTTACGATACATTCAATAATGTATCGTGTATATTAAGATACAAGATACTGATATCGCAACCCTACCGCGCGAAAGAATAATCGCTGACTGAACTCCGCTTCTCAAGTTACTGGTGCCACTCTGCCACCTGAATAAAACTAAGGGCAGTGACACATTTTTACCTTTCCGCCATAATCTACCAGTGAGGGCAGGCGATGAAACGTGCGCGTCCCTTTTGGTGAGGCAGAGCAATATGACAGCGCTTGCGCAGTCTCGACAGAAACAAGCGACGTTTGCGAGCTTGCCTACGTGCGATTTCTTTTCTCTATTTTTTTCCCTTTTCATTTGTGTCAGTGCCATGACACTTACTCTAAGCCACTTACCAGAGCCGCGTACCACAATGCGTGCAGCTATGAGCACACAAATTCTGATGCCGCCCTCGTACGTGGTACTTCGTTACGAAATCTGCATCTCGTGGCTTTCACACCTCATCGATTTTAGGAATCTTGTGGATGTAAGTTTAAATTACACGCGATTAACTTACGTGCAAATAAGATTCTAACTACAGCACCGACGGTACCGATACTACATCTATATACAACAAGCGTTTACCTACCAGACCATATCTTGGCATACCATATCGCTTTCTTCTTGCTATTTCTATTCCAATAGCTTTTGAAATCATAATATGAATGTCATCACAAGTGCTTTCTTAGTTGTCCCTCTCTTGCATCCCATACATTACCTAGGGCTCCGAACTGTTCTTTTTTTTTTCGGTCTGGTGACAGCAGTATGTCTTCTATAGCAGCCAAAATAAGCTCTCGGTTGTATTGTTACTTTTAAGTGTCTGCTTTATTTCTGCTACTGATTACACATTTATATTCACATGAATTTACTCTTCTGCCTAGGCGATTTGGGAAACAAGTATGGCATTATGTGGGCGTGCATTAAGTATAGAGTACCAAACATTCTGCTTACTGCTTGGTAAACTGGCGAAATTGAGTTTACCCTATCAACGTGACTTCTTTCATAGTCACCGTCACCTGACAATACAATAGGTCTGATGCGTCTCTGGGGTGCACATGTCATCTCGTTGAAGAAAAATTGATTGCACGTTAGTGAATATATAGATAACGAACACTTTACGCCGGTAGATAAGAACATGAAAAGTAATTGCAGCTTTATGTGCGCTACGTATACATAACGCGTCCCAAAAAATGTCGCTTGCAGCGTTGTCACTGCTGTACACCGCTGATTAGGTATTGCGTAAACGGTCTTTTATGAGCAAGGTAAAACTGAACGCCGGTATTTGCGCCATCGTGTGAAAGTTTCTGATTGAAGCTCGTGTGGTTAGATGGCAACCCGCTAGCTGATCGGCAAGCTGAGCAGCGACAGAAATGACAAGCAAGAACCCCTGTCAGCGAAGTGTCTAAAGAGCTGTCCTGTTAAGCAGCTCAGATAATTGGAGGGAACACAGCGCAAAACAAGACGGGGACAAGGAAGGGCGACGCACACATAGTGCTGAGTTACAACATTTTATTCAATGGAAGGGAAGGAGGAACGTTATACATATGACAGTGACATGCGCGACAAAGTGTTGTAAGTCAGCGCTGTGTGTGCGTCGCCCTTCCTTGTCCCCGTCTTTCTTGAGCTGTGTTCCCTCCAATGTTTAACCAACATGTCCAAGCTTCGACGCTAAGCTAAAAGAAACCCTAATAAGGTCTTTGGAAGTAAACTAATGTACTTTAACCAAAGAGGACAAAACGTTTGAGATAATAACAGACATTTCATTAAAATGAAATGAAATTGGTCACACTTAAAAATTTTTTAAGCACACCTTTTTGCCTACAGGCGTTCGCCGCTATATTATCAGGGTCTCTAACAACAAATTTGCGAATTTATCGAAGTATCTTAAGATACAATTCGCATGTATCGTATCGGATACAATTGTTGCGGTAGTATCTTGTATCTGCATCTCCAATACTTCTTGCCTGAGTATCTTGTATCGTATCGCGATACAGTTTCAAAGTGTCTTTGCCCAGCCCTGTGCACGCCTCCGCGGCATGCGAAAGCAAAAAGCGCAATATTTTAAAAAGATATGTCGATGAGCTCACACGTATAGCGTTCAAGATACCAGAACGACAGTAATAAATCCGCGCGATAGATTACGACCACAAGACATTGCAAACAACCAGTGTGCATTAAAAGATCCTTACTCGGACCGCTCTCTCCGTTTACAGTCGAAGCGCGCGAACAGTATTTTAACACGAAAGTGTTTTATGCCGGGGCCCACCAAGACTTCAGTGACGTATTTCCGTCGCGGAAATGACGTTGAAAAAATGTACACAATCAGATGTCAAAGAAAATAAGTTCCGTCAACGGGTATCGAACGTATGACCTCTCGGTCCGCAACAATAGAAGCCGAGCATATTATCCATTGCGCCACGGCCACAGACTCTGACTGCTTTACGAACGCGCCTTTTATATCAACCACTTTCGTCACAGTGCTCCTCGTCAGCGGGGTGGTGTCGCCCTCTTGGAGCAGTGAAGTAAAGTACTTCATCATTACTGTGGCTTCCGCGATTAGCACCTGCTATGCGTCCGTCTCAGTCGGCGTGTTTTCAGCAGAAGTGCAATTTTGTCAACGCCTTAACGCAACGCGAGGTGGCGACCTTAGCCCAAGCGTCGGCCTCGCTCACAGCGTCCATCCAAACCAAAAATGCGACGCGCACTTCCCTCCCGTGGCTGTAATAACACGTTCCTCGCTTACGCTCGCCCCGAGAAAAGTCGCGGCCGGGCTACTAGGGCGACATGACGCACTCAGCGTTTCCCTCTAGTCCGACCGTGGCGTACGTTCAATCACACTTTAACATGCCGCGGGATGGCGGCCTTAGCCCAAGTTCAGCGCCCCAATAGCGACGCTCTTCTGGCTTCAAGCCTCTTGCTCTGATTACGCTCTCGCCGTTAACATCTACAGCTACCAGAATGGTTTGTTTAATCGTTGACCATGGATGTTTGTCGCGGAATGGATATGTACCACCAAGCGTCAATATCGGTGCATCCACGTTATACTTTGTGCAAACTCTCCTGTTTCAATGTACAGTAAACATTGAATTACCTCTGTGAGGACACGTGTTACTTTCGTGTTATACCGATTCCTATGACGGAGGGATCAACCATGTTTTTTTGTTTGGTTTGCGCCGCACCGCTCATGAACATGTCCATGCCTTGTTTATTTCGAAAAACTACGACACACGCTATTGCGAAGGGTGTAGAGATACCTGTGGCTAAAAAAATGAGTCGAGGAATGCAGCGCAGCGTTGCACAGGTCGCGCAGAAAGAACGTGGTTTCGATATCTGACGCGCGTTATTATAATCGCAATGGGAAATACAATGGAGATGTATTGCTGCACAAGGTCATCTGAGAAATTTGAGAGTCAAATCTCCACTGCAATGAACACTTTTTTTGAACGCCCACCTCAGGTCAGAAGCACATGCAGAACAGCAGTTCGGCTTTGCGAAGCGATGCGCCTCGTGCAGCTGCCGTTCGGATGAGTTTTGAAGTTCTCAAAGCTCCGATATTGCGTTCTCGTCGTTTTGTGGCACCACAGTGAGGTATGACGACAGAAACGGCCGTATTTTCTCGGTCCGAAAGCTCCGCCAACGACAGCGGCTCAGCCTCTCCGTGGCCTCTCCATGTGGAGACGCTAGCAGACGATTCGTGACGGCGCCTAACAAAAAATGGCGGACGGGCCCAGTGTTGCCGGAGCAGCAAGCATTATGAATATCCCCTATTTGGGGACTAATTACAGTGCGCATGAAAGAATCAGATATCGCAAAGTACTGCAAAGTGAATGACTCCATAATCCAGCTTCGAGGTTCTTCCGCTAGGCCGCGCGACATAGTTTTTTTTTAAAGCTTTTAAATGCAATTTGAAAATATAAGTGCTGAAAGGCCGCTTGTATCTGTCCGTATAATTGATTGCATTTCCACCAGGACCTAATCACACGTTCTCGCCGTGGTGTATTACTTTTGGAACACATAACTTGCTTTACCGTTATTTCTCCTTTCGCTTGCTTGTGTTTTATATGCGGAGCATCTCTTGCTCGGGGCTATGTCCCGCAGCGTCGGCGTCCGCACTCACACTACGCATGCGCAACTCTCCTCCTTCCCTCTCTCCAACAGCTGCGCGTTACTCTCTCCACTTCTCTCCTACCACCTGCTTGCGCTTCTCCTGCGTTCTCGCTTCAGCTCTCGCGGCGCGTGCGCTACTCTCCTCCTATAAGCGGGTAGAGCGCTGCGCGCGTTCAGTGCAGCGCTTGCTTCGGTTGACCCCGCTTGACTCCGTTGATGCTTCCGATGAAGTGTGGTGGAAGCAACAGTCCCGTCAGTGAGTGGGCTGACCAGGGGCTCCGGAAGTGTACCTGATCTGTGGGGGCGACGCCGTGGCTGGGTATATATATATATAAGTATGAGAGGTGGCACTTCAAGAAAACTGCATTTATTACGTTGACGTTTCGGTCAGAGCCTGACCTCTTGATAAAGGTCAGGCTCTGACCGAAACGTCGACGTAATAAATGCAGTTTTCTTGAAGTGTACCTCTCATACTTATACTTATACGGCAACCAAAGGCAACCACTCCTTCAACTATATATATATATAGATATATATATTCACTTTAATAAGAACACGATGCTTTGTGAGGAAATGTTTCACAAATGAGGACGAGGTTTCCGATTACAAATATGACGCGACTGCCTGTTGAAGTTTTTCACGGCTGCCGGGAGAAAAGTCACTCCGTACACTCCCTATTTAGTTCGCTCACAGCACCCTCAGCCTGTTTTAGATGCGAAGCAGCTCTTTGACTAGGCTGTGTAACGCTGTCCCTCCGCCCGTGCGTCCGTACGAACGCGCCGCAACGCGCTCCCCTCGCCGCAGGTGTTGGAGCGGTGCCAAGTAGGTCACGCCGCAGCTGCGCGTTGACGTCACGCTCCCCTCGCAGTGCGCACTGACATCACTCTCTCCCTCGCCTGCCGTGCGCTCGCCGCAGCGCCCGCAGCTGCCGCCTGACGCGCGCCTAACGTACGCGTTGAAACATGTCTGTACGTGTCACCTCTCTCTCGCTTCACCCTCCCCACCGCTCCCATGCGCAACGCTGCTGCTTCACATCCCATCAGGGTTCCCTTTGGCAAGATGGTGTAAATTTTTTCTTGTGTTTTGTGCTTCACCCGGAGTCTATGTCGGCCAGATGATGCTGATGCCATCTCATGAAGCCACCATAACACGTTTACGTGAAACAACGAACGCAAAATCATGAGCTGTATTAGCATGAAAGGAAGTATCGGTCTACCGCGTCATTGAAGCCGACAGTGAAGTCGATGTTCTTTGACCGTCTTCTCTCCCGACGTGGTCGGTAAAACATGTGCGTATAGATTTTTCTGGTGTAACTTTCCCCTTTGGGCGTCCGATACTAACAGCCAGTTAGGGACCTTGAAGGTGCGCTGAGGAGAAATGTGAAGTTGAGCTGGAATGAACAGGGGTATTGAAAAATGCATGCAGTCTTGGTTGGGTGTGGGAAGATGACTTATTAGTGGATATATTTGTAAGCAAATACCGAATATCTCTCACTCAATTTCTCTCGCCTCAGACTCGGTGTTGAAGCGATGTCGTCACGAACCTCATTGCTCTCAGGCGCCATGATACGTCACCACATGTGCGAATGGCCGCTCATGGCCACGACTTTCGTGATTGGCGCGATGTATGTGGTTGCAGACGTTAAGCATTGCCACGAAGATCTCGCCAGGGTTTATTGCAGCACACTCATTCCTATTAAGTCAATGTATGAGGCAGACTTTATCCGCCCCCCCCCCCACCCTCTTAGGTGACTCGGGGGTGACTGCCCCCCCTCTTGCGCACGCTTATGGGCATGAATGTGATCGTAATGAGATTATATTCCATTACAGTTCTACTTAGTGTATCTCTTTAGTGTTATTGCGCACGAGGCCCACCACTGGGGACACGGACGCTGCCGTCGTTGTGACGTGCTAATTTGGATCACTTGATGCCACCTTGCTTCACGGGACCACATTCAAACGACGGGAAGCCGGCGGCCCGAGCGCGTTTTTTTTTTTGTTTGTTTCTTTCACTTCCCGCTTCAATGAGCCTCATTTTACAACCAGTTCGTGTGCACTTGCATCTAGAAACAAGAGCTTGGAAAGCGTAGCCAATGTCGTCGGTGGTACATATGCTCTGGTGCTGTGTGCACAGTTAATGCACTATGCATACAAAGGAGCAGGGTGTAATTTTATATTAGCGGTTTTACCTCACGGATAACGAATATCACGATGCATGGCTCATGAAGCTTAGACAGGGCAATGAACCGAAGTCCGACGCACGTGTTAGCAGCGAGAACTTCCGAGAACGCTACTGTGTCTGCCGACTAGGAGAGTGAATGTTAATTTGGTGAGCGACAGTGAGCTCACACGTGACACTTTCCCCTTCCAGTGAAAACGTCCACACCTCTAAGTCTTTTTAAAAATTACTTCTGGAACGTCATATAGTCAACCGCCATCCTACGCACGCTGAACGGGGAACCTGTTGTGAAAGTACCGATACGCAGAGAAAGAATGAGGAGGAGGGGAACGCACTTTGATATGAAAATGTGGTCTCTAAACCAGTTTCTAGTTTGAAAAGAAAATAAGAAAGCAAGCTTGGAGGAAAGCCTAAAATTAATTATTTTGTTTTTCCGAGTCGTCAATTCGTCCCGGCGTGTCCACGAAAGCTCAGCGTATGCTATGCTGACATGCCTGAGAAGTTGGTAAAGAGCTTCTCGATCACAAACCTTTCAGCAACAAGACCGTGAGCCACGATTTCCCTTTCCGATTTTCACTACGGTTATTACGTGTGGAAGAACCAAGGTGGTCTGGGCCGAACCGCACGAAAACAAACATTTCAAGTGATAAGTTCAGTGGCGAAGCTAGTCGGAGGTTTGGGGGTTCATCCCCCAGCGCCCTGAATTTATTACATTTTGTATGTGCATATACATGCGCACCCATACAAACACGCGCAATGACATAAAGGGAGGTCAGACACCCGAAAAAAGATTCTGGCCATGCCCCTGTGTAGCTTCATGGTTAAAATTGGGCTTATGTGTGATTAGGCTTACACCGACATTTTTTATCTGACTGCTTTTCATGGGATTGGACGAGAGCAAGGAAAGAGGCAGGGAGCGAGAGGCATCCTAAAGTCGTAGAGCGTAGACGTGCTCCTGCAGAATAGAGCGCCAGCCTTTACCTCCTCGAGAACTACTTCAGACGGAGGATACGTTCAACCAGATGAAAACAGGCAGTGCTGTTAAAGCAGACAAAGCACCCACAAATAGATTGTCAGAAATAACAGACATCTAAAAGATTGTGTTTCGTTTGTTGAAGGAAAGGAGCACCGCTTAACTGGACAAAGTAGTCTCTAGCCCCACGGGTGGTACCAGGGGAGAAGGCAAGGGAGGGGAGGTGTTCGAACATCCTTGAGTGTGGGGGCATGCCCCCCACTGGTTTCGAAACTGTGGGGGCGACGGCCCCCCTCGGCCCACCCCGGTTCCGGAGCCCCTGGGGCTGACGCAAGCACGCGTCAGCATCAGCCCAAACACTAGCAACGTTACGTCCACTCAAGACAAAGCTGCGAAGCGAAGGGCACGCGACGCTGAACGCAAGCGCTTGAAGTGAGCGGCGGACCCTGAACTTCGAGCACGTGAAGCAGCGTTGGTTCGTGAACGTCGAGCAGCAGAACCTGAGGTTCGGGACCGTGAAGTTCAACGTAAACGTACGAAGCGAGCGGCGGAACTCGACCTTCGAGAACGGGAAGCCGCGTGTAAACGTCAACAACGAGAGGCTGCTCCCGATGCTGCACGCGACCGCGAGACGCTCGCGTTAACAACGTTAATAACACCGTTAATAACGATCCGCGATGCTCCGCATCACCCCATGGTTCCCCTAGGGAAGATGGTGTAATTTTTTTTTACCAGTGTTTACTGGCGCAAAATCATTGACTGTGCTAGCCTTGTTTACGCGAATTTACTGTTTCACTCCCGCTGAAGCGCACCATAGGGTTTATGTAAATAAGTTTGCACTTGTATCTTTAATAATCGCGTTTCTTTGTTTCCTTATATGCTAACAGTTTCTTAGCGATGCGCTTGTGGTGGGGCAACACACTCTACGAAGAAAACGCAGGAAACAATTTAACTGGAGGGGGTCCACCACAGGGTGCACTGCTGCTGCAATGCCCTCTCTGGAACGTATTTGTGCCTCATCAGCCCTTCCTTTTTTAATTTATAGTTGTTACAAGTAGTCGGCACCGTTCAAAGATAGTAAAACGCTGTGAAAGCTCCCTGAACACATGTGTTGGAAAAACAAAGCTGTATTAAGAGGCACACTCCCACTGCGCACATATCAAGTAGTGGAATGCTATTTTGTCCGGTCTTTCCCGCTTAGCATCAGGATTGTCGCTCCCTGCAACGTACAGCACTTGCAGCCTGAGGTTGCACGATCGTGCTGCGTGCACAGCTCTGCGTTGGTGTTGCCAGCGAAGGTGAAACGGCGTCAAAACACGCAGTTGAACCATTACATCGCACCGAACGCGCGTAGCTCTTGAGCGTGCACTGATATGCCGCGTACAGACACGCGTATAATGTCCCCATGCAGGCACTAAGAGGCTCTCTCGTGGTCGTTAGGCGGATGACCCTGGCCCTTAACAAGCCGTTTCCGCGTGTCCCCAGGGTCCCATCACTGCTCTCGTTCTTTATGTCGCAGCGCCGAGAATAATCCTTCTCATGCGTGGAACACACAGGACGACTGAAAAAAGAAAACAAGAACAAATGTGCGCAAAGGCAAAATAACTTCACAGAACACTTGCTAAGTAGAAAAACCTTTTCCGTGAGTGGCAGTGATGCCTGACATTCTTTTCATATGGAAGGCTTCTATCACCTCTCGAGTAACCTTGCATTTGTGTCAAGGATGCATTTGTAACTACTAGCCCAACTTTCTATGCTGTTGCAGTACTTGTTTGGGTTAGTCTTTGTGGCTTATTCTGCGAATAGGCACAACGTGTATACGGTACCCTACTGTAAACATAATTTTACAAAAGCGGTATTTACATGTTTTATTTCTACAACATTTTCCATCCTCATTTGTAAGTCATACACTTGAGCACGTTTGCGTACTAGATTGATATCAAATGAATTTCACCAGTGAGCCAGGTTTTACGCAGTACTTGCGAAGCCTTATGCCAAATTAATTCTTGAGAAAAGGAAGGCATCCGATGTATTTTCACAACCTTGTGTAGCGTTGGCGCGCAGTGGCTCGTGGCGCGTTTTGGAGCAAAGCGAAGTCGCGCGTGGTACAAGGCCAGGACAATCCAGCCACTGGAATCAGCTCGAATCGAACTCAATTTATGCGCGTGCTTAAGTTCAAAAGCGAAACTTAGTTTAGCGTGAAACGAAGTATTTGTGTCTTTCCTGCGATGGCTCGTTCATGCTTTGCTATATGTAAATGACTCATGAGAAAGTTATAATATTGATGCCATTGGGCATCCACGAATTTTGCAGGCTCGGCTTCATTTTTGAGCAGACTTCATTTTTGAGCAATCACCCAACATAGGCCAAGTCCCATTAGTCTGCCAAGTTGAAAAGGTCCCTTTAAGAAATACGATTTAACTGGAGCGCTCGTGTTGTGTGGTTCTTCGCTTCGTGTTTTTTCTGCGCTCCCAGTTCGTTGAACAAGGAAAATGAATTACCAACTGGCCCACCTATCGATCCTTCTGCAAGAAATATGATCGCTCAGCTGCCGGCCAATCTCGCTTGGTAGTGTTTGTTCTAATCGGAGATCATGGAACACTTCATCTTTTTTCATGTTATATATATATCGCAACTTCTCCTTCTGTCTTTTTTTCTGATTTTTCTGACGTGAATACCAATATGTTCATGTTCGTATGCTTTATCTCAGTGTGTCGTCTTAATTTGCATGTACATGTACAATATTGCATTTTACTGCTTGTAAAGATTTTTTGCACTTTTTTGTCTTTTTTTTTCTGTGATCTTTTTGATACCTGTCCGCATTTTTTTCCTCCTCTTATGTGACAATTCATTTTTAAAAAATCAAAAGTAGCGCAATAACTATGTCCAATAATTACGGTTGTAATTTCTGTGTGACTAATGCACTGTGCGTGAAATGTATAACGACATTGCGTAGTTCGTTCACTGTCAATGAACTCCTACTATATTATGTAACATGATACGTTTCAGCAACAGGGCCCCTGTCAGGCGTTGCTCGCTTTTTGCTCCTGTACCTTTCATGAAGTGGTATTAAAGATTAGAAATAAACATTCATTCATTCACTCATCAATAAAAAAAAGGCCGTTGTAGCAACAGTCCACTGAAGGCCACAGTAAAGTCGATGAGGGGCTGTTCCGGCAGAGTTCTGTTAGTACAGCCAGGCCATCTGTAATTGACTTGCCACAGTCACCCTCTATGCTCGTCGCAATGGCAGCTAACAGTGAAGTACGCAGTACCACCCCCGTAGAGTCAGCGAGTCAGAACCGTGTGCACGTTGTCGACTGAACAATGCAGTGCGAGATAGTTGGCCAAAGTGCGAGCCCTAAGCAAGACACATGCATTGTTCGGGATTCCGGACAGGGGCGTCGCCAGAATTTTTTTTTTCGGGGGTGGGGGGGGGGCGGGGGGGTTAAGTCCGTCTCACCTTCCCACGTCCCACACCACCACAGCGCATGCGCGTCTCCTCCCCCCTATCTCTCCTCTCCCTATCGCTCACCCCCCTTTCTCTACTCTAGGAATCGTCTACTCTACGGAGCGGCGTCCGACATCCCCACAGTGCATGCGCGTCCTCTCCCCCCTCTTTCCTACTCTCACCCGCTTTCTCTACTCTAGGAATCCTCTACTCTACGGAGCGCCTCCCGTGTCCCCCCCCCCCCCCCCCCCCAGCGCATGCGCGTCCCCTCTCTCTCTCGTCTAGGAATCCTCTACGGAGCGGCGCGCGACAGGTGGTGCGAGAGCTGCACACTCCGCTGTAGTTCCGCGGTATAAAAATGACGGAGCGCGCGTAATTCTCTCTCCTGTTCAGCGCCGCGATGAGTGCGCGGGCCGCTGCCGCGAAACGAGAACGGCGACGTTTCTCCCCATCTCCCCGCTGCTTCGTATCCACACATGGTTCCCTTTAGCGGGAGATGGGGAAGTTTTTTTAGTTTTGCTTTGCTAGAACTGCTCCGAAAAAGCGACCATTTTGAGTGCGGATCAGCGTTATGAGTTTGCCGTAAGAGAAACGGGACCAAGTGGCAAATGACGAGTTTTCGAAAAACCGAGTTTTGTTTGGTTGCCTGGGCGATAAGTTTAGTGATCCCCCGAAACAATTAGCTTCATTTACTTGGTTGCGAGTTTATGTTTGTTTGATTCTATGAATTGATCCGCCGTTTAAAGCTTACCTTGTGCTTTGTTCACGGAGCTTTGTTTTAGAGGCTTTCATAAGTAGACAGCCTTCTATGAAAGACACTTGCAGTACCAAGTTAGTTCTGTGTTGAAGGTCTGCCACGGCACGCGTGCGTGTTAAATATGGCCTGATGTTTTTTTTCTTTTTTCACGATGAAGCGCAGCGCATTTGTACGGGGCGAGAACACGGCCACCCATAAGCTGCAGGCATTGCTGCATTCAAATTGGTTTTTGGTGTCCTTTTAAACGCTTGCAACTAGCGATCTTTGCGCAGCGTATAACACTTGTATTCGTTAGGATTTTTCGTTGTAGATAAGAATTTCGCATCAAAGGATGCCTGTGTCACTTACCCTTAAAATCCAAATAACGGCTGGAAAGGGAAGATGGAACCTTGCGATGAAAAAATCAGTAAAAAAAGGAGGGTGTGTGCTCGAGCCTCGTTTCGACAAGTGGACTTGTCTTCTTCAAGGCCAGTGCCTTAGAGCAGACAAATTCATTCGTCGAAACGTCGGCTCGAGCACACAACCCCTGATTACGGATTTTTTCATTACCCTTGAAATGTGCGTTATCATTTCTTGCTGTATATGTGTGCTAGTGACCTAGTGCGTGAGATGAGGCTTTGACTCTATTGTGACTGTGAAGCGGTGTGCGTCTTGTGTTCTGTGCGATGTCGTTCAAAAGTTCAGTGAAATGGTGCGCGGAAAAGAAAAATGCGTTCGTGAACATTACGCAGCGAGGCTGTGTCACAAATGTCCCGAGCTCTTCGTGTCGGTAGAGAACGGCGGTGCTTTCTCGCAGCTGAAGCAATCTGGAGAAGACTTTTCGCTGGCTACACATTTGATGTTGAAACAACGAAGACGGGCACCCTCGGTGCCTACCGAAGCTGGCGTGACCATCCCCTACGAGTACCACGAAATGGCATGGTCCGTACGGAACCTTTCATTGTAATTTTTTGTGGCCGTCTTTTTTAACCAGGTCCGAGTGCGCGCTGCGTCGCACGAGAAGTTCTTCTGCAAGAGCACAATATTTGTCTTTTTTTGCATTTATTTTAGTGCCGTCATGTCGGGTTATATTAGTAACATACCCGTTTTTGAACTTTTAGTATTCATTTAGTGCACAGTTTGTATTGTTGTTATTCTTACCATATTTTTCGTGGTTCCTTACGATTAACTTTCTATATCTTGCCTTTGCCCTGTTTCCAATTAAAAGTTGCTTTTCTGTTCCATCTGTGTGCGCTCAATGAGTCCGTCCGTAATCCTGAATATCACTAAACGTGGAATCCCGCACGGGTGGACCGGCCAACAAAAATGCCTTACCTTGAGGCAGGCCTTAACTGGAAGCCTGGGAGTTGTTCGGGGCCTGATGCTCTGTGACAAGGTTCAGGCCATCATCGAGTGCCAAATTCGATGCCTGCGACGTTTTCTCTGCTTCCTCAGTTAAACATGCTCTACCTATATTACAGCCTCTTGAAGCGCTCCTTTTCGCTTGGGTTAGCCGAGTATGCAGCACAGCCTTGGACTGCCCGCCGTGAATACCAAACTTGCCCTCGCGCTTCATCAGTGGTTTAATGAGGCAAGGCCACCATATTTCTTTCCCGTAAGCGCCGATTTCGGACGGGAGCTCCTCGCCGTCTACCTTACAGTGAAACGTTTCAAGCATTTTCTCGGAGGACGGCAATTTATCTTTCTACCACAAACCATTTCTTTTGGCTTTACGTTCCTAGAGAGCTGAGGCATGTTATCGTGGAATTGGTGACAGACATGCGCTACGTCAAAGACAGCCTCAACAGTGCAGGGATCAAGATGATTGCCCATCCACGTCTACAATCAAGGCGGCGCAAACATCCGATTGGAGCAAGTTTAATTTCCCGACCATGACGCCATGCTCTGGGGTGCCGTTTTACCTCACTCATCCATGCACCTTCCCTTTTTCGTCCAACTGTTTTCTGTATACTGCACACTAAATGGCCATCCAAGCATACGTGCCACGTAACCTCCGAACGCTACGTGTGGCCGGGTATACGCCCTGATGTGCGCGACTGGGTTTGCACTTTCACAGTGTGTCAGCGTATTAATGTGCAACGCCTCTATGGGCAAAATTTCCTCATGCCTGCTTACGTTCATTGATGCACACACACGCTGGCCTGCTAGACAGTAGCCCATACTTTTTCGCTCTACCTCGAATAAACGTTTTGGTGTGCCATCAACGCTGAATACTTCTGGGCTGTGCGCGCATTCCGACAGGTGCGAGACACTCTTGAAAGCAGCGGTAGCTTTACGCTCAGCTATCGCGATTCCCAGTCAATCCGACCGGAACACTCCCGCGTCTGCCGGATCCATCTTCTTTGGGATGCAAAATTCATCTACTCACACGAATGCGCTCGACGTTTTTCTACCCAGACACCCTCACATATTTTTGTCCTTATTGAAGGGCCTCATCGTTCTCTTCCGCCCCGCTACAACTGTCCTTTTCCAGGCGTCAGACGTTTCGAACATGATTTTCCGAAACTGCGAAGGCACTGTGGAAAGGCTCAAACCGGCTCCCGCTATCCATCTCAATAACCATGGCCACGTAGGGAGGACCCACCTGTGAGCTGGTTAAGAGAGGCCAACGAGCTGGTAGAAGAGGCTCCATGAAGAGGAAGCTGCAAGGTGCAGTAGGTCAACGGAAACAACTTTCAAAACCAAGCTGTGTTTCGTGCTTCGTGTTTCCACACAATTCATGTTTACTATTTATTGTATGTGACATAGAAGCAATACGTACACAAAATGGTAGCCTTGTGTGGATATTGGTCGTGAGGCGTTTTGGATAGCAGAATTGTTCGATCGAAGGCAAATTCTAAGTCATATTGCTGACAAGACACATTAACACTGAAGCCATTCATTGTTAACATTTATATTTTACTAAAAGTGTCACCACAAATAGCAGTACTATTATTTCGTCCGTGAGTGTAGGTCTGATGAAAATAACAGATGGAAACGAGTAATCACTGCCTATCAAAAGGACAGTATAGCAGCTTGCTGCGTCTTCACTACTTTCAAACAATGAATGGCGTGTTATTGAAGTGCGCATAATTACGCAGCACATTTTAAGAAAATGCTTCCTCTCAAAAATTGCCATGCTGCAAGATTTTCGGGCGATGAGGGCGGCAATTATTGACAAACTTAGGCGGTAGAGAGTCATGTGTTGAGGCCAAGCTGACGCTGTCTATAGAAGAGAGGCCGTTTGAGTATCTACTCTTGTTTAAGTGCAATTAAATCTGCAGCCGTCTCAGCAAAGCAAATCTTGTCTGTAAGATAGCGTTATACTTTTTTTTTATTAATTCACTGGTGTTTGGTAGCGCTTCGAGAGATATGCTCGACTTGCAAGTTTCTATGCGCTGCAATATAAATCATAATATACTTCAAAATATTTGCGGTATCAGCGTCCCCGAAATACAAATGTATTCCAGTATCTGTATTCGTGTATCTGTATTCGTCTATCAGTTTTCCGGGATACTTGTTTGACTTTTTGCAAAGTATCTCCGAAATATCCCGTCGCAGCAAATGTATCTCATCTGTATTTCGCGCGTCTAGCATGTGCATTTCGACATCTGTATTCCGGAATACACTATTGAAAATTAGGCAGATCCCAAGTACCATGGGAATCAATGCTATGCGAAGCATGCGAAGGTAAGGTGACTGGGTTGTAATTTTTTATTGGACAAAACGTTATGAAATTACGCTAAAGATATGTACAAATTTTGCACGCACTGACATATGTTGAACAGTCGCATATGTTTCATATAACCAGTTGTTTACAGTTGTGTAACGATGCCAACAGAAACATGGGTATTTCCAATACCAGAAGCCGTAAGCTGATATGTAGAGCTTGTGCTTTCAACGATGGTAGCCCTGGATAGGGCTACGTAAACCAATTACAGTGGATGGCGCTTAAGTATACAATTGACGTTAACCCGACATGACTACTTTATCATGGGAGTACGAATGTAATTTTTTTTAATTAGATAGCCAGCACTGCAACGTTTCACCCACATTACGCCTGCGTAGGGTCTTTTTCCAAAGCAGTTTCGAGACCTGACGGGGCTCTGTGGTAGAATACTTGATTGCCACGCAGAATGCTTGGGTTCGATTACTGCTGGGACTCTGATTTCTATTCTTTGCATTCGTCGCGTCAACGCCGCCGATGTCAGTTTTAGGGGCGAAGCTCCTAAGGGTGTGTGTCTGTCCCTCCTCTGTAGTTGTCGTAGTAGGTAGGTAGATAGCCACGTATAGTGGAATGTACCCACTCCACGTGATAAAGATTACGATGACGCAGTATAGTGGAATGTACCCACTACACGTGATAACGATGAAGTATAAGCGCGTTCCAGTATAGTGGAATGTACCCACTACACGTGATAACGATGAAGTATAAGCGCGTTCCAGTATAGTGGAATGTACCCACTACACGTGATAACGATGACGATGACATCATTCACTTCGTGGATATGGCGGGATTTTAGGGGCGAAGCTACTTAGGGTGTGGGTCTGTCCCTCCTCTGTAGTAGTAGTAGTAGTAGTTGTAGTAGTGGTAGGTAGGTAGATAGGTAGGTAGCCACGTGTAGTAGAATGTACCCACTCCACGTGATAAAGATGACGATGACGCAGTATAGTGGAATGTACCCACTACACGTGATGACGATGACGCAGTATACTGGAATGTACCCACTACACTTGAAGTGGACGATGACGCAGTATAGTGGAATGCACCCACTACACGTGATAACGATGACGATGACGCTGATGACCATGAAGTATAAGCGCGTTCCAGACCACACATTCTCTTTCTGCCATTGATGAAAACCATCGAGCTTCGCCCACTCATCATCATTCACTTCGTGAATATGGCGTGATTTTTTTCTTAACGCTGTCGCCTTTAAATTACCAGTGTCTGTTCTCGCTGTTCGTGGGTAGATATAAATTGTCAAACTCCTGTGGCGCATACCCGCATACCGCGGCCCGTTGTATACGGGTATGAGCCACACGTGTCTGGAGAAATGAGTTTGACGACGTACGCGACGGGATTTTCACGTTATTCAAGTGACGACCAGCCAGACGTATTCGTCAAATCCTCTTACCCTGCCATACTAACCTTGGTCGACCTCAAGGTAAGGAGGCGATCACGCGAGCATCCAGACGTAGGCGGCTAGATAGATAGATAGATAGATAGATAGATAGATAGATAGATAGATAGATAGATAGATAGATAGATAGATAGATAGATAGATAGATAGATAGATAGATAGATAGATAGATAGATAGATAGATAGATAGAAACGCTCAAAGTGCTTGCAGTACGCAAATAAATGTAATATCTCTGCCCAGCTCTGAGCGCCAGTCATAGGTAGGACACGACTGCAAGTCATGCCTGATGTCACAATAATTCCAACCTGCAATAGGCTGTAGGTAATGAATGCATCTTCATTGTGTCTGCATGATTTGCACCATTTTCTACCGGAAAATGGGAATGTCTGCATTACAGATATTTGTTTATTAGTACTGTGCAGAGGGCAGCAGAATTAAGCGAGCAAATATTTCATATCATGCTTTATTTTCATAACGAACTAGCACACAGTTTATTGGGTCCAGGTTTATGCGAAAATGTTCTAGCACTGGGGCGCTTTGCAGGGTGAGGGGAGTCTGGTGAAATCAGCAGTCCGCAAGAGCAATGCAAGAACTGATGATATCAAGACAATGATCTTCAATCGTTTACCGAATCCAACGCCGTGACTGGTCAAATCGCAGGTGTCTTCTTTCACTTGTTTGTCGTTCCACCGAGTGCATTATCTGGGTAGATAAACTGCTTCCTGACGAGACATGCCCTTGACAAGAAAGGCGTGGAAAGCGGCCCCAGTGTAGCTAGCGGGTCATTCATGGTATGTCCTCGAATTTCGCTGACTCACCCTGCCGCGTTGTATCGCGCATTTGTTTGTGTTTCACGCGATGAAGCAATAAACTTTCGCCACAACATTTCACCTTACCCACTACTTCCGTGTCCGCCACTCGAAATTTTATTATTAAAGGTTGGGTAATGATACACGTATTGAGTATGCAGAAGCCATAGCCAGAGACTGTATCGGGACCTCCAGTACAGAGACAGTTATAGTAGTAAACCATTCAAAGCAAAGTAGCAGAAGGTAGTATTCAAGCGAAAGGCATAACATTAGCAATGCAAACTATACAAGTGATTACATATAGTACTTTTTTGACATATGACGGGACAGTACGAAACATTATCAGAGGAAAAAAAAAAAAAAAAGAACAAGCGAAACAACAGTTTATTCACCTTGAACAAAAATACACCGAACAACAAAGCACACAATAAATGAAAGAAACAGTAACTGTTCTGGCTAGTCTGCGCGAAGTACATTGTTAGCTCTTTGTTAAATTTCAGTTTTCATGATAAGTGGAAGAGTGTTACATAATGAAATAGAAGTGAATGTTACTGTTTGCTTGGCATAATTTGTACGAATTTTTGGTAAAATGATTTCTTGTTGCGCTGCGTATGACGAGACGAGGACAATACAGGGACTACAGGACAGGTGGTGCGCAAACTCACAACTCTGATCCACCACTAACTAGCCCAATTCATGGCTCTCATACTCATATCGTGGTTTTGCGGCGTAAGACCCCAACAGTTACTATTAGGGAGCCCATGGGGCCAAACTCCTGGCTATTAACACTTTACGGTGGTGCAACTTGGACTCTTGTTGTGACGTGACATGCGACGCCAGAATGTTACGAGCAATTTGTTCGTCGTCTCAGGTATGATGTGGCCTGGGTTTCCTCCAGCATTTTCGATCACTGCAAAGGGTGAGGCAGTCCTTGTTCTTTTGAGTAGCGTAATGTCTGTCATCTTTGTACGTGTTCAATTGTAGTATTAAAAGCCTATTTCTTTTTTATTGCATTAATCCATTTCAGTTCTTTTGATCACGCGTTGTTAACTGTGTGAATAAGCCATTGGGATAACCACAACATGTGGCAGGGTGGCTGTGAGCGTTTACGAGCACATCAACTGCTGAGTCAGCATCACCTGGAGAAAAGAATTGTCTAAGAGAGGCCACGTAAAACAGGCAGCCAAGAAGGCGAATGAACCACTTGCTCAGTGCCCTTGGGAACACTGCATGCGGACAAGCGCATCAAAATCTCAACCCAGCGTTATTGCTTGGACGAAAAGCATTGACGCAATAACGCCAGTCTGCGCAAACATTATCTGTGCCAACGCAAGCTTGCACTGCTGCGAACATTGATTTCATCTGCACATCTTGATGTGTTGTTGCGACGAGAACACACCCGCTTTTTTCGGGACTGCCTCTCGTCTGTGGTTTGCGTTGTCAAGGTTTCTTCTTGAAAAACAGCTCGCGCTGATTCTGCCGAGCCGCGACGTGTGTAAATATAAGTCGTTGGGAGCTGCCCTTGAGAGAGAACCCAAGGATGCGACCGCGCGCACCGCATTCATCGAGTCGGGCTAGCGACGTGGCGCCGGCTCAATCAAAAACCACTGCGCGCTTGTTACGCGGCATCTTGGCCACAGCGGGACAAAAATAAAGAGTAAATAGCGCACTCATGGGCACGAAATTCCTTCTCTTTTGGTTGTGGCATTTGCTTACAACGCGCTCAATCAGTGCCATGAAGCCCATTTGCGCTTCTGGACACGTCATTGGTGTTTGCCAAAAAGAAAAAATCAGTGCCTGTTTTGCGTCTTTGCCCTCATATGTCTTGCGCGCTTATTGCTACTTTCAATCATGATATTGCTGTGTAACATTATGGAGCAATGAAAGTGGCAATCAGACGGGGTTGTTCTGCAGAAGGCATTTTGACGCGATAGCATTAAAGAGCTCGTTCCGCAGACATTCCGGCGTTGGCGTCGTTGGTTGCGAGCGAAAAATCATCTTGTCCGTGACCGAAAACTCGGGAAAGATGCAAATAAAATAAATAATAAAAATGTCCGGGTCCGAGTGAGGATCGAACCCAGGCCGTTTGCGTGGCAAGCAGGTGTTCTGCCCCAGAGCCACGAGATTTGTTGAAACTGCTTTGGGAAAAAACACTATATGAATGCCATGTAGTGGAAAGAGTCTCCTTAACGCATCATATATTGCGTGGCAGAAGCCTGGAATAGCGTCAGGCGTCAAAACCTGTGAATTGAGCAACGAGTGGGTGTTTTAAAGGGCCACCCATTACAAAGCTAGCGCTCACACATATTTCATCTTCATCAACAGCAGAACCATCAATAAAGCGAACAGCTGCGTAGGTTCGCGTGTTGCCCTACGAACGCGTAGTGCGCTCTTCGCCGATTCGCAAAAAAAAAAAAAGAATTATGGCGTAGTGGGCACCTAACTACTGTAGTAGGCATTCAACGATACTTTGAAATGGGAAGTGTTACGCGCACATTCGTTCATTTGCTTACGGCACGGTTGAGGGCATGCACCGAGAACCGAAGCAGGCTAGCAGTTCAAAAGGCGATACGCACGAGGCCCGATTACGCTGTCGCGACCTACTCTTGAAGGCGGAGCTCAAGTGTCCTCAATTTTTTTAAATGCGAAGCATTTCTTAGCGAACTTCGGCGAGTTTGAGCGTATCTGACTATCTATCTATCTATCTATCTATCTATCTATCTATCTATCTATCTATCTATCTATCTATCTATCTATCTATCTATCTATCTATCTATCTATCTATCTATCTATCTATCTATCTAGCCGCCTACGACTTTGTGCTCTCCAGGGCTTATCGTTAATGGGATTTATACCAAATTTGGTATGGCATAACATGTCCGTATGACGAACATAAATGGCTGGTCATATCATGAAAATCATGACTAAATTGTCATGAAAAGTATGATTTACATGCCACGCTCATGGGGCGTTCGCGGCCGTTTCGTTAGCTTGATATACACCAAATTTGAGATTGAGTGACGTGACTGTATGACGAACATAAATGGCAGATGGTAATATGCAAATAAGGACGTGCA